>CM060938.1:196134399-197384399 GCA_030765085.1 Allium cepa
CTATCATTAGGAGGACTGCTAGACCATAATTTATAGTGGCTAAGGCATTCATTCTAGTCCTGAGGTCGTTCATGCCATGAGCAAGTTGTCTTATGTTGGTCAAGTTATCGATCATGCTAAGCCACATATCATTGCTCAGCAAAAGGATGGGGCATCAACACTAGCTCTGGTGGCCACATTGATATTATAGCCATTTGAGGTATCAACTTCATTCTCACTGTAGGGCTACATGGTGTGAATGTGAAAGGAATTTGTGGAGAAGAAAAGTGAAGAAAAATAAGGGCTTTCAAGGGATGCATTCCTTCTAGCGCCTAAATGTTGACTAAATTTTTGTCAACCTCATAATTATGATTAAGTTTTGATATTAGCAAAGGTAATTCTCTAATACCTTGATCTAAATTATAAAATAAGGAAGTAAAATACGTGAAAATAAAGATACATAAAATTCAGAGTGGTTCGATCTAATTCGATCTACGTCCACTATGAGGAATTTACTCTTACTTTTTTTTATCTTATTATAGCTTAGATTGCTAAAGATAATAACAAGAATGTAAAGGCTTAAGAGCTTGTGTTGTTTAACCCCTGTGAAAATGCATGCCCTAAGGTATTTATAGCTACTAGAATCTTCGTTAAATGAGCGAGATTCTGCTGTTAAAGTCCATAAATCGCTCTAGGCCATTTATTGAGGCACTTGATGTGCACCGGCTAGGATGCTAATTGGACCATGTGATTTAGATGATGCAATCTCCCAGTCCGTACTTCAATTGGCCTGATCAAGGATAAGCAGCATGAGATCAGGAAGTGATTGTGCAGTGGCACTTTGCCGGGGTGGCAGTAAAGGACATAGATTAGTTACTGTACAATCGCACTTCTATCAAATGAATAGTGTATTATATACTAATCTTTTTAGAGTAACAGTGCATGCAAACCTTTTTCGTAGGGGTAGTTAGGCACCTTTGGCCAAAGCTTATCAACTCAAAATGAAAGGGCTCAGATGGTGCAGGCGACTAAGTTAGAAAGTGAACCAGGGGCCCTGAGGGAGAATGGGCCATTAGTTGGGTCACTTGTAGCTGAGAGTTACCTTGTATGTTGGGCAACTATATGTTGCTATTATCCATTGATATCCATCATGGGCTTTGCTTGATTGTGTTCGTCGATGTCGAGCAGCCACTTTGATGGTAGAAATGACCATTCAAGCTGATTGTGGGCTTTATGACATAGGCGAGCAATGGCATAGCTCTAAGAAAAAGAAGGGCCAAAGCGCGAGCTCGAAAATGGGCCAAGTTGCGGATGGCATAAATCAAAATGGGCCACTTAGACAATGCAGGCGGACCTATTTTACCATTACGAGAAAACTAAGCAACGGCATGAATCAAAACATAAAAATATAAAATAAGATTGTACTTTATGGATCTGGCCTATTACTAACGCCTTGATTTGACAATTCTCCTTAGATTTCTAGAATCGACATCCAAACTTTGCTAAAATCGGGTGAGCTACCTTGTATTATTTTATTTTATTTTATTTAACTTTTTTGTAAATGGAAAAAAATTAAAGACATGGAAAAGAAGAGGGTCGGCCAAAATAGAAGGAAGAAGGAGAAAAACTACGTGGTAAAAAATGAAGAAATTAATTAGAATTAGTTAGGAAAGGTTTTATTTTTATTTAGAGAAGGAAACCTTCTGCAATTCCTATCTTTTAAAATTTTCCCCTTTAATTCCCGTTAAGATCTTATCTGTATCTCTTCTTCTCTCTCTATTAGGGTCAGCCACATCATATATTAGATGGATCATTATTTTCAAAAGCTCGTTAAGCATTTAACTATATTTAAAACCTGTTTAAATATATATCGACATTTTATATTGATATATGCATATATAACTTTTATATACACATCAAGTGTAACAACCCGCATATTTATCGAGTTTGTATTTAAATATTTTATTTAAATATTAACTCGTTAATCGGATTTTGGTCCGAAAAGCTACTTTTTGCAAACGGTCAAATTAGGACTCGAGACCACTTCCATTGAGTTTGAAATGTCGTTTACAACTTTTTTAAGTATAAACATCGATAGGTTTGGAGTTAGTGAAATTTCACTAACTTTTCCCGCTTTGGACTTTGGGTTAGTTTAGCCTATTAAGCCCAAGTTCCAACCCTCTTCTCCTCACTCTTCATAAATTTCCTAACTAATCAAGCTTTGGCATTAATGGTGGAGGGAATGGGAAATTAAAATTCCAAAACTCAAATTCAATTGCAATCCATCTTTCTACTCCAAATTCAAGAAGAAGACATTGGATTCAAGCTTCTTGTGCTTAGATAGAAGAAGGATTGATTCTTGCTTGCTTAAAACTTCATTTTCATTGATATTTGGTGCAAAGGTGAGATTTTTATCTCACAATTCTAGCCTATAACTATATTGGACTGTTGGGAATGATTCCCTATCATTTTTGCATGCATGTTAGCATTTGGTTTGGATTGGATTGGCGAAAAACTCCAATTTTTAGCGTTTTGGTGAATTTTCTGCACTTAGGTCGTTCTGGCCATTTTTAGGTCGTTCGGAGTTAAGTCGTTCGTCCATGGGTCGTGAGTCGTTCACGAGTTAACTTTAGGTCGTTCTGGAAGAATTGGCACTTCGGAATTAGGTCGCTCACGAGTTAAGCCTTAAGTCGTAGGTCGCTCACGAGTTAGGCCTTAAGCCGTAGGTCGCTTGCGAGTTAAGCTTTAAGTCTTAGGTCGTTTCCGACCTATAATCTCTAGGCAAACGTTAAGTCGCTTGCCCGGGTTTATCTCGTAGGTCGTCTCCGACCTAAGCTCCTGATAAGTCGTTCGAGTTAGGTCGTTGGACCATTTACCTTAGGTCGCTCG
Source organism: Allium cepa (assembly GCA_030765085.1). Lineage (NCBI taxonomy): Eukaryota > Viridiplantae > Streptophyta > Magnoliopsida > Asparagales > Amaryllidaceae > Allium > Allium cepa. Next base: position 196,137,268 of record CM060938.1, read on the forward strand.
TCCACTAAGTCGGCCTGGTTTATCTCGTAGGTCGTCTCCAACCTAAGCTCCAGATAAGTCGTTCGAGTTAGTTCGTTGGACCATTTACCTTAGGTCGCTCGACTCTGTTAAGTCGTAGGTCATTAGACCTTAGGTCGCTCGACTCTGTTAAGTCGTAGGTCGTTAGACCTTAGGTCGTTCGCCTTCCTTAAGTCGCTCGACCCCTCCACACTAGGTCGCTCGGCTTGCTTGAGTCGTAGGTCGTTGGACCTTAAGTCGCTTGCCTCCCTTAACTCCAGTTAGGTCGCTCGGCCATTGTGTTAGGCCGCGTGAACCCTTAGGTCGTTAGACCTCATTTTGCTTTAGGTCGTAGGCCGCTTGTCTTCACTTAGGTCGTACCGTTTTGGACGGGGCGCTGCCCCCTGGACCCCCGCGACCTGACCGGGCAGGTCGAACCCCGTAAGCGGTGGCGTTGCCCCCGCACCCCCACCTTGGGGGGTTGCCACCCCCCCTGGACCCCCCCTCCGTAGGGGATCTTATCTGAAAAACATTGAGCTGATTTCCTTGGATTTTATTCACATCTCCGTATGCGATTTTTGTGACTGATTGTTTCTACAATTGCTTCTGTGTTTTGTCACTTTATAATATAAAGGTTTCAATACTAGTAGTAAATATCAAAACTCTTTTAACAAACAATTTCAACTCTATTTTTAATAACAAAGCTCTTTTCTTAAACCGTTTTCCAATCTATTAGTATATACAAACCTTTACCTCACTCGGATGAGAAATCTAATTAAACGACTTAGTAAAACAAGTGGTATGAAACGCTTGCGTTCACTTCGTCGGTTAATTCTTGGACTTGTTCGATTGAACCTCTTGTGACAATTTTATTAGTGAAGATTTACAGTTTGTTCGTAAATATTTAAGTTAAGCAAGTGGTTATGGGACATGAAGCTAAACTTCTATATTTACTAGCTTAGTGTAATTGACACTTCTCGTTGATCATGACGATCATTCTGATGATTTAGACTTGCAACTGTGCGATGTCTCTTGTTGCGAGGTTAGACTAGACACCACTTGTGTGATTCCACTCACACATACCTTTTTGCTTTTTGGTTAGTCTGGACCTTAATCTGTGTGATTCCATTCACACATGTGGGGTAGCTCCCCTTGGTCTTCGGACCGTCATGTGATAGGCCTCTTTCTCTTTTCTATGATTTCTGGACTTCTTGCGTTGATTTCTAGAATTTATGTCATTGACTTGTTATGAGTACAAGTTTGGGGTATGATGCCCTTTGAGAAGATTCTTGTGATATTGATTATCTCTTATTGATTGATCTTCTGTTGATCATTATTTACATACTTATAGTGGTATGTCATTATGGATGTTTATGTTTATGCCATATCTTTTATGTTATATCATGTCATCTGATATTTATAGCTAGACTGACCCGTTTATTATTTTCTTAAATAATACTCGGGTCAGACCGAGATGTTACAGGTGCTTCTGCTTGACTTCTTCCCAGGGATTCATCACTCTGACTTTTGGCTAACTGTTTAGATTAGCAGTTTTTGTTGTATACACTTGAGATATAGACTCATAGTTGTATTCTTTTGTATAGCACGTGTTGCTATTCTTTTGTATTATCGTGGATCTTACTGACCACTACTCTGATGTACACTTTCATGTGTTAGTTATATATTCATATCTTCTTCCGCATTTGTGATATGGATATCTGTGACTGATTTGTGATATGATTATTTCTATGTTTGTTTCCGAAGATTATTTATAGCCACCGTGTGATAAGCAATTACATGGATGGTCGCTCCTCAACAGCCTTATTCTCCGTGCTAGTTGACAGCACTACTCCGGAGTGTTCTTGGCTAGCGTGGGTATAGAGGTGGGGCGTCACATCAAGTAATTACTAATAACACCCAAAACATAAAATAAATTAATAATTAATACTTCTCAAACATTAATTGATTTAATTACGCTTTGTTATCTAATTATATCGCATGGTTTTTCAAAGAATTCAAAAAAGCAATTGTGAGACTCAGAGATGTGAATTTAGTCAGTCATTAATATTGAATAATTATAATATTAATATTCACACATCAACTTAGCTAGTGGTGTGACTGTTTGACCAAATTCATCATGTATGGGTCTATTAGTAAAATCCAATTTCACATTTTCTTAAGCGGTACCTTTTAGAATGAACCTCACCTCTATACCCATATTACGCAAGAGTATTAATTGATAAGACTATAGAGTAATATGGAGAATGAGGCAATGTTGGTGAGACCCATGTGAATATTCCCTTGGACTAGCACTGAATACGTCCCATAATATAAAAATTTCACTTCGATGTAAACAATCTCGATACAAAGCAATAAACATATATGGTGCCCAAAGGTAGAACAACACACAATATAAAATAATCATAGAGAACGTAGTGTCATCAACGCAGCATTAAATATAATGCATCACATAAAACAGAGTGGGATACAAAATAAGTCAAACTCTCACTAAATCTCAATTATATACAAGATAAATCCAATACATAGAATCCACTATCATATACATACACGAGTCCAAATACACCATATATGATACATCTAGTAATACGGCTTCCAACTAAGCCTAATAAGTGAAACTAGTCTCATCGTCCTTGAACCTGAAATGTCTTGGACTGACCCAAGTGTTATATAAATGGGTTATACCATGTCTATATTCAATAGTGAGAATATAAACAATATCTCAAGGAATAATCTATACACAACATAATAAAGAAATCCAACCAAAGAAATGATAAAATATCCACAACATTTTGAACAACATACATAACACATCAAACATCAAAGCATCCATAAGACATCAAACACAATCACATCAATCACACAATACACATCAAGCATCCATTGCACACATCATACACAACATATAGCTCACACATCACACATATCTACACATCATGCATCACACACACGTCACACGTCACACATAGCACAAATTAAATATCAATTCATTTATATTTATTTTGCATTATTAGATTTATTTATTTTATTCTTCATTACTCCTACAGCTATTATATATGTTGTTATTTTTGCTATTGCCAGAAGCCGAGTCTACACCTGAACCTCGTGGCTTCACATTTGCAAAGGGAGAACCTACTCATAAATATTTTATGTGCAACTTCACCAGTCTTTAGCTGCACAATAATTGTATGTCGCTTCCTCGTTCTCATCGTCAACCACCTCGCCTCATTCTGAATTCGTCTCGTTGGCCCATGCAACAAACTGTGTCTATGCAACGAGGGGGCTATGTCGTCGCAACTTTTTGGGAGCTACCCCATATTGGACAAGCTATGATGGGGCTAGCAAAAACTTCTGGCTATCAAATGTATGTAAGGGAATACTTCTCTATGTTCCACTCAAAAGCGAAGATAACTACATTCCTACTTTAAAGTAAAATAAGCAAGAATATACTTTACCTCACACGTCAAGTTAGAAATCCTAGTAATGATGATTAATATTTGTGTATAATATACAATAATTCATCAATATCCAAGTATCAAATACTCAATCCTCAATGACTAAGCCAATATTATACTTGTGTTGAGTAAATAAATATACCCCATACGGACGTCCCATAGTGCCCGATGAAATACAATCATACACATAACACCATCAATTAATCAATAATAAATAAATTTCCACTTTACAGTAATCTACACATCAATTTTGATGTCATTATTTAAATTTTGTGTTTTTAAACTGTAAAAGTTGTTGAAAGCGGCTTATTCATATATGTGGTGTTATTTTTATAATAGATGAATGATTTCATACATATCATGTTTTTATCTATATGATCCAATGTTTAAATGTAAGCTAAGAATAGGGATTCAAGTGGACTAGCTGGCTAATGGACGGCGAACGCTCGCTTTTGCTCGCTCAATAATAAGCATATTTGCTTAAAAAGGCTAAAAAGATACTTATTATTATATATTGATATATATAATGATATAATATTGTTTCCCCATATTTTGGGATGCCCCGGGTTAGGATGCCTCTTTGAAGATGTATATTATGTAATTACATTGTGTTTTGATTTTTTGGAACGCTCTCCATGCAAAGGAGACTCTGGCAAAAAACTTCAAAAAATCCAACACTTAGAATATTTTCACAAAATTTATCGTATGTGAAAAATAGAGAGTCATTATTTGGATCTATTTAATATCATAGCATATGATGAATTAAGTTGGAGAGTGTGTGCCGCATAAAGAATCAAGTAGTTGAATTTGGCAGAAGAGTGATGAGTACAAAGATAGTTAAGGGTTGAGCTGTGTATGTTGACTTCCCTATAAGAAATTGCAATGATGCAATTTTCTCAAGGAGAAAATCTGTAACAACTCGACTTTCTATGTCGTATAAATAAATAAATTTTATTGAAATAAAAGTGTGATTGAATTTGATTTGTGATAATTAATAATTTGAAATCAAAAGTTTTGGTTAAGTAAATTATAAGTAATAAAATATTTCGTTGTAATAAATTGAATTAATTAATAATTTCTTTTCTTGTAATTTGTTGACATTAAACAAAATATTTTAATCAATATAAAATATTTTGAGCTATGAATAATTTTTATGAGATTGGAATAATTGAAAATTAAATTTATTTGTAATAGTACGATGAATTATTAAATGAATATAAGTGGGCCTCGAATTGAATAAAAAATTTCGGTTACTATAATATAATTTGCAAAATTAGGTGTAAATCAATTTATACTAGATTGAATTTATGTTGAGGATCGAAATTAAATTCAAAATTAAATGCATTGTAAACTGAATTGAATTTGTAAATAGCTGAAAGAGCGAATAATTAGCAATGTAAATAAATTACAACTGACCCAAAATCAGCAAAGTCCAACCCCATTTAATTTGTTCTTTCGCCCTTTTTCCAAAATTATCTCCCCGCCTTTTGCTATTAGCACAAACACCTCAATTTCATTTTTAGACCTATTCCCCTTCGCTAATAAAAAATCAAAAATCGACGTAAGAAAAAAAAATTCAACATGACTTGAGCTATGATGTCAGCGATGTTGTCGACAAAGGGGAAGTGGCGCAAGCGAGTAGGTTGAGGGTTTCATGGTCGATGCACGCTTGCTCGAAGGATGTATGTTGCGACTCGATGGCGATGTGGAAATACTAGAAAACAATGAAGGTACGAGCTACAACGTAGGTGATGGTGTGAGTTTGCGGATCTAAAATCGATTTACTTAGGATGTGCGCGATTGCGAGGATGGTAGGCGAATGCGAGGGTGGTGCTGACGCAAGGCAAGGAGAAGCCACGCGAGCATGCTCGCGTAATGGACGAGGCTGAAGGTGTCGTGATTGGTGTCGACATGTGATGTGGGTGAGTCGGAAGTGAGTGTGCTGTGACTAGAGTGGTTTTAGAAAATGACTTAGGGAGATGTAATATGTATGCGTGTCAGGTTAAAGTTGATGATAGGCATATGCGAAGCAATTACGTTATGATGTTAATTGCGAGGATAGTCGTGATGAAAAGGTAGCTGGCTTCAGCCATGAGGCTGGTGATCGATGGATGCATGCATGTGAACTGATGGTGAAGGTAGTGTATGACTTCACTAGGAAATCCGGTGAGTTATCTCACTTACAACTATGTCTTTTTCATTTTAATTGATGCATAATCCTGTGTATAATTATTTGATTTGCTTTGTTGGATGGATGGTTGATTTATTAGATGAAATTAGGTGTTTGTTGATGATTGATGATTGAAATTGTTTGATTTGGATGGTAATGTGTTATGAGTTGTGGTTTACTTGATGTTGTGAAAATTGTTGTCAAATTGTTGATGTGTGATTATCGAGTAACAATTGATGTTCGCAAATAATTGAATGGAATTTTAAATTGTTTAGGAAGGAGATAAATAAATTAAAAGTTGTAAATTTGAAATAAATAGATTATTTTTAGAATATTTAGAGTAAATAAATTATTTTGTGAATAATTAGTGAATTTTGAAATGATATTTTATTTACTATAAAGATTATGAGATTAATGAAAATTTTGAAAGATGCATGATTTTGGAAAAAATATATATACGGGGAATAATTTTGAGGATTTTGTAAATGGAAATTATTTTGGAAAACGATGTATACTGGGATTTTATAAAATAAGGGAATTTTGAAGATTTATATTTCTATTTATCATGAGAAAAAAATTATTTATAGTATATTTATGAAACGGTGTTGAAATATATATTTTAAAAATGATGCGTGGTTTGAATTTAATAGATGGAAAAGTTATAAAACAATATTTTGAAGTGGCTACAAGTTGAATGTAAATTATTTTATTATTGAATAAATGATCAATTAAGGGGATTCGATAAAAAATATGTGAAGTGAATCTTTAGAAGTAATACATTATTTTTGAAATAGAATTATTGTTTGGTGGATCAATAGCTTTAAAAGAAGTATATGAAAACAAATAAGGATTTTAAATAATGATTTCGAAGTGGTATATATAGGTTTGCAGATATTTTGATTTGAGAATATTTTTCGGACAAAAGATTTTAAAGGTATTTGAAAATATAAATTTCTTTGAAGTATTTCTAGGTTATTAAAGTGGAAATTTGAAGTGAAAGTATTTTTGAGATTCTAAAATTTATTGATGTGTTTGACTAAAGGTTTCTTTGAAACTGGACAAACTGTTTAAATTTGAATTTTGAAATTAGATATGGAATCAGATATTTTTAAAGAGTGAAATAAATATAAGAGATTTTTGTTGTTAAATTAATTTGAAGAATTTTTATAAAAAGAAAGGAATATGAAGTAAAATATTGAAATAAAAACCTTCATCTCATTAATCACATATTATCAATGCGAGTACAAATGATTGTTAGTTTGTTTGTTATGAACGTGATGAAGTAAAATTACCCATCGTGTTGAGAACTTTAAAGTAATAAAATAAATAAAAACGAATTAAAGAGAGATTTAAGCAAGAATGATATAATAAGAAAAGTGGAAATTTATTTAATATTGATTAATTGATAGTGTTGTGTTTATAATTGTATTTCACCGAGCGATATGGGACGTCCGTATGACGTATTTTTACTTACTCAACATAAGTATAATGTCAGGTAATTCATTGAAGGTCGAGTATTTAATACCCGAATATTGGTGAATTATTCTATATTATACATGAATATTAATTGATATTATTTGAATTTATGACTTGTTGTGTGAGGTAAATGTTTATATTACTTTATTTTATTTTGAAGCGGGAATATGATTATCTCTGTTTTTTAGTGGATTGATGAATACGAAGTCTCTTACGTAGATGTGATAGCTAGAATTTTTTGCTAGCCTCATCCTATCTTGACCGACCGTGGGGTAGCTCTCTGATGGTTGCAGCGACATGGCCCCCTTATTGCATGGTCATAGTCTACTACATGAGCTAATGGGATGAATACAGAATGAGGCGAGGTGGTCGACGATGGGAGAAAGGAACGAGGTAGCGATGAGGCGAAGAAGCAACGTGCGTTTATTGTGCGGTTAAAGACTGGTGGGAATGCTTGCAAAAATTTATGAGCGGGGTCTCCCTTTGCATCTGAGAAGCTACGAGGCTCAAGAGTAGACTTAGCTTTTGGCAGTAGCAATAACAATAGCACATATAATAGGAATAGCTGTAATGAAATTAAAATTGTGGGATAAACTGAATAAATCTAATACTACAAAATAAATATTAATGAACTGATATTGAGTTGTGATGTGCGATTTGTGTATGATGTGTGCAACGAATGTTTGATGTGTATTATGTGATGGGTGTGATTATGTTGTCGTATGAATGTTTTGATGTTTGTTGTATCATGGATGTTGTTCGACGTGTTATAGATGATTTATTGTTCATTTGGTTGGGTTTCTTTATTATGCTATTTATGTGTTATTCCTTGAGATACCGTTTATTTCTCACAATCGAACCTAGACATAGTCTGACCGTTTATTATCTATATAATACTCGGGTCAGTCGGAGACATTTCAGGTTCAGGGACAATGTGACCATATTTGCTTATTGGTCTTAGTTAGAGTCATTATTACTAGATGTATGGTATATTGTGTATCTGGACTCGTGAATGTTTGTATTGTTGGATCATATGCATTGGATCTATTATAAATAATGAAGATTTAGTGGAAACGGACTTTTTGTATCCCACTTATCACTGCAATAATGAGTTTGTGTTCTCTGTGATTTATTTTATATTGTGTATTGCTCTATCCTTGGGTACCACATGTGTTTGTTTCTTTTTACCTAGACTGTTTTTGTCGAGGTGAGTGATTTTATACCATGTGATGTATTTAGTGCGGGTCCAAGGAAAATTCATGTGTGCTTCACCTACATCTCCTCATTCTCCATGTTACTCAACTGTATTACTCAGTAATACTCTTGGGTAATATAATAAATCACGTAAGTCTGAGTGGCATAACAAAAGTCAACTTCCCAGTAAATCTTAATTATATACAAGATAAGTCCAATACTTCTAGTACAACATCATATACATACACGAGTCCAAGTACACAATATACGATACATCTAGTAATATAGCCTCTAAAAGACCCACTAAGAAAATCTAGTTATATCGTCCATGAACCTAAAATTTCTCGGACTGACCCAAGTATTATACAAATGGTTAACAGGTCAGACTATGTCTAGATTTGACGGTGAGAATATAAACGATATCTCAAGGAATAATATACATAGCATAATAATAAAATCCAATCATCAAAGGAATAATAAAACGTCCACAATACATCGAACAACATCCATAACACATCAATCATCAGAACATGCATCAAATATCAACACACTATCATACACATCACACAACATACATCAAACATCCATCGCACACATCACATACATTATACATTACACATCGCACACTTCGCACACATTACACGTTAGCACACCTTAAACATCGACTCATTCATATTTATTTAGTAGTATTAGATTTATTCATTTTATTCTTCATTTTTGTATTCACTACTACTATGGCTATTACATGCGTTGTTGTTATTGCTACTACAAGAAGCCGAGCCTATACCCATGCCTCATAGCTTCTCAAATGCAAAGGGACATCCTATTTGTAAATATTTTTTAAGCGTCCTCGCCAGTCTTTAGCGGCACAATAAACACATATCGCTTCCTCGTTTCCATCATCAACCTCCTCACCTCATTCTATATTCATCCTATTGGCATGTACAACAAGATGTGATCATTCGACGAGGGGGGCCATAACTCCACAACCATCTAGAAGCTACCCAATGGTCTAGCAAGCTAGGATGGGCCATACAAAAACTTTTGGTTATCAAATCTTCGTAAGGGACTTCATACTCCTCATTTCACTCAAAAGTGGAGATAATCATATTCTCGCATTAAAATTGTAACGACCTGGCATTTCAAACCATTCAGATCGACAATAATCTACACATGCCAGACTTGAATTGCTCAAAACAATAGATTGTTAATTTATATTTGGTAAAACATAGCATATACGGTAAACAAATCAATCACAGAATCACAAATATAGAGTGATATAACAATAAGCAGCAGAATAGGTGAATACTAGTTCATGAAGCTACTACAACATCAGAGTCTAAACAAGATACATCAGAAATCTACAATACAAAGTAGTCTCAAATACAAAAGCAGCTGACAAGACTGTACATAAAAATGGAAATAACTGGAAGCTGAATAGATATAAGACAGATCTTCAATCAAAGCTCCAAGTTCCAAAGGTGGGTCTCAAATGTCGTGACACTCAGTCTGACCTGAACATAAAGCAAAACATAAAACATTCGAGTTAGGATTAACATTCTTATGCAAGTAAATCAACTCAAGTGTAACGTTTGCGATTTTTCGTTGCCGAAAAACCGAAATGTTATGGGTTTTAAAAAGAATTTAAGAAAAAGGAAGAAGAAAGAAGAGAGAAAATAGAGGGAAAAGATAGAGAAGAAAACAGAAAATAGGAAGAAGAGAAAATAGAAAAGAGAACAGAAAAATTTAAAAATAGAAGAAAAAGAGAATAGAACGGAAACGAACAGCAGAATAACAGAACAATCTCACAATCGCAGCGGAACAACATATAATAATAAATGAATAATCTTTAAACAAAGAACTATATCAGTTATTACATTTTATACATTTCATTTCATTACATCATATCATCAGAGTGTACAACAACAAACAACAACAAACAGTGCAGCGGAAAAAGAAATACTATATAATTAGTAATACGCCATGCCATCCATCTTGCCTCCAGCAACTCCAGAATATCCAGAATATCCTGATAAACCTAACTCTTAACTGCCCGTGTGGAAATTGGTGGGCACCCAGAGTTTAGGAAGGAAAACAATAAACTCCAAGTCAGTCATGTGACTGGTGTGGGAACTCAAAACAGTTTGTTTATCTTTAAAATCAAAATAGAGGAATATTTTTAAATTCAATTCGCAATGCTTTTAAAAATGAGACTACCATAAGGCCTCCCGCACACACACACAATGCAAACGCAGAATCGGAGGAGATTTCTCCTTATGATAGTCAAAGATGCTTGATACGCATTAAAAGAACATTTCATATTATTATTAGTGCATAGTGTAGGGGAAAAATTCATTTTGAAAGTAGAATATAAATCTTATCCAACATAGACATTTCGAACTATGCCTACTATAGCTACCATCCAAACAGTGGTGACCACCATAAGTGAATGGCAGGTTCTACAACTAATACCGTACAGGGTTTCGTATTGGGAATTGGATTTCCAACGAATGATCAGGCCAAGGAACTTCCCATTGCCACATGAGAATGCCTCTGGATGGACATCCCCGAGAACCAAACCGGATCTCTACCAACACAAGGCCGGGTTACCCCTAACTGAGTAACAACTGACCGAATATGCCATCCCCCGGTCCTTTGGGACCTTTTCACCGAGCGCTCGTAATAAATTCACACAATCATAACAAAGTGTTTTCAACATGAGTAAGTATCTGGGCTCCATACCATGATACCACCCTTTTCCAGAAGGAAATGCACACATCCTAAAGGGCGCTACCCCTCATAACCTTGCCGCATCTTTCCTGTTTTGACCATTCACGGGGTGTGAGGCTCGACGAAGTCACGTCCACAAAAACATACTTTATACAAAAGGCATGCTTTGGGTCAACAAATGATCATAGAAATGATCACCAGGATAGACGATCAAATAAACGATCCTATCACAAATAATCAACACAATGATCATTTCAGCATCACTCAGCATATCACATTACCAAATTGGGAATATATCGCTGATAACATTCAACTATATAACCTCTGAGCACGTACGTCTCAGAGAAGGGTGTTAAGCTAAAAGAATAAATTCTCCGCCACCAACAGAAATATATTTGAAAGAAATCGGCTTTACATCTCAACTTGTAATGTCAGACATACAATCCATACAAGTCTGTTCCGGGCTCGAACAAAACCGAAGGCACTTCTTACGAAGCCCTTGCAATCCGGGTATTCACAATCCCGATCGAATTTCCCATCACTTAGGAGATCTCTATACCAGGAGCTACCCAGTGCAGAGACAATCGATAGGTCATCCTATCGCTTTCGCAAAAACCCGGTCTTCAACACCGATCTTCAAATGCAATTTACAATGACGTATCACATATTCGGAATGGGTTATACGACCCCATGGTCCTTTCCCGGTTAACCCGAATAGTGAGCGCTTATTCAAAAATAAGTGTGGCATTCACATTCAAACAAATCACATCAAATACCCATTCAAAGGGAAATATTGATAGTCGGTTATTGAACTATCACTGGATATGCACACATCACCAGTTTCCAAATAATTTTCCAAATTATTTATTTTTCAAAATATCTTTACAAGATATATATTATTTCACACTTCAAAAATAAATCAATATTTATTTTTAAACAAATTCTACTTTCTTTTATAAATTCAATAGTGAATTTACATTCCAAAGTATTAATGAATATACGACTTCAGTTCGATTTATAATATTCATTTTCAATTTATCTTCAAAAAGATAAATTCTCTAATATTCACTTTATATTGGAAAAACATTTCCATACTTATTTATTCATAAGTAATTCACAAATTTTATTTATTTTCAACACTTGGAAAACATTCAATATACTTAAATCGAGATTAAGTATATATTTCATTCTTTAAGGAAATCATGCTCTTAAACATATTTCTTTGGGCCAAAACGAATGTTACGTAAAACATCGTTACGACAACCCAAAATCACTAGTATAGGGATTCGAAATTAAAATAGATATATAAATCCCAATACTATACAAAACATTTCCTTTCGGAAATCATTTACTATAACAACAGTGTTATAGTCCATTATTTCCTTCTATTTCTCGAAAACGTCTATTCCAACAATAAATGTTGAAATCTATGGTTTCGAATCTCAATGCATTTAAAACATCGTTAACTTGTTTTAATTCTGTTTAAAACATCACATTCAAAACAGTTTCTTTAACATATTATTCACTATTCAAAAACGTGAATATACTACGTTAATCAATTTCATCCTTTATTTCATTTTTATTTCAAAGGATTATTCACAAATAAAAATGTGAATATAACTTCATAAATAAGTTTCAACAATTTACTTATCAAAATAAGTCATTTACAAATTTATAAAACAACGTTTATAAATTCCATTTCTATTTGTTTTATAAAAACTTCCTTTTATAAATTCCTTTATTAATCTATTCGATTTATAACTCAATTATAAACTAAAGGTTCATATTATAAATTAAATGCTTATAAAACGATTATTTTACAAAATCGTTCTTTTAAACTTCATAATTATAAATCTTATAACTTATAAGATTCAACGATTTATTCAAAACTATTCTTTTAATAACTTCACAAAATTTATAAATCTTACTATTTATAAATTTCATTTATAACTTCACCATTTATAATTTTATAAATTCCATTCATTTACAAAATTCATTTTCACTTCATTCAAACACTTATAAAAACTCGTTTTATAATGTCAATATTTCAATTTATAAATATCCATTTATAAATCTCTTAATATAAATCAATTTATATTATTCTTTTAACTTCTTTAATCTCCTTTATTATTTCACCATTTTGATTTATAAAATAATCAAATTTTATAAATCCTATATTTAAACTTTTCACAATATATTCTAAAATTCCGATTAAATTATTTTATAAAATCATTAGCATCATATTTTCAAAAATTAGTTTTTAACTATATTTCTCAAAAATCATAATTTTTATAACCTTAAAATTATAACGTTTATTTATTTAAAATAAATCAATTTCCAAACATACAGTATATTTTCAAAAATCAATGTTAAAAATCATCTTAAAGTTCCAAACTTGGTCCAATGATGCTACATACCAAATAGTCAATCACGACAACAACGATATCACATATCGTATATGATAATCAACGAATATCAAAATATCCATAATCAAATAAATACTGTTGAGGAATCCAGTTGGATCCCTCCAACCTGTTTTCCTGCATTCACAAACATTAGCACAATACCAATTTCGCTCCAGTACGAAATTATCGCGGTATATGGGATTTAAAATATTATCCGCTTAATAGACGGCGCAATAGGGTCTCATCCGCTAAACAAAAATGCGGGAAATCAATAACTCCAATATATACATATGCCAATATATATATATTGCTATTATATATAATACCAATTTCACTGTTTATGAAATATTCGCGGTATATGTTTTTAATAAATAACATCCGCTTACTAACGGCGTATAATGTCTATTTTAACAATCAATAGATATCAATCAACATTCAAACATGCATTCAAATATTTTAAATCTAACTATTTAAAATAAAATCGAAACTGATTCGATTGAGTGAGAAGTTCTCACCTTGATTTTAAATTCCGTTTTAGCGATTTATTTCGAATAAAATTAAACGGACGTTTAATTTTACCCAAAATTCTCACTAACTCCAAACGACTCCAAACCAACTCCATCGCGTAGTGCTCGTCCATACGATTCCAACGCAACTGGTTTCGCGCGTTTTCGACCTCGTATGAAAAAGTTATGTATTTTTGAAGTTACACGAGTTTATATTTATAATTTACAACTAACTTTAATAATTTTCAACCTTCATCCAATCCAGGCCTTAGGATCTTGCATCTGCTCATCTCCACCGTGCATTCCCTTCTCCCTCTCACGTTTCTTCCTCTACAGGTTAAGGCCGCACAAAAGAACCCATTCAATCACAACTAGGGTTAGCATTTGCTCCTCCATCTCGTATCTATACTTCATCAAACCACTGCCATGTTGAAGCTCATCGCACAAGCTACACTCGCCCCCCCCCCCCCACCTTGAACTCGGCTGTCACCTGCACATCAAAACGCGTGCGTGACTGGCCATGAACGGCCCCCCATAGCTCCCTCCACACGACACCAAACACGATCTCCACCGTTGATCTCCAAGCTCTCGATGAGCTCTCCAACTTTGATGTTGAACATTCTTGCCAATTCTTGATGGATTTGGAGTAATCGAGGGAGGAAGGAGAAGAAATACTGGCCATTGAATAGGGTAGTGGCGGCTAGGGTTTTGATATTAGGGTTTTGTAATTTTTATTTTATTTTTTTAGAGTGAAGGGCTATTTATAAGAAACCGACGAAACACTATTCATCCCGGAAATTCCGAACTTCGATTTACGCGCCGTAACCAGCGTTTCTAGGGTTTACCCCGCGTTCCAGACACAATGGAATAGGTTTCGGAAGCTAATTCGGAAGTATGTGCGAGTTATGGCTAAAAACGTTCAATTTGAATTAAACCGATTTAAGCGATTTTCTAGGCGTTTTAATTTGTACCGGACAAACGGTAAATCCAATTGACACGAAATTTGAAACCTTACAATAATATCACATTACGGATCCGATGAAACTGGTTTCGTCGAAATCCGAGACTTTTTGAAAAATGGCTATTTTCACTCGTCAAATTTAAATTAAAAATAATTCGATGCGTTTCGAGCTGCCACGCTCAAACGATAACTCCGATTGATACGAAATTTGAAATCCGGTAATAACTAACTATTACGGATCCAATGGAACTGGTTTCGTTCAATTCTGAGACTGTTCAAAAATTGACTATTTTCACTAGTCGATTAAATTATTAAAATATTCAATTTTCACAAATTAACTCTTAAATCGATTTTAAAAGTTCTAAAATATCGTTCTAACTTCAATATGATAAAATAAAATTTTACAAATTATTTTCAATCATATTTAACTCAATTTTCAATTATTTCCATAATTTAACGTATTAAATTATCGATTTAATTATTCAATTAAATCCAAAAATTCAAATAAAAATTTATTTGACTTATAAATTCACTTATTAATATTTAAAATTAATTAAATATTCAAATTTTAATTTCTAAAAATTCTGGGTCGTTACATCAAGTGTAATGTCAAGTGAAATGCAATATAACTTAAAGGATGTTTGGGATTCCCATCCTTTAAGGATCTGTTAAACTATATGCATACATAGTACAATACGCTACGTATATAATGTCAACAGTATAGTAAAATATTAAGATAGCAATAAGGCATTACCCATATCCCTTTTAACACATTTTTATATATTCACGTAGTCTATACAGAACAGTAATTCCCCCGTAAACTGGAGGGCTATCAAAGGCACTCCATAGGTATGGTACCAACCATACTCGCAGAAGGCGCGATAAGGCATGTGACAAGGCACGAGAGGCAATGCCATGGTAGGATTCTACCGTTTGCACTCCCTGTAGGATCGATTTCACCCTAGAGGGGGTGAATAGGGTGATAGTGTAAATTATAAAAATTAATCGCGGAAGCTTATTAATTAATTTCACTTCAGATCACAGAATAGCAGCACAGATATCGCAGAATATAAATAACAGAATAAAACAGAACAACACAGAATTTACCCAGCTTCGGCAAAACCCTGCCTACGTGCTGCCCCCAAGGTTTCTACTAGAAATTAGATAGTCCCTCGCTTACACACGTAAACTCGCTATACCCGCTATTGACTAATCTAACTCTACGCTCAAAACCCTGACCACAACTCAACTACCGAGTTGCGAATTCCCAAACTACACACCGTAGTTTGTCCACTAGTCACACGACTAGAAAATTAAAAACGGTTTAAAAAGAAAATACAAATTAAAAACAATTTTAAATAACAAAACCCTATTTAAATTTAAACCCTTAAAGTAAGCCCAAATTAATACAGGCCGGCCCCTTATTCTTTTCTTCAACCCGTTCCTTTTGTTTTGTGAAAGTATGGCCGATCCTCTTTGTTCCTCTTTGCGAATTAGGGCTTCTGGTAATTTGCTTTTGCTCCTTGCGATTTAAACTAGGGTTGTGCAAAATTGAAGCGCCGCTCGATACAGTTTGATTGTATGCTTCGATGCTGTTTGCTTTGCTCACGGCTCTTCAATTTGGATCGAGTTCGATTCGTGATTTCGGTATGTATTTTATCCTTTTGCTTTTCTGATTTTGGCTTGTTCGAACTCAATAAATTGCCGATGATGATTTGTGGTTATTTATAGGATTCGAAATCCTATTTTTGCGTTCGTATATTCGTGTTTGAATTTGTCTACTGATTTGCTTTGGCCATTTGATTATAATTGAACGATTATGATCTCTCTGACTTTGTCACTTCGTATTTGTGATGCTTGCTTACTTGATGTTCACGGCATCAATTTGGTCAATGTACATTACGGTGTTGATTAATTTCGTGGTTTTCTCTGGTTGACTTCGACTTGGATTTTGACTTGTTCAACATTGAATTTGCGATTCACTGTCACTTCGGCCTTGATACTTAGTGTTTACTTCGGCCATTTGATTTTCTAAACTTCTGGATATTGTGGGATGCCGTCTCCATTTGGTTGTTGCAGTATTCATTGTTGTTGTGTTCCTCACTGATGCATTGTTGTAACTCCATCTTGACTTGGGCTTTTTCACTGTAACAGATGCTACACTTGTTCATGTATATATTACTTTGTTTCACTGGTGGCCTATGTGCATGCTTCACTGTTCTTTGCATTTGTTCATATGAGTGTGCTCACTGTTGTTTGTACCTGTGCATATATGTATACTGAGTTTGCATTTGATCTTGATCATACTTCGGCCTGGGTTTTATTGCTATAGCATGCACTCGACTCTGTAGTTGTAACTGGACATTTGAGTTTGTTGCATTTAGTTGCTGTTGTCTGCACTTGCTTGAGTTTCACTGCCATAAGTCGTGTTGTTGCATTGTATTTGCCTGTTGCACTCTGGTCTGTCCACTGCAGTTTGTGTCTTGCCACTGACTTGCTGTTTCGACATGAGTCCACTGTTCTTGGCCTTGGTTATATTGATTTTTGGCCCATATCTGTTCATCTGCACTTGTATATATTATTGCTGTTGTCTTTGATTTGAATTGTGCATTTGAGGCAGGTTGTGTCCATATTGTATTTGATACTGTTGCAGATTACTGTCTTGGTTTTGGGGCTGCTGTTCTTTAATGCATCTGTGTGTGTTACTGTGTTTATGACCATAAGTTCATCGTGAAGCATGGTTTACTGTTGTTTCATACTTGTATCACTTGATGTCTTGAGCTTCAACTGTGCTCGAGCTCGTATCACAGCAAACTGCATGTTATGTTTGTTTGGTAGTTGCTTCACCACAGTTTGCATTTGCCACACTTGTGTTCCCTGTTATCAACTGGCCTTGATTATCTTGGTCTTGAACATTGCTGTGTCCATATGGTATTCAGTATTGTGGCATTGCATATTGATGTTTCTGTTTGCATTTGAGTTTGTAGCTTGGTGTCATGTTTGCTGGACTTGTCGTTGGTTGGATCATTATGCTGTTTGAACTTTGAGTTGTAGTTTTCTGTCTTCATGTAGCTTGGTACATTCCTGTAGCACATCTATGTCGTAGCCTGGACTGGTGCATACTGTTGCTGGACTAGTGCATACTGTTGCGGCCTGTACTTGTAGTTGCACTGATATTGATTTGAGTTGGGCATCATGTATTTGTTGCAGTCCATGTTGTTGCTTGAGTCTTCATTTAGTTTGTTGTCACTGGTTCATTGGGCCGCATACATGTTGTAAGTGATACTTTGGACCTTTTGCCTTCAGTTGCTTGTCGAATTTGCATGTATCTGTATCACTTTGGTATACTGCAGCTTGTATTCTGCCTTGAGTTGAATCCCGTGTGTTATTTGGGTTTGACCTTGTGCTGAATTGTTAACAGTGCTTTTACTTGATTTTGTGCACACGAGTTGGCAGGGCAGTGCACACGTGTACAAATGTATGTGTGTGTACTGCAACCACTTATGTATACCTGTCCCTGTAATATCTATGTGCACGACTTTGTGATGAAATCAAGTGTGAATGATGACGAACAATCCAAATAACTGAGGCAAATCATATTTTCAAAATCCATCTTTTATTTTATATTGCAAAAATATTTTATTTTCAATTTTACTGCGTTAGTTTATATTTTTGCAGATTTCTCAGATGCCGGATTCAAACTGGAATGGAGTTGAAGATAAATACGAGTGTGAGTGATATGCAGTGAGGTTATTAATGTAAACTGAATTGTGATGTAATTGTGATGTAATCAAAAATGTATATGTATAGTGAGAGCTTGAATTTGTACTATCAAAATTGTAATAAATATTTGTTTGAATAAAATATTCGTTTGAATTCAAATTCCGTGTTATTTATTTTATTCTGCAAATATTTATTTAATCTATGAAAAATAAAATAGTATATTATCAAATACATTTAAACGAATGTATATATGTTTATTATCATCAAACAAAAATCATATAAGCGCATATTCAACAATCTCCCCCTTTTGATGATAACAAACATATATTTAAGATTTTGAATATGTTAAATGTATTTGATCATTGATATATTCTAATTGCTCCCCCTATTTAAATGCTTCCTCTCTATACGATGCTCCCCCTACATATATGCATACAAATAAAAATATGCAAATGATCCTAGATGCAAATAGAAAATTATTTTACCTTTGGTTGATTCTATTTGACAAAATCTTAACTTTTCTCTCCCCCTTTTGTTATCAGCAAAAGAATAATAGTGTTAGAGAAAATAGAGATAAAGTAATCGATATCAATCCAACATTAAAACTCAATTGAATATAAATATTAAATTTCAATAAAAATTCAAACAAAAATCATAAATATTTTGTTAGGCGCATATTCCACTTTTAGAATGATAGGAATGATATTATCATATAAAACCATACAGTTGTGTCTATTTGTGGTATATTTATATCAGGAATTTGAATAACTACTAACCATGCATAACCGTTAGGACTTTTAAATGAGATTAGTAGTATTCCAATTTTATTTTAAAAAAAAATGAATTCAAGTATCTTCTAACCACGCATAACCGTGAGGACTTTTAAATGGGATTAGAATCAACTTGTTTATTTTACAAATCAACTTTTGATATGCGTTCCATACATGCATAACCGCGAGGACTTTTAAATGAGCATGGAAGCACATAACAAATTCCAAGTAATTCACCCATGCATAACCGTGAGGACTTTTAAATGAGAGTGAATACTTTGGTATTTATTTATTTATTTATTTTTTTTTAAAAAAAATGTGAAAATGAAAAACGAACGATTTCTGTTTAAAGTACCACATATCGACAAACTATATAGAATTTTTATGAGTAATGGTTGTTAGAAATATGATAGAGATAGAGATGGTCATGGAATTTTTACCAACAAACAGTTTTATAACTCTTGTTTAAATTTCTAAATAAATTTATTAATTATACTGTCTCGAGTCATAATATTTGATCAATATTAACACTCATCACTTTTTCAATCACTGTTTTTCTTTTCGATAAGCATAAGGAAGTCAGATTAGTCAAAATAGTCATTTAAAATCAAATTCAAAAATAATTACGAAATTAATTTTTCAAAAATGACTAATCTGAAACTATGGTCAAAAATGATTTTCTCCAGGGGGTTTTATACGAAAATTTTCTGCAATTTGAAAATTATTTGAAATGAAAAAATATGCAGATATTTTCTTTGAAAAAACGATGCAGTTGCTAAATTTCTTAACAATAATCACGTTTCACTAGTAATTTTTCTATCAACTAGATTACCAGTAAAATCTGCATCTGAATTTCTCTTTCACTCAAAAAATTATCATCAATTGAATTTTATAGACCAAAACATGAAGTGTGCACCAAAAATTTTCAAATTCAATTTTAACAACAATTTAAATGACATTCTTTTGAATTTGAAATGAAGCCGTGATAATAATCAGAAAACCGTGAATATAGAGTTAGCCGAATTATAACCAAATATATTATTATCCAACAAAACACTATTTTTAATCAAAAATGATATATATGAAGTAATTCAAAGAGTTTAGAGATTTTTATAGTGTTTTTGGCATAAGAATATAATTGGCTTAACTATTTTGAATAAATCATAATCAAAAATCATCATCTTTTCATCAATCTCAATATTGGCTGCATTAATTCAAAATACGGTGCAGATTATCACATTTAATATATCGTTTAAAACATACCATACCTGTTTTACCTTTACGATATTTTTTTTTGTTGTCCGTTGTGATACTGTCACCTTTATACTAGACTAAGGAACTTAGCTTTGTCGCCCGTTGTGTTTCTGGAACAGCCAAAATCCAGAGAACACTATTGTTGTTCCTTAGCCTGCCACCACACCTACACGAGAAAAGATTTATGTGACCTATTTGTTTTTATAGATCCATGATTGTTAGTGGCAGAATATTTTGAAAAACAATTTTGTAAAGACCCAAAACTATTTATAATTGTTCCTTTTGGCACCCAAATTTGTTTAACTTTCAGAGATTTTATATTTGTGCCTTTTGGAATCCAAATCGGTATAGTTTTCACATGTTTGGATCTATACCAACAATTATTGTGATTGTGTCCATATTTTCTACAAATTGTGCACATGGATTTAGCTTGACTAATATTGCTTTCAACAATTTTCGAACTATTATATCCAAGTCCTTGTCTAACCGTATTAACAGCTTGCTTTCCTAATAGCATATTCAACGATTTTTCACTTTTTGAAAATTTATCTAAAGTTGTTGACAATTGTTGGACTTGTGATTTGAGAGATTCATTTTCGTTTAACAACTGTGTGCACTTTTTAATAGAATTCTCTCTCCTAGTATTTTCATTCTCCTTTAAAATCAGAATTTCATTTTCAAGTGTTTTTATATTGATTTCTGATTTTTTAATTTCCTTTTCAAATGTTGGACACTTATCACACTTAGGGATCCTACTTTGATAGGTTTTAACTAATTGATCAAGTTGTTTATTACATTCTATCAAAGTATCTTTTTGAGATTCAAGTTTGGCGTATTTTTCCCTAAGTCGTTCAAAACAACCGTTTACTTCATGAAAATATATAAGCAACTCAGAATGGGTAAGTTTTGATACCTCACTTGGCTCGTCATCGTCACTGTCAGTTGTATCACCTCGAAGACACAATTCTGCCTTTTCGCTTTCACTGCCAGTGCTTTGATCATTCTCGTCTATTTCATCCCAAGTGGCTGCAAAACTTTTCTTTTTCTGTTTCTTTCCGTGGCTGGATTTAATTTGTGGACAATCGGGCTTGATATGGCCGGGTTTGTTGCAATTATAACAAATAAACTTTTGTTCTTCCGAGTAGTCTAGTGCTTTGGCTATTCTGCTTTTTGCTTTTTGAATTCGAGCTGAATTTCCATGTTTTTGATTCCATTTTTTGAATTTTCTTATTAACAGCTCCAATTCTGCTGCTCCATCATCTTCATCGTTATCATCATCACTTTCGGTTGTTCCTTTGAGAGCTATTGATTTCTTTTGAGTGTCATCTCCTTCACGCTCTTCTTTGAATTTCATTTCTAGCTCATAAGTGGTGAGATTTCCGATGAGTTCCTCAACTTTAAGTTGTTTTAAATCTTTCGATTCTTGTATGGCAGTTACTTTTGCTTCAAAGCTTCGTGGAAGGACTCTGAGGATTTTCCGGACTATTTCTAATTCGGTATATGTTTTTCCGAGAGCTTTTGATTTGTATACGATATTGGAGAGTCGTCCGTACATCTCTTTGACATTTTCTTCCTTCGCCATTTTAAAGTTCTCGTATTCGCTGCTTAGCATTGCAAGACGAGATTCTTTGACTTGAGATGTTCCTTCGTGAGTCACTTCTAGTATGTGCCATATTTCCTGCGCAGTTAGACAATGTGAGACACAATTAAATTCAAATTGATCCAATGAACAGATAATAGAATTCATAGCTTTGGCATTAGTATTCTGTAATTTATTTTCTAGTTCTGTCCATTGTTCCTTTGGTTTCTCTATTTCCTGATTATCTACAGTTATAGTTGGTATTCTATAACCTGTCTCAACAATATTCCAAGCGTCAATGGTTTTCAGAAAAATTTGCATTCTATTTTTCCAATAAGCATATTCACCATTGAACATTGGTGGTCTAACTATAGATTGACCTTCTGCAAAAGCATTATTAAAATAAGCCATTTTAAAAATTCAAATTTTTAAGACAAAAAACTGATTTTTTTTTTAAAATAGAATTTTTAAAAACAAATGCTGACTTCTATTCCTCGCTCTGATACCACTTGTAGGATCGATTTCACCCTAGAGGGGGGGTGAATAGGGTGATAGTGTAAATTATAAAAATTAATCGCGGAAGCTTATTAATTAATTTCACTTCAGATCACAGAATAGCAGCACAGATATCGTAGAATATAAATAACAGAATAAAACAGAACAACACAGAATTTACCCAGCTTCGGCAAAACCCTGCCTACGTGCTGCCCCCAAGGTTTCTACTAGAAATTAGATAGTCCCTCGCTTACGCACGTAAACTCGCTATACCCGCTATTGACTAATCTAACTCTACGCTTAAAACCCTGACCACAACTCAACTACCGAGTTGCGAATTCCCAAACTACACACCGTAGTTTGTCCCCTAGTCACACGACTAGAAAATTAAAAACGGTTTGTCTTGCCACTGACTTGCTGTTTCGACATGAGTCCACTGTGCTTGGCCTTGGTTATATTGATTTTTGGCCCATATCTGTTCATCTGCACTTGTGTATATTATTGCTGTTGTCTTTGATTTGAATTGTGCATTTGAGGCAGGTTGTGTCCATATTGTATTTGATACTGTTGCAGACTACTATCTTGGTTTTGGGGCTGCTGTTCTTTAATGCATCTGTGTGTGTTACTGTGTTTATGACCATAAGTTCATCGTGAAGCATGGTTTACTGTTGTTGCATACATGTATCACTTGATGTCTTGAGCTTCAACTGTGCTCGAGCTCGTATCACAGCAAACTGCATGTTATGTTTGTTTGGTAGTTGCTTCACCACAGTTTGCATTTGCCACACTTGTGTTCCCTGTTATCAACTGGCCTTGATTATCTTGGTCTTGAACATTGCTGTGTCCATATGGTATTCAGTACTGTGGCATTGCATATTGATGTTTCTGTTTGCATTTGAGTTTGTAGCTTGGTGTCATGTTTGCTGGACTTGTTGTTGGTTGGATCATTATGCTGTTTGAACTTTGAGTTGTAGTCTTCTGTCTTCATGTAGCTTGGTACATTCCTGTAGCACATCTATGTCGTAGCCTGGACTGGTGCATACTGTTGCTGGACTAGTGCATACTTTTGCGGCCTGTACTTGTAGTTGCACTGATATTCATTTGAGTTGGGCATCATGTATTTGTTGCAGTCCATGTTGTTGCTTGAGTCTTCATTTAGTTTGTTGTCACTGGTTCATTGGGCTGCATACATGTTGTAAGTGATACTTTGGACCTTTTGCCTTCAGTTGCTTGTCGAATTTGCATGTATCTGTATCACTTTGGTATATTGCAGCTTGTATTCTGCCTTGAGTTGAATCCCGTGTGTTATTTGGGTTTGACCTTGTGCTGAATTGTTAACAGTGCTTTTATTTGATTTTGTGCACACGAGTTGGCGGGGCAGTGCACACGTGTACAAATGTATGTGTGTGTACTGCAACCACTTATGTATACCTGTCCCTGTAATATCTATGTGCACGACTTTGTGATGAAATCAAGTGTGAATGATGACGAACAACCCAAATAACTGAGGCAAATCATATTTTCAAAATCCATCTTTTATTTTATATTGCAAAAATATTTTATTTTCAATTTTACAGCGTTAGTTTATATTTTTGCAGATTTCTCAGATGCCGGATTCAAACTGGAATGGAGTTGAAGATAAATACGAGTGTGAGTGATATGTAGTGAGGTTATTAATGTAAACTGAATTGTGATGTAATTGTGATGTAATCAAAAATGTATATGTATAGTGAGAGCTTGAATTTGTACTATCAAAATTGTAATAAATATTTGTTTGAATAAAATATTCGTTTGAATTCAAATTCCGTGTTATTTATTTTATTCTGCAAATATTTATTTAATCTGTGAAAAATAAAATAGTATATTATCAAATACATTTAAACGAATGTATATATGTTTATTATCATCAAACAAAAATCATATAAGCGCATATTCAACACTCCCGGACTGGTGGTAACGGATAGCGGCTACTACTGCCAACCTCAAGACACACTCCCAAATCAAAGGTGCATCCAATCAATTACAAAGTAATAGAATGGTATCGAAGTAGCATGCTCGATCGGAGGTGCGACCTCACTTGGCCTGGTATAGCTCTTGTTTTAGTCACATCAAGCTGACTCGAGGGAGTCAGGGTTGCGTTAATACCAAATACAAACGTCGCTAAACCATCCTACTTATTTCTGGAATCTCCACCACGTACATAGTTGTTAAAGTGGTTTTCGGTATTGGAAGAGAGTACGACAATATCCAATCTCGGTCTCTTTAACAACCAAATGCTTATTGCACACCGTGGTCATTTTATAAAATCACTTTTATAATCATTTCAAACAGTTCATACTTCATGTCAAAATGTCATATTCATTTCAAAATCATATCACTTTTGAAATTATATTCATTTTCAAAATCATGACACTTTAAATCAATTCATTTCCAAAATCTTAATCACAAAATAATTTAGACTATCATATCAAAAATATTCTCATTTAAATCCATTAAATCTAAATCATAACAGATCCAACTTAAATAGTTCAAATATTGAAAATAGTTTTATATATTAAAATAGTTATAAACTAAAAATAGTTTATATTTAAAAATAGATTATTGATTAAAATAGTATATACATTAAAAATAGTTTATATTAAACGAGTTTATATCGAAAATAGTTTCAAATTAGAATTGTTTCTTCAAATTTCACAAATCAATTCTAATCAACTTTAGCTCCAAAATTCAGTTTAAATCAATCTCTGTTTATCAATTACAATTCAATTCAGATTCTCAATAAAACCATTTTAATTGATACTAATTTTGAATTTAAAACACTTCTAATTCAATAGGTTTCAAAGTTTAAAGATTCGAACAATTTTCCATAAGTCAATTTGATAAATTTTGTTTATATTACAAAATTCAACTTTAATTTTATTTAAATTTGAAATATCCACTAAATCATCTTTAATAACCATTTAAATAGAATCCCAGATTACAAATTTAAATCAAAATTAAAAGATTAAATATCTAACTCTATTTTATTTAATTCTGAAATATTCATTTAATCATCCTTTTATAAACATTCAAATAAAATCTCAAACTCAAATTTAAATCAAAATTAAATATTCAATTTTAATTTTATTTAATTCTAAAACTATTCGTTTAATCACCTTAATTCAAATCAAGTTAATATTTTATAAAAATCATATCTTTACAATCTCAAATCAATAAGTTTCAAATCAGTTTTATTTAAATTCAGTTATTAACCAGTTTAAATTTCAAGTCAACTTTAATTTATCTTTTCAACCTCTATTTACTAAAGTTATAACAAAATCTATTTAAAAGTATTAATATAATTTTAAATAAATATTCAAACATATTATATATGCTAATTAAATTAAATTTTATTAAATTATAGTCTATTAAATTTTTATTAAATTAAATCTTGTTATTTAATCTATTTTAAATCTTATTTTATATACTTCAAAAATAATAAAATATAAGTAAAATTTTATAATTTACATTTTAAGACTTAACCTATAATTTTAAAATTTTAAAATATTTAATTTAAAAAATCTAAATTTTACACACATATTAAAATTGATATATCTAAATATTATATTTTAAAATCAATATTTATTAAACCACGTATATTTTTCTTTTCAAAATTATGGAAATCATTTAAAAATAGACTAACAGTGTCCGTATATAATTTTATATCCTATGGTCAAGTGGTACAGATATTTATCATTTCGATCCACAATAATTTAAATTTACGGATATATATCATTTCAACCCGTAATCCCAAATTTGCAGAAATCAAAAAAATCGCTTAGGTTTATCATTTCAACCCATAAAGATTTTCCCTAATCTATAACATCGTTCGAGTATGTATCATTTCAGCCCATAGGGAATTTCTAAACTAGCAGGGAACTTGCAGTGTGAGAATATAAATAGCATAAAATGACATCATATCAATGACAAGCATATGTGATCATAATTAGCAATTTTAAAATAAAATATATATAACAGGTTATGGTGTCATATGTAAATTAAATAGATAAACAATTGCTGATAATAACATTTCATAGTTAACAATTTAAGAACTAACATTTAACAACATATTTCAATTGTCATTTCATGTGAAATTAATTTATTAAACACAAGAATATTAATCGTGAGTGATCGTCCACCTTTCGAGGCTAGAGAAATTAGACAACACGATAAGCTACGAATTTGAATCATGAGCTCTATGAAAATTCCAAAGTAAAGCAGAGTGAATACGAATTTGACGAGCAATGCAAAGTTGATAACTTAGAATCGATGAAAAAAAATCAATACTAGATTAATATAAATGGAAACATAATATATATATATATATAATTTTTTTCTAAAATTCAATATTCAATCTAAAACACATATTTAAAAAAAATTCATATTATATTTTTAAAATCAATATTTATCAAAATATCTATATATTATTGTTTAAAAATCAATATTAAAAATCAATATTTTTTTCAAATAGAAGAGGAGAAAAAAGGTCAGGTGGGAATGACGGTACAAGGCAGTGCAGATGGAGGGAGGAGAAACAGTGAATGGAAGTGTGGCGGCTCGCGATCAACTATCATGTGCTATGGGCGGAGGCGGTACAAGGTGATGCAAGGTGGCACGACAGGGTGTAAGCTATTCAGGCATACGGTTGGAGGGAGAGTGCTCGGAAGTGGAAAGGTGGCACTCGGTCAGGTGCTCGGCCAGAAAACATGGTCGATGGAGGGGTTGACGGTGAGTCAGTGGGATGGAAGTGGAAGGTCTGGAGATTGGGAAGGGTAACGGACGTGGCTGCCGTGTTTGGGTGATCGGGTGAAGGGAGATGGGTGTGGTCTGTTGGAAAGTAGGCTTTCAATGCATGGTGTTTGAGATGGAGAGGCCGAGGCTGACTATAGGGGATAGGTGAAGTATCTGCGTGGCTGTTGCTGCAAGGTGTTTGAGATGGAGGGAAAGACATGGTTGTGGTGTGGTCTCGGGTCTAGAAAGCTCAGGGCTGGACCGGCTGATGTTGGGAAGTGGTTGTCGAGGCGAAGCACGGAGAAAGGTGGTGGGGGATGACAGGTGGGTCAGCGCAAGTGGAGTGGAGCAGTCTATACGGTGGTGGCTGCACATGTGAAGTGATGGTGTGAGGCTGAGGGGGTTTCGTGGATGAGTGGGATGGTGGCTGATGTGGAGGGTAAGTGGGCGGATGTGGAGGGCAAGTGGAAGAATGTGGAGGGTAAATGGACGAGCAGCTCTTCGGTGATGCGTTTGCTAATGAAGGCCAGAGGAAGACAGCGCTGCTTGGAGGTTGCGGAATTGAAGAGCAAACAAGTATGGGTTGAGGCTTCTCAAAAAAACAATACACAAACTATATTTATTTATTTATTATTAGTATTATTTATACAGCTGGAAGATAATGAATAGGAGAAAGGAGGAGAAGGGATGGCAAGATATAAATGAACCAACATATATAAATTAAAACCAGGGAATATTGAAAGTCATTAATTGAATTTAAAGAATATTAATGAGTAGTGGTCATTTTTTTCAGCCGACTGGCAAATGGATGGACACAAAATATTCTAGAGATTCAAATGGGTACCGATACGGCTAATCGTTACGCAGATTTCGCCGCATACCGAATACCGAAACCCACAAATGAATATACTGCCGAGATCAGCAAGACGAGATGAATAGAATAGTACACATATATTAGCGATACAACCATCCTATCAAAAGTCGATATTCACTGCCAAAACTGCTGCTAAAACACCGAAAACAATATAAATGGAGTTAGAACAGTCCAATTTGGCGAAATGAAATACGACGTCTTGCTCAGAAAATGGTTTACATTTTTCTTGTATAAAAATATTTAGATTTAAAACATCTTTAGTTTCATCAAATTAACTGATTTTAAATTTAAAAATTGAAATTACACAACAGAACAGATTTTTATATTTACCAATGAAAATCTGCCTTTTGCATGTTTACATAGACATATTCCAAATATCAAATTTTCATTGCCAAATTTTAATTGTTTAATTTCAAAAATTAATTAATTAATTAATTACCTTATTAAAAATCGTCAAAATTTACGGGTCAATACAAAAATAAAATAAGGAAAAAATATAATTTATGTTATCCACGTTTTATTTTGAGAGAATGAGTAGGAAGATATCGAAACAATGGAGGATAGCGTTTCTGTAGAAATGTACATCGAGCATCTAAAAGAAGCATGTCGTAGCTTATAAGAACATGTAAAATAATAGATAAGGGAAAGCATTTAAGTTGATAACCTAGCAAGCATTTAAGATGAAGGTACCAACCCATAAGTGGTGACAAATTCGATGGAATAAGGGATATCGTACGGAGAATGCCACCACACATATATATGCTAGAAAAACATGTACATCGAGCACTTACCAGCTTTCGTAAGTGACAAGGGACTTCAAGCTTGTACAGGCGACAAAGGATGCCAAAAATCATCAAAATAAGGAGGAATGCCATGTACCATCAATACAGAAGGGGATGCCACGTATCAATAGCATGTTAGTAGTTGCTGAATATTAACAATAAACAAAACCTGTCACATGTTACTAATATAATAAAGATATTGAATGGCTACGATTTGCAGGGATATTGTAACATTCCGTATCTCGATGCCAAAAGCTAAGCGCTACAGACGTTGCAGTCATCCATAATATTAACTTTTGGTGACAAAATACGGTAATGATAATGGTATCCATAATATCAGAAGCACTAGAATAAGAACAAAATCACAGATTTCCAAAAACAACATTTTACAGATTACATTTCAAAATATTTATATCCAAGTTACAAAATCCCATATCGTTTCCCAAGTAAAGTTTAACTATAATCATTACACAAATACGCCAAGAGCAACAAATGATGACGTCCCCTTGGTTGATTGAAGCAATATAGTTATATCTGACTTAATACACAATAGAAATAAATAAAAAAATTCTGTAACTCCTAATTAGCTATCCGTTAGCCACATACACGTCTCTGAAATCTTTATTCGCCAAAAATTCTAAACCTGAAAACTTTAACCCTCATTTTACTCGAATCAATTTTGAGCATCTGAGAGTTTAAGGGGAAACAACAACTTTGAGTCAGACATAAAGCCTAATGTGAATAAATCTGTTACATCTCGGTTTACCGATATTAAGTGAGATCACGCCGCTTAGCAGAACGGGTTTCCCCTCACTGATATCCTTTTTAAAACATATATTTGTCAAATCCTTTCCTACAACCAAACTGGTTAATCTTACCAATTATATCAAAATAGCAATATCTTATATGTTAATAAATGGACTATATATCCATAAAACAGGTAATAAGTGGACTATCAGTCCATAACATAAAAGCAAGGTCCGTTATGCTAACAAATGGACTATCTGTCCATAAAACTGGGCTGGCTGTCCACAAACTAGACTAACTGTCCGATTCAAAATGAACTAACTATCCGAATCATTTTCTTAGGGTTAACTACCCTTCATCTTTTTTCTTGAAAACCTTTTCAAAATGATTTAACCTTTTAAAACATACTTATATAAGGAAAATATATTTTTAGCTTTACTTTAAGCCATTTTTCCATGATATATATATGTATACACACACACACTTTACTCAAAATAATGTTGATGAGATTTAATAAGGATTAGCTATCCTTCCAAAACAAGTTAAAACCCTTTAACTTTAAAATACTTAGGCTATATTGCATATTTAATACATTTGAAAGCATTGTCTAAAACCTTTAGACAACCCTTTCGAAACCCTTGAAGTTAACCCCTTCGAAACCATTGAAAGTGACCCTTTCGAAACCATTAAAAGTATTTCAAAAACATTGGAAAAACCTTTCCTTTCTTTTATCTGAAAGCTTCAAAATATTAGACATCCTCATTTAAAACATTTTAAATATTGCCTTTCGAAAACATACAAAAAAACCCTTCCTTTCAACCATTTCAAAACCCTAGGGAACCACCCCTTTCGAAACTATTCATTTAAACCTTTCGAAACAGTCAAAACTCAAGCCTTTCGAAAGCATTTTGGGTTCAATTTAAAACATGCGGAAACTTTTCAAAACCATTCGAAAATTTACTCCTTCGAAACCATTGAGAAACGTCTCGGTCAAAACCATTTGGACTATCCCTTCAAGTAGAGCAAAAGGATCAGAAATCCATTAAAGTCAAAAACATCTGTTTTGAAACCATTTAAAACTATCTCTTTCGAAACCATTTGGGTTTTTACTTCAATCATAGAAAAAGGTCTTTAAATCATTTGAGTCGAAAGCATTTGTTTCAAAACCATTTCCTAAGTAAAGAAGTGATGGTGTCGAAGCCATCCCTTTGAAAGCATCGGAAAAGTGGCTAAAATTTTAGAAAACAAAGTAAACATCCCTTTTGAAACCATCTGGGTCGAAAGGTGGAAAGAGAAAGTAAAAAGGCTTCAACTTAGTTAAAAGCACTTATTTAAATCAAAAGCGCAACCCAATCAAAACCCTTTCTTTAAATACATTTAACCTGGTCGAAAGCTAACTGAGTCGAAAGCTACTTAGTCGAAAGTCGTTTTAGTTGAAAGCAAGCAGGCGCATTTTTAATTTAAAAACAAAGTACTGCTTCAACCCCTTCGGAATCCTTAGTTTCGACTCCATACCTTCTGCCTACATCCAATTCACTTCGTACTGGTTCCCTAATACCACGTGCATTCATTTTGACTGTGTCGGAAGCGAAGATGAGGAGGAGAACCCTGGTGCCGAAAGCATCGAAACAGTGTAAAACATGTAGCAAATAGTTCTTTTCACCTAACCTGCTCTGCGTGTCAAATTGGGATTAGTTGCCTCTTTCTTTACCAATAAAAGGTACTGCAATTTTCAGAACTAATCTTTTTAGATTATTTGCAAAAAGCCCCTTCTCCTTCATCTATTATATAAAACATTTAAGTCTCATACCTTAAATAATTATGTGTAACTATTAAAACACTTAGGAAATTCTACAAAAATTCCAAGAAATCTCTTTTAATATGTTTTTCAAAATATAAAAATTTCGGATCCAATTCTTTTATTATTTAACCGTAAATAATTTATAATCCAAACTAACATTTTCTTTACTAGAAAATTCATACAAATTCCACATAAATTCAGAAAATTCCACAAATTGAAACCCATTTTCAAAATAATATTTATGATCTTCATAAAAATTCGCAAGGCATTTGGATGTCATTTAATAGCGTTTTCACCATAAAACATATCATAAATTCAATATGAATAACCATAATTCATCAACAAGTATATACAATTAAGCCATCATTTAAAAAACATGAAAAATCATTGCAAATTATTCAGAATTCATCTTAAAACTGAAGACAAAATAAAAAATAAGATGTAAACATTATTCACGTT
Source organism: Allium cepa (assembly GCA_030765085.1). NCBI lineage: Eukaryota > Viridiplantae > Streptophyta > Magnoliopsida > Asparagales > Amaryllidaceae > Allium > Allium cepa. Next base: position 196,169,434 of record CM060938.1, read on the forward strand.
AGCTTTAGAGATTAAAGAGGTTGAGATGTGAGGGGATTTGATTTGAATTAGCTTCTTCCTTAGCTTTTCTTTACCTTCTTCCTTTTTGTCTTGTGAATGGTTTTCGGCCTTAGTTTTTTTTAAAATTAATGAAATGGAATGGACGTGTAGGGGGTACATGGCCAAGGGTTTTGGGTATAGGAAATGCTTCTTTCCTATTTTACTCCTCCTCTATTTCAATTTGACTCTTATTTTAAATTCTTGGTTTAAATGGCACGTCTACCCCTTAATTAAATCAAATCTCAATCCCCTAATCAACACATTATGTTATTTTATTTAGCTAAGTAAATATCCTAAATAATGTTTCCAAAAATCTGGGATGTTACAGACTCCCCTCCTTAAAGAAATTCATCCTCGAAATTACGTAAGATACACAATAAAACAAACAAGAAGGTAAAACATACCATCAAACAAGTCATGATAAGCATCTCTAATCCTGCTCTCAATCTCCCAAGTACAGTCCCTGCCATCGTCGCTCCACTAGACTTTGATTAATCTGATCGTCTTAGTTCTAAGTCTCTTCCCATCTCTTCCAACAATACGGATAGGCTTCCTCACTATGGTCAAATCCGGCTCTATTACTAAGTCATCCAGCACAGTCGGTGCAATAGCAGTTTATGGGTCTCTAACACACTTTCTGAGATGAGAAACATGGAAAACATCGTGGACTCCTATCAAATTGCTTAGTAACTCAACTCTGTATGCGAGTTTCCCGGTCCTATCAGTAATTGGTAAAGGTCCAACGAATCTCGGTGCTAGCTTTCCTGATTTTCCAAATATAATCACACCCTTCATAGATCACACTTTGACGAAAACCTAGTCTCCAATTGAGAACTGTAAATCTTTCTGTCTCTCATCTGCATAACTCTTCTTCCTAGACCGAGCCTCCTTCATTTTAGCCCGAATGACCTCAATCTTTTATACGGCTTCCCTAACCAAATTTGGACCAAGAACCAACCTATCCCCGGTCTCTAACCAACACAGGAGATTTGCATGGCCATTCATACAAAGCTTCAAACGGTGCCATCCCAATACTAGTCTGATAACTATTGTTATACGAAAACTCGACTAAATGAAGACGATCCTCCCATGATCCTCCAAAATCTAGAACACGAGCTCTTAACAAACCCTCCAAGATTTTGTTAACTCTCTTTGTTCGCCCATCAATCTGTGGATGGCAAGCGGTACTCGTCTTAAGCTTGGTTCCCAAAACTTTATGAAGACACTTCCAGAACTTACTAGTGAAATCTCTATCACTAACTATGCTACTAGGAATTCCGTGCATCCTAACCACATTCTTCATAAACAACTTTGCCAAAACAGGTTGAAACAGCCCGCAAATCCGTACCCCAAGAGTCGACACTATTCTCGCTCAATCAACTCAAGATGTACGGAAATACGAACCATTTGGGTTAAGGAAGAAGAGGTAGAAGAAGAGAAAACAAATGACACAGAATCTTACCATCGACAGCGGAGTAAAATATAATAGATAATAACTAATCTTTACACAAAAGAAAATATATCTGTATATACATTACGTCATCAGAGTATACATAACACACAACTAGACAGTAATCATAACCTGTCCTCACAATCTGAATACACAGCGGAATATTTAACACAAATATGGAAGTACGTATTGCCATCCAACTCGTCTCCTGAACTCCACAGCATCCTTTCCTATATCCTATAATACTCGGTCTGACCCGAGCATTATAGTTAATTAACACCCGAGTCAGTCTGGAATACCAGCGTGAGAAAACCACACTCAAATTGATTATTAAAGTTTCAAAATTAGTTTGAAAACAAAAGCATCTCGTAAGACCACGCCACAAATAAATATGTCGAGTTTTTACCTTACGATAGCTAAAGCACTTTTTATTAAAATCCTCTGATATTATAATAGTGTCTATAGAAAGAAAAATAGAATCTAGCTGAAATGCTTGCATCTCACGTTTCAGCAATACTCGGGCACAATCAAAACCGTACACGCGCGTAGGGAGAATGGATTTCCAACTAATGACTAGGCACTGGGGTACCACCTGTCACGGTACCTGGTCTAGATCAGCACACCGAGGATCCACCCTCAATCCTCTGCAACACAAGACCGGGACTACCCCTTACTGGATAATCCCGAGTAAGATCACCCCACGGTTTGGATCAGCAACCGCGCCACTAAGTCGAATAAAAAGGGACATCTAGACAGGGAGACCTCACCCTAATGGGTGCTACCCACTTAGCCTTGCTGCATATCCCCTGATTTTCAGTCATTCCCGGTTGATGAGGCTTGAGGCTAAGCGTTGCCTTTTTAGAACACATCTCTTAGAATTCTCATCGTCCACCTGACAATGTTCCGAAAGCATTCATCCATACAAGTCCGTCCCGGGTTCGAACGGAACCGAAGGTACTACTCCTACTACATCCATTTTGAAATCATCATCAGGATTAGTAGTGACTAGCCCTTGCACTTCACTGCTCCATCTTCGACTCCGAACTCTTGTTTTCCACATGAAAACGTACAAACCGGATCGAAGTGGGTTTTGAGAATTTAATCCCGATCCCAGTCTCTTCGAACCGATCAGCGCATTGGCCAATATTGATAGTCGGTTATTTAACTATCAAATAACATTCACAAACAACCGTCAACCATAAATAATTTCACCAAATTATTTATTAACCTCAAAATATCTTCGCAAGATATATTTCCATTTTCAACCCTTTCTGAAAACAGTTTTCAAACACACTTTTCTCATGAAATAAATTCCCAAATATTTATTTCCACTGAAAACACCAAGCATAAAAACTTTAGCTTTTTCAAATAATTTAAAACTCTTTATCATAAAATATTATTTAAAACATTTAAATTAAAAATTAGTTTAATACTTATTCAAAATATATACTTTAAGAATATTTAAAATAAAACCACTTTGTACAATATAAAACTGAATTTCTAATTTTTGAAACATAATACCAAGCCACCTTTAAATAATTATTGCTATAATATATCAAAAGGAAATACTTACTTTAAAATTTAAACATTTAGAAATAATAAGTTTTCTAAACATACTTTTTAAACAACTTAAAACTCTTTACTTATACTTAAATTGTTTGAAACATACTTGGCTATTTAGGGAAATACGCTTTCCTTCCACGTCTTTTTTAAAAATAAATCACTATTTATTTTTAAACAAATTTACCCATTCCTTTAACAAATTCCCACCGTGAATTTATTCTTTTAAATATCCACTTATATATTACTTTACTTTTATAAACCCAGATTATAAATTCTAAAGTCTTACTTCTCTTTTAAAAATCCCAGTTTTAAACACTTAATCAACCTTCAAATTGATCTCCAAATTACTCCCATTTTGAAATAAATTCCTTTTCTTACTCATTTTTATTTCAAACCCATAGACTTCACATTTTATTTCTTAATTATGATTTAAAATATTTTTAACTAAAAATAACAATTTCATATTTTCCAAATTTCTTCTTTATCCTTTCAGATAAATTTAAACCATGAATTTCAAAATAAATTCTTTATTTCTTGAAATAATATCACTTAAGTTTTAAAAATAAAACCACTTATTCCCATTTATTCTAAATCTCATTTCCCGCACTTGAAATTTTATTTATCAGAATTCAAAAATCACTTTCTATTCTTTTCCAATTCATTTTTAATTTATTCCAATTTCTATGATTATTTTACTCAAAATTCACTCTTTTATTTTCCTTTCAGATTTTGATAACTCGGTTCACCAAAATATTTTAAATCAACCATAGTACCCAACATTTCCAATTATTAATATAATTCATCATAGGATAGCAAATAATTATATCACAAAATATTTTAACAAAACTAAATATTTTGAGGAATCTAGTTGGAACCCTCCAACCTGTTTCCCTATATCCACAGATGTTAGCACAATAAAATACCAATTCCACTTCGAGGTGAAATATCACGGTATATGGGTTTTAAATATAATATCATCCGCTATTATGCGGCGCATAAGGTCTCATCTGCTATTATAATGCGGGAATCAATCACTCCAATATACTATATACTACTATATAAAATATAGCACATCAAATCAATTCAATCATTCAACAAATTATTTAAATTTAACCATTTAAATTTAAATAAAAACCCAGATGAGTGAGATTAACTCACCTTTGATTTTTGTTTTGCGATCCGACTTGCTTCCTTTCAGACTTTGACCTTGTACAAACATTTACACGATTTTATTAATATACGAACAAATCGAACAATTTATCTCATTAATAATTTACTTAACAAACGATTTTAAAATTTTAAACCAAAAATTTAACTTAAACTAATTTTTGTTTAAAACCTTATATTTTCCAATCTATAATAACTTATGTTTACCAATATATGTATATACATTATATAAATCCATAGATTTAATAAATTATTTTACATTCCATAAATAAGGTGTAACCATAGCATTCCAAAAATTATCCAATGAATTTTATTCAAAAATCTTTTATCTTACTGTAAAAAAAAAAATTATAGTAAAACTTAACATTGCTGTAATAATTTCTGGTAATATGAATTAATACTAATCATCATTAGATTACAAATATAGACTTAAGTAAGCATTTAAATTTAAAGATTCAGAAAATCAAATTACCTTAATACAAATTGGGGACAACATCGACGAGCCTCGCACGATACCAGGCTCATGACGAACAAGCCGCGACTTCCCAGCAACCACCACAACCTACTGCCTCTCCTCCCACTTCGCGTTCTCGTGACAACGAACCCAAACACCACGAAACCCCCAAAACACCTCGAGCAAGAAATCGCCTCTGCTGTCATCTCCTTCCATGCGCGAGACCCCTTCCCCTTTACGGTTGCCCTCCACGTCGCTTCCGAAAGGATCAAGCGCCCCCTCCTAATTATTGAACACGACCTCCCCTGCTTGCTCGGCTTCGATCGAGATCGTCCGCCCTCTCTCTTCTTCTTTTTCTTATTCGACCCCTTTTTTTTATTTCGATCTGGGCTTTCATTTTTTCTCTGATGCTTTCGATTTGTAATGAAGAAGGGAAATGAGATATTTAAAAAAGAACGATGTGATTTGTAAAAGCAAACGCAATTTTGAAAAGAAGGTTGCATGCTGGAAAAAGCTACAGTGATTTCGAAAAGAGGTGTAAAAGTTTTGGCGTTGATAGAAAGTAGGCTGCTGTTGAAATAGTTTAACCAATCAAACACTATATATCATATTTAAACTTCAAATTTAAATTTAAACCATCCTCAATTCAAATCTTAAAATCTTGACATCGTATTGAGGCATGACGCCTGGTGTTTATAGTGTTAAACCCCTATTTCGAACACAATGGAAAAGGTTTCGAGTCCTAATTCGATCGTATGGAGAAGATAGCTCTCTAGACCAGTTATCAAATTGAATTTTCGATATAGATTTCAACGCGTTTATCTACCATATGGCCAAACGATCACTCCAAACATTACGGAAATTGGTATCCAATAATAATACACTATTACGGATCCAATGGAACTGGTTTCGTCAAATTTCGAGACTGTGCCTCGGAAGGCTATTTTTAAATATCGATTTAAACGATATATTTTCAAAACTCAACAAATCACCTTTAAATTCAATTTTAACACATTTACTGTCTTCAGTTTTATCAATATAAATTTTACAAGCCTTCAAATTATTTTTAACAGGCGCAAAACTGAAGGTTCAATAATTTACCCAATTTCAGTTTATTAAATCCAATAACTTAATTGCTAAATAATAATAATATTTGAATTTAATATAAAAATTAACTTTCAAATATTCAAAATCAATTAAATATTCCAATTTCAAACGTCCAAAAATTCCGAGTCGTCGCTATCCTCACCCCTTAAAAGAATTTCATCCCCGAAATTGCTAGTTAAGAAGAATGATCCAATACCCATTACTATTTTCCAAAACCAAACAGTTTTATCAACTTTCCATAACGTATCTTTTATTAAAGACCCACTAATACTTCAACCAACTTCCCAAAACCTTCCATAGTTTCCAACAACATTATTTACTCCACTTGTTCAAATTTAAATTTAAATCCAAATTTAAATTATCAAAAATTTCTCAAAAATTTTCTAACTCTCTAAATTTCCGAAAAAATTCGCCAGCGTCTCCTTTGCGCGGCTAGCTCGGTACAACTACAAAATGCCTCTACGGGCCTCCAGATTTCGAAAGAAAACAAAAGCCAAGTGGCTAGACTAGAAAATCATCAAATTTCATACAGATATTTAAATACATACCTTTGCCGAGCAAATTCCAATTTATCCTCTGAAATCAAAAATCCCAAATTCACTTTCCTAATCCTTTAGTTCCAACTAAACAATTAGTTTCAATTTCCATTTCCAAAATCCCTTATTTCAAATCCAATTTGAAAATGTTTTGTCGCTAACAAAAAATTTCCAAAAATTTTCTAACTCCCAAAATTTTCGGAAAATTTTGGCAGAATTCCTTTGTACGGAGGAGCTTTTGCGATTTGATAAGAGATATAAATATATATACATCGACCTACACGGTCGAAAAATCAAAAACAGTTCATATTTCCTATTTTTATTGCGTAGGCGTACCTTTATTTAGCATTTTTAAGCAAGAGACTTATTATTTTAGCAATTAGCGCGTCCAAATCCAGCCAAACGGCTTCCCGGTACCTGTACTTACTCAATTCAAACATGTAAGTAATAAATATACAAAATTTATTAACATTTCACTTACTTCCAATAGCTAAACACATGCATTTCATAAGCAACATGCACCAAACACTTTCCATGAGCAATTTATATGATTTCAAAACTAATTCAATTGCTTTCAACCAATTCATGTGCCATCCCATTCAATTTTAATGTTTTACATTTCAATTTCTTACATTCAATTTATTTTTAACCCAACAACTCACATTTATTGCAATGGTTTCCAAAAATCAATTTTATTTACTTCTACCAATCCATAGAGTTTTTATTTACTTCCGTTTAAGTCGAACGACTAATTTATTCTATGCAATTCGACGATATTCACTTAATAGAATATCCATTTTAGTTTTTATCCACATCCAATTGATTCCAACTCATTTTATTTTAAATTCCATCCCATTCCTAGTTTATTCACCAACCATACATTTGTAATTCATCTCATCTCCGCATTGGGTTCATTTTAAAACCATTTCATTGAGCTTGACATCATTCAATGCTTATATCAATAACCATTTTCCAAATTAATTTAACCCAAACTTTTATTTACTGAACTTTCACCCTTCCTCGAAGCCAAGCTTCTATAAATTTTAAACTTAAGTTAATTTACTTTAATTTATTCCAACTTCAAACTTAAATTCACTTCTATTTGATTCCCATCTAATCAAATTCCATTTAATTCAGTTAGCCCATCCCATTTTATTTTAATTCACCTTCTCAATTTATCAAAATAATATCCAAGCACATACTTAACTCATTCATACTCGAATTGGATTTTATTTGTAACTCAAATCATTTCTATATTTTTACAACATCTGTACTTATTTTAATTCATTATCAATCCAAGTCGAATTCTATTTATAATTCAAGTTTATTTCCAAACTTCATTACTAACTTAAAATCCATTTTATTTAACCGAGTTAAATTTTATTAACATACTCTATCAAATATTTTATTTAGCTAATTAGCTTATTTCCAACTTTTAAATCAATATTCGATTTCATTACCAAATCACTTCATTAAATTTTCCTGAGTTCAATTTTTTTTATAATTCCAGTTTGGATTTTCTTTCATTTTCCAAAATTCCAACACTTTTATTTCGGCTTATTTATTCCCTTTTACATTTTTATAAGCTACGCACTTACTAATATTCATACTTCTCCATCCATTTATAATCAATCACATTTTCACTTTACTTTTAACTAGGGATTATATTTTTATTTCAATTCTTTTATAACTTCCAAAGCTTATTTATCCCAATTCAATACTTACTTAGTTTACGCTTATTTATTTAAGTAAGAATTTTAGTCCATTCAATATTATCTATAACTCAACTGAATTTATTTAAATTCAATTTTATTCCAACCTAACTCCAGTTAAATCTAGCTACATACCATTCTTTTGAATTTTATTAAGCAAGGACTTAATTTCATTTAATACCATCCCACACAATTCACTTTAATTTCATTCCAATTCCTTTCAACTTACTTCAATCCAATTCATTATTATTAACTTTGCTTAAGTTAATTTTATTTCTCAATCCAAATGTAATTTTTATTTTTCCATTCCAATCACATCCAAGATTTACTAATTATTTCTTCTTATCATCCATTAAATTTTTCACAATTTAATTTTTCCAAATTAAATTTATTTAACTTTTTCATTTTAAATTTAATTCCCACATTCAAAGCTCATATTTTCCTCCCTTATTTAAAAATCATCTCAACTTTACAAGTTTATAACTTACCTCATCAGGGTTTCCAATTCAAATAAGGATTCAGGATTTCAAACACCCAGCTTTTTGTTCAAATCATTTTACAACCACCATTATCCCAAAATCACATTTCTCAAATTTTTAAACCAATCATGTTTTTTTCCCTAACAAGTTTCCTTTGAAATTTCAAAAACAAACTATTTCTTCTGAACAAATCAATTTGGCAGCAATCCGTCACTTAGAAACTCGAAAATGAACATCGATAATGCTGCAGTCATCATCGAAATTATTTTCCAATGACTGAAGTGAGTTCAATGTTGTATCCCTTCCCAAAATTTATTTGAAACAATTTCCTTTCATAAATACTTCTAAAACAATAATGCTATCATTTGTCTTCAAAACACTTCGAAAAACACTTCCAAAATCTCCAGGGTTTTAAATTTACAGATTTGATTTAAGTCAAATTTTAACTATAATTCATTTGTATAATTTATGCTCATACCATTTTTTTCCATTTGATTATACAAGTCATTCCAATTTTTTATAATCTTATTTGTTTAAAATATTATCATTCAAACATCCAAGTTATATATCAATTTAAGAAAATATTTCCTTTATATCAAAATATATATTTGGGTAAAATTATTTCATTCACCCACCTTTAAAACAATACTATGTCGATTTATCATGTCAGGCGTTTATAAACTCTTCTCAAATAGCGGCCAACTTACTCGATCATAATTCATATTTCACTCAACCAATAAGTCAACACAATATTAAAACAATTTATATTCACTAACAAATACGTGCTCATATCTATTAATACGCTCAAATGCATTCTAGAGTACTACAGACTCTATTTTCTATGAGTAATCCCCACCAGAGCCAGGGTTCTCGCTTAATCTTTCAGCTCTGATACCAAATGAAACAGCCCGCAAATCCGTACCCCTAGAGTCGACACTATTCTCCCTCAATCAACTCAAGATGTACGGTAATACGAACCATTTGGGTTAAGGAAGAAGAGGTAGAAGAAGAGAAAACAAATGACATAGAATCTTACCATCGACAGCGGAGTAAAATATAATAGATAATAACTAATCTTTACACAAAAGCAAATATATATCTGTTTATACATTACATCATCAGAGTATACATAACATACAACTAGACAGTAATCATAACCTGTCCTCATAATCTGATACACAGTGGAATATTTAAAACAAATACGGAAGTACGTATTGCCATCCACCTCATCTCCTGAGCTCCACAGCATCCTTTCCTGTATCTTATAATACTCGGTCTGACCCGAGCATTATAGTTAAATAACACCCGAGTCAGTCTAGAATACCAGCGTGAGAAAACCACACTCAAATTGATTATCAAAGTTTCAAAATTCTTTTTAAAACAAAAGCATCTCGTAAGACCACGCTACAAATAAACATGTCGGGTTTTTACCTTACGATAGCTAAAACACTTTTTATTAAAATCTTCTGATATTATAGTGTCTATAGAAAGTAAAATAGAATCTAGCTGAAATGCTTGCATCTCACGTTTCAGCAATAGTTGGGCACAATCAAAACTGTATAGGCACGTAGGGAGAATGGATTTCCAACTAATGACTAGGCACGGGGGTAACACCTGTCACGGTACCTGGTCTAGATCAGCACACTAAGGATCCACCCTCAATCCCCTGCAACACAAGGCCGGGACTACCCCTTACTGGATAATCCCGAGTAAGATCACCCCACGGTTTGGATCAGCAACCGCGCCGCTAAGCCGAATAAAAAGGGACATCTAGACAGGGATGACCTCACCCTAATGGGTGCTACCCACTTAGCCTTGCTGCATATCCCCTGATTTTCAGTCATTCCCATTGTTGAGGCTTGAGGCTAAGTGTTACCTTTTTAGAACACGTCTCTTAGAATGCTCATTGTCCACCCGACGATGCTCTGAAAACATTCATCCATACAAGTCCGTTCCGGGTTCGAATGAAACCGAAAGTACTACTCCTACTACATTCATTTTGGAATCATCCTTAGGATCAGTGGCGACTAGCCCTTGCACTTTATTGCTCCATCTTCGACTCCGAACTTTTGTTTTCCACATGAAAACGTACAAACCGGATCGAAGTGGTTTTCGAGAATTTAATCCCGATCCCGGTCTCTTCGAACCGATCAGCGCATTGGCCAATATGGATAGTCAGTTATTTAACTATCAAATAACATTCACAAACAACTATCAACCATAAATAATTTCACCAAATTATTTATTAACCTCAAAATATCTTCACAAGATATATTTCCATTTCCAACCCTTTTTGAAAACCGTTTTCAAACACACTTTTCTCACGAAATAAATTTCCTAATATTTATTTCCACTGAAAACACCAAGCACAAAAACTTTAGCTTTTTAAAATAATTTAAAACTCTTTATCATAAAATATCCTTTAAAACATTTAAATTAAAAAGTACTTTAGTACTTATTCAAAATATATACTTTAAGAATATTTAAAATAAAACTCAATATAAAACTGAATTTCTAACTTTTAAAACATAATACCAAGCCACCTTTAAATAATTACCGCTATGATAGATTAAAAGGAAATACTTACTTTAGAATTTAAACATTTAGAAATAATGAGTTTTCTAAACATACTTTTTATACAATTTAAAACTCTTTACTTATACTTAAAATTTGTTTGAAACGTACTTGGCTATTCAAGGAAATACGCTTTCCTTCCACATCTTTTTTAAAAATAAATCATTATTTATTTTTAAACCAATTTACCCATTCCTTTAATAAATTCCCACCGTGACTTTGTTCTTTCAAATATATTCCCACTGTGAATTTATTCTTTCAAATATCCACTGATATATTGCTTCACTTTTATAAACCTAGTTTATAAATTCCAAAGTCTCACTTCTCTTTTAAAAATCCCGGTTTTAAACACTTAACCAACCTTCAAATTGATCTCCAATTACTCCCATTTTGAAATAAATTCCTTTTCTTACTCAATTTTATTTCAAACCCATAGACTTCATATTTTATTTCTTAATTATCATTTAAAATCTTTTTAACTGAAAATACCAATTTCGTATTTTTCAAATTTCTTCTTTGTCCTTTAAAATAAATTTAAACCTTGAATTTAAAAATAAATTCTTTATTTCTTGAAATAATATCACTTAAGTTTTAAAAATAAAACCACGTATTCCCATTTATTCAGAATCTAATTTCCACACTTGAAATTTTATTTATCGGAATTCAAAAATCACTTTTTATTCTTTTCCAATTCATTTTTAATTTATTCCAATTTCTATGATTATTTTACTCAAAATTCACTCTTTTATTTTCCTTTTAGAAATCCCATTTCTATAGATTTTGATAACTCAGCTCACTGAAATATTTTAAACCAACCATAGTACCCAACATTTCCAATTATCAATATAATTCATCATAGGATAGCAAATAATTATATCACAGGATTTTTTAACAAAACTAAATATTTTGAGGAATCTAGTTGGATCCCTCTAACTGTTTCCTTGTATCCACAGATGTTAGCATAATAAAATACCAATTCCACTTCGAGGTGGAATATCGTGGTATATGGGTTTTAAATATAATATCATCTGCTATTATGCGGCGCATAAGGTCTCATCTGCTATTATAATGCGGGAATCAATCACTCCAATATATTATATACTACTATATATAATATAGCACATAAAATCAATTCAATCATTCAACCAATTATTTAAATTTAACCATTTAAATTAAAATAAAAACCCAGATGAGTGAGATTAACTCACCTTTGATTTTTGTTTTGCGATCCGACTTGCTTCCTTTCAGACTTTGACCTTCTACAAACATTTATATGATTTTATTAATATCCGAACAAATTGAACAATTAATCTCATTTAATAATTTACTTAACAAACGATTTTAAAATTTTAAACCAAAAATTTAACGTAAACTAATTTTTATTTAAATCCTTATATTTTCTAATCTATAATAACTTATGTTTACCAATATATGTATATACATTATATAAATCCATAGATTTAATAAATTAATTAACATTCCATAAATAAGGTGTAACCATAGCATTCCAAAAGTTATCCAATGAATTTTATTCAAAAATCTTTTATCTTACTGTAAAACTTTTTTTATAGTAAAAATGACAATGCTGTAATAATTTCTGGTAATATGAATTAATATTAATCCTCATTAGATTACAAATATAGACTTAAGTAAGCATTTAAATTTAAAGATTCAAAAAATCAAATTACCTTAATACGAATCGGGGACAAAATCGACGAGCCTCGTACGATACCAGGCTCACGACGAACAAGCCGCGACTTCCCAGCAACCACTACAACCCTACTGCCTTTCCTCCCACTTCGCGTTCTCGAGACGACGAACCCAAACACCACGAAACCCCCAAAACACCTCGAGCAAGAAATCGCCGCTGCTGTCATCTCCTTCCATGCGCGAGACCCCTTCCCCTTTACGGTTGCTCTCCACGTCGCTTCTAAAAGGATCGAGCGCGCCCTCCTAATTATTGAACGCTACCTCCCCTGCTTGCTCGGCTTCGATCGAGATCGTTCGCCCTCGCTCTTCTTTTATTTTTCTTATTTGGCCCCCTTTTTTATTTCGATCTGGGCTTTTATTTTTTCTCTGATGATTTTTGATTTGTAATGAAGAAGGGGAATGAGATATTTAAAAAAGAACGATGTGATTTGTAAAACCAAATGTAATTTCAAAAAGAAGGCTGCATGCTGGAAAGACCTACAGTGATTTCGAAAAGAGGTGTAAAAGTTTTGACGTTGATAGAAAGTAGGCTGCTGTTGAAATAGTTTGACCAGTCAAACATTATATATTATATTTAAATTTAAATTTCAAATTTAAATTTAAACCATCTTCAATTCAAATCTTAAAATCTTGACATCGTATTGAGGCGTGCTGCTTGGCGTTTTAATGTTAAACCCCTATTTCGAACACAATGGAAAAGGTTTCGAGTCCTAATTCGATCGTATAGAGAAGACAGCTCTTTGGACCAGTTATCAAATTGAATTTTCAATATAGATTTCAGAGCGTTTATCTACCGTATGGCCAAACAATCACTCCAAACACTATGAAAATTGAAATTCGACAATAATACACTAGTACATATCCAATGGAATTGGTTTCCTCAAATTCCGAGACTGTGCCTCAGAAGGCTATTTTTAAATATCGATTTAAACGATATATTTTCAAAACTAAACAAATCACCTTTAAATCCAATTTTAACACTTTTACTATCTTCAGTATTATCAATATAAATTTTACAAGCCTTCAAGTTATTTTTAACAGGCTTAAAACTGAAGATTCAATAATTTACCCAATTTCAGTTTATTAAATCCAATAATTTAATTGCTAAATAATAATATTTGAATTCAAGTTAAAAAATGAACTTTTAAATATTTAAAATCAATTAAATATTCCAATTTCAAACATCCAAAAATTCTGAGTCATCACACAGATGCCGTTCTGGTTGACTTAACTGGAATGAAATGGGCACTCTTGGTCAATCTATCCACTATGACCCATATACCATTTCCCTTGTTCGACCTTGTCAACCCATTAATAAAATCCATAGAAACAGAATCACATTTCCATATCGGAATATCTAATGGTTGAAGCAACCCACTTTGCTTCTTGTGTTCGGTCTTTGGCTGTTGGAAAATCATGCACTGGTTTACCCATAAACCAATATCTCACTTCATACCTTCCCAGAAGAGACTTATTTTCATATCCTGATACATCTTAGTACCTCCTGGATGAATAGAGAACTTCTAGCAATGGCACTTCTCTAAGACTTCTTTCCTTATGTTTTCTACACTTGGAACGATAATCTTCTTTTCTTTCCCAACCTCCTATTTTGGTCAAGGCTGAAACCTTTCAAGTCATTACTCTCGATTTCGTCTCTTAACTTCCTGATCCATTCAGCTAATACCAGATCCTCTTCCTATTTAGAAGCAATCTTTTCGAACATCACTTGTCGAACATCTAAACAAGATAACACTACGGTTTCTCCGTTAGACCCAGGCTCATATCTCCACTGCACTCTACAATCTGCTAATGCTTCTAAATCTTTCCACTCAGCAATCATCGCCAATACTGCATTCTGATGCTTCCTGCTAAGTGCATCTGCAACCTTGTTGCCTTATCCCGATGTGTACTCAATCCAAAAATCATAAGCAACAATAAACTCTAGCCACCTCTGTTGTCTCATGTTCAGCTCTTTCTGAGAGAACAAATACTTTGGCAACTTATGATCTGTATATAACTCAAACCTTTCTCCCAAAGGTAATGTCTCCACGCTTTCAATGCGAAAATCACTACAGCTAATTCCAAATCATGCGTCAGATATCTGACCTCATGTGGTCTAAGCTTTCTAGAAGCATAGGCAATTACTTTACCTCTCTACATCAGCACCGTGCCTAGTCCTGTTCTACACGCATTTGTATAAACCACCAAGTTTTGATTTCCTTCCAGAATAACCAATACAAGCACATGGGTCAATAAGTGTTTCAAACACTCGAATGCTTCCTCACACTTATCGGTCCATATGAACTTTACATCCTTTCTTATTAGCTTGGTCATCGGTGCCGCTATCCATGAAAAATCTTTAATGAACCTATGATAATAACCAGCCAACCCAAGGAAACTCTTTATCTCTGTCACATTCTTGGATCTCTTCCATCTATTCTCCACTTCAATCTTAGTTAGATCCACTGAAAACCCTTCCTCTGAGACTACGTGACCAAGGAACTTCACTTCCTCCTTCTAGAAATGAAACTTCGAAAATTTCGCCTTCGGCTGATGCTGCCTTAACATCTCAAGCACCAATCTAAGACGAACTTCATGCTCTCTTTTATCTTTAGAGTATATCAAACATCTATAAAAACTAATACAAACCTATCCAAATGCTCTCGGAAAACCTGGTTTTTCAAACCAACAAAGAAAGCCAGCGCATTAGTCATTCCGAACGGCATAACTAACCATTTGTACGACCCATATCTGGTCCTAAACGTCGTCAAAGGTATACTATTCTCTGCTACTCTGAGCTGATGGAAACCTGTTGCTAAATCCAACTGTGAAAATACATTGGCTCCACTCAACTGGTCAAACAAATCATCAATTCTCGACAACGAATATAGATTCTTTATCATCCTCTCATTTAGCTTACGATAATCGATACATAGTCTTAACGATCCATCTGGCTTCTTAGAAAACACTACCGCTGCTCCCCAAGGCGAACTACTCGGCCTGATAAAACTCTTGCCTTCTAAATCTACCAACTGCACACTCACTCATCTTTGTAGGGG
The DNA here is from genome assembly GCA_030765085.1 of Allium cepa. NCBI lineage: Eukaryota > Viridiplantae > Streptophyta > Magnoliopsida > Asparagales > Amaryllidaceae > Allium > Allium cepa. Next base: position 196,185,284 of record CM060938.1, read on the forward strand.
TCATCTTGCTCGACAGCCTACTCACTGGTTCTGCTCCTGGAACCAAATTTATCTGAAGCTCAATGGCTCGTTTCAGTGGTAATCCAACTACAGGCTCAAAAACATCCGGGAATTCTCTAACCACGAAAATCCGATTCAACTCGTGAACCAATTCAATAGCACCCATCAAGGCATACATCTTACCGCAAGAACCTTCTATGGTATAAACTATCCGACCACTACAATCAGGGTGCCTAAGCATTATTTTCCTATCCTGGCAAAGTATCCTAGCGTCGTACTCACGTAACCAATCTATCCCAAGAATAATCCCGAACCCTACAAAATCAAACACATGCAAACTGCAAAAAAAGCATGATCTAACAGGTCAAACTCTAACTAGTCACATCTCAACCCTACAGTTGCATACCCTCCTATTGGATTTGTAGCCCGTAAGGAAGTAACTAAATATGCGGGTTCAAGTTTAAGTTTTTCTATCAAACATCTAGATATAAAAGAATGTGATGCACTAGTATCAAATATAAAGCTAACAAACATACCATGAATCTGAAGCATACCGTCTAAGACTGCCTTTCCTTTTTCCTAAGCTATAGGCTTAGAAGCAGCAGGCTCCAATGAATACACCTTGTCCTTTCCATCCTTAGCAGGCTTTTTCACTGGCTCTTATAATGGCCAATCTAGTCACAATTGAAGCACCTGACATTCTTCTTCCCTAGACCTCCTTTGCCTTTCCAACACAACACTCATTAGTAAAGTGCCCCTTCTTGTTGCACTTGAAGCTAATAATCTTATACTTCCCTTTCTTTGCTGCTCCATCCTTCTGAGCACCTTTCTTGGGAAATAAATTCCTCTTTTGATTCTGCCTAACCTGATCTTCTTTAGCCTTACTCTTCTCTATAGAATCAAGAATCTCCCCATGCCTTAAGGCCATCTCCACTACAAAGTTAGAAGGATCTCTAATATGAGGTAATGTAGTCATGGTTAACTCAGGCTTTAACCCTCTGATAAACTTCTCATTCCTCTTCATTACTGTATCAACTGAAGCATAACTATATCTGGCCAATTCCTCAAACTTTCTGGCATCCTCCAAAACAAACTTCACCCTCTGATAAACTTCTCATTCCTCTTCTACCTTCCATATCTGTATTCAAACCTTATGAGATACAAAAAAATAATCTAACAAGGATACGATACTAGAGATAAAGCATATACATATATATAGTAAATATAAGCACATTACTATAGAGTTATCTCATACCCTAATCTTACTCTATTTCCTTAGGACTATGTTTCAAAAACCATTTTTTAGTTTAAAGTTTTTCATAAACCATGCTCTGATACCAAGTTTTAACACCCCGTATCTGGAGGCCAAAGGCTAAGCGCTACAGATGCTGATGTTATCCTAAGTATTAGCTTTCGATGATAAAATACGGTAATGATGATGGTATCCACAATAACAGAAGCACTTGAGTACGAAAAAAATCATAGATTTCCATAAACAACATTTTACTGATTACATTTCAAAATAAATCCATATCCAAGTTACATAATCCTGTACCATTTCCTAGGTAAAGATTAATTATAAAATACGCCAAGAGCAACATATGACGATGCCCCATTGGTTGATCAAAGCAATATAGTCATATCTGACTTAATACACAGCAGAAATAAAAAACAATCTGTAACTCCTAATTAGCTATCCAACAGCCAGTGCTCATCTCCGGAAGCTTTATTCGCTAAAGTTTCTAAACCTAAAAACCTTAATCCTTAGCCTACTCAAATCAATTTTGAGCACCAAGGAGTTTAAGGGGAACAAAAACTTTGAGTCGTACATAAGGCCTAGTGTGAATAATTCTATTACATCTCGATTTTAACTAATATTAAGTGAGACCACACCACTTAGCGGAATGGGTTTCCCCTCACCGATATCCTCTTTAAAACATAGATTTTGCAAATCCTTTCTTGCAACCAAACTGGTTAATCTTACTGATTATATCAAAGTAGCAATATCCTTTATACTAATAAATGGACTATCTGTCCATAAAACAGGTAATAATTGGACTATCTGTCCACAATATAATAGCAAGGTCCATTATGCTAACAAATAGACTATCTATCCATAAAACTGGGCTGACTGTTGGTAAATTAGACTAACTGTACGAGTCAAAATGAACTAACTGCCTGAATCATTTTCTTATGGTTAACTACTCTTCATCTTTTTCCTTGAAAACCTTTTCAAAATGATTTAACCTTTTAAATCATACTTATACATGGAAAATATATTTTTAGCTTTACTCTAAGCTATTTTACCATGATATACATATATATACTTTACTCAAAATAATGTTGATGGGATTTCATAAGGAATAGCTATCCTTCCAAAACAAGTTAAAACCCTTTTTAACTTGAAAATACTTAGACGATATTAACTATTTAATACATTCGAAACCTTTTACTTAAAATCTTTAAACAACCCTTGAAGGTAACCCCTTCGAAACCATTGAAAGTGACCCTTTCAAAACCATTTAAAGCCTTTCGAAAATAATGGGAAATCCTTTCTTTTCTCCAAAAGCATCAAAATATCAGACATCCTCCTTTAAAACCTTTTAAATATTTCCTTTCAAAACAAAGGAAAAACCTTTCTTTCAATCCTTTCAAAACCCTAGAGAACAACCCCTTTCAAAATCATTCATTAAAACCTTTAGAAATAGTCAAAACTCAATCCTTTCGAAAGCATTTTGGGTTTATTTAAAACATATGGAAACCTTTCAAAACCATTCAAAAATTTACTCCTCCGAAATCTTTCAAAAACGTTTTGGTCAAACCATTTAGATTATGCCTCCAAGTGGAGCAAAAGGATCAAAAACTCATTAAAGTCGAAAGCATCTGTTTCGATACCATTTATAAACTATCTCTTTCGAAACCATTTGGGTTTTACTTTAATCATAGAAAAAGGTCTTGGAATCATTTAAGTCAAAAGCATCTGCTTTGAAACCATTTCCTAAGTAAAGAAGTGATGATGTCGAAACTATCCCTTCGAAAGCATTAGAGAAGTGGCGAAAATTTTAGAAAACAAAGTAAACATCTCTTTCGAAACCATCTGGGTCGAAAGGTGGAAAGCAGCAGTAAAAAGGCTTCGATTTAGTCAAAATCACTCATTTAAAACAAAAGCGTAACCCAATCGAAACCATTTGTCTAAATCCATTTGACCTAGTCGAAACATAACTGAGTCGAAAACTACTCAGTCGAAAGTCGTTTTAGTCGAAAGCAAGCGGGCGTTTTTTAATTTAAAAATAAAGTACTGCCTCAACCCCTTCGAAACCACTGGTTTCGACTATATAACTTCCGCCTACATCCAATTCACTACGTACCAGTTCCCTGATACCATATGCATTGGTTTCGAATGTGTTGGAAGCAAAGATGAGGAGGCAAAACTTGGTGCCGAAAGTATCAAAAACGTGTAAAACATGTAGCAAATAATTCCTTTCACCTAACCTACTCTACGTGTCAAATTTTTATTGGTTGCCTCCTTTACCAATAAAAGGTCCTACAATTTTCAGAACTAATCTTTTTAGATTATTTGCAAAATCCCCTTCTCCTTCATATATTATAAAAAACATTTAAGTCTTATACCTTTAATATGTTTATATAACCATTAAAACACTTAGGAAAATTCTACAAAAATCTAAGAAATCTCTTTAATATGTTTTTTAGCATATAAAAAATTCAGAACCAATTCTTTTATTATTTAACTGTAAATATTTATAATCCAAACTAACATTTTTTTACTAGAAAATTCATATAAATTCCACATAAATTCAAAAAAATCCAAAAATTGAAACTCATTTCCAAAATAATATTTATGATCTTCATAAAAATTCGCAAGGCATTTAGATGTTACTTAATAGGGCTTTCACCTTAAAACATATCATAAATTCAATATGAATAACCATAATTCATCAACAAGTATATATTTAATCCATTATTCAAAAACATGGAAACTCATTGCAAATTATTCATAATTCTTCTTAATACTGAAGACGCAATCAAAAATGAGATGTAAACATTATTAGACTTAGCTTTAGAGATTAAAGAGCTTGAGATGCGAATGGATTTGATTGGAATTAGCTTCTTCCTTAACTTTTCTCCACCTTGTTCCTCTTTCTCTTGTTAATGGTGGCCGGCCTTAGTTTTTTTTAACAAAATTAATAAAATAAAATGGATGTGTAGAGGGTACACGACCAAGGGTTTAGGGTATAAGAGTAGCCTCTTTCCTATTTTACTTCTTCTCTATTTTAATTTGACTCTTATTTTAAATTCATTATTTAAATGGCACAACTACCCCTTAATTAAATCAAATCTCAATCCCTAATCAACACATTATTTTATTTCAATTAGGTAAATAAATATCCTAAATAATGTTGCCAAAAATCTAGGGTGTTACAGATATCATAAGATGTAAGTGAATAAATGGATGTCGAACTTCAAGAGTACATGAAGGAAAGCGTGTAGTTGAAATATGACATGAATATCGTAAACTAGAAGTATGACCAAGATATCATACTACATTAATGCAAAGAAGCTTACCGCATATTGAGCAATACGGAAGGATGCCAAATGCTTACCTTGAAACGAGATGCCGAAAGCCAGTGGCATTACACGGATGACGTAAATCATTGGAGTAAACAATGATGTTGAATGTCAAGTACTCCGAGAGCCATGTGGCAGCCATGTCGCCCAATCCTACCCCTATAAATACAAACCCCATGGCAACGTAAAAGGGGAGATTAATTTCTTTCTCTACTTCCCAAAACTAAGAATTGTAATCCTACATCGAGTTAGGGCAAAACTAAGAGTTGGAACAGATGAACAAAGACATGGACAAATGACTTTCGCAGCCTAGTTACTTCAACTGTTCAAATTTGGTTCTTATTAAACATTGACATGCATATAAATAATTTTTTGACTTAGACTTTACTTTTGGGCCTCCATCTCAAACAAGGCCAATTAAACCCTTGTCTAAATGATTGTTTGTTTTGCATAATAACCATCTAGCCTATTTTCACATGAACAATGGATTATGGCTAAAATACTGCCTATTTTTCCCATTAATAAATTATTAATGGAATATTTCAGATCCATGCAATCTTGCCTATTTTACCATCATGAACTTTTCAGAAATTCTATAACATCATCAAAAGCCCATGGGAAAAATGGAATCATTTTAAATAACTTCATTTTGTACTTAATCAATCTTGGATGCTGAATTAATTCATGGTTTATCAATGTCCTTAGACTTACAAAATGATACCGCCTTGATAGAACAAAGGGTGTAAAACATGTTTTGGTTCAGCATGGCTCCATGGGTTTAAACCAAAATTTGGGTTAGCATTTTAGTGATAAAAGGAAGGCTCGAACCTCCATGTTATCATAAATTTATCTGAAACTAATTACTTAAAGTTTTGTTTTAGGAAAATGGGACGAGGTAAAATAATTAACATTCCATAGAGGAGATGGTACAAAAAATGGCATTGGAAGATATTGTCACTCCATGCTTTAATCCAGAAAGTGTAAAGCCTAGTCAACCTTTAGATACAGTGAAGCTAATAAATAATAAAGCCAAAGTCAAAGAGTTAACACTGCAAATGCCAGTAATGCAAAAGTTATAAGAGAAGGTCCTTTTATAGAATCTTCCAAAACCACAAGGCTCACTAAAGGAGAAGACGCTGAATCTCCAAGGAGAAATCCAAATACCTCCATGCTCAAAAGCAAAGATAAAGTAAAAATCATCATGAATCCATATAAAAGAGGAATCCAAAAGGTTGGAGCTGCAGCATTCTCTCTAAAGTCACTAGTAGATAAAAAAGCTAAAAAAGATCGCTAGGAAGAAGTAGTAGAAAGGTCAAACGAATAATCGAGAAGTTCGATCTCATGCAAGGAGTACAGGCTCTATAGAGCTGGTTACCACGATGATGAAGCTTACTTAAGAGATTAATTGGTAAAATAGAAAAGCATATGCTCGATGTCAAAGCAAAGAGAACCCTTGATCCCAGAGTCAACAAATTTTTTTGTGAAGCTCTCTTCACAGAATGAATAGTGTTTGTCAGAATTCCATCACACATCAAGACCACAGATCCTAATGATCACCTTCTAGCCTTCAAGATCCAAATGGACCTCCATAATCCTTCTAGAGCTATACGCTGCAGGCTCTTTTCGACAACTTTTCATGAAGTAAATGCAAAGTGGTGTAGACATTATAGAGAGAAGACTATTTATTCTTAGAAGTAGTTCTCTTATGAATTCCCAACACAGTTCTGTATGCAAAGACCGTACTATCGATTCACTTGTGTACCAGTCAATGTCAAGCAGAGACCGGGAGAGCTACTTGGTGAATACTTGAAAAGACTCAACGTAGAGGCACTGAAATCAGAGAATGTGACTGACAGAGAAAAGTTGATGCTAGTGCATTCAGGGATGATTGAGTAACTCCCTTCTGAAAGGAACTTTATATCCATTGTTGTGGAGACCTTTAAGATTTTCATTTCCAAGCCAACAAATTCATCCATATGGATGAGATGTACCATGTTAAGAAAAAGTCTTAGACAATGAAGGAGCCAGGAAGATCTAACTTTGATCACTCCAACAAGAAGCCAGGATGGGATGAGAGAAAGAGAGGAAGATGGAAGAAGACCTCGAAATCTAACTATGTTGCTTTAAACAAACCAATTTCCTATATTTTTGCTGCAGTTAAAGAAGAAGGCAACTTCCCAACTTCTTATGAGGAAAGAAACAATCCCGAGCCAATAAGAGGAAGAGAACATTGGGCCTACCACAAGGTGAATGGGCACAAAATCGATGAATGTCATGTCTTAGCTGGAATTAAACAAAATATGGTCTGATCAAGGCTCCTGAAGGAATTCATCAAAGAAATTCAGAAACTACCCATGTTGAGGAAAGTAATCAACTACCGCCAAGAAATGCCATGAATTTTATGGAAAATGATTCTTAGTAAGATTTTATTCCATCGATTAATCAAATATACATTATCCATGAAGGGCCACATTTAGCTGGGAGCAGCAAGGGAGCCAGAATCAGGTGCATAAGAGAGGAAAGAGATGGAGTCCTTTCTATTTAGGAGTAGCCACTACTCAAAAACCACAAATATCATCTTCAGATGCATAGTCTAATGATAATTCTGCAAGAGTTAAGAGGTGTTCGCCATCCGCACAATGACCTGCTAATGAAAATTGCACCAAATCTAACTTTCCATAGTAACCAAAATTCTAGTTGATACCAAAAGCATGATGAATGTTATCTTTAAGCATGCCTTCGATCAGATGGAAATTCTAAAAGAAAAACTAGAGCCAAGATTTGAGCCCATCTTTGGGTTCAACAACAAAGGATCCACCTTAGTGGGGCAGATTAAGCTTCTAGTACAAATGGAGATTCCACCCTGTTCAAGAACTTACGAAACCTTATCCTTCATAATGAACCAACCTTACTACTATAATGCTTTCTTTGGGAGACTAGTCCTGGATGAAGTGGATGCTTTCGTGCCACTTTAATATCTGAGTGGTGAAATTCTCAACCTAAAATGGATGGGAATGATAAGGGGAGAGCAATAGAGCTCTCAAGAATTGTATTTTGCTACCTTTAATCAAGGAAAAAGGGATGATCTTTCTTGTTATGATTCAGAGAGAGATGAATTAATCAAAGGTGAAATTAAAAAGCCCTTAGATGGTGGTCCTTTAAGCCAACCATTCAAAGCAAGTGAGAAGATGAGAGCAGCTAAGAAAGCCAATAGTGTGTTTAAAAGATTTAACTTTTTGAGAGGAAAAGAAAATGGAAAGAGGTAAACCTGATAGTTGAGGAATTATATGGCAAAGAAATTGTCATTGAATTAGATTGCAGAAATGAGCAAGAAAGCATAAAGCCAACCGAAGATCTAAAAGAAGTAAGCCAAGATTCATCTGATCCAACAAAAACAGTAAAGATCGGAAGGGAGTTAGACATTAAGCTCAAAGGGGAACTTATTCGATTTCTTCAATCTGACAATGATTTTTTTGTTGGACCCACTTAGACATGATTGAGATGGATCCAACGATCATGAGTCATGCCCTGAACATAGATCCAATCATCACTCCTATTTGACAAAAGGAAGGCCAGTTTGATAAATTTCAAGCTAACACATTGAAAGAAGAAATCAGAAGGCTACTTGAAAATGAATTCATTAGAGAAGTTTTCTACTTGGTGGCCAATCCGATATTAGTCAAAAAGCCTAATAGAAATTGGAGAACGTGTGTCGATTATACTGATTTGAATAAAGCATGCCCCAAGTATTGTTATCCCTTAACTCGAATAGAATAATTAGCTGACACAACAAGTGGACATAAGCTATTGTCTTTTATGGATATATACTCAAGGTATAATCAAACTCTCATCTTCAGGCTGAAAGAAGAGCATACAAGTTTCATAACAGACCAAGGGATATATTGCCACGAAGGTATGCCTTTCAGTCTGAAAAATGCACAGACTACACATTAAAGACTGGTAAATAGAATGTTTAAGAGAAAATTGGTCATAACATGGAAGTATATGTGGATGATGTGCTAGTCAAATCTCAGGAGGAAGCCGATCACCTAAAAGATCTTGAAGAAATTTTTGAAGTACAAAAAAAGTATAAGATGAAATTGAATACACAAAAGTGCTCTTTTCGAGATACAATCGGGGAAGTTCATAGGGATATTGTTAGCGCCAGAGAAATTGAGGTCAACCTAGACTTGCTGATTAGGGACAGGTAGAACCAAAAAAAAGTAAAGATGTGATGAGCTTAAACGGAAGAGTGGAAACCTTGAACAAAATGATCTCTAAAGCCGCTAATAAATGCATATCGTCTTTGATGTGAACAAAAAGAAGAAAAACTTTGAGTGGAGGGAGGATTGTTGAAGAGCATTTAAAGAACTAAAAGATCATCTTGAAAAGCCTCCAATTCTATCTAGCCCGGTATAAGAGAAAAATCTTTATCTCTACATAGCAGTTTCCGAGCATGTAGTAAGCTCGTTCTAATAAGGGAAGACAATAAAGCTCATCTCAAATATATCATGTTAGCAAAAGGTTCAAGGATGCAAAAGTTAGGTATCTGGTCATAGAAAAGTTGGCATTCTTCTTGATACTCACTGCTTGAAAGTTAAGAGACCATTTTCAAGCGCACCTAGTTAAGGTTTTAACTAACTTTCCATCCAAACAAGTTCTTCGGTAAACCTAAGACATTAAGAAGATTAATAAAGTAGGGAATATAACTTAGCCAATACGATATAGAGTTCCAACCTCGAATGGTAATTAAAGGAGAAGCTCTAGCCAACTTTGTAAATGAATGCATGGGATTCATCAGAGAACAGTAGAAAAGGAAAAGGATCTAAAGCCTAAGCCTAAATGGCAATTATTTGTTGATGGGGCGTCAAATGAACAGGGAGCAGGTGCAGGATACGTAATCATTACCCCTATGGACATCTATAGCATTATGCTATGAAGTTAGGTTTTCCTGCTACTTATAATGTGGTTGAATATGAATCAATGGTAGCCGGACTTACCTTCGCTCTTCAGTTAAAAATTCCAAGTATAGAAGTTTTCGACGATTCTTGGTTAATGTTAATCAGTCAAATCAAATATATCAAATGAAAGATGTCAAACAAATCCATTATGTCAAGAAGAAACTAAAGATGTTAGCTCAATTTGAAGACTTTTCTATACACTAAGTTCCTAGAGGGAAAAATTCTCAAACTGATTATTTAGGAAAACTTGCTAGCTAACGAGGAGCATCGAAAGCTCGAATTGTACCTGCAGTTTTCCAACAAAGCCCCAGTATATAAGGAAAAAACCCCTGAGCCAGGAATTGAAGTCCTGCATTAACTAGGTCTCAAGCCCTTGAATAAGAAAATAAAGAAAATTAATTGAGAAATGACAATGGAGAAAGCCAAGAAAAAAATCATTTATGAAAAAACTAATAGTCAATACAAAAAACAACTTGATGACACCCATTATTGTGTACTTAGTGGAAGGAAAACTATCAAGGGACAAAAGAGAGGTTAATAAGATGTTAACCCCAACTTTTACCAAGATGAATGAAATACTCTATAAAAAAGATATTCACTTCCGTACTTATGGTATGTTATTCCAAAAAAGGCTTAAGACTGTTAAGAGAAGCACAGGAGGTATTCTGAAGAGATCATTCTAATAGAATAAAATTAGCAAAAAATGTCACGAGGTAAGGTTTTTATTGGCCCCGGATGAGTAATGGTGCAGTGAATCATGTAAGGCGTGTGAAATGCCAGAAAATGTCTACAATTCCACATATGCCCCCAAGTAAATTTACCACATTTTCAAGTCCATGGCCCTTTGATGTATGGGGAATCGATTTAATCGGACCATTTCCTATATCCAAAAGTTGGAGCTATGTTTACAGTAGCAGCCATTGATTATTTTACCAAATGGTAGAAGCAGAAACATTATCAAACATAACATCAGAAAAAGTGTTAAGTTTGTGATTAAAAACATAGTTACCCAATTTGGAATACCACATAAGATAATATCTGCTAGTGGAACCCAATTGAAAGTAAAGAATTCACCGGATTCTGTGATAAGAATGGAATAATAAAAAGCTTTCGTCTGTAGCTCATCCAAAGGCTAATGGAGCCGTTGAAGCTGCCAATAAAACCACTAAAACTATAAGAAATGATTGGACAAAGCAAAAGGAAACTGCGTATAAGAACAACCATTAGTTGCTTTGGGAATATAAAATTTCTACTAAGACTGCAATGGGACATACCCTTTTTTTTCCTTAACATATGGACGTGAAGCAATGCTTCCAATCGAAGTTGAGGTCCCATCTCATCGAAAATTGCATATGCATTTGATCCCAATCAGGAATTAAGGAAAGAATCCTTAGATTTGAAAAATTGAGCTAAGGGATAAAGCGGCCATATTAATGGTCAAATATCAATAAAGAATATCAAGGTAATATAACTCCAAAGTTAAAGGAAAATCTTTTCAAAAAGGAGATTTAATACTCTGAAAAGTCATGGTGAATGCCAAAAATCCATTAGATGGACCGCTTGGATCAAACTGGGAAGGTCCTCTTATTATTCATGAAGTAGTCGATCGTGCCAACTTAATGGCAACATAATAGCAAGAACTTGGCACGTCGAACATTTAAGGCCTTACTGCCCTACAATGGATGAATAAACAAAATAAAGACAAGAAAATCTATAGAACGAATAGTCGAATGAAAGAAAGGAACTAAAAGGAAAAGCCTAAATCACTACCTAAGATGGTAGTAAGGGGCGAAAGAAATCCTTTGATCCCACCACAAGGGCCTGGTTAAAGCACCTCCTAGAGGGAGGTCAGAGTAAGCCTTTGATCCTGCCTAAGATGGCCTACCCAAAGCACTACAATCCTTCAGTCATGCCTATGTGACCTAGCCGGAGTGCCCCCTAAAGGGAGGATGGAATAAGCCTTTAGTCCTGCCTAAGATGGTCTAGTCAAAACACCGAACTAGCTTTCAGTTCCACCAGTAAGGACTAACTAGAGCACTCGCTAGAGGGAGGACGGGCAAGACTTTGGTCCTGCTTAAGATAGCTAACCAAACACATCGATCAACCTAAATCATTACCTATAAAGTAATAAATCACTACCCGAAGAGTAGAAAGGGGCAAAGAGAATTAATGCCCAAATCATCACCCAAAGAGTGATAAAGGGCAAAGAGAATTAAATATTAAATCACCACCGAAAGAGTGGTAAGGAGCAAAAGAAATCAATCGAACAAGTTCAAATCTACCATAAAGATGGGTCAAAGCAATCTTCCAGAGGAAGAATAGTCTAACACATTTATTTCTGCATCAAGACAAAGTCAATGTAGCCTTCAAAGGAAAGTCAAATTCATTTTATTACCATATGGAATTTCGGCCTTTTATTCGGATTTAGATATTATTACTAGATGGATTTCTAGCCTTCTATTCAGATATTATTACCAAGTGGATTTCTGGTCTTCTTTTTAGACATTGTTACCAAATGGATTTATGATCTGCTATTTGAAAAATTATGATTAAAAAATGGATTTATGGCCTTCTATTCAAATATGATCCTTCATTGAACAAATCTCCGGTCTTCTCAACTAAACTTAGCTTTGCATCGAAATACGAAAACTTTGAGTATGAAGATGGAGATAAACTAACTCATATTTTGTCAAATCCGAAAGGGATTGTTTAGAGCTTAATATGAATTCAATAATGAAAATTATCATCCTTTAGGAAAAATAGGATTGAAGAGCAAATTTTGCAGAAAGTTAGAAAAGTAAAAGGATTCTTGGTTTTACACTAAAGTGTAAAATGTTTCTTTTATACAAGGAAGGCACCAAATGTCATCCGCTTAGTTTTCTGAGAGAATGAGTAGGAAGATATGGAAACAATGGAGGATAGTGTTACTAAGTGTATGTACGTCGAGCATCTAAAAGAAGCATGTCGTACTTATAAGAACTTGTCACATTAATAAATGGGGGAAAGCATTCAAGTCAATAACCAAGCAATCGACTAACATGAAGATATCGATCCATAAGGGGTGACGAATTTGATGGCAGAAGGGATATCGTAGTACTATAATGGAGAATTCCACTACACATAAAGATGCCAAAAAAACATATTGTCAAATCACTACAAGGGAGAATGAAAACAGCGGAAGGGGTATCGAATGCCTACTAAAAGAAGGATATTGAATCTCAAGTGATATAGGGTTTCTACAACTCAGAAGATATCGAATTCCTATAGGCCAAATGGTATTAAGCCTCTATAACATGATGTTGTGGAGCATGAAGACAAAGGAAGTATGCGAAACCACTTGAGGATACTAGGAATCTAAACATAAAAGGAGGAAGTCGGGTGTAACAACCCATAATTTTTGTAAATATTTTTAATTCAATTTATTTGAAATTTGGTTTTGAATCGTTTAAAAAAATTGGAATTTTGGAATTTCCCAATGATTTCTTGGATTTTTTTTATAATTATTTTTCCAAATAAAATAAAATAATGATTTCTGAAAACTTTATATTTTGTTCAACTTTGGTTAAACTTTGACTTTCAGTTGAAATTTTTAATTTATACTTTTAAATTTCCAACCTTTTTCTTTGGAGCTGAATTTGATTCTGATATCCATTCTTCTTTTCGTTTCGTCAAATTCTATTTTATACTTTTTAAATCTGATAAATTTCAGCGTTTTACACGCGATTATTTTAGTATTTTATTATTTATTTTTTTATTCTATATTTTCTATTTCATTTCTATTTTTATTTTGGTTTGGACTTTGATATTTTTCTTGAGTTGTTGAGCTTGTTTTGATTTGATCTTGGCTAATGGGCTAAGGAAATTTCAAGAGGCATGATTTTCTTTGTCTTTATTATGAAGAGATACCCATTGCCCTAGCCATTCAAAACTTTTCCTTAGCCGTACATAAATTCTCATCTCCATCTCTCTTTATCATTTCATTCCTGACAAAAGAATTTTACAGTAAGTTATCACCTCTCTTCCTCTTTTCTATCTCTCTTTCTCTTGTATTTCCAAGCAAGCTCGGTCATCACCATGATCTCCTTACTGACCTCATTTCTTCCACCACCATCACCTATAACTAGCCATCACCATCTCACCTCATCACCATCCCCACCAAGTGCTATGACCTCCTTGATCCAAATCACCACCAAAAATGCGATGAAAACCCTAGCTGAGCCCTCTACATCATCACCTTCCTCTTCACTAGCCTCAGCCACCACCAATTCCACACCTTCCATCCCCTTGCCATGACCAAAAGCATCTACAAGCCATGCCATTTTAGGTGCCATAACCTGATCCATGTCTTAGCACCATGGCCGAACCATCCTAGCATAGGGCCGTACCCAAAGCCATCATGACCATTGACCTTTTTCCTTCCTAGTGCCTTTTGTTATACCATCTCTTCACATCCCCTAGTCGTCCCCTATTTTCTTGCCTTGGTCGAACAGATATGCTTCAAAAAAAATCATGGTCGAGCCATTTTGATGATGGTCTAACCTATTTTGGGTAGTGGCCGAGCCCATCTGCATTGGTTAAGCCATTTTATTTCATTTTATTCATATTTTGGGCATTGTTTAATTCTAATTCTTTGTGTTGAATTATATACTTATGTATGTTTAGTATTTGTTGTTTACAAGACTTGGATCTTGGCTCTCCATCTAGTGGAATCTAGTTCATGCTTTGTCGTGCTTTTCGGAATTTAGTCTTTTGTCTTGAATTGTCATCTCTAGCTTTAGAGGGTGAGTTATCACTCTAGACATTCGTACTTATATAATTGTGAAACAATAACATGTGAATTGTAGTAGTGATATGCTATGTTGATATTAATCCATACATGCCCGTGATATGATATTTCATGATATTATAACCTGATTATATATTTGTTACATCACCTGATATGATATGATATGATATACTGTTTATTTTATTTTTTGCTCTCACACTGCAAGTTCCCTGTTAGTATAAAATCACTATGGGTTGAAATGATACATACCTGAATGGACTTTAGAATAAGGAAAAATCGTTATGAGCTGAAATGATAGGCTCAACCGATTTTTATTTTTTATTTGACTTGGGATTGCGGGTTTGAAATGATAGAACCCGGAATTTTACAAATTACGGGTTGAAATGATACATATCCTATCACCTGACCTAGGTTAGAAAATATTATACAGACCCATGTTAAGTTTTTAAATAATAGTTTTCTAAATTATTAAGTATTTTGAATCTTTAAATATATGCAATTTTAACTTAAATTTTATTTGAATGGTTTTAAAATATAAAGATATATTGGGTTTCTAATAAGTTAAAATTTTATAAGTAAATAATTGGTTTAAAACTAAATTAAAGATTTTATCTATGATAAATAACTTAATAATTTAAATTTGATTTAATATGGAATTTCAATTCTAACCTAATAATAATAGATTCTATTTATAAAATGGA
The DNA here is from genome assembly GCA_030765085.1 of Allium cepa. Classification (NCBI taxonomy): domain Eukaryota; kingdom Viridiplantae; phylum Streptophyta; class Magnoliopsida; order Asparagales; family Amaryllidaceae; genus Allium; species Allium cepa. Next base: position 196,200,319 of record CM060938.1, read on the forward strand.
TATGTTTGTATAATAAATAACTATGATTTAAATTAAAGATATGATGTTTAAAATGTTATAGTGGAATTTGTAGCATTTTCAAAATGCTATGTTATTTAAGTTATATTGTTAAAAGTGTTATGCTATTTTAGGTTATGTTTTAAAAATGTTGTATTCTAAAACATAACATTTTTGAAATGCTATTATATAAGGGTCGCATTTGTTAGGTGTTATGATTTCTAAACTATTACATTTTAAGTGCTATAACTATGTATATATGGATTTGGAAATATTACTATTTTTGAAATGGATAATATTTTGGAAGAGTATTAGCATTTGATTTAAATGGTTTTGAAATGGAAATGTTTGTTTTGAAATGTAAAACCATTTAAAATAAATAACCATGGGTTATAACAACGTTTCGTTGTTAAAGAGACCGGGATCGGAAGTTGTCATACTCTCTACCAACCCCGAAAACCACTTTAAAAATTGTGTACGCGGTGGAGATTCCAGAATGAAGTAGGATAATGGCGACGTTCTATTAAGGTATATACGCGGACCAAACTCCCGTGAGTTAGCATAAGGTGGCTTAAACATGAGCGACTCCGGGCTAATGTGGTAGCTCCTCTTATCGGACACACTTCTTCGCATGCCATTATATTACTTCGTAATTGATACGGTGTGCACCTTTGATTTTGGGAATGTGTTTCGAGGTGGGCAGTAGTAGCTGCTATGCGTTACCACCAGTCCGATTACGTAATTGGTATATCTACCCTGGCATTGCCTAGTTGTTCCATGTCACCTACCCTAGCATGCTTTACTACGAGTTTGATTTGTGTCATACCAATAGAGTATCCTCTGGTGGCTTCCCGATCAGGAGGGACTATGGTATTGTATAGACTATTGGCACTATATATGTGTTAAGGTGGAAAATGTAAAGCCTTAACGCTATTTTTAAGTAAGTTTACTTTACTTTAGACATTATTATAATAGCGTATATTACTATATAGTATATAGTTTAACGGATCCATAAAGGATGGGTGGTCCAAAGCATCCTTTAAGTTACTTGTGCATTTCTATTACAGTTTACTTGAGTTGGTTTACATTGTATATGTATATATGTCCTGACTCGAATGTTTTGTGTTTTTGCTTTACGCATGGGTCAGCCTGAGTATCAGCTTTGGATTTCATCTTCTAGAGCTAGAGGATTTGCTGGAGCTTATCGATCTATCTGGTTGTCATCTATTTCTATTCAGTTACTTCTATTAAGCTTATGTATTAGTGGACATAAATGTATTAGGATTTCTATTGTATTTACTTTCAGACTCTGGTATTTTGTACTTGTTCTGAGACTGTGTTTGTAGTAGCTTCATGAACTACTATGATTATTTTTAATTCCACTGCAAGTTATTTGATATTTCTATGTCTTTGATTCTGTGATTGGTTTTACTTTCTCCAAATTACATTACAATCTACTATTTTGAAGTATTCAAGTCTGATATGTGTGGTTTTATTGTCGATTTGAATGGTCCAAAAGAGTGGGTCGTTACATCAAGTGTTTGGTAGACATTGAGCCCTTACAAGCTTTCATAAGTGACAAGGGACTTCAAGCTTGTACAGCCAATAAAGAATGTCGAACATCATCAAAGTAAGGATGGATGTCATGTACCATCAATACAGAAGAGAATGCCATGTACCAATAGCATGTCGGAAGTTGTCGAATATCAATAATAAACAAAACTTCTCACATGTTACCAATATAATAAAGATATTGAATGGCTACGATTGGCAGGGATATCATAAGATACAAGTGAGTAAATGGATGTTGAACTTCAAGGTAATATGAAGGAAACCAAATAGCTACAATATGACAGAGATATTGTAAACTACAGCATGACCATGATATCATACTACATCGATGCAAAGAAGCTTGTAATATATTAAGCAATATGGAAGGATGTCGAACGCTTACCCTGAAATGAGATGACGAAAGCCAGCAGCATTACATGGATGGCGTAAATCATTCGAGCAAGCAATAACGTCGAATGCCAAGCACTCTGAGTGCTATGTAGCAACCACGTCATCCAATCCTACCCCTATCAATATGAACCTTATAGCAATGTAAAAGGGGTGATTAATCTCTTTCTCTACTTCTCAAAACTAAAAGTTATATCCCTAAATCAATTTAGGACAAAATCAAGAGTTTATTTGTAACTTTTGAAACTTATGAACAAAGATATAGACAATGACTTAGCATAGCCTAACTACCTCGATTGTGCAAATTAGATTCTTATGATCATGGACATGCATATAACTTATTTTTGGACTTGGACTTGACTTTTAGGAATCCATCTTAAATAAGACTACTTAAGCCCTTGTCTAAATGAATTTTTATTTTACGTAATAACCATCTGGCCTACTCTCATATGAATAATGGATTATGGCTAATATATAGCCTATTTTTCTCATTACAAAATGGCTAATGGACTATCGCACATCTATGGAATTTTGCCCATTTTACCTTTGGATATTGACAAGAACTTTTGAGAAATTCTATAACTTGATCAAAAGCCCACAAGCAATGTGGAATCATTTTGAATAACTTCGTTTTGTACGTAATCTTAGATGTTGAACCAATCCTTGGTTTATCGATGCCCTTATAACTTACCAAACGATATCACCTTGATAGAACAATGGGTGTAAAATCAAGTTTTGGTTCAACATTGCTCCATGGTGTTAAACCAAATTTTGGGTCAACAATTTAGCTCACACTTCAAGTTAGAAATCCATATAATATCGATTAATATTTGTGTATAATTTAGAATAATTCACTAATATCTGAATACCATACACTCGTTCTTCAATTAATTACACGGCATTATACTTGTGTTGTGTAAATAAATATTCCTCACACAGACGTCCCATAGTGCCTGGTGAAATACAACTATAACGATCACGAATTTTAATTAAGTTTAAATTGAGAATTTATTTAATTTTTGAATAAAAAAATTATGAATTAATTTGGTAATTTATATTATAGAGCCATAATGCAAAGCAAGATAGTAAAATACATTAACGAATAGGTATTAGACTAGAAATAGAATTTAAATTGAAAATATAAATTTAAAATATATAAATATATAAGATAAATTATATAGATTTGTAAAATAGAAGATAAAAACATTAGAGGACATAGATAGATTATAACAACATATAGAACAAAATAGGAATTCGTTTATATTTTAATGAGACAAAGACAAAATAAAAGAGTAAAAATATATGCAAATATAAGTATGTACACTTACAAAAAAAATAATTAAAAAAATAAATATATCTTCAAAGTACAAAGAAAAGTAATAAAAAATCTCTCAGCCGAGTTAAAAGAAATGCAAGGAATTAGAAAAATCTATATATAGGGTATTGAAACAAGAAGATAAACATAAGGAAAAAATAAAATAAACAAAATAAAGTACATAATATAATACGTATCAGCTGAGTTGAAGAAGGCAAGAAATAAATATAAACAAAACAATTTAAAAATGTATATGTAGCTGTAAATAAATGCTAGGCAAGTATAAAAAAAATAAGATAAGTATAAAATAAAAACATAACATCTCTACATACAAAATTCTTCAGCCGAGACAAGCAAGTAAAGGCATGTATAAACAAATCAAATTCAATATAAAAATGCATAAGAAAAGGGTCGAAGGACAAAGCAATTAATGTTACATGCTTCATGCATTTAATACAAGAATCACTCTAGCCATGCCTATTATACTAAATGATATAATTAACCTGTACACTTTCCTATGTATCAGCCACTATACAATGAAGAAAAGTATCACTTCATTGTACAAAGCAATACTATCACCTGTACAAAGCATTATAATATCACCTAAACAACTCATCTTCTATATATCAAACTTCCTCCTCATTTTAGTTCGAGCATCATCAACCTGAGAAAAGAAAAAAAATGGAAATCTGGAAACAAGAATCTGAAAGCATGCAAGTTAATAATAAAATCTTCAACAAGAATTCAAATCAACAGGTTCAAATGCAATTTCCAGTTTTCAAACACATCATTTCCAGGCATAAAATCTTCACTGTCTCTGCTTCATAATTCCAAGGTGAGCAAACTTTCTTACATCTTCCTATGTCTTGGATATCATGATCTTTGAATTATGCTATGAGTGGTGATATGCATGTTGGTTTTATATATGGGTGTGTTGATATTTGTAGGTTTGTCAGGGAACAAACAAACCCTGCCTGTGTGCATCCCAGGCTTTAAAAAATCTGTTTGAAAATTAAAAATTATTAAACCACAAAACATTTTAGCTTTTGTTTGTTGAATGAAAAAGGTCCATATGAGGATAACATCATTTATAAATTTATAAATAAGTAAAATTTACAAGGGAATAGTGGAAACTAAACTTACAGCTAAAAAAGAAAAAAAAAGAAAAAATGTATCTCTGTTTATATAACATGCTTTGTTAACCTGTTCAAAACCTTACACCACCCCAAAGAATCAATATTAAATTTTGATTCCTAAATGAAATTTGCTTGTATTTGTAAAGTTAAAAATTTAAAGATAGTTTCAAGAAATTTTGTTAAGAAATTTACTGAAAACTTGAAAATATACAATCAAACTTTCAGAAATGACAAAAAAAATCAACCATTCTAATTTTGAATTTGAATTTCATAAACTAGATTATATGAAAGAATGGTGAATTTAGGTAATGGTTTCAAGGTTTTTAAAATTTGTATATAATGGGAATTGTCGAATTCACTAAAATTGGTACTTTCATCAATATCTGTTGAATGAGGAGATGATAAACTTCGAAATTTATGTGGTAGGTAGTTTGAGTATTGGGGATTGTAAGAAAAATATTCAAAAAAAAATTTGTTGATTGAAACAATGTATCGAGAATGATTTAGGGTTTAACTCTAGTTTTACTTGTATGGGTTTGAAGAGGAACCGCGTTAATCTCGTGGTGTTTCAGGCGATCGGCCATGGGGGGATGGGTGCGTGGGGTTGCGGTGGAGCTCCGGGCGAGGTCGCATGAATTCTGGCGAAGTGAGGTGGAGACGCGAGGTGAAGTTGTTGGTTCGAGTTAGGCTACAGGGACGAAAAATTGGCCCTGTACTCGCTCGATTTTGACTCGGTGATGATTTTGCATCGTGGATGGCTCGAAACGTTTTGGATGGCCGTTGATGACTTGGGTGGGGCTGCAACGTTGACCGGAGTTGGTGGCGAAGTTCGTGCACGTGTACGTGGTGGTGTACGTATCCGTGTTTGGGAAGATTGGGTTGAAGAGGAAGAAGCACAGGAGCTCGAGAAAATATACAGGTTACTTCGGGTGTTTACTCGAGTGGGAGAGTGGGTTGCATGATATCAATGATTTAACTGTGGCTTCAAACTTCAAATAAATAAATAAATAAAAGAACACGAGTAGAAGAAAGGAAGGAGCAGGGGGGAAGGATGCGAATTTGACTCGCGTAACTCAGTATTTTACTCGGGGATTTCCAGTGTCGGCTCGAAGCCAATATAGTATTGACTCCGGAATTAAAATTCAAGTTTAAAGCAAAGTTTAAATTAAAGTTTCAAAACAAAATTCTAAATATAAATTCAAGTCAGTTTTGAAATTTAGTTTGGGAATAGGTTTTACAAATTCAAGTTATTTTAATAACATAAAGGGTTAAGCAATTAAGTAGAGATTAAAGAATTTGAAAAAAAAAAATAGAATTCAAAGTTGTAAAGTAAGAAATTTAAACAAATCTAAATCAAATTGTAAACTTTAGTTTAAATCTATCTTTGAATTCCAGATTTTGAAGTTAAATAAAGTTTTATAACTTTAAATGTTTACACAAGTTAATTTTTTTAAAAGTAAATCTTTAAAATGTTGAATTTAAAAAGGGATTCGATTTTAAACTCTTTTAAAATTCTTTTATAACAAAATATTACTTTAGCATGTAAATTTGAGATGGATAAATTAATCATTTAATTAATTTACAACTAGGATTAATTAATTAAGTAATTAAAGGTTTAAATCATTAATTTGAGAAGGATTCGTTTATTAAAGGTTAATAAATTAATGAAAGTAATTGAAAAAAATGATTTTAAGGATTAATCACTTATTGTAATTAATTTTAGAGATTTTGATTAATTAAAGTTAATTAGTTATGTAATTGGTTTAAAGATTGATATAATTGATATGATTACTTAAGAATAATTTAATTAACTAAAGTATTTGATGAATAGATTAATATCAAATGATTTGTAATTAATTAACTAATCAGGATTAGATAATTAATTTACTAGGAAATAAATTGAATTGATTAGAATTAAACGAATAATTAATCCTGCTTATAAATAATTATTAAATGCTTGACCTTACTTATGAATGATTGGATTGAGTAATATGCCTTAAATGGATTGTCCTATCTGATATGTGATATTTATTATGTGGATTGTGCTATGTATGATTTATTCATTTATTTGTAATACATCTGTAATTATCTGTGCTGATTGAATGATGTCGCACTATTGTGTTAAACCCTGGACCACATTTATACACACACCAATATGGATTTCACGAGGAAATCGATTAAGTCACAGATTTTGAAATGATTTTTAAAGTTGAATATTTAAATTCAAATGTTTTGAAAATGGATTGGGTTTGAAGTGAAAAGTTTTTGAAATGGAACTTCAAAGATGAGATTTATTTTGAATAACTTGATAAAGTATGAAGTTTAAATAATTTGATTTAAACTTAAATACAAGATTTGAAATTGAATTCTAGGATTTGAAACTAGGGATTAAAGATGTTATACCAGTTATATATGGGTTAAACTATTTTAGATGTATTGATTTGGGAATTTGAATTTAGATTCAAGGGCTTTAACTCGTGTAAATATTATTGGATTTTTCTGAAACGAAAACTGTTTTTTTTCAAATAATAAAAGCCTTCACATAAGAAATGAACGTCCAATTTGTGTTAAAAAGAATTTCAAGTTTGAAAATGAAAATGACTTCCAAGTTTTGGAAAATGTTTGAAACTATAAGTTAAATCTTTGATTTAAATATTTAATGGGTTAATCCTATTGAAATGAAATTGTTTTGGAAATCTATGAATGGATCTTTGTGAAATTAATCTTTTTGTTTAAAGATTTGAAATGGTAATTTGTTTAACCATTTAAAGAAAGTTTTGGATTTTAAGTTGTGACTTAATTGAAATCCCATATCCATATGTTTTTAAATACTGCGCTCACTATTCGGTTTAGCCGGGAGAGGACCTTTGTGTCGTATATCCCATTCCGAATATGTGATACGTCGTTATGGATAGCATTTGAAGACCGGTGGTGAAGACCAGATATTTTCGAAAACGAAAGGACAACTCATCAAATGTCTTTGCATCGACTGGTCCCCGGTATAGTGACTCCATATGTGATGGGAAGTCCGAACGTGATTAGTGAATATCCGGATTGCAAGGACTTCTTAGAAAGTGCCTTCGGTTCTATTCGAACCCAGAACAGACTTGTATGGAGTGTATGTCTGACATTACAAATTGAGATATAAAGCAGATTTATTTCAAATACATTTCTGTTGGTGGCGGAGAATTTATTCTCTTAGCATTAACACCCTTCTCTGAGACGCACGAGCTGAGAGGTTATGTAGTTGAAGGTTATCGGCGATATATTCCCAACTTGGTAATGTGGCATGTTGAGTGCTGCTGATCATTTGTTGATCAAAGCGTGGATTTTGTAAAAAGCGTAGCTTTGTGGACAAGACTTCGTCGAACCTCACATCCCGGAATGGTCGAAACAGGAAAGATGCGGCAAGGTTATTGGGGGTAGCGCCCCTTAGGGTATGTTCATTTCCTTATGGAAAAGGGTGGTATCATGGTATGGAACCCAGATACTTACTCATGTTGAAACACTTTATTTATTACTGTGTGATGTTGGTTATCGAGCGCTCGGATAAAGGTCCTAAAGGACCGGGAGATGGCATACTCGTGTCAGTAGTCACCCAGTTTGAAGGGTAACCCGGCCTTGTGTTGGTAGAGATCCGGTTAAGTTCTCGGGATGTCTTTCCAGAGGCGTTCTCATGTGGCAATGGGAAGTTCCTTGGCCTGACCATTTGTTGGAAATCCAAAGAAACAATACGAGCCTTGTACGGTATTAGTTGTAGAACCTGCCATCTAATATGGTAGCTATAGTAGGCATAATATAATGGTACCTATGCTGGCTAAGATTTATATTCTACTTTCGAAATGTTTTCTACACTATGCACTAATAATAATAATCAAACGATTTGATTTTGCGTAGTAAGCATCTTTGACTAACATAAGAAGAAATCTCCTCCAAGTCTGCGTTTGCATTGTGTGTGTGGTGGGAGGTCATGGTAGTTTCATTTTTAAAAGCATTGCGAATTGATTTTAAAATCTTTTGTTGATTGTTTTAAAAGATAAACTGTTTTTGTTGCTCACACCATTCGCACGACTGATCCGGAGTTTATTGTTTCTTTCCTAAACTCTGGGTGCTCAAAATTTTTCTACACGAGCAGTCTAGAGTTGGGTTTTTCAGATAGTCAGGTTTAGTAGGTTATCTGGAGCTAGTTCAGACTTTGGATACGGACTGCACTTGCTTATCTTTGTGCATCGTGATGTTGGATCGAGCTGCTGTTGCTGGAGTTCTCTTTTGAAGACTATCTTAGCGTTATATTGTTCCGCTGCTAGATGTTATCTATTTTTCTTTTCCGCTGATATTTTCTTGTATCATATCTCTAATGTATATTGATATTCATTGTATCACTCTGCTGTATCAGATATTGTATATCAATGTATTATTCTTTTTTTCCGCTGTGTTGTTTACTTAATGTTGTTATAAGCTCCGACGAATCGGATTTGAACGGTCGAATCTACGGCATTCGAATACGATGTAAAGTATGGACGTCGACTTTCGAGCGCGAAAAATCCGTGCCTTTACAAGTGGTATCAGAGCTAAGCTGAAACTTTAGCTCAGGAGTATAACACATTAAGTAGCTCATTAGAGATAGGGTGAAGTATGCCCTAGAATGAGTATCCCTAAGATATCCGTTTGAAAGCCTCAGTAAATTCTCTTGCTATCCACTAATAGTGAGTATGAGTGTAAGAAGAGAACGAGATAAAGGACGGGGGAATACGACTATAAATGGTCAATACCCTGTAACAACAGTGGAAACAACTTTCTCTATCAATTTCCTTTGATTCATCTTTTCAAATTGTTTGATTGTTTCGTACCAACTTCAAGAAGAAGTTTCGATGTGGTAGTGGCCCTACGAATCGTCGTAGAAATTTTTTACTTCGTATTTCTTCGGTTTCTTATCAGTTTTTGATTTAAACTCTAATGAATATGAATTGGAAATTTGAGATTAAAATTTTAAAATAAATTGGAATTTTAAATTGAGTTAAATTGATTAATAGAATATGAAGAATGATTTGAATTGTATCGATAAAACGATTTTGTTTAAAACCAAATTTGAAATTTTATTATAATTTCTTGTACCTATTGTTGATATTCTGATTTGGTAAGCCAAATGCAGAATTGATATCCAGTTTGATCTTCTCTATCTTCGTTATCTCTCTCTGGCGAATTTCGAGGACGAAATTCATTTTAAGGGGAAAAGTCTGTAACGATCCCGAATTTTAATTAAGTTTAAATTGAGAATTTATTTAATTTTTGAATAAAAAAATTATGAATTAATTTGGTAATTTATATTATAGAGTCATAATGCAAAGCAAGATAGTAAAATACATTAACGAATAGGTATTAGACTAGAAATAGAATTTAAATTGAAAATAGAAATTTAAAATATATAAATATATAAGATAAATTATATAGATTTGTAAAATAGAAGATAAAAACATTAGAAGACATAGATAGATTATAACAACATATAGAACAAAATAGGAATTCATTTATATTTTAATGAGACAAAGACAAAATAAAAGAGTAAACATATATGCAAATATAAGTATGTACACTTACAAAAAAATAATAATAAAATAAATATATCTACGAAGTACAAAGAAAAGTAATACAAAATCTCTCAGCCGAGTTAAAAGAAATGCAAGGAATTAGAAAATCTATATACAGGATATCTGTGTAGTTAATGCCCCGCTATTACCCCGCTACAACCCCGCCATATCTCATAGCGGATTTCTACCGCTACGATTTTTTCATATAGCCCAAGAATATAGCCTTTCCGCTTTAATCCCCACTATTTCCGCTATATCCCGTAATTTCCGCTATATTCCGCTGTTCCCGCTATATCTTTTTTAATAAAATGAATTGAAAAATTGCATTTATACAATATAAAATTATGAAACTAATTTATTTGATTTAATTTTTAATATATTTTCAGAAATGAAAATACTCTAATATTCTACCAAATTCAATTATGTTATATAACAGTTTTTCGTTTATTTAAAGTATATTCACACATGTTTTTAATTAAAATTATTTATGTATTATTTATAATTCAATTGAATGATAATTTTTCATTTAATTACCATGTATATATTTATAAAAACATTAAGTACGAGTTTTGTATGCTATTTTAGAGCCATCCGCTATATCCCGCTATATCCTCGCTGTATCCCCGCTATGATTTTTTGCACCTCCACCGCTTCAAATCTACCGAGCGCATTAACTGCACAGCAGGATATTGATACAAGAAGATAAACACAAGGAAAAAATAAAATAAACAAAATGAAGTACATAATATAATACCTATCAGCTGAGTTGAAGAAGGCAAGAAATAAATATAAACAAAATAATTTAAAAATGTATATGTACCTGTAAATAAATGCTAGGCAAGTATAAAAACAAAATAAGATAAGTATAAAATAAAAACATAACATCTCTACATACAAAATTCTTCAGCCGAGACAAGCAAGTAAAGGCATGTATAAACAAATCAAATTCAATATAAAAATGCATAAGAAAAGGGTCGAAGAACAAAGCAATTAATGTAACATGCTTCATGCATTTAATACAAGAATCACTCTAGCCATGCCTATTATACTAAATGATATAATTAACCTGTACACTTTCCTATGTATCAGCCACTATACAATGAATAAAAGTATCACTTCATTGTACAAAGCAATACTATCACCTGTACAAAGCATTATAATATAACCTAAACAACTCATCTTCTATATATCAAACTTCCTCCTCATTTTAGTTCGAGCATCATCAACCTGAGAAAAGAAAAAAAAATGGAAATCTGGAAACAAGAATCTGAAAGCATGCAAGATAATAATAAAATCTTCAACAAGAATTCAAATCAACAGGTTCAAATGCAATTTCCAGTTTTCCAACACATCATTTCCAGGCATAAAATCTTCACTGTCTCTGCTTCATAATTCCAAGGTGAGCAAACTTTCTTACATCTGCCTATGTCTTAGATATCATGATCTTTGAATTATGCTATGAGTGGCGATATGCATGTTGGTTTTATATATGGGTGTGTTGATATTTGTAGGTTTGTCAGGGAACAAACAAACCCTGCCTGTGTGCATCCCAGGCTTTGAAAAATCTATTTGAAAATTTAAAATTATTAAACCACAAAACATTTTAGCTTTTGTTTGTTGAATGAAAAAGGTCCATATGAGGATAACATCATTTATAAATTTATAAATAAGTAAAATTTACAACGGAATATTGGAAACTAAACTTACAGCTAAAAAAGAAAAAAAATGTATCTCTATTTATATAACTGGCTTTGTTAACCTGTTCAAAACCTTACACCACCCCAAAGAATCAATATTAAATTTTGATTCCTAAATGAAATTTGCTTGTATTTGTCAAGTTAAAAATTTTAAGATAGTTTCAAGAAATTTTATTAAGAAATTTACTGAAAACTTGAAAATATACAGTCAAACTTTCAGAAATGACAAAAAAAATCAACCATTCTAATTTTGAATTAGAATTTCATAAACTAGATTATATGAAAGAATGGTGAATTTAGGTAATGGTTTCAAGGTTTTTAAAATTTGTATATAATGGGAGTTGTCGAATTCACTAAAATTGGTACTTTCTTCAATATCTGTTGAATGAGGAGATGATAAACTTCGAAATTTATGTGGAAGGTATTTTGAGTATTGGGGATTATAAGAAAAATATTCAAAAAAAAAATTTGTTGATTGAAGCGATGTATCGAGAACGATTTAGGGTTTAACTCTAGTTTTACTCGTATGGGTTTGAAGAGGAACCGCGTTAATCTCGTGGTGTTTCAGGCGATCGGCCTTGGGGGGGATGGGTACGAGGGGTTGTGGTGGAGCTCCGGGCGAGGTCGCATGAATTCTGGCGAAGTGAGGTGGAGACGCGAGGTGAAGTTGTTGGTTCGAGTTAGGCTACAGGGACGGAAAAATTGGCCCTGTACTTGCTCGATTTTGACTCGGTGATGATTTTGCATCGTGGATGGCTCGAAACGTTTTTGATGGCCGTTGATGACTTGGGTGGGCTGCAGCGTTGACCGGAGTTGGTCGCGAAGTTCGTGCACGTGTACGTGGTGGTGTACGTATCTGTGTTTGGGAAGATTGGGTTGAGGAGGAAGAAGCACAGGAGCTCGAGAAAATATACAGGTTACTTCGGGTGTTTACTCGAGTGGGAGTGTAACAACCCGGTATTTCGCGTCTATTTTTAATCGACATTAAATAATTAATATTATTGCAAATTTCCTTTTTGAAGTTTTTAAATTTGAATTTAAATTCTTTTATAAATTTTTTAAAAGGAATTTTGGGCTTTGAAAATCAAGTAGTGGCCCATGTTTTTAAATGTTGCCGTGAAATTAGCAAAATGAATAATCGATCCCCTTTTCTTGTTTTCATTCATTTCAAACCCGATCCCCTCTTTCTTTTTTTCGAACCCTAATTAAAACAACACGAGAGAAAAATATGGCGCCTCGTGTTCATCGTCCAAATTAGGGTTTTGAGCTAAATCGAAGGCCAACTTCAACTGCACGATTCGACTTGGTGCTCGCCGATACTAGGGTGAGTGGTTCCACTCACATTCTAATTCAAGCCCTAGTGCTTTGCTGTAGTCAATTGATTTCCTTTAAATAATGTTGGTTTCTCTGTTTTTTTTGTGGTTTTGAACTGTGATATGATTCGACTTTTCGATTGCTAGGATTTTCTGGCACTGGTGGGTTTTCGTGGCCATTTTGGTTTCACATGTTTTCATTACTTTACTGGGTTTACGCGAGTTGAATCTAGACATTGGTTTAGGTTGTAACTTGGTTTTCGGATCTCTGTAGCATTTATCTAGGCTACAACATGTTCATAAGTTTACACAAAGCACGGTGGTGCACTGTAAAATTCCAGTGTGCTTCAGTATACTTTGATCTCTGACTTTGGCCACTTCGTTGATTTTAAACTAGTGACTTCGGTCTTGATTGTGGTGATGGTTTTAGATTATCACTACACATCTTTCTTTTGCATTAATTCTGACCTGTTGGCACACAGTTTTCATTCTATTTAGTTTGTGTCAAGTCAGCCGCGTTCATAAATTTCTGTAGTTCACTGTGTTTTGGCTACCGGTGCATTGTTTTGACGGCCTTGTTCAATCTGTGATACATGTGCACTGATGCATTGTATTCATTTGTATTTGGTACAACTGCCATGTGCACTGTGTTGTTTGGGTCGAGTTCCTTCATGCTGTTAGTATACATAACTGTCTGTTTCCTTTATTACCTGTTCTCCAAGGCATGTAGTCTGGGGATAATTTGATTTATCACTTGCTGTGTGTGAGACAGCCATCCACTTCATTTCAAGGTTGTACCTCTTGATCTTTGATTGGAGTTCAGTAGTTTGCCTTCATTTTGGCTGGGTCTTCATGGACCCTTTTATATTTGAGCATGTTGTATAGGTGTTGCATATCTAGCTTTGTTGTCTCAACCATATTTGGTTTTCTATTCTACCTGATTTTGTCTTCGAGACAATCTGCAGTGTTTTATGATGTAGCTTCTTCTTATTACATCATATAGTTTTCCCTTATGAACTACATGTGTAGTTGTTATTGGTGCCATGTATCTGTACCATTATGTTCTTGTACATTGGTGCTGCTCCCTGATCGTATGCATTTGTGTCATGCTGTGCATATGTGCATTTGTAACCTTGAGTATGGTGTCACCTTTATTGGCCTATATGTCTGCATTCCATTTGCACCTCTGATTCATTTGTCAATGTGCAGTGTTATTACATTCCCTTAGTGGCATTTGGTTTGCATTCCATTTGCACTGTGCAGCCCTACCCACTGCTGCATTTGTTTCGATTGTGCATCTGAGTTTTTGGTTGTGGTCTTGCCCTTATGACCTTGAGGTGGCTGTCGTTTTGTTGCAGTTGCCTTGAGTTCTTGTGGTGACTGCAGTACTTCTGATTTTTTTAGTGGTTGCACTGAAATTGATTCTTCAATGATTTTGGTTCGTTGAGCTTTTGTGTACATCATCACTTTAGTGGCAAGGCAGTGCACGCAAGCGTGAACTGCAGCCACACGGTATTCGGTTGAGTACATCATCACTATAGTGGCAAGGCAGTGCACGCAAGCGTGAACTGCAGCCACACGGTATGGTTTTGTGATATTCTATTTGTTTTGACTTATGGATCTTTTTGCGTATTCCATATTCTGTAGTGGCGAGGCAGTGCACGCGTGCGTGTACTGCAGCCCTACTTGAATTAATATTTTATTGATATTTCAATGGTTTGAACTGTTTGTTCATTTCAATTTAATATTCTGAATTGCATTCTGATTTGGTTTAAATTACTGTCGTCTATTCAGTATTTAATTATTATTGCTCCTGTGCACTAATAACTGAGTTTGAATTAGACTGACCCGAGTATTATTTTCTTTTGAATCTAATACTCGGGTCAGACCGAGTATTTTACAGGTTGTAGATATTCTGCTTTGGGTTGCTGCTAGAGCTATGAAGTTCTTTCATATCTTTTGGAGTAGTCGTCTTTTGTAGTAGTCTGTATTATTGTATAGGAAGATATGTATTCATGTATATTATATACGTTAATGTACTTGTATATGTAACTTCCTGAGTTGATTATTGTAGTTGTATCACATGTACCGTGTAAATGTATTGTAACTGACATCAGTTATTATATATGTATATGAGATTTTCTGTTTCATCAGTGTTCCGCATTTTTATTTATCTGTGTTATTAGTTTATATTTGTCCTAGACTATTATAGCCACCGTGTGGTAGCTTTGTGTTTGCATCGGCATGTCGGATTTCCTCCTGAAATAGATTGCACGTTTTTACTATCTGACATCGGTGTTCGCACAAAGCAATTACACGGAGGGTCGCTCCTCAACAGCCTCATTCTCCGTGCTAGTTGACAGCACTACACCGTAGTGTTCTTGGCTAGCGTGGGTATAGAGGTGGGGCGTCACAGCTTGGTATCAGAGCCTGGGGTTTAGAACAAATATAAAACATAACTTAGATAGTACATGTGTTACAACTATTTGTCGACGTTTTATCTCTCATATCTGCATATGATTGTCTTTGAATTGTTAGGTATGAATTCCTAACGCTTATTCGTGAGTATTGCTGCTATTCTCTGTCGCACTTGCTCACTTGAGTTTACACTTCTAAGTATCAGAGTATATATGCTCTACCAAGTTGCATATTGCTGCAACTAGTACCCACTTCGATTTGAACTTGCATTGTTTATTCGAACTACTATATATAGGCATTCTTATCCCTGATTCGTGTACTTAATGCAGTCTCCATACAATTGGGTTTTGGATATCAATCTTTGAGACAAATTGCATTCCAATTGTCGCTCTGTCTGTTTATCCATGGTTTGTTGGTTTTCATGTGTCTCTCTCTGATAGTTTTAAAATTTCTTTGGTACAAAAGAAATTGTCTTGGTCTTTGCCTTGTCGATATCGACGTTGACTTGACTTTTACTTTTGCTAAAGTCATTCAAGCATTTATACTCGTTCTGCTTTGTTTTTCCAATTGTTGATCGGTTCTTCTTTTCCGGTTAGTTGTTATCACCTTTGTCGACTTTGATAACTTCTATTTCAGGAATTTGGGTATTCCTACTTTGATGGATTTGGAATCGAATTCTTTGTATTTTATTCACGTCTTCGAATGTGAATCTTAGTGAATTGATTTGGTTTTCGAATTTAATCGATTCTTGATTATTTCCCGATTTGTTGCTATCATTTATTAGCAACTTTGATGACCTTTTCTTCGGGATTTTTGTGAATATACCTTTCGATGAATTCGGTATCAATTTCTTTGGATTCTATTCACGTCTTCGTATGTGAATTCTTGTGATTGATTGTTTCTACAATCATTTTTGTGATTTGTCACTTTAAAAATATAAAGGTTTCAATACTAGTAGTAAATATCAAAAACTCTTTTATCAAAATGTTTTCAACTCTATTTTCAATACCAAACTCGTTTTTGAAACTGTTTTTCAATCTATTAGTATATACAAATCTTTATTTCACTCGTATGAGAAATCTAATTAAACGACTTAGTAAAACGAGTGGTATATAACGCTTGCGTTTACTTCGCCGGTTAATTCTTGGACTTATTCGATTGAATCTCTTGTGACAAATTTTATTAGTGAAGATTTACAGTTTGTTCGTAAATATTTAAGTTAAGCAAGTGGTTATGGGACATGAAGCTAAACTTTTATATTTACTAGCTTAGTGTAATTGACACTTCTCGTTGATCATGACGATCATTTTTACGGTTAGACTAGGCCTCATCGGTGTGATTTCGTCTCACACATATCTCTTGGGCTTTGAGGATTGTCTAGACACCACTTGTGTGATTTCATTCACACATACTTTTCTTTTGATTGTGAGGTTAGACTAGACACCACTTGTGTGATTCCACTCACACATACCTCTTTTGATTTTTTGGTTAGTCTGGACCTCAATCTGTGTGATTTCGACTCACACATGTGGGGTAGCGCCCCACGGTCTTCGGGCCATTCGTGTGTCAAAAATTAATGGCTTGCAACCATGAGATAGCGTCTCGTTATGCGTTGCACGTGTTGATGATTTTTCATGCTCGCGGGTAGGTGAGATTCCGTGCTCCCGTTCTCGCTTTGCGTTGCCCGTGTTGGTGATTTTCATGCTCACGTGTAGGTGAGATTCCGTGCTCCCGTTCTCGCTTTGCATTGCACGTGGTGGTGAGTTTTCATGCTCGCATGTAGGTGAGTTTCCGTGCTCCCGTTCTCGTTATGCGTTGCACGTGCTGATGAGTTTTCATGCTCGCGTGTAGGTGAGTTTTCGTGCTCCCGTTCTCGCTTTGCGTTGCACGTGTTGATGATTTTTCATGCTCGCGGGTAGGTGAGATTCCGTGCTCCCGTTCTCGCTTTGCGTTGCACGTGTTGATGATTTTTCATGCTCGCGTGTAGGTGAGATTCCGTGCTCCCGTTCTCGCTTTGCGTTGCCCGTGTTGGTGATTTTCATGCTCACGTGTAGGTGAGATTCCGTGCTCCCGTTCTCGCTTTGCATTGCACGTGGTGGTGAGTTTTCATGCTCGCATGTAGGTGAGTTTCCGTGCTCCCGTTCTCGTTATGCGTTGCACGTGCTGATGAGTTTTCATGCTCGCGTGTAGGTGAGTTTTCGTGCTCCCGTTCTCGTTATACGTTACATGTGTTGATGAATTTTCATGCTCGCGTGTTGGTGAGTTTCCATACTCTCCTTTGAGTTTTCATACTCTGTTCGAGTTTTCATACTCCGTTCGAGTTTTCATACTCCGTTTGAGTTTTCATACTCCGTTTGAGTTTTCATACTCTGTTCGAGTTTTCATACTCCGTTTGAGTTTTCATACTCTGTTCGAGTTTTCATACTCCGTTTGAGTTTCCATACTCTCCTTCGAGTTTTCATACTTCGTCCGAGTTTTCATACTCGCGTTCGAGTTTTCATACTCCGGTTTGAGTTTTCATACTCGCGTTCGAGTTCTCATACTCTTAGCTTGTGTTTTCTGGATTTCTTGTGAGGATTTCTAGAATTTGTGCTTCACCAATTTTCGTGATTTCTATTGATAAGTTTTATCAATTCTTGTGCATTGGTGAATTCGTGTGTTATTGACTTGTTACGAATACAAGTTTAGGGTATGATACCCCTTTCTATCTTTGAGAAGATTCTTGTGACTCTTTGGATGAATGAAAATCCACTTATCGAAGTTGCTTCTGATGTCGTTGTTTTAATCACATATTTTAAAAAAAAAAAATTGTTTTAAATATAAATCAAAATTATTTTCAAAATTTTTACGATTTGCGCTTTCAAAAGAATGAGGAAGCGAATTAAACGTTTCAGTAAAATCGAGGATTATGACCCCTTTCTTTTACTGATTCGCTTAATTCCGGACTTGTTCGTTTGAGAATGTAAATTGTAATTTTATAAATAAAATTGGTTTTCAAAATTTTTACACTTTACGCTTTCAAAAGAATGAGGAAGCGAATTAAACGTTTCAGAAAAATCGAGGATTATGACCCCTTTCTTTTACTGATTCGCTTAATTCCGGACTTGTTCGTTTGAGAATGTAAATTGTAATTTTATAAATAAAATTGGTTTTCAAAATTTTTACACTTTACGTTCTCAAATCCTTTGAATTTCACTTTGGAATCCAGAGAATTCATCGAGCAATCACGATCAGGCTTTCTCTATCATGCTCTTTATGGTGAACTTCCTACTTCGAATTTCTTCATCTTGTGATGATATGCTCTTTTGGTTGTTACCTTTTATCCGTTGTTCCTTATGATTGCGAGGACGCAATTTCTTTAAGGAGGGGAGTCTGTAACAACCCGGTATTTCGCGTCTATTTTTAATCGACATTAAATAATTAATATTATTGCAAATTTCCTTTTTGAAGTTTTTAAATTTGAATTTAAATTCTTTTATAAATTTTTTAAAAGGAATTTTGGGCTTTGAAAATCAAGTAGTGGCCCATGTTTTTAAATGTTGCCGTGAAATTAGCAAAATGAATAATCGATCCCCTTTTCTTGTTTTCATTCATTTCAAACCCGATCCCCTCTTTCTTTTTTTCGAACCCTAATTAAAACAACACGAGAGAAAAATATGGCGCCTCGTGTTCATCGTCCAAATTAGGGTTTTGAGCTAAATCGAAGGCCAACTTCAACTGCACGATTCGACTTGGTGCTCGCCGATACTAGGGTGAGTGGTTCCACTCACATTCTAATTCAAGCCCTAGTGCTTTGCTGTAGTCAATTGATTTCCTTTAAATAATGTTGGTTTCTCTGTTTTTTTTGTGGTTTTGAACTGTGATATGATTCGACTTTTCGATTGCTAGGATTTTCTGGCACTGGTGGGTTTTCGTGGCCATTTTGGTTTCACATGTTTTCATTACTTTACTGGGTTTACGCGAGTTGAATCTAGACATTGGTTTAGGTTGTAACTTGGTTTTCGGATCTCTGTAGCATTTATCTAGGCTACAACATGTTCATAAGTTTACACAAAGCACGGTGGTGCACTGTAAAATTCCAGTGTGCTTCAGTATACTTTGATCTCTGACTTTGGCCACTTCGTTGATTTTAAACTAGTGACTTCGGTCTTGATTGTGGTGATGGTTTTAGATTATCACTACACATCTTTCTTTTGCATTAATTCTGACCTGTTGGCACACAGTTTTCATTCTATTTAGTTTGTGTCAAGTCAGCCGCGTTCATAAATTTCTGTAGTTCACTGTGTTTTGGCTACCGGTGCATTGTTTTGACGGCCTTGTTCAATCTGTGATACATGTGCACTGATGCATTGTATTCATTTGTATTTGGTACAACTGCCATGTGCACTGTGTTGTTTGGGTCGAGTTCCTTCATGCTGTTAGTATACATAACTGTCTGTTTCCTTTATTACCTGTTCTCCAAGGCATGTAGTCTGGGGATAATTTGATTTATCACTTGCTGTGTGTGAGACAGCCATCCACTTCATTTCAAGGTTGTACCTCTTGATCTTTGATTGGAGTTCAGTAGTTTGCCTTCATTTTGGCTGGGTCTTCATGGACCCTTTTATATTTGAGCATGTTGTATAGGTGTTGCATATCTAGCTTTGTTGTCTCGACCATATTTGGTTTTCTATTCTACCTGATTTTGTCTTCGAGACAATCTACAGTGTTTTATGATGTAGCTTCTTCTTATTACATCATATAGTTTTCCCTTATGAACTACATGTGTAGTTGTTATTGGTGCCATGTATCTGTACCATTATGTTCTTGTACATTGGTGCTGCTCCCTGATCGTATGCATTTGTGTCATGCTGTGCATATGTGCATTTGTAACCTTGAGTATGGTGTCACCTTTATTGGCCTATATGTCTGCATTCCATTTGCACCTCTGATTCATTTGTCAATGTGCAGTGTTATTGCATTCCCTTAGTGGCATTTGGTTTGCATTCCATTTGCACTGTGCAGCCCTACCCACTGCTGCATTTGTTTCGATTGTGCATCTGAGTTTTTGGTTGTGGTCTTGCCCTTATGACCTTGAGGTGGCTGTCGTTTTGTTGCAGTTGCCTTGAGTTCTTGTGGTGACTGCAGTACTTCTGATTTTTTTAGTGGTTGCACTGAAATTGATTCTTCAATGATTTTGGTTCATTGAGCTTTTGTGTACATCATCACTTTAGTGGCAAGGCAGTGCACGCAAGCGTGAACTGCAGCCACACGGTATTCGGTTGAGTACATCATCACTATAGTGGCAAGGCAGTGCACGCAAGCGTGAACTGCAGCCACACGGTATGGTTTTGTGATATTCTATTTGTTTTGACTTATGGATCTTTTTGCGTATTCCATATTCTGTAGTGGCGAGGCAGTGCACGCGTGCGTGTACTGCAGCCCTACTTGAATTAATATTTTATTGATATTTCAATGGTTTGAACTGTTTGTTCATTTCAATTTAATATTCTGAATTGCATTCTGATTTGGTTTAAATTACTGTCGTCTATTCAGTATTTAATTATTATTGCTCCTGTGCACTAATAACTGAGTTTGAATTAGACTGACCCGAGTATTATTTTCTTTTGAATCTAATACTCGGGTCAGACCGAGTATTTTACAGGTTGTAGATATTCTGCTTTGGGTTGCTGCTAGAGCTATGAAGTTCTTTCATATCTTTTGGAGTAGTCGTCTTTTGTAGTAGTCTGTATTATTGTATAGGAAGATATGTATTCATGTATATTATATACGTTAATGTACTTGTATATGTAACTTCCTGAGTTGATTATTGTAGTTGTATCACATGTACCGTGTAAATGTATTGTAACTGACATCAGTTATTATATATGTATATGAGATTTTCTGTTTCATCAGTGTTCCGCATTTTTATTTATCTGTGTTATTAGTTTATATTTGTCCTAGACTATTATAGCCACCGTGTGGTAGCTTTGTGTTTGCATCGGCATGTCGGATTTCCTTCTGAAATAGATTGCACGTTTTTACTATCTGACATCGGTGTTCGCACAAAGCAATTACACGGAGGGTCGCTCCTCAACAGCCTCATTCTCCGTGCTAGTTGACAGCACTACACCGTAGTGTTCTTGGCTAGCGTGGGTATAGAGGTGGGGCGTCACAGGGAGAGTGGGTTGCATGATATCAATGATTTAACTGTGGCTTCAAACTTCAAATAAAAAATAAAAGAAAGAACACGAGTAGAAGAAAGGAAGGAGCAGGGGGAAGGACGCGATTTGACTCGCGTAACTCAGTATTTTACTCGGGGATTTCCAGTGTTGGCTCGAAGCCAATATAGTACTGACTCCGGAATTAAAATTCAAGTTTAAAGCAAAGTTTAAATTAAAGTTTCAAAACAAAAGTCTAAATATAAATTCAAGTCAGTTTTGAAATTTAGTTTGGGAATAGGTTTTACAAATTCAAGTTATTTTAATAACATAAAGGGTTAAGCAATTAAGTAGAGATTAAAGAATTTGGAAAAAAAATATAGAATTCAAAGTTGTAAAGTAAGAAATTTAAACAAATCTAAATCAAATTGTAAACTTGTGTTTAAATCTATCTTTGAATCCCAGATTTTGAAGTTAAATAAAGTTTTATAACTTTAAATGTTTACACAAGTTAAATTTTTTAAAGTAAATTTTTAAAATGTTGAATTTAAAAATGGATTTGATTTTAAACTCTTTTAAAATTCTTTTATAACAAAATATTACTTTAGCATGTAAATTTGAGATGGATAAATTAATCATTTAATTAATTTACAACTTGGATTAATTAATTACGTAATTAAAGGTTTAAATCATTAATTTGAGAAGGATTCGTTTATTAAAGGTTAATAAATTAATGAAAGTAATTGAAAAAAAATGATTTTAAGGATTAATCACTTATTGTAATTAATTTTAGAGATTTTGATTAATTAAAGTTAATTAATTATGTAATTGGTTTAAAGATTGATATAATTAATATGATTACTTAAGAATAATTTAATTAACTAAAGTATTTAATGAATAGATTAATATCAAATGATTTGTAATTAATTAATTAATCAGGATTAGATAATTAATTCATAAGTAATTAATTTACTAGGAAATAAATTGAATTGATTAGAATTAAACGAATAATTAATCCTGCTTATAAATGATTATTAAATGCTTGACCTTACTTATGAATGATTGGATTGAGTGATATGCCTTAAATGGCTTGTCCTATCTGATCTGTGATATTTATTCTGTGGATTGTGCTATGTATGATTTATTCATTTATTTGTAATACATCTGTAATTATCTGTGCTGATTGAATGATGTCTCACTATTGTGTTAAACTCTGGACCACACTTATACACACACCAATATGGATTTCACGAGGAAATCGATTAAGTCACTGATTTTGAAATGATTTTTTAAGTTGAATATTTAAATTCAAATGTTTTGAAAATGGATTGGGTTTGAAGTGAAAAGCTTTTGAAATAGAACTTCAAAGATGATATTTATTTTGAATAACTTAATAAAGTATGAAGTTTAAATAATTTGATTTAAACTTAAATACAAGATTTGAAATTGAATTCTAGGATTTGAAACTATGGATTAAAGATGTTATACCAGTTATATATGGGTTAAACTATTTTAAATGTATTGATTTGGGAATTTGAATTTAGATTCATGGGCTTTAACTCGTGTAAATATAATTCGATTTTTCTGAAACGAAAACTGTTTGTTTTCAAATTATAAAAGCTTTCACATAAGAAATGAACGTCCAATTTGTGTTAAAAAGAATTTCAAGTTTGAAAGTGAAAATGACTTCCAAGTTTTGGAAAAGGTTTGAAACTATAAGTTAAATCTTTGATTTAAAGATTTAATGGGTTACTTCTATTGAAATGAAATTGTTTTGGAAATCTATTAATGGATCTTTGTGAAATTAATCTTTTTGTTTAAAGATTTGAAATGGTAATTTGTTTAACCATTTTAAGAAAGTTTTGGATTTTAAGTTGTGACTTAATTGAAATCCCATATCCATATGTTTTTAAATACTGCGCTCACTATTCGGTTTAGCCGGGAGAGGACCTTTGTGTCATATATCCCATTCCGAATATGTGATACGTCGTTATTGATAGCATTTGAAGACCGGTGGTGAAGACTAGATATTTTCGAAAACGAAAGGACAACTCGTCGAATGTCTTTGCATCGACTGGTCCCCAGTATAGAGACTCCATATGTGATGGGAAGTCCGAACGTGATTAGTGAATATCCGGATTGCAAGGACTTCTTTGGAAGTGTCTTCGGTTCTGTTCGAACCCAGAACAGACTTGTATGGATTGTTTGTCTGACATTACAAATTGAGATATAAAGCAGATTTATTTCAAATACATTTCTGTTGGTGGCGGAGAATTTATTCTCTTAGCATTAACACCCTTCTCTGAGACGTACGAGCTCATAGGTTATGTTGTTGAAGGTTATCAGCGATATATTCCCAACTTGGTAATGTGGCATGCTGAGTGCTGCTTAATAATTGTTGATCAAAGCGTGGCTTTTGTAAAAAGCGCAGCTTTGTGGACGAGACTTCGTCGAACCTCACATCCCGGAATAGTCGAAACAAGAAAGATGCGGCAAGGTTATTGGGCGTAGCGCCCCTTAGGGTATGTTCATTTCCTTCTGGAAAAGGGTGGTATCATGGTATGGAGCCCAGATACTTACTCATGTTGAAACACTTTATTTATTACTGTGTGATGTTGGTTATCGAGCGCTCGGATAAAGGTCCTAAAGGACTGAGAGATGGCATACTCGTGTCAGTAGTTACCCAGTTTGAAGGGTAACCCGGCCTTGTGTTGGCAGAGATCCGGTCAGGTTCTCGGGATGTCCTTCCAGAGGCGTTCTCATGTGGCAATGGGAAGTTCCTTGGCCTGACCATTTATTGGAAATCCAAAGAAACAATACGAGCCTTGTACGATATTAGTTGTAGAACCTGCCATCTAATATGGTAGATATAGTAGGCATAATATAATGGTTCCTATGCTGGCTAAGCTTTATATTCTACTTTCGAAATGTTTTCTACAGTATGCACTAATAATAATAATCAAACGATTTGATTTTGCATAGTAAGCATCTTTGACTAACATAAGAAGAAATCTCCTCCAAGTCTGTGTTTGCATTGTGTGTGTGGTGGGAGGTCTTATGGTAGTTTCATTTTTAAAAGCATTGCGAATTGATTTTAAAACCTTTTGTTGATTGTTTTAAAAGATAAACTGTTTTTGTTGCTCACACCATTCGCACGACTGATCCGGAGTTTATTGTTTCTTTCTTAAACTCTGGCTGCTCAAAATTTTTCTACACGAGCAGTCTAGAGTTGGGTTTTTCAGATAGTAAGGTTTAGTAGGTTATCTGGAGCTAGTTCAGTCTTTGGATACGGACTGCACTTGCTTATCTTTGTGCATCGTGATGTTGGATCGAGCTGCTGTTGCTGGAGTTCTCTTTTGAAGACTATCTTAGTGTTATATTGTTCCGCTGCTAGATGTTATCTATTTTTCTTTTCCGCTGCTATTTTCTTGTATGATATCTCTGATGTATATTGATATTCATTGTATCACTCTGTTGTATCAGATATTGTATATCAATGTATTATTCTTTTTTTTCCGTTGTGAAGCTTACTTAATGTTGTTATAAGCTCCGGCGAATCGGATTTGAACGGTCGAATCTACGGCATTCGAATACGATGTAAAGTATGGATGTCGATTTTCGAGCGTGAAAAATCCGCGTCGTCACAACAACTAAATACACAACACCCTCAATTAATCAATATTAAATAAATTTCCATTTCGATTGTGATGACCCAGAATTTTGGGTAATATCAATTTAATAATCTTTAGTAACAACTAAATTGATTTGATAATTTTATTTTATAAATTGGCAAGTTTTTCTTTTAAAAAGCTAATAAATAATTAATTTGGAAATAATTATTCATATCTTTTCTAACAATTTAAAAGTTGGTAAGATTTTATCTTTTAAAGCAAATAAAAATATATTCTATTTATAATGTATATATTGGTATATATATTGTGAATAGGAAGTCTTTTGTTTAATAAAGGATATGTTTTCAAATTGTAATATATATGTATGTATATATTATGATTTGAAATTTGTTTTAAAATTCAATATAATAATTTTCAAAACTAATGTTAAAAAATATTTTCTATTTAAATATATATATATATATATTTGTATATATTGTAAATAGAAAAAATTTGGTATGAGTTTAATAAAAGTACTTTCAAATTTTAAATATATATAGATTGTAATTTGGAGGTTATAATTTAATATAATACTTTTCAAAGGATATTTGAAATTTTAACTTTATATTTCTTATAAAAAAAGATAATTGTTTTCGATTTAAAAATATATGTATAAGATTTTTATTAGTATATGATTTGACTTTATATTATTTTCTTTAAAGAAATTTATTTACAAAAATTTAGAAAGTATTTATTAATTAGGAAATTTAATATAAAAGCTTCTAAACCATTTAAAATTTACTTAAAATGATAAATGACAAGTGTTATTAGTAACATGTGTAATGTGATTAAATGATGTAAATGACAAATGTTAAGTTTTTAACAAGTGTCAACCATTTATTTTTCTTTTATATTTTTAATAAATCATAACTTAGTCTATAAAAATATATACTTCCTCTCCTCAATTCTTTTCCTATTCTCTGCTCAAAAACAAAGAAATTTTGGTTATTCAGTTGAATACTTCTCATCATTCTTCATCCTTCTTCTTTTCTAAAAAAATAAAAAAAATGAAAACAAAACTGAAACTAAAAGAAACATTACTCGATCAGACAACAAGCTAAGCACAGTTCAGATTCAACTCAACAAATTCATCTATTTCGTCTTCAATCACTAACCAGAGTAATGCAAAGGATCAACACCAGTTTTTAAAACTCAACTACTTTAAATATATTTTGAAACTTGTTAAACCCTTATTATTTAAAACTAATTTTTTCCTTCGTAACTTAAAACTTGTTTTTACTTTGTCTCGATACATATTCATACAAATCCACTTAAAACTTGACTAATCGTATTTTTTTAAGATATTTTGCTTCTAAAAACATATTAATAGTTTGTTAAAGACTTAAATCATCTCATATTCAACTTGAACATGATTTCCTTTAAAATTGAAACCTGTTCAGACTCAAAGAAAATCGAACCCGAACAAAACGATTAAAAACCCGAAGATCCCAAGCAAATGCATCGAGTCACTCCAAATCTCCTGCTACTTCGAGACATATCACCATCAACTTCGAGCAACGCCCGAGACCAACTCTTCTTCCCAAACCTGATAATTCATCAGATACCCAAACGTGCAAAGTGCACGTGCACGGCGACTTCCCGTCGCTCCGACCAACCACGATGGCTCCAACATCTCATCGTCGACTTCCTCGGTCCTTACGATAACTAGATCGGCGAATACGTGAGCAACACAAAATCGAACCCTTCGATCCCAATGTCAGAAGCTAACCCGGTCGAAAATCCATCCATCGCCGACAAACCCATCCACGATAAACCTCGCCATCCTCACCGAAGCATCGCCTTGATCTCCAGCAACTATTCCCCCTATCGCGATCATCTACGACGCACCACCGACGCCACATTCATCTCGTCACCAACGATGAACCAAACCCAAACTAAACCCTAGATCACCACCGATGGAACGCCACGGCCATTAATAAAATACCAAAGTATTTTCCTACGATCCCCCACCTACGAGCTTCCTTCAACAACAACCATGTCGACCAACGTCCCGCCGATCATCGACGAACAACAAAAATGCCCATAACGTTCAACTTGAAAATTCCCATCGATTATCAAACTAAAAATCATGATATTCATATTAAAAATCATGATTTCCAACCACAAATACATTCATGCAATCCAAATCTGAAATTGGATTTGTCGATTTCTAACATATTTATGTATTCCACTGTTATTTTCATTTTTAAAATTATTTACTAAATTATAATTCCAAAAACCACTTTTATGATTGATATTATACTGTAACAAATATCTTTCATTTAAAAATCAAAGGTAAATATGGATTCAGTTTGGAGATATGAATTTTTAAAAACAAACAGGAGCCCGGGATAAGAACGGAGAAGCAGATGCATAGACGTTTTCACAGATTCAACTTTATATATACATGCATTCACATCATCCATCATATAAACATTTTAATCTATATTACAGCTACATTTATCACTAATAACAATCATAGGATCAAACTAAAACTGTTTTTAAAATAAGATTTACTCACATTAATAAGAAACAGAGAATGTGATGACCCGGAATTTTGAGCAATATCAATTTAATAATCTTTATTAATAATTAAATTGATTGATAATTTTATTTTATAAATTGGCAAGTTTATTCTTTTAAAAAGCTAATAAACATTTAATTTGGCAATAATTATTTACATCTTTTCTAACAATTTAAAAGTTGGTAAGATTTATCTTTTAAAGCTAATAAAATTATATTCTATTTATAATGTATATATTGGTATATGTATTGTGAATAGGAAGTCTTTTGTTTAATAAAAGATATGTTTTCAAATTGTAATATATATGTATATATATATTATGATTTGAAATTTGTTTTAAAATACAATATAATAATTTTCAAAACTAATGTTAAAAAATATTTTCTATTTAAAATGTATATATATATATATTATATTGTAAATAGAAAAGTTTTGTTTGAGTTTAACAAAAGTACATTCAAATTTTAAATATATATTGTAATTTGGGAAGTTATAATTTAATATAATACTTTTCAAAGGATATTTGAAATTTTAACTTTATATTTCTTATCAACAAAGATAATTATTTTGGATTTAAAAATATATGTATAAGATTTTTATTAGTATATGATTTGCTTTATATTATTTTCTTTAAAGAAATTTATTTATATAAATTTAGAAAAGTTTTTATTAATTCAGGAATTTAATATAAAAGCTTCTGAACCATTTTAAAATTTATTTAAAATGATTAATGACAAGTGTTATTAAATTAAATCATGTTAGTAACATGTGTAATTTGATTAAATGGTGTAAATGACAAATGTTAAATTTTTAACAAGTGTCAACCGTTTATTTTATTTTCTTTTATATTTTTAATAAATCATAACTTAGTCTATAAAAATATATACCTCCTTTCTTCAATTCTTTTCCTATTTTTTGCTCGAAAACAAAGAAAATCTAGTTATTCAGTTGAATACTTCTCATCATTCTTCTTCCTTCTTCTTTTCTAAAAATAAAAAATAAAAACAAAACTGAAACTTAAAGAAAACATTACTGGATCAGACAACAAGCTAAGCACAGTTCAGATTCAACTCAACAAATTCATATATTTCGTCTTCAATCTCTAACCAGAGCAATGCGAAGAATCAACAATAGTTTTCAAAATTCAACAGCAAAGGGATTCAAATTAAATGTAACAGTTCCAGGTTTAAACTTGCAAAATCTGGTCTCTATCTCTTATTAAGGTGAGTAAATCTTATTTTAAAAATGGTTTTAATCTGATCCTATGATTGTTATCAGTGATAAATGTAGCTAAAATATAGATTAAAATGTTTATATGATGGATGATGTGAATGCATGTATATATAAAGTTGAATCTATGAAAATATCTATGCATCTGCTTCTCCGTTCTTATCCCAGGCTCCTATTTGTTTTTAAAATTCATATCTCCAAATTGAATCCATATTTACCTTTGATTTTGAATGAAAGATATTTGTTACAGTATAATATCAATTATAAAAATGGTTTCTGGAATTATAATTCAGTAAATAATTTTAAAAATGAAAATAACAGTGGAATACATATATATGTTAAAAATCAACAAATCCAATTTCAGATTTGGATTGCATGAATGTATTCGTGGTTGGAAATTATGATTTTTAATGGAAATCACGATTTTTAATAAGAGTATCATGATTTTTGGTTTGATAATCAGTGGGAATTTTCAAGTTGAACATTATGGGCATTTTTGTTGTTTGATGATGATCGGCGGGACGTTGGTCGACATGATTGTTGTTGAAGGAAGCTCGTAGGTAGGGGATAACAGGAACGTATTTTGGTATTTTATTAATGTCCGTGGCGTTCCATTGGTGGTGATCTCGGGTTTAGTTTGTGTTTGGTTCGTCGTTGTTGACGAGATGAATGTGGCGTCGGTGGCGCGTCGTAGATGATCGCGATAGGGGGAATAGTTGCTGGTGATCGAGGCGATGCTTCGGTGAGGATGGCGAGGTTTATTATAGATGGGTTCATCGGCAATGGATGGATTTTCGATCGGGTTAGCTCTGACATTGGGATCGAAGGGTTTGTTTTTGTTTTGCTCGCGTATTCACCGATCTGGGTTGTCGTAAGGACTAGGGAAGTCGACGGCGAGATGTTGGAGCCATCGTGGATGGTCGGAGCGAATGGAAGTCGTCGTGCACATGCACTATGCACGTTTGGTTATTTGATGAATTATCAGGTTTGGGAAGAAGGGTTGGTCTCGGGCGTTGCTCGAAGTTGATGGTGATATGTCTCGAAGTAGTAGGAGATTTGGAGTGACTCGGTGCATTTTCTTAGGATCTTCGGGTTTCTAATGGTTTTGTTCGGGTTTGATTTTCTTTGAGTTTGAATAGGTTTCAATTTTAAAGGAAATCATGTTCAGGTTGAATATAAGATGATTTAAGTCTTTAACAAACTATTAATATGTTTTTAGAAGCAAAATATCTTGAAAACAAATGATTAGTCAAGTTTTAAGTGGATTTGTAAGAATATGTATGAAGACAAAGTAAAACAAGTTTTAAGTTATGAAGGAAAAAAATTTGTTTTAAATAATAAGGGTTTAACAAGTTTCAAAATATATTTAAAGTAGTTGAGTTTTAAAAGATATATTAAGAAAGTTTTTAAGGATAAGAATTTATTTAAACAAGTTGGGAAGTTTTTAAAGATTTGAAATGTTGAAATTAAATGTTAAATTGTTTTGTTTAAAGTAGATCATTTATTCTTGAATATGAAATTGATTTCTAAATATTTTTAATAAAGTTTAATAAGTATAAAACAGTTATCTTTAACTAAGGATGAGATTTATTAATTAATAAATTAAAGGTTAATTACTTATTATAATTAAGAATAATTACTTAATGAAGTTATTAGTGGATATAAATGAAAGTAATTAAGAGATGAATTAGTAAGAGATTAAGTGATGATCAATTGATTAATTAATTAATGTAATTAATTTTAAGTTAATTAATTTGTCTAATTAATTAAAGATAATCACTTATGAATTAATTAAGTATAATTAGTTAATGAAGTAATTAATGGATAATTACTGAATATAATTAAGTAAAAGGAAAATCGCTTATTGAGGTAATTAGAGGATAATAACTTTATGTAAGTAATTAAATGGAAGTGATTAAGGGTTAATCACTTAGTGTAATTAATTAAAGGATTAATTAATATAATTAATTAAAAGGTTAGTTAATTAATTAAAGAATAATTTATTAATTTAAGGGTTAAGGTTAATTAATAATGTGATTAATTACTTGTTAAGGTAATTAACTAAAAGAGTAATTAATTAATGATAGTAATTAGAGGATCATTTATTAATTAATGAAAGTAATTAAAAGTTAATTATTGAGAATGGTTGAAGATAATTAATCTATAATTAAGGGTTAATTTCTTATTGTAATTAAAGAGTAATTAATCAAGAATGTAAAGGTGATAATTAAAGGACAATTGCTTATTGTAATTAAGGAACAATTAATCAAGGAAGATTATACGGTAGATAATTATGAGATGATTAATTAATTGATTTGTAATTAATTAACGTTAAGTAAGCAGGATTAAGGTAATCCAGGTGATTAGAAGTTAGTAGTTAATTTAACTAGAGATTAATTAAATTAACTAAGAATGAATCAATCCTGTTTATGGATGATTGAATGATATTGAATGATTTGGTTGAGATATCTTTGATATATGTTATGTGTTGCTTAGTGACATGAGATATTATGGTTGAATTGAGATAATATGAATTCTCTATCTATGATAATGTGAATCATCTATTTGTATATGTTATTCTGAATATAAGTTAAATTGTTTAAAACCTTTTAAACAACTTGGACATTAAAATGGCGTTTTGGATTCGGTGAGGCCGGGATCGGATTTTCGAATTGGATATCCGAAAACCACATCGATCCAAATTAATGTTAGGTCGTGAAATTCAAGTGAAGATGAAGACTCGAAGTGTAAGAACTATGTATTGTTAAAACTCTGAGGGTGATTCCAAAATGAGTTTAACGGAGATAGTACTTTCAGATTCGAGATGAAGATTCAGAGTGTAAGGGCTATTATCGTTAACTCTGAGGGTGATTCCAAAATGAGTGTAACAAGATAGTGCCTTCGGTTTCGTTCGAACCCGGAATGAACTTGTATGGATTGAGTGCTTTCATAACATCGTTAGAAGGACGATGAGCATTCTAAGATAGATGTGTTCTATAAAGGTAACCGTAGCCTCAAGCCTCATCAACCGGAAATGGCTAAAACGGGGGAGGTGCAGCAAGGCTAAGTGGGTAGCACCCAAGTAGGACGAGATTTTTGCATGTCTAGAAGTCCCTTTTTATTCGGCTTAGTGTGTGGTTGGTCGTGCCAACTACAGGGTTGCCTTGTTCGAGACTATCCAGTAAGGGATGGTTCCGGCCTTGTGTTTCAGGGGATTTAGGGTGGATCCTCGGTATGGTGATCTAGGCCTCGTACTGTGATAGGTGGTATCCCAGTAGCCCTGCCATTGTATGGAATCCAATCTCCAATAAGTGCCATACGTTTTAATTGTGCCCAACTATATCGGAACGTGAGATGTAAGCATTCTAGCTATTTCTGTATTTTACTTGAAAACCCTAGACCATGTTATAATATAACTGGATTTCCTATCAAATGTTTTGGTTATCGTAAGGTAAAAAAAATTCTGTGTTTATGTGCGAGAAGTCTTAAGTGATATCTTTTGTTTTCAAAGGTTTTCAAAGTTAAGCAATTTTAATCCGTTTACTCACACCAGACCCATGTCTGACCCGAAGTTTATTTTATGTTTTATTAAACTCTTGGGTACTCAAATTTTTACGAGTAGCCAAGGGATTAAGGTTAGCTTTGACGAATTCTGGAGGAGATTTGGAGCAGGAGGCTTCAGCATGTAGATATATTATGGTTCCGCTGTGCTAGTGTTTGTGTCTGTATCTCTGTGATGTACTTGAGTTGTATAATAGACAGGTGTTTATAACTGTCTACGATGAGATGTATAAGTTGTGTAACACTGATGTATATGATACTATGTAACATCTTATGTGATATATTATATTTCATTCGTTCTGCGGTGAGTATCTAATGTTGTTGAGTTTCTTCTTTCCTATCTTTTCTTCTTCTATCCCATTCTTTCTTATATCATGATGTGTCTTTTTAGGCTAAGAAAGACGGGTCGTGACATCGCTTATTAATTCACTCTCTCTTAAATCGTTATCCAATTCATTATTCTTCATTTTTATTATTTTATAATTCAACACAACTGGTAATTATAACACTAACTCGTTCGTAATAAACAATCAATAATCATCCATACACATATCAATGTATTATTCAATTAATGAGTAATGAGATGAAGGGCTTTGTTTAAATCCATTTCACTTTAATTTTCCTCCTTTTATTATAAAAATGCTTTAATCACAAAACGTCATCTTAATTTATTTTCATCTCTTTTTAAAATGATAACTTTGATTCTCCCATATAATTTCAGATCCATTTTTCTAAATAACTAATTTTCACTTCAAAGAAACATTTATACAAACTCGTCGATAAATTTTTAAAACTTCAAAAATACTCACTTTAAATTTCCGTTTTAATAATATAGAAATACTTCAAAGGAATTTATATTTTCCAATGACCTTTAAAATTTCAAAACCGAAAAGTATCCTCAATCTAAAAATAATTGCAAACCTAAATGCAGCTTCGAAATCATTATCCAAAATCCTCCTTTATTTTTAAAAGCTTCTTTGAAACCAATATTATTGATAAATAACTCCTCAAACTTAAATTATAATTTATATAATCTATTCCTAAAATACTTCAATAGATAAACTCAAATATGTATTATTATTTTCCTAAATTCACTCCACATTATATAATAGACACTAATTTTCACTCAGTAATAAAATAATTTGTATTCACTTTATAATAATTAAAAATATCATTTCATATACTTCTCATCTATTAAATTAAAATTACTTGCCATTTTAAAAATATAGATTTCAAACTTTATTTCATAAATAAACTGTAAATATTTTTATAATCATCAATAAATAAAAATATAAAGCTTCGAAATTCCCTTATTTTATAAAAATCCCAAAATTCATCATTTTCAAGAATAATTTCCATTTAAAAATTCTCAAAATTATTCCATATATATACATATATATATATATATATATCCAAAATCATTCATCTTTTAAATTTTCCATTAATCCAATAATCTCAATATTAATTAAAAACGTCTTTCTAAAATCCATTATCTATTTCCAAAATAATTTATTTGTTTCAGTTCTATATCATTTAATTTATTTATCTCTTTTTCAAACATTTTCTATATCATTTGATTAATTGCAAACATTTAACTACTACTCAAACATCGAAAATCAACCATATAACATTAATCATCTAAAAAACAATTAAATTATAGTTCATAACACAATTTCATCTTATTCAAACTATATCAATCATTGATGATCAACAAACAACTAATCTCACTCAATAAATCAACCATCCATCCAACCAAATAAATCAAGTAAATATCAGGGGATTACGCATCAATTAGAATGAAATAGATACAGTTGTAAGTTAGATAACACACCAAAACGACACTCGAGTTCTACTCTCATTCATCACCATCACCAACATCACCAAACCCGCATGCTTCATCATTGACAAAAATGTGTGCACAGCCTTAAGTGATGTAATCGGCAAAATCCAAGCACGCAACCCCTAGTATGCATCACCGCACCTCTAATTTGCTGCCATCCTTCGCACTTGTCCACCATCAAGCCCTCCGGCTCCATGTTCGACCTTGCTTCCAAAATTAGTCGCGTGCTTTAACTTCCATTTGGTTGGAACCATCAACTCCTTGCTGCTAGAACCTCACCTCGACTACACTTGCAACCAAAGCTTGCATGCTCATGCATGCCTGAATCTGCACGTCGCCATAGTCTATCGCACGCCTAGGTCGATCGCAACCTCCTCCCATGTCGTCACCAAAGCACGAGTTGCTCGCATCCCCCCAGATCGACCTCCACCCTACCCTAGATCGTGACATGTCTACAGCCTCCAAACGCCACTCGTGATCGCGCTACCCCCATCTCGCCTTGCCGATTGCACTTCCAGGTTGAGCTTTTTTTTAAATTTTGAATTTTTTATATAGTCTATAAGGCTGGAAAATGAAAAAGGTGAATACAGAAGTCGATCTGTATGTAGAAGTGAATAGAGTTTTCTACAAGTAAGAGGAGAGAAGAATAGGCTAAAACAGGCTTGGGCCTTTAATATATTTCCATTTAGTTTTAAATCAATTCATTTTATTTCTTTTATTTTAAATAATACTTAAATTTATAATTCCTTTTAATAAATAAATTTCTATCTTTATACATTTTATTAACACTTCATTTTACAAATTATATTTCGATAATTGGACAATTTTATTCAATTTGATTCTCGCTTATTTTTATTTAATCATTCAACATTCTACTATAGAATAAATTTATTTTTCAATTATTCCAACCTTGTATCTAAAATTATTTATGCTTTAAAATATTTCATATTCAATTAAAACAATTTATTTGATTTTAATAAATCATTCAGAAAGAACTTATGAGTTTAATCCAATTTATTACATCAATATCCATTAGTAAGTATAATTTAATAAACCAACAAATTATTTTCAAAATATAATCACCAAAATTCGAATTCAAACACTTTTATTTTAATTAAATTTATTTATTTTATACAACATAGAAAGCATGGCTGTTATAGATCCCCCTTATAGGAAAATTTTGTCCTCGGAATTCCCTATCAGTTAGTCGATATATACACTCATACCCTAGAGTTGCTTTGCAATCATCGCCCATCTAGCAAGCTCAACTACTCGATTATCTATGCGTCTCATACTCTCTACCTCCACTTATCATATGTTATGATTTTAAACAGATTTATATAACGACTCTTCGCATATGATAAATTTTATGAAAATATTCTAAGTGTCAGATTTTTCAAAAAAATTCAACTGAGTCTCCTTTATACGGAGAGCGTTTCGAAAAATCAAAGCACAATATATCGCAATATTTACATACATCCTAATATGGGAGGCATCCTGAAACACGGAGAAACAATATAGTATCACTATATATCTCATTATAATGTAAAAACGTACCTTTTTTAACATTTTATGCAAGTTAGCTTATTATAAGCAAGCAAAAGAAAGCCAACATCTCCAATAAATAATCCTAAGAAGCATCTTCAGTACCTATCTCAACACAATCTTTGAATATTCGCCTTATATAAGAAAGCATATTAAACATTCATCTTTGCAATGTGAACGAAACACAACTTTCAGATTTAGTCATTTTCTGACAAACATTTAAAGGTCAAAAATACCAAATCATGCTAAGGTTTCAAAAAGTAAATTGTGACATAATATTTTGATTTTTCAAAACAACTTTTGGATCGCAGAAATACTGATTAAACTCGAGTTATGGGAAAGCATCGAATTCTAAAATGGGATTATAAAAGCAGGTCCACCTAAACTTGTATTTTTTATCATGAAAACAATGAAATTTTGCAAAATACTTAAAATGAAAGTTGTAGCTGATGTTTTCAGTTTTCTGGAATGGGAAAATCATCGAAATCGGATAAATAGTTTGAAAGTTATGGCTAAAAGAACACAGCATTGATGTTTGGGCAATTATTGTTTAGGCTAGAATTTCGATTCCCCTTTAAGGTAAATTTTAACATTAGAAAATCTCAAAATTTTAGAAAGTGATAAACAGAAAAATCGATGCTTATGCACTTGCCTTACCGGTGAAAGAAGAATCGACCAAATTAGATCAATCCATTAAAAATTATGATTAAAAACTATAAAAAAATCATTTCTAATTGTACATTCATAATTATCAATCTTTCTAATTCTTTGAAACTTACAATTTCAAAACCTTTATCAAATCTTTCTAAAATTTTCACAAAACATTTGATAATGTGATTCCAAAACCATTCGAAAATAACTTTCTTTCAAATATACTTTTAAAATAATCTCTACATAATCTTTTAATCAAAAAGCTGACTTTCAAAATATCAACAAAATCAATTATCAAACACTTGTTAAATTTACAAATCTCTTCCGATAATTTTCTATATCACTTCTAATTATATATATGTATATTATCTTCATTTCAATAATTTCCAATACTTTATACCACTTTTCAAATCTTTCATGAATTTTTTTTTCTGAATAGTATTTATTTTGTTTCAATACATAACAATTCATTATATTTTATTAGCACCAAAAATCCAAATATATTTTTTTCACAATGCATCACCTCATAAGCATCTTCACCACACACATCCAAATCTCGAGCATCATACAATATGGCAGACATCAAGAGGTGCGACTAGGAAGGATCGCAATCGATTTAAGGGAGTAAGCAAGGGGAGGTAACCTAGAGTGGTAATTGATTCTAAAAGGCGATGACCTGGGCTAGCAGTGGCATAGATGATTGTGCATGATGGCGAGCCAACCGTGGCTGTTGATTAGTGCATGATTTTGGGAGGAGCGCGAAGTAGTTGAGGGTAATGGTGGTGTCGGAGCTGCTGTTTCACATGCTTGATAGGATGCAATGAAGGTGTGAGTCGATACGAGGCCCAAGGCAGCTAGTGGTCGGAAGTGTTACACGAATAGGTTGAAGTTACTGTGTTGGAATATTAGACATCGTTTAGATAAGTAAATTCTTTTACTTACAACTGCTATCTAGTATTTTTACATTTCTTGCTTAATTGATTGTGTGATGCATAATCACCTCATATATTATTGGATTAGCTTAGTTGGATGGATTATTGATTTATTAGATGAAATGGATTGTTTTTATGATTGATGTGTGATGTTGTTTGAATTGGATAGAATGGTGTGGCGAACTATGATTTATTTGTTGTTGTGACAATTATAATTAGACTGTTGATTTACGATCTTTGAGTAGTGATAAGATGTTTGCTAATAATTGAATGAGATTTGAAATTGTTTGGAAAAGAGGTAAATAAATTAAAAGGTGTAAATCTAAAATAAATAGTGGATTTTGGAATGATTTGTTTTTTTTAATAAAATATATTAAAAAAATTTAAAAGAGGGGTAATTTTGGAAAATATATAATGGTATAATTGTGAAGATTTGTGAATTAAAAATTCTTTGGTAAATGACGAATTTTCAAATCTTATTAAACAAGTGAAGTTTGAATAATTATATTTATTCACCATTGATTATAAAAATAATTGAAGGGTAACTATGAAATGATGTTTGAAATTTTTTTTTAAGTAATGAGAAATAAATGGATAGGAAGTTATAAATTGATGAAGTAATTGCAACGTGAATGCAAATTGCTTATTTATTGGATAAAAATTATCAATCATCGAGATTTAATCCAAATAAAGTGAAATGAATTTATGGAATAAATGTATTATTTTCAATATTGAAATTTAGTTTGATGGATTAATAATAGCTCTAGTAGAAGTGTTTGAAATTAAAAGAGGGTTTTAAGTAATGATTTTGAAGTGATATATTTGAATTTACAAATATTTTGAATCAAGAATATTTTTTGGATTTGAAATTTGAAATGTATTTGAAAATAAAAATTTATATGTAGTATTTCCATATAATTAGAGTGGAAATTTGAAGTGAAAGAATTTTTTTAAATTTTTTGATGAGTTTGAATAAATGTTGCTTTGATACGAAATAAGATATTTTGACATATGGATTCTGAAATTAGATTAGAGAATCAACAATTATTATTTTAAAACAGAAGGAGTCAAATAATAAGGATATTTTTTGATTAAATTTAAATGAACTATTTTTATAAAAAAAGGGAAACAAAAATAAAGTGAAATATATTGAAATAAAAATCTTCATCTCGTTAAATAATGATTAAATGATAATTTGATATGTGTATGGATGACTGTTGATTTGTTTGCTACGAATGAGATGAAGTAAAATCACTTGTTGCGCTGAAATGATTAATAATGAGAATAAAGAATAATGAATTGAAATAAAAAGTAGGTGTGTGAGATTTAATAAGTGAAGAGGAAATTTATTTAATATTGATTAAGTAAGGGTGTTTTGTATATGATTGCATTTTATCGGGCATTATGGGACGTCCGTGTGGGGGTGTATTTATCTACTCAACACAAGTAAAATGTCAGATAATTCATTAAAGACTGGGTTTTAATACTTAATATTGGTGAATTATTCTATAATATACACGAATATTAATCAATATTACATGTATTTCTAACTTGACATGTGAAGTATATTATATTCTTCCTTATTTTATTTTAAAAGCAGGAATATGATTATCTCCGCTTTAGACTGGATCGAGAAGTATGTAGCCCCTTACGTAGATGTGATGGATAGAAGTTTTTGCTAGCCCCATCCTAGCTTGACCAACCATGGAGTAGCCTCCTACGGTGACACGGCCCCCTTGGTGCATGGTCATAGTTTGTTATATGAGCCAATGAGAAGAATTCAAAATGAGGCAAGGTGGTTAACGATGGGAGCAAGGAGTGAGGACACGAGGAAGCAATTTATGTTAATTGTGCAGCAAAAAATTGGTGAGGATGCTCACAAAATATTTACGAGTAGGCTCCCTCTTAGCATCTGAGAAACATCGAGGCTCAGCTGTAGACTTGGCTTTTGGCAGTAGCAATAACAACTGCACTTATAATAGCGGCAGCAGTAATGAAATTAAAAATGAATAAGTCTAATACTGCTAAATAAATATAAATTAATTGATGCATAAGGCATGTTGTGTGTGCTGTGTGATGTGTGATGTGTGTGATGTATGCAGTGTGTGTGATGTGTGTGATGTGTGTGATGTGTGCAATGTGTGTGATGTGTGCAATGCATGACGTGTAAATGTGTGTGATGTGTGATGTGTGAGCCATGTGCTATGTGTACGATGGATGCTTGATGTGTATTGTGTGATGGATGTAGTTGTGTTTGATGGATGTTTTGATGTTTGATATGTTATGGATGTCGGTCGATGTGTCGCAGATGTTTGATTATTCTTTTGATGATTGGATCTCTCTATTTTGCTATGTATATGTTATTCCTTGAGATATCATTTATATTCTCACTAATGAATATAGACATAGTTTGACCTATTTATTATTTATATAATCCTTAGGTCAGTCTGAGACATTTTAGGTTCAGGGACGATGTGACCAAATTTGCTTATTGGGCTTAGTTGGAGGTTGTATTACTAGATGTGTCATATATTGCGTATTTGGACTCGTGTATGTATATGATGTTGGATATGATGTACTGGATTTATCTTGTATATAATTAAAATTTAGTGGAAATTTGATTTTTTTTTTTTTGGTTTTCTACTCAGATTTATGTAGTGTACTATATTTTTATTGCTGCATTGATGACTTTATGTTTTCTGTGACTTATTTTATATTGTATATTATTTTGTCCTTGGACATCACACGTGTCTATTGTTTTGTACCGAGATCGTTATGTTGAGGTGAGCAGTTTTTATATTGTGCGACATATTCAGTGTTGGTCCAAGGGAATATTCATGTGTGCTTCACACACGTCGCCTCATTCTCCATGCTTAACGATAGTTATTCAGTGATACTCTTGGGTAATATCGGTATAGAAGTGGAGTGTTACATTTTTGGATATATGGAATTTGATATTGGTCAATATTCCAATATTATCAACATTCAATTCATATAGTCCATAAACCAAGTCCTCGGGTTCAGTAACAATAATTCTTATTGATTGTACTACTCGGACTAGAGATTTTGACATTGAGTTGACTACAGTTGATAGAGATATTAACCTTATACAATAAAGAAGACAAATTGTCTATTGAATAGTGCTTCAATACCATGGTTAGTGACTATTCCGCTAATGGGTTGTCAGTTTTATGATTTTAGCTCATCCAAGCACTGTTTAGTTTACTATTTTAGTATGGTAAGTGGTTGTCGTGTTTGTGTTTTTCTAAGAGTGGGTTGTTGTTTTTTGAATTACAAGTTAGTGAAATTAAGGGATGATTAGGGGATATAAGATTAAGGGATGATTGGGGGATATTTTACGAGAGATTTTTTCATTAGCACCCATAGCAATAATTTTTTTAAAAGAAATGGCAACGTCATTTTCAAATTTGGAGCGTCAATGACAATACCCTAAAAATATTGTGAACTTAATTTATTTTAACATTCATAAAAAAACTTGATATTGCTTTCTTACCAAAATTTTATTGTTTTTAAATGCATTTAAATATAATTGAACTCTTAAGAAGTTCAATTGTACTTATAATTTTGTAGAGATGAATGTTTCATTTCGATAGCAAGTACTTACAGAATTAGTAAGAAAAGGGAAACTAACAACCATAAAAAATAAAGATTTATGTTAACAAAAAAATATCAACCCACGATTTTAAAAATGGTCACCTAAAAGAGTTTTCTTGTTTTTTTTTCTAATTTCTCTAATTCATTAAAAGATTCTGCCGGTTTTGTAATTTGAAAATATTTCACAATTCTCAAAGATGGATTAAAACACGAAAATATTTTAAGCATGGAAAGGCATCTATGGTGGAGTAAGAGGATGTAGATGCACAAGAAGACTTTGCCGATAGGGGAAGGTAGTTTGGGTCTAGTGGTAGAGGTAGGATTTAGGTGATGTAGGGGTGCAGCAGTGATGAAGACTACGGTTGGAGAGATGATTTTGTTCGCATAAAGGATTATAGTAGGATTTATTGATTAGAGTTAATTTAAAGGAATACTGATTCGGTAATGAATTCAATTTGCTTTGAGAAAACTATTGTGATGACCCGGAATTTCCAACAATTTAAATTGAAATAATCAATTGATTTTAAATATTTAAAAAGTTAAGTTTTAACTTGAATTTCAAAATATCAATATTTACTTGATAATTAAATTATTGAATTATATAGTTTAACTATTGAATCGTATAATTTGAAATTGGGTAAAACGTTGAATCTGGGGTTTTAAGCTTGTTAAAAATAATTTGAAGGCTTGTAAAATTTATATTGATAGCACTGAAGGTAGCGAAAGTGTTCAAATTGAGTTTGGAAGTGTTTTGTTCAGCTTTAAAAGTATATCGTTTAAATTAAATTTAAAAATAGCCTTCCGAGGCACAGTCTCGGAATTCGACGAAACCAGTTCCATTGGATCCGTAATAGTTGGTTATTATCGGATTTCAATTTTCATTGTAATCGGAGTTGTCGTTTGACCATGGCAGCTCAAAACGCTTAGATTTATTTTATCGATTTAATTGGAATTTGATCGTTGTCTTTTGTAACTCGCACATATGATCAAGTTAGCTTCCGGAACACGTTCCATTGTGCTCGGAACGCGAGTAAAACCTTATAAACGCCTGCGGACATGTTTGATTCGGGGTTCGGGATTTCACGTTATGGAAAAACGAGATATTTTTTTATTTAAATATATAAATCAGGCGTACACAGGAAGCATCAGGTATTCTCTCATATGTTTTCTTTCACCCTCTTTATTCGCCTATCAGATCGACAAAGAAAAAAAATGGGGAAAACTGCGTGTATTCACTTTTCTCCTCCCTATCCTCTGTTCGTTCAAACCCCTAATTATCGAAATCTTGGCCACTAAACAAAATCGCACCCCTTTTTACCTATTCACCCATTCGCGATCGAGTCTGGGTTCGAGCCGAGCTAGGGTTGAAGTCGGCAGAACTTGGTTGCCGGTCGAGTCGAGGCTTTGAGCACGTGATAGTCGAAGCTAGGGCTCGCGATGGTGGGTAGTGCCGCGGCATCGTTGGATTTGGAGGGACGCGAGTTAGGGTTTGTTGGCTCGTCGTAAGCAGGCGCCGTGTGTTGTCGCAGCGGGAGCGTGGTGGGGCACTGGGAACTCGCGAGTGGATCGCAATGTCGTCTTGGTCGATCGAAGGATGAGGCGGCAGAGAGAGTTCGGTTTTGGGTGCTCGATGCTTGCTGTGGTGATTGCAGGTGAGTTTTCTCAATCGTCTCGGGTCATATATGAGTATTCTCATGTTTTTAAAACGCAGTAATATAAAGTTTAAACTAATTTGTTTTAGACCCTTAGTTTGATAATGATGTGTTTAATATTCATTAATCTAAGTTGTATGTTTCATTTAAACTAAGCAGGTAGATATTTAAGTTAAATTCGAAACTTAATTAATGGTGTGCTTAAGGAGAAATTAAGAAAATAAAGTATTTCACTTAGATTAGACTTAAAGATATTAGATTAGATTATAGATTAATGATAATCAAATCCCGGCTTTATAAAGTAAGAATTTAAAGTGATATAGTTAAGAAATTAATTAATTTATTCGACTTAACTTTTAATTAAATTAGATTTGAGAAATTAAGATTATTTAAATAATCAGTTCTGTAATTGAAGAGAAACTAATTAATTTAAGGTTAAGAAATAATTAATTATTGATTAGGAATTATAAGTTAATTAATTTTTGATTGAGTAATTTATAGGTAGAGATAAATTAATATAAGTAACTAGAGAATTCGTTACTTAAATGATAATCATTTAATGTAAGTAAAGTAAAGGTGAGTAAATCTCACACTATTAGAATTCTATTTGAGTTTAAATGATTAAATTAAAATATTTGATTGAATGATTTAATTGATTTGTTATGCACTGTGAATAGATGACCTGGTGATTTTGGTATTGGACGGTTCTCGAGTTAATGGTTGCTTAACTCGAAGTATTGGGAATTTTAAGTTGTTTTAAACTTAAAACAATAAATAAGAAAATGCTTCCGTCTAAAAGTTACTAACGACTTAATGATTTGTGATACATTAAATTAGTAGGATAATTGAAATGGATAATTAATTAATTTAATTAATTAAGGATTTGGTTATTTAATTCAGTAATTAAAGGTTTGAATAAATAATAAATTAAGTTGTAGTTAATCAACTAAGTATAAATAATTCAGAATAATCATTTGATGTGTGATAAATAATTACTTAATGTAATTAATAAAATATAGTTACTCTGTGAAATTTATCAAGAGATTAATTAAGATAATTAATTAAGGAGTAACTGATTTATTAATGAAGTAAATAAAAGAATAGTTAATTACATATTGAGATTAATCGAGAATGATAAATATTGGGGTTGAATTAAAGTAAAAGATAATTGGAAATCATTAATTTATATGATTAATGAAGTAATTAAAGATTTGATTAATTGAGAATAATTAATTCATAATAAGTGACTTATGAGAAGTCAATTAATATAAGTAATTAAGAATTAACGTAATAGATTAGAGTTAATTAATTTGTGAAGAAATTAAAAATTACTCATTGATTTGGTAAGAGTAATTAATATCGTGAAATAATTAAAGAGAATTACTTGAATGGAATTGGAAGATAATTAATCCAGGGTTGTTAATTAAGATGAAAGGATATAGAGGGGTTGATTAATTAATTGATTTGGAATTAATTAATAATCTAAGTGAATGTGGTTAGAAAATTCAATTAGAATAAATTGAATTAAATTGTATGTGATTAAGCATTGCTTATGGATAGTTGATTGGTATGGGATACATTGAATGAGTTGATATCTCTGATATGAAATGTTGTGTTTATCATTTGGATAACTTGGGATAGGATGGTATGAGACTCGGAGAGGCCGGGATCGGGTATTGGGAGATACCCGAAACCACCTCGAATTTTTATAAATTGATTTGAGAAATCAATAGGCAGGAATGAAATGATTTAAGTGAGTTGGATTATTTTATCTATGTTTGGTACTTAGAGATTTATATGTGAAATAAGTGTTGTCTATAGCAAATTGTGAATTGGTTAAATTGATATAAGTTACCCCGGGTTTATATTAGTTGTATGCATGTATTCCATGTTAGTTGAGTTTACTCACGCTGGTTTCCAGCCTGACCCGGGTGTTACTTTGGTGTAATGCTTGGGTCAGACCGAGTATTACAGATTTTCAGGTAGGTACGTTCTGGAGCTCAGGAGGTGAGCAGGATGGCAATATCGCTTAGAATATTTCCGCTGTAATGATATTATTGTAATTCTGTGATAAATTGATTGTATATAACCAGCATTTGAATATATGTGAAACTCTGATGTCTTGAAATGTAATCGATAAATATAG
This sequence comes from Allium cepa, assembly GCA_030765085.1. Lineage (NCBI taxonomy): Eukaryota > Viridiplantae > Streptophyta > Magnoliopsida > Asparagales > Amaryllidaceae > Allium > Allium cepa. Next base: position 196,245,249 of record CM060938.1, read on the forward strand.
TATTCTTTGTAAGCTATTATTATTTATTATTATATTTTATCCGCTGCGAATGTGAGATGTTTGGTGTTTTTGTTCTTCTTCTTCTATCTCTTTCTTCTTTTCCTTAACTATCTGGAATTTTAGGCTTCGAAAATTTATCAGAGCTGAAAGGTTAAGCGAGAACCTTGGCTCTGGTGGGAATTACTCATTAAATAGAGTATGTAGTACTCTAGAATGAGTTGAGTATATAAATATATATATGAGCGCGTACTTGTTATTTTCTTATAAAAAGATTTAAATGATTTTATATAAAAATATATTTTGATACATAAAACAATATTTCTTTCTAATAAATATTAAGACGATTGGTTGTTAATTATTGAAATGAAAATTAAGAAATAATATAATACAACCAAATTAAATTTAATTGATTTAAAAATGAAAATAATAAATAAGTATTATTTGGATAACCGGGATTTGATACAAACAATGGGTTGTTTAAAAATTTATTTGAATTTAAAACCAAGGGTGGTCTAAAATTTTTTAAACATGGCTGGGAGGGCCAAGGAATAAATATGTAAATATGTATGGATATACATGATATCAAAGATAATTAGAAATAAACTCTATGAGGTTGAGTTTTGATGTTTTCCTGAAATGTGATATAAAAACCCAAAGTGATATAAGTTTTAAACTTATAAAAAGGAAAGAATTTGAAGTTTGAATGGGAATTCAATTTGAGAATGAGGTTGACTGGATTAAGTAAATTGAATTTAAGTTGGGAGAAGTTAAATAAGTTTGAATGAACAACTTGGATGGAAGATTTTTAAGATGAAATTGGAATTTAACTTGGAAAGTTAAATGGTTGATTTGAATTGGGAATTTGTGTGATCTCAAACGGGTTTGAGATTTAAAGATTGAAATGGATGGACATTTAAAAACAAATTGGATGATACCATCCTATTGTTAATAAAAATATCAAAATTTAGAATGGTATTGTATAAATAAAATAAATTTGAATAATTGAATTGTAAAATAAACTTGTTTAAGAACTGATTTCAATCTAGAAGGTAAAATTGTATAATTAAAATTCTGCAATAAAATTATATTGAAGTCTTATTTGAACCTTGAAATATATAAGTTGAGATAATTTAAAATGGAATTTTGAGAATTTAACTCGAATCTCTATAATTCGAGGTAGCTTAAAATTCAAGATTTAATTGAATTAGTTCAAAATGGAATTTGGTTTGAATTAAGTGGATTGGTGATTAAAGATGTATAAGTTTAAAAATTTGAATGGGAAATTAAGTTGGATTATTTTAAAATAATTTGAATTGAAATGGGTTAAATAGATAATAATTCAAATTGATTGGAATAATTTGAAATCATAATTAAAGTTGAACAGGATAAAAATTAAACGGAATTTGATTTAAATTGGGAAGGAATCAAGATTGATTTAACTTGAATTGGGAATAAATCAAGTCCAAGGGAATTTGGAGTTATTAGTATTGGAATTGGGTCAATTTGAATGGAAATTTAAATTGAATTGTTGGGGAAGTGAACAGTTGGCTCTTGACTATTTTCAATATAAATTGTTTTGATATAAACTTATTTTTCTAAGCTATTAAATATATACAACCTTTCTTTCTTAAAGCCAAATTATTTTATATACTTGTTTTACAATTATTTGGAGCTATTTAATCATTTTTCAACTGTTTCTTAAACTAATTACTATTTTTCAACTATTTCACAAACTAATTCCTATTTTACAACTATTTTGTAATTATTTAAATTTTCTGAAACTATTCAACTATTTTACAATTAGTTAACTATTTTATAGTTATTTTGTAAACTAATAATTATTTTTCAACTACTTATCTATTTTTAAAATTTTCAAGCTATTTCCTAAATATAAACTGGTCAGAGTTCAAACTGTTATTGGTAAAATACCCAACTGAGATGAGAATTAAAGTGATAATCCAAATGGGGACTAAGGTAAATGTAGATAAGTGAATGAAAATTTACGTGAATGTGAATGGAAATGAAATTGATATTGGAAAGAGTAATCAAATTTGAATATTTGATTTGAATAAACAAAGTTATATGTCTTTGTTATTAAGAAAAATCTTTCCTTGTTAAATCTATTGCCGGAAGAAAAGGATTTATGAAAGTGTTTGAAGTATAAAAAGAGTTTTATACAAGTTTGAAAGGATCCAAAGTTTTAAAAATTATATATATTTGAATATATATATAGAGGATCTTATGAAGATTTTGGAAAAGGTTTTGGGAACCTTTGAATTTGGAAAGGCTTTTGATTTTTGGGTAAAAATCAAATATATGGAATTTGGAAAGCCTATTTTAAGAATTATCGATTTTGGGATAATCAATTTTGTGTAAAGGAGCTTTGTATGAAATCATACTAGGTGTATGATTTGAAGATACTATATGTGTATAGTATAAAATATTTTGACGATGGCTCTAGGGAAAAAGGCGCTCCCTTGAAATGAACTTCTCAGGAGTGCCACCGGGTGGTGCTGCCTTAAGCCCAGGGGGGTTCTAAAGTTGATCCTGTGAGGAATCCGGACAAAACTAGTTCGTGAGGATTATTGGGTAGCGTAAGTCGATGGCGTTGATGACTACGGAGGCATTTGGGTTATGCTGTGACGACAGTGTAACTCGATGTCGCTGCGATCTACTGTGGGGACCATAGCGAAAATCATGTGGAGGATGAGTGTCAACGGTCTATACTTGATTTTGCTGGAAAGGCAACGCAACATCGGTAGTCTGCGATCTATGGTCAAGTGGAGTGGAGAAGTTTCATTTTTGGCATCGAAATTCGATGGCGCTGATGCCTACAGTTATATGGGTTTTTGCTGTGATAGCTACGTAACCCCAGTTGTAGCTGCGATCTGTCGTGGGTTCCATGGTGTAGTCATGGGTTCCATGGTGTAATCGTGGAGCGCGGAGGCCTACAGTTATCTGTGGATTTTGTCGAGACGACAACGTAACCATCGGGTTAACTGCGACCATGGATGAGGGTGATGATTTCCAGAGCATTCTCACCAAAGATATTTCCTCTATTTTCAAAAACTGCTTTTCTATATTTTCAATAAAATTATTTTCCAAGTATTTTCACTGGGTGTTGAAAACGTGTCAGGACCCGATTCTTCGACTTCCGAAAATCGACATCAATACGTTCACTGTATCAACTGCCGAGCAATCGAATGCCGGGAAACCGAACCATGAGGGTTTAAGAAGAAGAAAAAGACAGAAGAAGAGATAAGAAGATAGAAAATAGAATAGAAAATAGCAGAACAATATCAGAATCTCACAATCGCAGCGGAACAACATATAATAGATAAATGAATAATCTTTAAACAAAGAACTATATCAGTTATTACATTACATCACATTACATTTCATTACATCAGAGTGTACAACAACAAACAATGTAGCAGAAAAAGAAATAATATATACTAGTAATACACCATGCCATCCAGCTTGCCTCCAGCAACTCCTGAATTCCAGAATATCCTGATAAACCATAACTCTTGACTGCCCGTGTGGAAATTGGTGGGCACCCAGAGTTTAGGAAGGAAAACAATAAACTCCGAGTCACTCATGTGACTGGTGTGAGAACCAAAACAGTTTATTTATCTTTAAAATCAAAATAGAGGAATATTTTTAAAGTCAATTCGCAATGCTTTTAAAAATGAGACTACCATAAGGCCTCTCGCACACACACACAATGCAAACGCAGAATCGGAGGAGATTTCTCCTTATGATAGTCAAAGATGCTTGATACGCATTAAAAAGAAACATTTGATATTATTACTAGTGCATAGTGTAGAAAACAATTTCGAAAATAAAGATATAAATCTCAGCCAGCATAGGCATTTTGCACTTATGCCTACTATAGCTACTATGTTCAATAGCAGGTTACCGCCACATTCCGTAGCAGGTTATACAACTAAATCCGTATAAGATCGTATTGTTTCTTTGGATTTCCAACAAATGGTCAGGCCAAGGAACTTCCCATTGCCACATGGAAACGCCTCTGGAATGACGTCCCGAGAACCAAACCGGATCTCTGCCAACACAAGGCCGGGTTACCCCTATCTGGGTAACTACTGACACGAATATGTCATCCCCCGATCGTAATCGATCTATCCGAGGATCCTCGATTTCCAACAACCATAAAATTTGCAGCAACAACATAGGTTAAATATCTGGGCTCCATACCATGATACCACCTCTATCCAGAAGGAATGACATACACTAAAGGGGCGCTACCCCCTAATAACCTTGCAGCATCCTTCCTGTTTTGACCATTTTCGAGGTGTGAGGTCCGACGAAGTCTCGTCCACAAAGCCACGCTTTATACAAAAGCTATGCTTTGGGTCAATCAAATGATCATAGAAATGATCACAAAGATAAACGATCAAACAAATGATCATATCACAAATGATCAACAATGATCATTTCACAGCAACACTCAGCATGCCACACTACCAAATTGGGGGTATATCACTAATAACCTTCAACTACATAACCTCTAAGCTCGTACGTCTCAGAGAAGGATGTTAAGCTAAAAGAATAAATTCTCCGCCACCAACAGAAATATATTTAAAAGAAATCAGCTTTATATCTCAATTTGTAATGTCAGACATACAATCCATAAAGTCTGTTCCGGGATCGAACAGAACCGAAGGCACTTACAAAGAAGTCCTTGCAATCCGGATATTCGCTAATCACGACCGGACTTCCCGTCACTAAGGGTGATAAAACCCCTATATCGGAGATCAGCCGATGTAGAGTAACTCGACGGTAATCCTTCCGTTTTCACAAATATCCGGTCTTCAACACCGGTCATCAAATGCAATCCATAACGATGTATCACATACTCGGAATGGGTTATACGACCACAAGGTCCTTTCTCGGATAACCCGAATAGTGAGCGCTTATTTTAAAAAAATAAGTGTGGCATTCAAATTCAAGCAATTCACAACAAATACCTATTTAAAGGTAAATATTGATAGTCGGATTATTTAACTATCAATAGGCATGCTCAACATCACCAAATTCCAAATAATTTCCCAAATTATTTACTTTCCAAAATATCTTTACTAGATTTATAATTTCCACACTTTAACCATTTGAAAACAAATTTTCAAATCACTTTTCAATCCTTTATCACTTTTGAAAACAAATTTCAATCATTTCCTTACTCGGAAATACTTTCATTTCAAAATGGTTCATTTAAACCAAATAAATAAATCCTTACCGATTTACTTTATATTTACGTTCCTAATCCGTAAATTTATTCCCATACTTTAAAAATAAATCAACGTTTATTTTTAAACAAATTCCCCTTTCTTTTATAAATTCCATAGTGAATTTATAATCCCAAAATATCTATAATGTACGATTTTCAATCGATTTTCAATATTCACTTTCAATTTATCTTACAAGGATAAATTCTAAAACGTTCATTTCACATTGGAAAAATATTTCCATACTTATTTAATAATAAGTACATCACAAATCTATTTATTTTCAACATTTGAAAATATTCGATATGCTTAAATCAAAATTAAGTATATATTTCATTCTTTTAAGGAAACCATTCTCTTAACACATTTATTTGGGTCAAAAACGAATGTTGCGTAAAACATCTTTACGATGACCCAAAATCACTAGTATAGGGATTCAAAGTTTAAATAGATATATAAATCCCAATACTATACAAAACATTTCCTTTCGGAAACCATTTACTATAACAACAGTGTTATAGTCCACCATTTCCTTCTTTCTCGAAAACGTCTATTTCAACAACAATGTTGAAATCTATGGTTTCGATTCATAATACATTTTAAAACATCTTTAAAATAATTAACTTCATTTTATAATATTCATTTTGCCAAACATGACCATTTTATTCAATAATGTATTCACTGTCCAAAATCGTGAATATATTTCCTTTAATAAACTTCAATATTCAATTTATCAAATTCAATTGATTTCGAATTTATAAACAATGTTTATAAATTCCATTTCTATTTATAAGCTTCGATTTATAAATCTCATTACTAACAAATTACATTTATATCTCATTTAAATACCAAAATCCGATTTATAAGATAATTACTTATAAATCTTCTATTTTACAAAATCTATTCATTTTATAACTTCACAATTTATAAATCTATATATTCTGTTCACTTATGAAATCCATTTTTATTTCATTTTTAACACTTATAAAAAAACTCGTTTTAATATTCCAATATTTTTAATTTATAAAATATCAATTTTATAAGTCTTTTATACACATCGTTTTTAATAATTCAAAAATCCCAATTTAAACCAATTTATAAATTAATTAACTATTTATTTCAAAAAAATCTCATTTCGGTTATATTTCTCAAAAATCTTAATTTTTATAACATAAAAATTTATAACGTTTTAATTATTTAAAATGAATCAATTCAAAATTAACTAAAGACATATACTTTCGAAAATCACTTTAAAATCCCTTTTAAAAGCAAAATCATTATTTTAAAACTTCAGAAATGGATCCGATGATGCAGCAGCACCAAATGGTCAATCACGACATCCAAATATCATATATCAATATGATAATCAACAAATATCACAATATCTGTAAATAAATCAATACAGTTGAGGAATCCAGTTGGATCCCTCCAACCTGTTTCCCTGCATCCAAAGATGTTAGCACAATACCAATTCCGCTCCAGTACGGAATTATCGCGGTATATGAGATTTATAAAATATTATCCGCTTAATAGACGGCGCAATAGGGTCTCATCCGCTATATAATGCGGGAAATCAATTCCAAGTACATAAATAATACCAATTTCACTGTTTATGAATTATTCACGGTATATGTTTTTAATAAATAACATCCGCTTACTAACGGCGCATAATGTCTATTTTAACAATCAATAGATATCAATCATCATTCAAACATGCATTCAAATATTTTAAATATAACTATTTAAAATAAAATCGAAACTGATTCGATTGAGTGAGAAGTTCTCACCTTGATTTCAATTTCGTTTTAGAGATTTATTTCGAATAAAATTAAACGGACGTTTAATTTTACTCAAAATTCTCACTAACTCCAAATGACTCCAATCCAATTCCATAGCGTAATGCTCGTCCATACGATTCCAACGCAACTAGTTTCGTGCATTTTCGACCTCGTATGAAAAAGATATGCATTTTTAAAGATTCACGAATTTTATTCATAATTTTACAACAAAAATTTTATATTTTTAAACCTAAGTCAATCTGGGCCCTTGATTTCAATCCCCTGCAAATCTCCACCGTGCCTTCCTTTCTTCCATCTCACGCACGTCTACAGGTTACGAGCCGCGCACAAACCCATCAATGCCCATCTAGGGTTCAATTTTTCGACCCCCACAACGCCTTTGACAACGATCAGGAAGCACCATGTTGAAGGCCATCGAGCAAGCTACCTTCGGCGACCCCCTTATGAAGCTCGGCCTCCCTTATTGCACACAAAACGAGGCCAACCTGATGGTGAACGCGGCCATGTAGCCCCTACCTCGTCGCTCCAATTCCGATCATCACCGTTCAGATTGAAGTTCTCGTTGTCGTCTACAATTTGTTAGTTGACACTTTTTGCTAATTCTTGATGGATTGAGAGATTTAGAGGGAAGAAGTTTCGAATTTTCATGGCCATTGAAATTAGGGCCGGCTGAAGAAGAAAGAAGGAGGGTTTGGTTTGCAAAAGTGAAAATAGAGGGCCTTATATAGAAAATTCTCAAAACACTATTCATCCGAAATTTTCCGAACTCCAAACGAAGCATGCCGGTTGGCGTTTCTAAGGTTTACCCCGCGTTCCGAACGCAATGGAACATGTTTCGGGAGCTAATTCGGTCATCTGTGCGAGTTATGGCAATAAACGTTCAATTCAAATTAAACCGATTTAAACTAATTTCTAGGCGTTTTGGCTCGCCCCGGACAAACCGTAAATCCGATTGACATGAAATTTGAAACCTTACAATAATATCACATTACGGATCCGATGAAACTAGTTTCGTCGAAATCCGAGACCGTTTGAAAAATGACTATTTTAATTCGCTAAATTAATATTAAAACAATTTTGATGCGTTTCGAGCTGCCAAGGTCAAACGATAACTCCAATTGCTACGAAAATTGAAATCCAATAATAACAAATTATTACGGATCCAATGGAACTAGTTTCATCCAATTCTGAGACTGTTCGAAAATTGGCTATTTTTCAGTCGATAATTAAATATTAAAATATTCGATTTTCACAAATTAACTTTAAATTCAATTTTAAAAGTTCTATAACATCATTCTAACTCCAATATGATATAATAAAATTTTACAAATTTTATTTAATCATATTTATCCCAATTTTCAATTATTTCTGAAATTTCAACTATTAAAATATCGATTTAATTGTCCAAATTAAATCCAATACTCGAAAAATAAATTATTCGACTTATTAATTTCACTTGTTAATATTTAAAATTAATTAAATATACAAATTTAAATTATCAAAAATTCTAGCTCGTTACATAACGGGTTTACCAAGTACTTATAGATTTTCAGTCCTACGCCTGATCAACGTATGATTGAATTTCTGTGAGAACAAGGATGGACTAGTTGAGACATCGAGTTATAAAGAGTTATAAAAAGTATTTTTATAAATAGTTATTTTAATAGTATTATGTGACTTTAAAAGCTTTTCTAAAATTTTAAATAAAGGTGTTGGAATTTTGGGAAAATAAAAAGGAAATCCAAACTAAAATTTCAATGAAGTGATTTGTAATTAAAATTTAATATTGATTTAGAAATTGGAAATAAGCTAATTGGTTAAATAATTGTGTGATTAAGTATGTTAATAAAATTTTACTTTGGTAAATAAATGGATTGTAAGTTAATAATGGAATTTGGAAGTGAATTCGAATTGTTAATAGAATTCGACTTGGATTTGATAATGAATTAAATAAGAAGAGATGTTGTAAAAATAAAAAATAAAATAGAATGGGATTGAAGTAGTGATGGGATGAATTGCAAATAAAATCCAAGTGTGACTTGAATAATATTTAATGAAATTTTCAAGAAATGGGATATAAGAGAAGTGTTTTCATATGAAATGGAAGTGAATAATAATAGAAATGGTTGGGTTGCAAACAAAACCCAGGTAAGTAGAAATAAATTAAGAATGGTTTTGTATAAATAAAATAAATTCGCAAATGAATTAAGAAAGTGATATATAAAATGAGTTAATGGCATTAAATAATAAATGAATGAAGTCTGATAGAATAAAAACTAAATCAAAGTTGTGATTGGAATTGGATTATCAGACTGAACATAAGTTCGGTGGCATAATAATTTGAAGCATAAATGAGGTAAGTATGTGTTGGATATTATTTTGATAAATTGAGAGGGGGAATTAAAATTAAAATTAAAATTAAAGTAGATGGGCTAACTAAATTAATGAGATTTGATTAAATGAGAATCAAATCAAAGTAAACTTAAGTTTGATGTTGGAATAAATTCAAGTAAATTAACTTTAAAATTTATGGAAATTTGGCTTTGAATAAGAATGAAAGCCCATTTAATAAAAGCTTGGATTAAATTAATTTGGAAATGGTCATTAATTTGTAAGTTTTAATGTGCCAAGTTTAATAAATTGTTTGCATGAATCTAATGCGGAAATAAAATGAAATGCAATGAATGGTTGGTAGATAAATTAGAAATGAAATGGAATTAAATATAAAATGAATTGAAAAATTTATTGAAAGTAGCTATAAACTAAAATAGAATACCCTATTAAGCGAATATCGTCGAGATTGCATAACAATAATTGTTGTTTGGCGAAAACAAAAGCAATTAAAATTCTATGAGATGATAGAGATTAAATGAAATTGATTTTGAATCAATTGAAGTGAACATGGGCTTGTTTGGATTATAAATCAATGGAATGTAAGAGATTGAGTTCCAAACCATTGAAATTGAATGAATTGGTTTATAAATTGATTGAAAGAAAATGAATAAGGTTTAAAATCATATGAATCGCTTATGGAAAACATTTGTCATTTGTTGTGTATGTAATACATTGTTTAGCTATTGAAAGTAAGTGAAATGCTAATAAATTTTCTATATATGGCACTTCATATTTAAATTGAGTAAGTACAGGTACCTGAAGGCCGTTTGGCTGGATTTGGATGCACTAATTGCTAAAATAAATAAGCTGCTTGCTTAAAATGCTAAATAAGGTATGCCAACGCAATAAAAATAGGAAATATGAACTGTTTTTGCTTTTTCCGACCGTGTGGGTCAATGTATACATATTTATATCTCTTGTCAAATTTCAAAAGCTCCTCCGTACAAAGGAGACTCTGCCAAAATTTTCCGAAAATTTCGGGAGTTAGAAAATTTTTGAGAAAATTTGTTTTAAGCAATTAAACGATTTTAAATATGAAATTAAAGTAAATTAGTAAATGAAACTGATATAAATCAAATATACATGAAAGATAAAATTCAATATGCAAAATTTTAAATAAATTGGATTCGTATGGAAAATGGGAAAAATTAATTTAAATAGAAATGGATATGAAACTTCTATAAGGAAAGGTATGTAAATCTTTGAAAAGGGCTATGATGGGATATAATTGCTAAGTAGGTTATGCAGGTATTAAAAGGAGGAAAAGAAATTTGGATTTGATTCCAAAAGATAAATGTAAATTGCCTGACAAAAAGGTATGTATTTAAAATTCTGTATGAAATTGGATTGAGTTTTTGATGTAGCCACTTGGCTTTTGTTTTTTTTTGGTATTTGGGAGCCCGTAGATGCCTTTTGTAGTTGTACCGAGCTAGCCGCGCAAAGGAGACGATGGCAAAAAATTTCAAAATTTTAGAGAGTTAGAAGAAAAAATTGAGAAAATATTGATAATTTAAAATTTGGTTTTTAATTGAAATTTAAATGATTGAACAAAAGGGTAGTATTTGAAACTATAAAGATTTTGGGAGGTTAGTTAGGGTGATAGTGGGCTTTTAATAAAAGATAGTTGGTAGAGTGTTGAATTGTGAGTTTTGAAGAAAAGATAAACGGGTATTGGTCCATTCTTCCTAACTAGTAATTTCGAGGACGAAATTCTTTTAAGGGGGGAGGAATGTGATGACCCGGAATTTCTAACAATTTAAATTGAAATAATTAATTGATTTTAAATATTTAAAAAGTTAAGTTTTAACTTGAATTTCAAAATATCAATATTTACTTGATAATTAAATTATTGAATTATATAGTTTAACTATTGAATCATATAATTTGAAATTGGGTAAAACGTTGAATATGGAGTTTTAAGCTTGTTAAAAATAATTTGAAGGCTTATAAAATTTATATTGATAGTACTAAAGGTAGTGAAAGTGTTCAAATTGAGTTTGGAAGTATTTTGTTCAGTTTTAAAAGTATATCGTTTAAATTAAATTTAAAAATAGCCTTCCGAGGCACAGTCTCGGAATTCGACGAAACCAGTTTCATTGGATCCGTAAGAGTTGATTATTATCGCATTTCAATTTTCATAGCAATCGGAGTTGTCGTTTGACCATGGCAACTCAAAACGCTTAGATTTATTTTATCGATTTAATTGGAATTTGATCGTTGTCTTTTGTAACTCGCGCATATGATCAAATTAGCTTTCGGAACACGTTCCATTGTGCTTGGAACGCGAGTAAAACCTTATAAACGCCTGCAGACATGTTTGATTCGGGGTTGGGGATTTCACGTTATGGAAAAACGAGATATTTTTTTTATTTAAATATATAAATCAGGCGTACACAGGAAGCATCAGGTATTCTCTTATATGTTTTCTTTCCCCCTCTTTATTCGCCAATCAGATCGACAAAGAAAAAAAATAGGGAAAACTGCGTGTATTCACTTTTCTCCTCCCTATCCTCTGTTCGTTCAAACCCCTAATTATCGAAAACTTGGCCACTAAACAAAATCGCACCCCTTTGTACCTATTCACCGTTCGCGATCGAGTCTGGGTTCGAGCCGAGCTAGGGTTGAGGTCGGCAGAAATTGGTTGCCGGTCGAGTCGAGTCTTTGAGCACGTGATAGTCGAAGCTAGGGCTCACGATGGTGGGTAGTGCCGCGGCATCGTTGGATTTGGAGGGACGCGAGTTAGGGTTTGTTGGCTCGTCGTAAGCAGGCGCCGTGTGTTGTCGCAGCGAGAGCGTGGTGGGGCACTGGGAACTCGCGAGTGGATCGCGATGTCGTCTTGGTAGATCGAAGGATGAGGCGGCAGAGAGAGTTCGGTTTTGGGTGCTCGATGCTTGCTGTGGTGATTGCAGGTGAGTTTTCTCAATCGTCTCGGGTCATATATGAGTATTCTCGTGTTTTTAAAACGCAGTAATATCAAGTTTAAACTAATTTGTTTTAGACCCTTAGTTTGATAATGATGTGTTTAATATTCATTAATCTAAGTTGTATGTTTCATTTAAACTAAGCAGGTAGATATTTAAGTTAAATTCGAAACTTAATTAATGGTGTGCTTAAGGAGAAATTAAGAAAATAAAGTATTTCGCTTAGATTAGACTTAAAGATATTAGATTAAATTATAGATTAATGATAATCAAATCCCGGCTTTATAAAGTAAGAATTTAAAGTGATATAGTTAAGAAATTAATTAATTTATTCGACTTAACTTTTAATTAAATTAGATTTGAGAAATTAAGATTGTTTAAATAATCAATTCTGTAATTGTAAGAGAAACTAATTAATTTATGGTTAAGAAATAATTAATTATTGATTAGGAATTATAAGTTAATTAATTTTTGATTGAGTAATTTATAGGTAGAAATAAATTAATATAAGTAACTAGAGAATTCGTTACTTAAATGATAATCATTTAATGTAAGTAAAGTAAAGGTAAGTAAATCTGTGATGTCCCGGAATTTAGGCAATACTTATTTAATAATTTCATTAATAATTATTTTAAAATGTCAAATATTGATTTAATAATTTAATTCAAACAGAAATTCTCTTTTGAAAATTAATAATAATTTAGTTTGTTAAATGATATTCTTTTCAAATTTAAAAATTTATACATTGTAAATAGAGGATTTGGTTTTAATTTTAACTTATATTAAATAAAGGATATTTTCTAATTATTATATAAATGTATAATTTGTAAATTGATTTAAACTAATCTAAATTAGTATTGTAAACTTTTCAAAAGTTTGTTTTAAAAATCTTTCTTATATCTTTATAGAAAAGTAAGTAAGTATTTATTTAGTTTAAATTTTGTTTTATAATAAAAGTTTATTTTTGTTTTGTTTTATTTTAAAATTGCATTTCTTTGAATAGATTTAATTCATTCTTGTTTAAGCATAACATTTGATTTAAAACTCTTGAATAAAATTTAATTCAAAATTTCTTTTTCTTCTTAAAATTTTTCTTTTGAAATTTTGTTTCATAAAGAATATTATTTTAAAAATAATCAAACAAACATTAAAATAAATGATATAAGAAGTTATAAATAAACATGTAATTATTTCAAGGCTAATGTTAAATAAACATTTGAAACATGCTAGAAATAAATTAGAAATGGTTTAAGATAAATTCAAATACCTTTATAAATTTAGAATTCTCTTTTAAATATTGAAATGGTTTAAGTGAAGACAAGCGGCCTACGACCTAAAGCAAAATGAGGTCTAACGACCTAAGGGTTCACGCGGCCTAACACAATGGCCGAGCGACCTAACTGGAGTTAAGGGAGGCAAGCGACTTAAGGTCCAACGACCTACGACTCAAGCAAGCCGAGCGACCTAGTGTGGAGGGGTCGAGCGACTTAAGGAAGGCGAACGACCTAAGGTCTAACGACCTACGACTTAACAGAGTCGAGCGACCTAAGGTCTAACGACCTACAACTTAACAGAGTCGAGCGACCTAAGGTAAATGGTCCAACGACCTAACTCGAACGACTTATCTGGAGCTTAGGTCGGAGACGACCTACGAGATAAACCAGGCCGACTTAGTGGACGAGCGACCTAAGGTAAATGGTCCAACGACCTAACTCGAACGACTTATCAGGAGCTTAGGTCGGAGACGACCTACGAGATAAACCCGGGCGAGCGACTTAACGTTTGCCTAGAGATTATAGGTCGGAAACGACCTAAGACTTAAAGCTTAACTCGCGAGCGACCTACGGCTTAAGGCCTAACTCGTGAGCGACCTACGACTTAAGGCTTAAACTCGTGAGCGACCTAATTCCGAAGTGCCAATTCTTCCAGAACGACCTAAAGTTAACTCGTGAACGACTCATGACCCATGGACGAACGACTTAACTCCGAACGACCTAAAAATGGCCAGAACGACCTAAGTGCAGAAAATTCACCAAAACGCTAAAAATTGGAGTTTTTCGCCAATCCAATCCAAACCAAATGCTAACATGCATGCAAAAATGATAGGGAATCATTCCCAACAGTCCAATATAGTTATAGGCTAGAATTGTGAGATAAAAATCTCACCTTTGCACCAAATATCAATGAAAATGAAGTTTTAAGCAAGCAAGAATCAATCCTTCTTCTATCTAAGCACAAGAAGCTTGAATCCAATGTCTTCTTCTTGAATTTGGAGTAGAAAGATGGATTGCAATTGAATTTGAGTTTTGGAATTTTAATTTCCCATTCCCTCCACCATTAATGCCAAAGCTTGATTAGTTAGGAAATTTATGAAGAGTGAGGAGAAGAGGGTTGGAACTTGGGCTTAATAGGCTAAACTAACCCAAAGTCCAAAGCGGGAAAAGTTAGTGAAATTTCACTAACTCCAAACCTATCGATGTTTATACTTAAAAAAGTTGTAAACGACATTTCGAACTCAATGGAAGTGGTCTCGAGTCCTAATTTGACCGTTTGCAAAAAGTAGCTTTTCGGACCAAAATCCGATTAACGAGTTAATATTTAAATAAAATATTTAAATACAAACTCGATAAATATGCGGGTTGTTACAGAAATGAACATGTGTTAAATTCTTAAACTATTAAATGGACACTTGTAAAACATTTAACATAATAATACAACAAGTGGCAAGCTAATTCATTTTTGAAATTTAATTTTTATTGACAAACATAACATAGCAAAAGCATTTTGTTAAAAACACATTTTCTCATTTGAAATCTGAGAATCAAATTTCAGTAAATCAAAAACCCCAATACAAACAACAAATCTGCAATTTCAAAACCAATTCTGCAAAACAAACTTCAAGTTAAAATCTGCAAACCAAAACCTTCCAAAAATCTGCAAAATGAAGATCAATTCAATTTCAAATCTAAGCAAGGAAGATGGGTCTGCATGCAGTTCAAAAATCTTCAACAAATAAAATCAACTACACCTGATTCAACTAACAAATCTGCACACAAGTTCAAATCAAAACAGCAAAAGGGGAGATCTAATCTGTTCCAGGAATGTGAATATGCACCTGGGTTTGTTTCTGCTTCTTCAAATAAAAGGTGAGTAAACCTTTATTTTTAAAAATAGTTTCTCCTTTAAAAAAAATAAGAACTAAAGACTATGCATACTGATTTTAAAATACTCAAAACTGCTCTGTTATTATTATTATTATTTTTTGTGAGAACCTCAATACAAAAGTTTGAATCTGTCTAATGCATGTGAATATGTAAAATTGTGTATGCTTGCATGTGTTTATTTGTGATCAATATGATGTGTGAATTTATATATATATATATATATATGTATGTATGTATATATATATATATATGTATGTATGTATGTATGTATGTATGTATGTATGTATGTATGTATGTATGTATGGGATTACAGCAATCCTGATTTACAGTTTGCTGTTTAAACTAAGTTTAATAGGAAACTTTATTCACTAGTTTAATCTCTGTTAGGAATTAATATGAGCAACAAATAATGTTGTTTAATAATAAATTATGTTCTTAAGTCATAATTAGTTGTTTTGAAAAATCTGTTGCTTCTGAAGCAAATACAGCAGTAGGTATTTCAATAAAACAAAAATATAAACATCATTAATTATTTATTACAAGATTATAACATGAATATATGTTATAAATCAGAAATTTTAAAACAAATTTCACCTTTTTAAATGAACTGTGGCATTAGCATTTTAGTTTTGGACAGAAATAGGAATTTTAAAGGTATCTGTTAAGTTAGAAAATTTTAGGTATTAAGATACTTCATGTAGGTGAAATATTGATGTAAGAATAAGGTAAAATTTGAAAGTTAGTGATCAGAGAGGAGGAGATGGGGATTGGGGTTTTTTTTCAGGTTTCAAAACCCTGGTGTTAAGTGTTGCAGTTTTCTTTTTCTTTTCTTTTTTAAAAAAAACTTGAATGAAATTCATAGTTTAAAGTTGTAACTTGACTCAATGTAAGTTAAGTCTGAATTCAAATGTAGTGTGAAATACAAAGTTTTAAAAAAAATGAAAAACTTAAATTTAAACCAGATTTAATTTTGGTTTTAAATCAAGATTTTAAAAACTGTTTCAGGTTATCTTTAAAACCAGAATTTGATTTAAAACAGTTTTTGTTAGTTTTTAAATTTTGATCAGATTTAAATGATTTAAACAAGATTTAAAATTCAGTTTTAAATCAAGTATAAAACAGTTTCAGGTTTACTTTTAAAACCTGATTTTTGAATTAAAACAGTTTTTATAAGTTCTAAAAATATGAACAGATTAAATGTTTTAAAATAGAGTTGAAAATGAAATCTGATTTTAAATAAGTTTTAAACTTGAAAGAATGTATTTCTTTTAATATTTGAATAAAAATATGAAGTGTTTAATTTTAGATTTGAAAAGTTAAATAATCAATTCATTTTATAAAAGCTTGATTTCTTTAATAAATTAAGTAATTTAGTTTTAAACTATATTTATAAAAGGGTCTTTTATAAGTAATGAATGATTCTTTATTATTATCTTAAGGAATAAATTTATTTAAAAATTTGGATAAATGTTTAAACAGTTAAACATTTTGAAATTTAAAATTTTAAAATGGAATTTGAATTGAATTTAGAAATGTTTGGTTTTAAATACATTTGAATATTAATAACTTCATTAATAAGTAGATGGATTATTTTGAAAAATATTTAAGATAATTAAGGATTTACTTAATTATTTGATTTTAAATAATGGTTTAGATTAATTTATTAATTAGAAATGATTTATTAATAATTAATCTAATTCAAATTTTTTTAAGTATGTGATTATTGAAATGTTGTTAATTAATAAATGGTAATAATTATCTAAGGATAATTTAGTAATTAATTAATGTAATTAATTTTGATAATTAACTAGATTTATTAATTGAATATAATCAATTGTAATTTGTTAAGTATAATTAATTGATAAAGTAATTAAGGAATTAACTACTTATTGTAATAAATTTTGATATGTGATTTATTTAAGTTAATTAATTTATTTTAATTAATTTAAGTAAATCATTTGATGATTTAATGGAAGTAATTACTAAATGTAATTAATGGAGCAGGATTACTTAGAGAAGTAATAATGATAATTACTGGAATGTAATTAATAATTGGATAATTACTTTTGTAATTAATTAAGAAATTAAAAAAAATGATTAATTATTGGATAATTAATTTGATTAATAAGTAATTAAAGATAGTTAATTACTAAATTTAATGTTAATCAAGGTGATTAATAATTAGATTAATTACTAAATGTGATTAATTTTAATTAAGTAATTTATTTAAATATTAGAGATCATTAATTATTATAATTAATGATGTAATTAAGGATTGTTTGATTAAGTAATAATTAATTAAGTGATTAATTAATTGTAATTAATTAAGGACAAATATAATTAATTATAATTAATTAATAAATGAAATAATTAAATGTTAATCACTTATGATTAAGGTTAATTAATTTGTGAAATTAATTTAAGACTAATTACTTATTGTAATTAGTGAATGATTAATCAAAGATGTTTAATCAAGTTGAATACTTAGGAAGTAATTAATTAACTGGATTAATTAATTAATGAATGTTAAGCAGGATTTAAATGTGTTAATTAATTTAATTTATTTTAAATTAATTAGAGATGGTTGTAATTGATTTAATTCATTTTAAATTAATTATAATTGATGGTTAATAAATCATTGCTTATGGATGCTATTGATTGAATGGTTGTGATCTCAGTGATGAGATTAGTTGTATCTGTATGATATGGATGTTTGGTTTAAGCATGATGGTTTGTGATGGATTATTTGGTTGTGATGATTATCTGTTTTTGATGATACAGATTATCTGTTTATGATATGAATGTGATTATCTATTGTGATATGTAGTTTATCTATCTATGTGAAATAGATAATAATGAAATAAGTTAATTGTTAAAACCCTTAAGTACAACTTGGACATTAAGATGGCGTTGGTTTCGATGAGACCGGGATCGGATTCCCAAATTTGGAATTCTGAAAACACATCGATTCCAATTAAACGTTAGGTGGTTATTCCAAGGGGAGCAAGTGAAGACTCGAGGTATAAGGGCTATACGTCAGTATAACATTGTGGGGGATTCCGTAATGAGTTGACGGAATAGTACTTATAGGTTCGAGATGGAGATTTAGAGTGCAAGGGTTATCGTCGTTAACTCTGAGGGTGATTCCAATACGAGTGAACGAGATAATACCTTCGGTTTCGTTCGAATCCGGAACGAACTTGTATGGATTGAATGCTTTCAGAACATCGTCAGGTGGACGATGAGCATTCTAAGATTTATGTGTCCTATTAAGGTAATCGTAGCCTCAAGCCTCATCAACCGGGAATGGCTAAAACAGGGGAGGTGCAGCAAAGCTTCGTGGGTAGCCCCCACTGGAGAGCAAGATTTACTCCTGTCTAGAGGTCCCTTTATATTCGGCTGTGTGGCAGTTGGTGACGACCAATCTGCGGGGTGGTCTTGTTCGGAACTGTTCAGTAAGGAATGGTTACGGCTTTGTGTTGCAGGGGATTGGGAGTAATCCTCGGTACGGTGATCTAGGCCACGTACTGTGACGGGCGGTACCCCAGTAGCCCTGCCATTGTATGGAATCCAAAATCCAATAAGTGCCTGTACGGTTTTGATTGTGCCCAACTATGTTGGAACGTGAGATGTAAGCATTCCAGCTATTACTGTATTTTATTTTGAAAACCCTAGACACTATTATAATATCACTGGATTTCATATCAAATGTTTTGGTTAGCGTAAGGTAAAAACTTTTCCATGTTTATGTGTGGGAAGTCCTACGTGATACCTTTTGTTTTCAAAGGATTTTCTAAAGTTAAGCAACTTTTATCCCCGTTTACTCACACCAGACCCCTGTCTGACCTGAGTGTTTATTTTCTGTTTTATTAAACTCTTGGGTACTCATACTATGTATGAGTAGTCAAGTGTTTCAGGATTGCTTTGACGAGTTCTGAAGGAGATAATGGAGCAGGAGGCTTCAGCGTGTAGATATATGTAGTGGTTCTGCTGTGTTTGAGTTGTATCTGTTTTTCTCTGATGTATTAGAATTGTAATTGCTAGATAGATGTTTATAACTGTCTAGTTTTGTGTTGTATTAGTTGTTTAACTCTGATGTATATGATACTATGTAAAGTATTATGTGATATATTATAATTTATTCGATTCCGCTGTGAGATTCTGATGTTGTCTGTTCTTTCTTTCCTTTCTTTTCTCTTTTCTATCCATTTCTTTCTTCTTAACGATGCGACTTTCTAGAGTTTGGAAGTTGGGTCGTTACATTGTGGTATCAGAGCTCTAGGTTGAGCGAATACCTAGACTCTGGAGTGATGTCATTCTTGAGAGAGCGTATTTGTAATTTTGGATATTTATATATATACATATTTATTTATTTCTGCCTATTTGTTGGGTTACCTGTTCGGGTTTTCCAATATAAGTAATAAAGGTAGATAGGGTAGTAGTGTGCGTAACACAACTACCAGTGGTTGGAGTTCAAGTGTTTGAAGTTGGAAGTGATTTGCTAGGGCAGTTGTGAGCATCTTGAATAATTTGGCAGTTTGGTGCTAGGGATTGTACTGATCTCTGAAGGGAATCTTTTCAAGATTCGGAGTTTATTTTTGGATTGTAAGCTTGGTAGCACTCGTGTGAGTGGTTTTTCTTGAGTTTGAATTAGTGGGAGTGCATAAGCCAGAAATGGTATCTTGGCAACCTTAGGAAGGAGTTCTGTCTGTATTTGAGTTTGAGACTTAGCTTGGCAGAGTGTTTTGTTATTGGTGTGGGAGCGAGTTTCCTGAAAGATATCGGTCTTTTGAAGGCTCTATTGTGAAGAGGCTAGTGTAGCTTTGAGGTTCGATGAGCTTTTGGATAAGAAAGTTTTGGCAGCAGTGGCAGCAGTGAGTGGCCTGTTTCTTCGGTGGTTCAGAAATCTCTGTGATTCTTCTGTCAGAAGTCCGGGCATATGGTATAGCTTGTCCATTTCTTCTGGAAGCTCAGTTGGGTGTGAAGTTAGTGGTTAAGAGGTAAACCACTAGTTTCTTCTTTTGAAGGTTTTAGCTGTTCTGATTGTTGTAGTGAGAACGATTTCTTGAGATCTGAACTGAGTGGGATCGCAAAAGTGACTTGCGATGACTCGGAAGTTCTCTGAGTAATCTTTGTTGGGATTGAAGCATCTTTAGAGGATGTTTGAGATAGCGAAGTGGTTTGGTATTTTCTGGATATCTTCGAAGGAGTTAAGATTTGCATCCGCATAGAGAGATTGAGTTCTGTTTCGACTTGGCTCTTGAAGCTTTTCAGGTGGATCAGATTAGTAGGAGGATTCTTTGAGAAAGTGATCTGTTTAAGTTGGCAGGATTTATTGGGTCCAGTTTTCTGGTTGAATTTTTGCTGTGATATTTGTGACTGAAACGGATAGGTCATTGAGATTTATGGAATTTGATGAACAGTATTCCAGGATAAGTTGATCAAGTTTATACTTGTGTTCATCAACAGCATTCTCGAATAAGAGTTGCGTAGTGGAAGCATGGTGGCAGCTATTCCAGAATAGAAGACACCCGATTCTTTGAGAATTTGAGTTTTGTCTTGGATCAGAGGATTTCTACAGGAAATTCATTTGGATCTGGAAGCTTGGATGTTTGTGCACCTGTTCTGTTTCAGAATAAAGTAGTATGTTTGGAGTCTTCTGATATTTCTGTAGTAGAGTTTGTGTGGTGGATTTTTTTGATCTAGAAGTTGAGGGCGGCCCAGGATCGATATGAGAGATTTGTGGATATGAGTATTGGATCTTTCTGTTTTCTCTTGAGAGTTGAGTGTTTGGTCTACAGGATTGAATTTCCGGTTCGGATGGCTGGAATTTGTTTTGGTTTTTCGCGTATCTCTGAGGGAGTACGTGTATGGTCTATCTTTGGTTTTAGAATCAGTAGTTCTGAGAGATTTGGAAGTTGATCAGGACTTGTCTGTAGTCCTGTATTCTGTTTAGATTTGTAGATCTAGATATATAGGAGCTCTAGATCTGAGTGGTGTAGTTAGTTAGATTCTGTAGGGCGAGTGTCTCGGTGTTTGTACCTGGGAAACTCTAGGGAATTCAATCCAAAATTTTGTCTGGATAATTAGAATTGTTTGTTTGGATTGGTTGCTATGATTGCTAATATTTGGTTGATAGCATATGCTTGCTATTTTAAATTCAAAATCTGTATGGGATTATTAAATTACCTTTGCTTTTAAATTTCGGGGACGAAATTCTTTTAAGGGGGGAGGAATGTGATGTCCCGGAAATTTAGGCAATATTTATTTAATAATTTCATTAATAATTATTTTAAAATGTGAAATATTGATTTAATAATTTAATTCAAACAGAAATTCTCTTTTGAAAATTAATAATTATTTAGTTTGTTAAATGATATTCTTTTCAAATTTAAAAATATTTAAATAATAAATTCGTCTTTCTAAACTGATTTAAAAATATTTTATTTATAATGTATAAATGTTTATACATTGTAAATAGAGGATTTGGTTTTAATTTTAATTTATATTAAATAAAGGATATTTTCTAATTATTATATAAATTTATAATTTGTAAATTGATTTAAACTAATTTAAATTAGTATTGTAAACTTTTCAAAAGTTTGTTTTAAAAATCTTTCTTATATCTTTATAGAAAAGTAAGTAAGTATTTATTTAGTTTAAATTTTGTTTTACAATAAAAGTTTATTTTTGTTTTATTTTAAAATTGCTTTTCTTTGAATAGATTTAATTCATTCTTGTTTAAGCATAACATTTGATTTAAAACTCTTGAATAAAATTTAATTCAACATTTTTTTTCTCCTTAAAATTTTTCTTTTGAAATTTAGTTTCATAAAGAATATTATTTTAAAAATAATCAAACAAACATTAAAATAAATGTTATAAGAAGTTATAAATAAACATGTAATTATTTCAAGGCTAATGTTAAATAAACATTTGAAACATGTTAGAAATAAATTAGAAATGGTTTAAGATAAATTCAAATACCTTTATAAATTTAGAATTCTCTTTTAAATATTGAAATGAACATGTGTTAAATTCTTAAACTATTAAATGGACACTTGTAATACATTTAACCTAATAATACAATAAGTGGCAAGCTAATTCATTTTTGAAATTTAATTTTTATTGACAAACATAACATAGCAAAAGCATTTTGTTAAAAACACATTTTCTCATTTGAAATCTGAGAATCAAATTTCAGTAAATCAAAAACCCCAATACAAACAACAAATCTGCAATTTCAAAACCAATTCTGCAAAACAAACTTCAAGTTAAAATCTGCAAACCAAAACCTTCCAAAAATCTGCAAAATGAAGATTAATTCAATTTCAAATCTAAGCAAGGAAGATGGGTCTGCATGCAGTTCAAAAATCTTCAACAAATAAAATCAACTACACCTGATTCAACTAACAAATCTGCACACAAGTTCAAATCAAATCAGCAAAAGGGGAGATTAAATCTGTTCCTGGAATGTGAATATGCACCTGGGTTTGTTTCTGCTTCTTCAAATAAAAGGTGAGTAAACCTTTATTTTTAAAAACAGTTTCTCCTTTAAAAAAAATAAGAACTAAAGACTATGCATACTGATTTTAAAAGACTCAAAACTGCTCTGTTATTTTTATTTTTTTTGTGAGAACCTCAATACAAAAGTTTGAATCTGTGTGATGCATGTGAATATGTAAAATTGTGTATGCTTGCATGTGTTTATTTGTGATCAATATGATGTGTGAAAATATATATATATAGATATATATATGTATGGGATTACAGCAATCCTGATTTACAGTTTGCTGTTTAAACTAAGTTTATTAGGAAACTTTATTCACTAGTTTAATCTCTGTTAGGAATTAATATGAGCAACAAATAATGTTGTTTAATAATAAATTATGTTCTTAAGTCATAATTAGTTGTTTTGAAAAATCTGTTGCTTCTGAAGCAAATACAGCAGTAGGTATTTCAATAAAACAAAAATATAAACATCATTAATTATTTATTACAAGATTATAACATGAATATATGTTATAAATCAGAAATTTTAAAACAAATTTCACCTTTTTAAATGAACTGTGGCATTAGCATTTTAGTTTTGGACAGAAATATGAATTTTAAAGGTATCTGTTAAGTTAGAAAATTTTAGGTATTAAGATACTTCCTGTAGGTGAAATATTGATGTAAGAATAAGGTAAAATTTGAAAGTTAGTGATCAGAGAGGAGGAGATGGGGATTGGGGTTTTTTTTCAGGTTTCAAAACCCTGGTCTTAAGTGTTGCAGTTTTCTTTTTTTTCTTTTTTTTTTTAAAAAAAACTTGAATGAAATTCGTAGTTTAAAGTTGTAACTTGACTCATTGTAAGTTAAGTCTGAATACAAATGTAGTGTGAAATTCAAAGTTTTAAAAAAATGAAAATTTTAAATTTAAACCAGATTTAATTTTGGTTTTAAATCAAGATTTTAAAAACTGTTTCAGGTTATCTTTAAAACCAGAATTTGATTTAAAACAGTTTTTGTTAGTTTTTAAATTTTGATCAGATTTAAATGATTTAAACAAGATTTAAAATTCAGTTTTAAATCAAGTATAAAACAGTTTCAGGTTTACTTTTAAAACCTGATTTTTGAATTAAAACGGTTTTTGTAAGTTTTAAAATATGAACAGATTAAATGTTTTAAAATAGAGTTGAAAATGAAATCTGATTTCAAATAAGTTTTAAACTTGAAAGAATGTATTTCATTTAATATTTGAATAAAAATATGAAGTGTTTAATTTTAGATTTTAAAAGTTAAATAATCAATTCATTTTCTAGAAGCTTGATTTCTTTAATAAATTAAGTAATTTAGTTTTAAACTATTTTTATAAAAGGGTCTTTTATAAGTAATGAATGATTCTTTATTATTATCTTAAGGAATAAATTTATTTAAAAATTTGGATAAATGTTTAAACAGTTAAACATTTTGAAATTTAAAATTTTAAAATGGAATTTGAATTGAATTTAGAAATGTTTGGTTTTAAATACATTTGAATATTAATAAATTCATTAATAAGTAGATGGATTATTTTGAAAAATATTTAAGATAATTAAGGATTTACTTAATTATTTGATTTTAAATAATGGTTTAGATTAATTTATTAATTAGAAATGATTTATTAATAATTAATCTAATTCAAATTTTCTTAAGTATGTGATTATTGAAATGTTGTTAATTAATAAATGGTAATAATTATCTAAGGATAATTTAGTAATTAATTAATGTAATTAATTTTGATAATTAACTAGATTTATTAATTGAATATAATCAATTGTAATTTGTTAAGTATAATTAATTGATAAAGTAATTAAGGAATTAATTACTTATTGTAATAAATTTTGATATGTGATTTATTTAAGTTAATTAATTTATTTTAATTAATTTAAGTAAATCATTTGATGATTTAATGGAAGTAATTACTAAATGTAATTAATGGAGCAGGATTACTTAGAGAAGTAATAATGATAATTACTGGAATGTAATTAATAATTTGGATAATTACTTTTGTAATTAATTAAGAAATTAAAAAAAATGATTAATTATTGGATAATTAATTTGATTAATAAGTAATTAAAGATAGTTAATTACTAAATTTAATATTAATCAAGGTGATTAATAATTAGATTAATTACTAAATGTGATTAATTTTAATTAAGTAATTTATTTAAATATTAGAGATCATTAATTATTATAATTAATGATGTAATTAAGGATTGTTTGACTAAGTAAAAATTAATTAAGTGATTAATTAATTGTAATTAATTAAGGATAAATATAATTAATTATAATTAATTAATAAATGAAATAATTAAATGTTAATCACTTATGATTAAGGTTAATTAATTTGTGAAATTAATTTAAGACTAATTACCTATTGTAATTAGTGAATGATTAATCAAAGATGTTTAATCAAGTTGAATACTTAGGAAGTAATTAATTAACTAGATTAATTAATTAATGGATGTTAAGCAGGATTTAAATGTGTTAATTAATTTAATTTATTTTAAATTAATTAGAGATGGTTGTAATTGATTTAATTCATTTTAAATTAATTATAATTGATGGTTAATAAATCATTGCTTATGGATGCTATTGATTGAATGGTTGTGATCTCAGTGATGAGATTAGTTGTATCTGTATGATATGGATGTTTGGTTTAAGTATGATGCTTTGTGATGGATTATTTGGTTGTGATGATTATTTGTTTGTGATGATACAGATTATCTGTTTATGATATGAATGTGATTATCTATTGTGATATGTAGTTTATCTATCTATGTGAAATAGATAATAATGAAATAAGTTAATTGTTAAAACCCTTAAGTACAACTTGGACATTAAGATGGCGTTAGTTTCGATAAGACGGGGATCGGATTCCCAAATTTGGAATTCCAAAAACCACATCGATTCCAATTAAACGTTAGGTCGTTATTCCAAGGGGAGCAAGTGAAGACTCGAGATGTAAGGGCTATACGTCAGTATAACTCTGTGGGTGATTCCGTAATGAGTTGACGGAATAGTACTTATAGGTTCGAGATGGAGATTTAGAGTGCAAGGGTTATCGTCGTTAACTCTGAGGGTGATTCCAATACGAGTGAACGAGATAATGCCTTCGGTTTCGTTCGAACCCGGAACGAACTTGTATGGATTGAATGCTTTCAGAACATCGTCAGGTGGACGATGAGCATTCTAAGATTTATGTGT
Organism: Allium cepa; assembly: GCA_030765085.1. Taxonomy (NCBI): domain Eukaryota; kingdom Viridiplantae; phylum Streptophyta; class Magnoliopsida; order Asparagales; family Amaryllidaceae; genus Allium; species Allium cepa. The sequence continues at coordinate 196,271,507 of CM060938.1, forward strand.
CCTATTAAGGTAATCGTAGCCTCAAGCCTCATCAACCGGGAATGGCTAAAATAGGGGAGGTGCTGCAAAGCTTCGTGGGTAGCCCCCACTGGAGAGCAAGATTTACTCCTGTCTAGAGGTCCCTTTATATTCGGCTGTGTGGCAGTTGGTGACGACCAATCTGCGGGGTGGTCTTGTTCGAAACTGTTCAGTAAGGAATGGTTCCGGCTTTGTGTTGCAGGGGATTGGGAGTAATCCTCGGTACGGTGATCTAGGCCACGTACTGTGACGGGCGGTACCCCAGTAGCCCTGCCATTGTATGGAATCCAAAATCCAATAAGTGCCTATATAGTTTTGATTGTGTCCAACTATGTTGGAACGTGAGATGTAAGCAATCCAGCTATTTCTGTATTTTATTTTGAAAACCCTAGACACTATTATAATATCACTGGATTTCATATCAAATGTTTTGGTTAGCGTAAGGTAAAAAATTTTCCATGTTTATGTGTGGGAAGTCTTACGTGATACCTTTTGTTTTCAAAGGATTTTCTAAAGTTAAGCAACTTTTATCCCCGTTTACTCACACCAGACCCCTGTCTGAACTGAGTGTTTATTTTCTATTTTATTAAACTCTTGGGTACTCATATTATGTATGAGTAGTCAAGTGTTTCAGGATTTCTTTGATGAGTTCTGAAGGAGATAATGGAGCAGGAGGCTTCAGCGTGTAGATATATGTAGTGGTTCCGCTGTGTTTGAGTTGTATCTGTTTTTCTCTGATGTATTAGAATTGTAATTGCTAGACAGATGTTTATAACTGTCTAGTTTTGTGTTGTATTAGCTGTTTAACTCTGATGTATATGATATTATGTAAAGTATTATGTGATATATTATAATTTATTCGATTCCGCTGTGAGATTCTGATGTTGTCTGTTCATTCTTTCCTTTCTTTTCTCTTTTCTATCCCTTTCTTTCTTCTTAACGATGCGACTTTCTGGAGTTTGGAAGTTGGGTCGTCTCAAAATCTCACACTATTAGATTTCTATTTGAGTTTAAATGATTAAATTAAAATATTTGATTGAATGATTGAATGATTTAATTGATTTATTATGCACTGTGAATAGATGACCTGGTGATTTTGGTATTGGACGGTTCTCGAGTTAATGGTTGCTTAACTCGAAGTATTGGGAATTTTAAGTTGTTTTAAACTTAAAACAATAAATAAGAAAATGCTTCCGTCTAAAAGTTACTAACGACTTAATGATTTGTGATACATTAAATTAGTAGGATAATTGAAATGGATAATTAATTAATTTAATTAATTAAGGATTTGGGTTATTTAATTCAGTAATTAAGGGTTTGAATAAATAATAAATTAAGTTGTAGTTAATCAACTAAGTATAAATAATTCAGAATAATCATTTGATGTGTGATAAATAATTACTTAATGTAATTAATAAAATATAGTTACTCTGTGAAATTTATCAAGAGATTAATTAAGATAATTAATTAAGGAGTAACTGATTTATTAATGAAGTAAATAAAAGAATAGTTAATTACATATTGAGATTAATTGAGAATGATAAATATTGGGGTTGAATTAAAGTAAAAGATAATTGGAAATCATTAATTTATATGATTAATGAAGTAATTAAAGATTTGATTAATTGAGATTAATTAATTTATAATAAGTGACTTATGAGAAGTCAATTAATATAAGTAATTAAGAATTAACGTAATTGATTAGAGTTAATTAATTTGTGAAGAAATTGAAGATTACTCATTGATTTGGTAAGAGTAATTAATATCGTGAAATAATTAAAGAGAATTACTTGAATGTAATTGGAAGATAATTAATCCAGGGTTGTTAATTAAGATGAATGGATATAGAGGGGTTGATTAATTAATTGATTTGGAATTAATTAATAATCTAAGTGAATGTGGTTAGAAAATTCAATTAGAATAAATTGAATTAAATTGTATGTGATTAAGCATTGCTTATGGATAGTTGATTGGTATGGGATACATTGAATGAGTTGATATCTCTGATATGAAATGTTGTGTTTATCATTTGGATAACTTGGGATAGGATGGTATGAGACTCGGAGGGGCCGGGATCGGGTATTGGGAGATACCCGAAACCACCTCAAATTTTTATAAATTGATTTGAGAAATCAATAGGCAGGAATGAAATGATTTAAGTGAGTTGGATTATTTTATCTATGTTTGGTACTTAGAGATTTATATGTGAAATAAGTGTTGTCTATAGCAAATTGTGAATTGGTTAAATTGATATAAGTTACCCCGGGTTTATATTAGTTGTATGCATGTATTCCATGTTAGTTGAGTTTACTCACACTGGTTTCCAGCCTGACCCGGGTGTTACTTTGGTGTAATGCTCGGGTCAGACCGAGTATTACAGATTTTCAGGTAGGTACGTTCTGGAGCTCAGGAGGCAAGCAGGATGGCAATATCGCTTAGAATATTTCCACTGTAATGATATTATTGTAATTCTGTGATAAATTGATTGTATATAACTAGCATTTGAATATATGTGAAACTCTGATGTCTTGAAATGTAATCGATAGATATAGTATTCTTTGTAAGCTATTATTATTTATTATTTATTATTATATTTTATCCACTGCGAATGTGAGATGTTTGGTGTTTCTATTCTTCTTCTTCTATCTCTTTCTTCTTTTCCTTAACTATCTGGAATTTTAGGCTTCGAAAATTTCGGGTCGTTACAAATATCATATATGTTGGCAGGGCATGGATTCCTAGAACCCACTACCCTTTTCTTTTCTCAACTAGTAACAAAATAAAATCCATCGAAAGTTCTCATAGCCTTGCCGATGACAGAGTTGGATTGGGAAACAAAGGTAAATGGAAAGAGATAACTAGGATGTCCCTTATGAGGATAGTGGTATGTCTCCAAAGCGTATATCAAGAGATGGTGTGTAACGACCCGTATTTTTCGATAATTAAATTTATTAAATTAAATAAGCTTGGAGTTTGATGTTGTGAAAATTAAAAATTAAAATTTTAATATTTAATATTAAGATATTGACTAAAACGAAATGTAATAGTATTAATTTAAGGTAATTGGCAACTTCTTTAAATGTAATTCACATTTAATTGAAATAACTAAAAAGTTATAATTTGTTGCAGATTATGAATTAATTGTAATAATACGTGTATAAATTGATAATTTAAATGTTGATTAACTAATGAAATAATGTGTAATAAATTGTAATTGGATGGAATTAGTATAATGTAAGTAGTTGTAACATTTATTTATAAATAATAAACCTATAAATGTGATTAAAAGTTTATGGTGACAATTTTTATATGTTACCTATTTATTTAGTCTGTTAAATTAAATTGGAAATCAATTGCAGTTAAATGTATTACGTTAATTGAAAGTAAGATGAAATTGGAAAATATTAATGTAATAAGATATAAACCAATATTACCTATGTCCACGGAGTAATGATTGATTGAATAAAAAGATTGAAATCAAATTTAATCAATTTATTGAAATTAAATAACAATTAATTGGATTCAATTACAGTTGAAATTGAACACTGTAATCAGTATAACATTTAACCCTGGATTAATATGTAAATTTGTTTTTAATTATTGTAAAGGTCTAAGGAATTAGAAGTAATAAAAAAATTAGCTATTACTTGAAATTAAAAAGTGAGTTAAGCAATTTAATAATAATTTATTTAATTAATGTGAAAATAATCATTTTGGCCACTGTCTCGGATTTCGGCGAAACTAGTTTCATTGGATCCGTAACAATGAATTATTGTAAGATTTCATGTTTCGTAGTGATTAGACTTGTTGCTTGATCGTACGGACTCAAATTTCATAGAAATCAATGTAATTAAATTCAGTTGAAATCAAAATGTAATAAGCTATTTTTTGTGCTAACTTCTTCATATGATGAAATTAGGACTTGAACCCTATTCCATTGAGTTTATAAAAAATATCGAAATCATCTATTTTGATATATGGGAAGATCCACTTTCATTTCAGAAACGAATCGGGCTTTTGGGTCGCTATTCGTCGTTTGTACCAATTCAGTCTATGTTTATTTTCTTATCGGGCTATATTAATATAATTAGTCTTATTTCCTAAACCCTAGCAGTTATTTTTCTTATTATGTATGTACATCAACTTCTGTCTATCTTCTTCTTCTTAATGGCAGAAACCCAAATTTCTAAACTCAATTGCAAATCAAAATCAAATTGAAAAATTCAAACTCATCAAACTATATCGTATTATATATCAATTCAAAGCTCCCGACGAATGCAATCTACTGCAGTGATTCTTTTTTACAGTCAGATCACCATTTGTCCAAAAATCAATGATTTAGTTTCGACCGTCCAATTACTAGGGTTTCGATCCTATGGCGGATCGTCGTCTGATCGACGATCGAGAGGCGCCGTTGCGAAGAGGGAGTCGAGCAGGTCTCTAGGTGGTGGCCGTTCATCTCAATGGTGCTCGGATCACCATAAATTGGTTGTGGAAGGCATACGGTGGTGCGGCCCTGATATGTGGCCGGAGGTGGACGAACTCGATAAGGAGGTGTGGCCGAAGGTGCCTGGCACATTGGCAAAATTGGATCGAGTTGATTTAGGGCATCGTAGCGGCGTTTTGGGAAAAATTCGGCGGCGGCTACGTGTAAGGTCGAGTATCGCGACTGTCTGCGCATAGTTAAGGTTAATGGCAGAGAGGTGATGTGCCATTTCCTTATTCATTTATTTTAATTTAATTTAAATCTAAATTGTAAACTTCTTATATCGATACCTTTTGCGTAAGAGGTCGGATTTACATGCTGTTTATTCCATTAGGATCGTATTCAAATTCAGGACATTTTGGAGCTGGTTTGGACAAATTTTGAGACTGTTCAATTTTGAGCCCCTTCAATTTTGAGCCCTATTTTGGATTTCATTTCAATTTGAAATCAAAGATGAGTGTTTAGTCCACTCACAACTACTAATTTTCTTACGTTAGTTAAATTAAATTTATGATGTGCTTTGGAATTAATTGATATTTGGTATATTTAAATTGTCATTCTAGTCAAATTTTACTTTTATTGCATTTAATCATCATTTAATTTAATATTGAATTTGATTGTCGATTTAATATCTGTTAATGATAATGAGTCACCTATTGATGTTTATTGGTTGATTTGGATGATGATTGTGATGGATGTTTGATTGTTGATATTAGATGACTGGATGTTATATTTTATATTGTTATAACACTGCAAGTTCCCTATGGATTGAAATGATACATACCCGAACGATCATATAGAATAAGGGAAATGGTTATGGGTTGAATGATAAACCCAAGCGATTTTTATTGAAATAAATTTGGGATTGCAGGTTAAAATGATATACCCGTGAATTTAAATATTTGCGGACTGAAATGATAAATATCCGTATCACTTGACCATAGGGCAGAGAATTATATACGGACACCGGATTGGTTAAATTTAATGATTTAAATCTTCAAACTTTGAATCCAGTTAAACGATATTTGAAATAGAATTTGACTGATCTAAATTGAATTGTTTTAAGTAATTATTTAAAGGATTTAAATTGAAATTTTAAAGTTGAATTTGAATTATAAACGACATTCATCGAAATTGAGTTATTGAAATGTTGAAAACTGTAACTTTGAAAATCTATAAAAATTGGGAAAGTTAAATTTGATATTTCAAAATTTGGAATGCGTTGATTAGAAATCTAGATATGGTCCAGATTTGTTGGAATGGAAGAAATGGTAAAATATGATGTTAATTTCAAATTTATTTTCTCAATATAAACTGTAAATGTTCTTTTAAATTCAAATTTTAAGATTTTCAACTATTAAATCAAGTTAATCTACTTTAAACCAACTTAATCAATTTAAACTATTTAATTTATTTTAATCTAATTTAACCAATTTTAAACTAATTAACCTATTTAATCTATCTTAATCTATTTTAATTTATTTCAATCAATTTAATATATTTTAAATCATTTAAACTTTATTAAACTATATTAAATTATTTTAATTTTTTAAAACTATTTTAATTATTTTAAACTATTTAATCTATCTTATTTTATTTTAATTCTATTTAATCTATTTTTAAATTCATTTAATATATTTTAAATCGAATAAATCCATAGTAAACCTGTTTAATCTATTTTAAACCATCTAAACTGTTTTAAATCTATTTAGATTATTTTAATCTATTTTAAATTTATTTAATCTATTCTAAACCTATTTAACCTAATTTATATCAATTTTAAACTATTTTAAACTAATAAAACTATTTATAACTATCTAAATTTATTTTCTACATTTCAGACGGTGTAAAGTGGAAATGTTTATAATTAAAGCCTTAATTTTAAAGGAAATAAGGTCTAATAATGTTATAACATAAGTTGGGATTTGAAATGATATTTGCTAGTGAAATGACATAATTGAGTAAATATGATGATTTTGAAATGAGAATTTAACCTAGTTGTGACTATAATTTCGAAAGTGATATGGTTTGAATTGAATGTGATATTTGGATATCAATTATGAAACCGTTTTAGAAATTTAAAAGAGCCATCTAGTGTGAAATAAGCGTTTGGATGTTAAAGAGACCGGGATCGGATATTGTCATACTCCCTTCCTATATCGAAACCACTTTAACAACTTTGTACGCGGTGGAGATTCCAGAAATAAAGCAGGATGGTTTGGTGAACGATTCTATATGAGGTATTTACATGACCCTGACTCCCGTGAGTCAGCTTAGATGTGACTAAAACAGGAGCCACGTCGGGCCAAGTGAGGTCATTCCTCCTATTGGACATGCTTCTTCGATATCATATTATGACTTTGTGATGATTTGGTGGCCACCCCTTGATTTTGATTATGGGAGTGTGTTCCAAGGTGGGCAGTAGTAGCTGCTATGCGTTACCACCAATCCGGATCGGCAATTGGTAGAATCCTACCCTGGAATTGCCTCGAGTGTCGTGTTCACATGCCCTATCATTCCTTCTATGAGTTTGGTTTTTACCATACCTATGGAGTGCTCTCTTAGTAAACCTCACAGAGGAGCTTACGGTACTATATAGACTATGGGAATATATAAAATGCATTAAGGGGAATATGGGTAACACCTTAACGCTATTTTAATATTTTACTTTACTATAGACACTATTATTATAGCGTATTGTACTATATAGTAGATAGTTTAATGGATCCTTAGGAGATGGTAATCCCGAATATCTCTAAAGTTACTGCACTCACATAAGACACTGGATAGGAGATGTCAAAACCCGTAAACATTTCTGACGCCATTATAATCATATTTATTTACTGTCGATTTAACTTACATAAGATCTTTTAGTTCTGACTCGGCTCGGGTTAGTCTGAGATTTTTAGCGTATCGAAGACTGCCTTTTCTGGAGGACGAAGACAAAGATTTATGCTATTATTATTTATTATATTATTTCCACTCCATCATGTTGTTCCGCTGCATTGTTATTTATTTCCTTTTTATGTAACTCTGATTTGTATTGTAAAAGTGTAATCAAATTTTATTTGTAAAACAGTTTCATGAACTTTTTATTTGATTATTATATTTTGTCGTTTCGCATTGAGATTCTGCGTTTGTTTTCTTTCTCTACTTTTTCTTATTTACCCCATAAAAATCATCCCTTTTGAATGACTTGAGTCTCACTTGTGCGGTTTATCATCGATTTAAACCATCCAAAAAGGTGGGTCGTTACAAGTGGTATCAGAGCTTTTTTACTGATAACCTTAGCTTTATGCGATTTGACTCATATAAAATAGGGTAGTAATGCCCTAGAATGAGTCGTTGAGTGTATATATATGAGAGAGCGTACTTGTTAGTGTTATAAAAAGTTTTTGCATTGTGTTAATTTGTTCTGTTTTGTATTTATAAATTCTGGTTGGTGCATAGGACGTTATGACATCGATAGGGATTTCTAAACATTTAATAAGGCTAACCGACACAATATTGTTTTGAAATATAGGTAAATGAAATAATTTTGCCTAGTATTATATTTTGTATATAAAAGTATAGTCTTTATAAAGTTATATAATTATATGTGATATGTTTGGTTGCTTATTAGTAAGTGAAATTTTATAAACATTGACTGAAGAATAAGATTTACAGATAAATAAATAAGAACTAAGGATTTGGGAACTTAAGTTCTAGGAGTTCGAAAATTTCTTTCGAATAATTTTGGAATATAATAATTATTATTTAGAAGTATTATCTGATATAAATATTTCAAGATGATTTGAGAGAAATGTTTTAAAAGAAATTTTTTAAAGGAATGTTTTTAAAGAAATAGATTTTGTGCTTCCTTCTCTGTCGTTGGAAAATAATTTCGGCGATGAGTGCACGTATCATGGACATTCATTTTCGAGTTTCAAAGTGGGAAGACTGCTGCAGTAGTTTTACTACACATCTGTTTTGATGAATAAACCTAAATTTTGAATTTCTAAACATGATTTGATCTATAAAGGGTGTATGTGTGTGTCTATATATATCATAACGACCTGGAATTTTCGATCTCGAAAATTCCAGATAGTTAGAGAAAAGATCGAAAATTCCAGGTAGTTAGAGAAAAGAAGAAAAGAGATAGAAGGAAAAAGAAGAAATAGAAACACCAACATCTCACATTCGCGGCGGATAAAATATAATAACAAATAATGTTAGTTATACAAAGGAAAACTGTACTTATCAAATTACACTTTAATACGTCAGAGTTACAACATTTACACAATCACTGGATAGTTAAAATAACTTGTCCCAGATAAATAACAGTATATCACAGCGGAATACACTCCATACATTCCTGCCATCCAGCTCGCCTCTTGAGCTCCAGAACGTCCTTACCTAGAAATCTGTAATTATCGGTCTGACCCGAGCATTACATCAAAGTAACACCCAGGTTAGGCTGGAAACCAGCGTGAGTAAACCCATCTAACATGGAATACAAAAGCATACAATTTATATAAACCCGGGGTAACTTGTATCAATTTACAACTTCACAAGTTGTTATAGACACCTCTTATTTCACACATCAATTTCTAAGTACCAAAACTTAGATTAAATGGTCCAATTCACTTAAACCATTCCATACCAGCCTACTGACTTTACATATCACTCTATAAAGAATCGAAGTGGTTTTGGGTATTTACTAATACCCGACTCCGGTGTCTTCGAACTCAATACCATCTTATCCCAAATTATTCAAATGAGACACAATTCAAACTTCAAATACAGGGTGTCACCTATACACATTAATTCATCATCGATAGATAACCACATTATCTCAGTTTAAACCCAACACATCATATCACATAGCATCACAAATCACATATCTGAGATATCAATCAATCTAAGGCAAGTAATATTATTCAATCATTCATAAGCAAGATAAATTAGTTATACCATTTCTAATTAATTTAAACTATTAAATTAATAACTTTAATCACCCTTAATCCTTAATCCTGCTTGCTTAACATTAATTAATTACAAATAAATTAATTAATCATCCTTTAATTATCCATTTTAATTAATCATCCTTGATTAATTATTTTTAATTACATAAAGCAATTATCCTTTAATTAATTACACAAATTAATTATCCTTAACCATTTACAGTAATTAATCTTTAATTACTTTCATTAATTGCATTAATTAATTACTTCCATTAATCATCCTTAATCAATCATAACAGTAATTAATCATTCTGTAATTACTTACCTTAATTAATTAACTCCTTAATTAATTATATTAATCATTTAATTAATTACTCCAAGTAATTAATCCTTAATTACTTCTCCTAAGAAATTCACCTTTAATTACTTCCCACTAAGTAATTTCTCTTATATTAATTACATCTAGTAATTTATCCATCAATTACTTCACTAAGTAATTTCACTTATAAATCTCATTAAGTAATTATACTTAATCAACTACCAAGTGACCATCTTTAATTAATCAACAAATTAATTAATCACATTCATCTCATTAATACAACTGGGTAATTCATCCCCTAATTACCTTATAAACCAATTAATTAATCTTTAATTATAAAGTAATTATTCTTTAATTATTAATTAATAAACTTAATTATCAATTAATCTCCTTTAATACAAAGTAATCAATCCTTAATTACTTTTAAAATCAAATAATTAACCTTTAATTAACTGATTAATTATCCGTTAACTATTGATTAATAACCTTAATTATTAATCAATATCTCTCAATACAAATTAATTAATCCATAATTACGTTTATTAAATTAAGTAATTATACCTAAATTTCTTAATCAACTTAATTAATCTCTAGGAATTAAACCTTAATTATCTTAAGATAAAACTTTATCTTATTAATGCCTTATTACCATTATCATTTTAAAACATTTTATCATTATGATTACCTTTACTTAATTAAATCATTAATTAAGTTTTAGAATAAAATAATCATTTAACTTGATAATTTTAAAGTTAACAAAACTTAACTTCCTTAAAATAACATAAAACATTATCAAGTGGAAGTTTAAAAAAAAACTAATTTCAATTTGTATTTTAAAACTTGCTTTATAAAATCTCATTAAGTTTTAAAATCACTTTAAATTTTACAAAATTTAGATTAAACCAATTTTCAAAACCTCTTAATAAATTGTTAAAGAAAACAATTATAAAAAGAGTAAGTTAAAATAAGAAAATTTAAACTAGATTTAAATTTAAAAAACAAATTTATTTTTAAAACATTTTAAAAATCTGCTCTTTTCTTAACTTCGGGTCAAACCCGAAGACAACTCGGGTTAAATCCTTAGTAAACCTTCCTTTCTACCCAATTTTTTTCCAAAACGTAGATTTTATTTGAAGTTTGAAAACTTGAAGCTCTTAATACCTAAATTCACTCGAGTTCAAACTCGAGACTTCTACCCAAATACTCAAGCAATGCATCGAGTAAAATCCCACACCAAAACATCATATGTCAAACCTCCCTGTGCACCTGCACAACCACCAGCGACGACGATGACCAGCGCCGTAGCCTCCGACACCACGACCAACTTCCAAACATCAATTCCCAATCATCCAAACACATACACAAGCCTTAAATCAAATTTGAGCCATGAAGATGAAACTGGAATTCCAAAGCATCACCAGAATCCTCTTCGATCACACGCCTCCGATCAACTGAGTAGCTGTAACCCCGACTATGTCTTCGCCTCACTTCCACGTAGCTAATATCAGAACACGATGACACTCGATCACCCAGGGGGTCTCGTAATGTCCCAGTGACCATGCCTGACCAAAATTAGGTTTAGAAACCTAAACCTACTCGCCGCCGACGCCTCGATGATCAAACAACCCACTGGTTATTTTTCCAAGCCTCACCGTACATCCCTCTACTTTCAGACAAAGCCCCGACCAACCAGCAACAGTCAATCACCAGAGATCCCCCAAAAACAAATTTCCAGTCATCTATGAATTTCACATGAAACCCTAAACTAAAAATTATGATTTCTACCTTAAAAATCATATTTTTCAAAGATGTTTCAGGTTATGTAACTGGATTATTGAATTATAATACTTGATTTAACAAGCATTTAGAACTGCTACTGCATTTTCTTGGTTCCAGGACAAAATTCAAACCTATATTGTTTTAAATAAATTTCAAACTTAATTTATGATTAAACAAACATAAAATGTTTGAATTTCTAAGCCTAACAAAGATTTAATGATTAGATTTTGATTTTTGATCAAAACTTTTATTCCCTGAACCAATAACAGAGATATTAAAATACAATAGGCATACACACATACAACACTCATAAACATAGAGATATCATTCATGTATTAAACAAAGCATCATCCATCTCAGGCATTTTCACAAGAAGCAGTCTAAAGTTTACTTAGCTTTTAAATTTAAAAAGTTTACTCATAGATTTTTAAAGAGGCAGAGGCTGGAACGCTAGAAATTTTGAAAATTGGAAGGCTTTTGATTAGTGCAAGCTGAAGCTCATTGTTGTTGAGAAGATTGCCTGACAATGTTCTTCAGGTTGCTTGCTTGTCTAAGAAGGCTGCAGACTTGCTAACAGATTTGAAAAATGTGTTCACAGGCTTGCATTAGAAAATTTGCTACAGGCTTTCAAATTTGAAAAGAAATTGGTTACAGGGTTTTGATTTGAGGAGTTTACAGGCCTGGCTAAAGATTTGAAAAGAAATGGTTTCAGGCTAACACTTTCAGGATTTTGATTTGAAAAAAAATTGAACAGAGGTGGATTTTTGGTTTGAGGAGGATTACAGGCTTGCATTGCCCATAGTTTTGAAAGTGGCTTCAGGCTTGAGTTTGATTTGAGTATGAGAAGGTTTCAGGTTTGAAGAATTTTCAGGTTTGATTCAAGCATTTCTGGTTTGTGGGAAGAGTTTCAGGTTTGAAGAGTTGAACATGGTTGAGTCTTTGAAAATGAGAAAAGAAATAAAAGAGAGGAGAGGAGAGGTGAGTTTATAAATGTGAATTAGGATTTAATTCAAAATTTAAAGAAAATAAAAATAAATTTGATACTTGTTTACAATAGTCAACACTTGTCATTACCTTTATTAATTAACTTACATGTGTTTTTTTAACATTGTTTTAAAGGTTACACTTGTATTAATCTTATTTATATTATTTTAAATGGTTTTTAAAAGCTTTTATATTCATTTTCAAATTAATAAATACATTTCTAAATTAATAAATGTTTTCTAAATTTAAAATCTTTAAAGAAAATAAAGTATAAACCAATTATAGTTTAAATAAAATCATATATAATGTATTTAATTTATTTTAAAATATTAATATAAACCCTTTGTTATTTATTTCACAATTTAATAAACACTATCTTAATTAATAAAAATAAATTCTTTTAAGGAAAACAAATTCTATTTTAAATAAAAACTTATTCATATATTTTATATCCAAAATAATTTTAAGATATATGTCCTTTTAAATTCAAATTTAAATCTAAATTCAAATTCAATTTTAAAATCTAATTTAATATCAATTCAAATATATATTAATTTTAAACAAACACAAATTAAAATGGAATATAATAAATCTATTTTAAAATCTATTTATAAAACAACACCAATTAAGTTTGAAAATAATTATCCCATTTAAAAAAAATCTATTTATAACTATATTTAAAATCATTATATTATTAATTATTTTGGTTCTTTATATTTGAAAATAATAATTTTATCAATTTAAAATTATTTAAAAAGGGAATTATCACATTTAGTTTTACTTGAAATTTCCGAGACATCATATATATATATATATATATATATACATACATATTATTTTTTAAGTGACTAAAATGAACCCGGAGTTTAGTTCTTAAAATTTTCTGATATTTAGTAACTTTTGATTATTGTAATAAAATGAAATCTTAACTATTTTAATAATTGGAGACTTCTAAATTGTTTAATTAGAAACTAGATACTAAGTAGTTAATGAAATATATAAGAAATTGAAAACTTGTAAATTTAAGAATAATGAAATTTAGAACATGTAATTATTAAACATTTTGTTAACTAAAGTGAATGAGACAACTTGTGTAACTTTCAATTGCTTTCTTAAAACACACACACACACACACACACACACACACATATATATATATATAACTTACCAAATTATTAAAAGTTGAAATGTTACTAGAAATATGTAATATAATATTATACAAGTTGAACTCTAGTAATGAAGATGTTCAATAAAATTATTCCTATAAATGAGAATAGATGTTACAAAAATGTTGTAAACTTAAGTTAACAATTTGAAATGCTAGTAATTGAATTTAACAAGAATACTGTAAGTAAATGATTATAACTTCTGAAAATGTTGAAATGGTTAAGATATAGACCTAATTTTCAATTGATATTATAAAAAGGAAAGTGTAAATGTAAATTTAAGGTAGAAATATTAAGTATGAAATGTTATTTATTTGAAATCAAATATACCAGTAAATAATAAATGTGAAGCAAATTGAAATAAAATGTATGTAATGCTTAAATAATGAATTCATTGATTATTTAAATAATTGAATGGAAAAAAAGAAAAAAGGAAGAAAAAAAACATATGTAAGTATGTGGATGTGAAGTAATGGAAAAGATAATAATAACTATTGTATGAATAAATGGGAAATGAATCTGTAAGTAATGAAGTCAGATTAATAAAAATGGAATTTGATAAATAAATGGAAATGAATTTTGTAAACGGTGAATGTAAATTAATTAAATAGCTTTGTATGAGTGAATGAAAATAGACAAGCGGTAAATAATATGAAATTTGTAAGAATAAACTTAACGACATTTCAAATTTATTGTTTGTTTTAGCATATGGGATGTTTGGGAGGTGATCCTTTAAATTGTTTAAGAAGTATAAATAATCTACTAAGTTATCTAAGACCGTGGAGTGTATGGTATGCTCGGTAATTTATTTGTCATTTTATACGATTAAAAGTTTCTAAACTCGAACAAACCCTTTGTTTTGATTGCTATGGATGAATAATTGATTTCTTTGATTGCACGTGATGATTGTATGAATTGTTGGTAAGTAATTGTTGTTTTGTTGTGATGTTTTGTTTATTATTAATTGAAACAACTTAAATATTTCTCTTTTGTATAATTATTAACTTCTTTGGATTATATAAGTGAAATACAGATTATGGAAGTAATTGCTACTGCTTTTGGTTTCATAAGTTAAGCGTTGTTGCCCGACAAATAGATAAGTTTTCAGATTACGGTTTTATAGTGATATTATATTGTTTTTCCCCTGGTTTGAGATATATTATTTTGAAATATGTGATATATATTTTTATTGATATTATTATTTCTTCCAGACCTCTCCATATAAAGGAGACTCTGCCCGAAATTTCCTGTAAAATTTGGACTTAGAAAATTTTAATGAGATGTTTTTTAGACTTTTATTAACTTAATGTAAAAGGATTTAATTATTATAAATTAATATATTTTATTTAACTTATTTAATTATGTAATTTAGTTGTTTAAATTGATACCTTTTATTTAAATTATTTAATTATGTAAATTTAGTGTTTACAAATTTAATATTTTGAATAAAATATATTAATTCCTTCTTTTCCCTTTTCCCTTTTTGAGGACGAAAAGTTTTGAGTGGAGGAGAGTGTAACTACCCGTATTTTTCGATAATTAAATTTATTAAATTAAATAAGCTTAGAGTTTAATGTTTTGAAAATCAAATTTTAATATTTAATAATAAGATAATAACTAGAACGAAATGTAACAGTATTAATTTAAGGTAATTGATAATTGCTTTAAGTGTAATTCTTATTTAATTGAAATAGCTAAAAAGTTATAATTTGTTATAGATTGTGAATTAATTGTAATAGTACATGTATAAATTAATAATTTAAATGTTGATTAACTAATGAAATAATGTGTAATAAATTATAATTGGATAGAATTAGTATAATGTAAGTTGTTATAACATTTGTTTGTAAATAATAAACTAATAAATGTGATTAAAAGTTAATGGTGACAATATTTATATGTTACCTATTTATTTAGTCTGTTAAATTAAATTGGAAATCAATTGCAATTAAATGTAGTTAAATATTACGTGTGATGACGCGGATTTTGCCCGCCCGAAAATCGACATCCATACTTCAAATCGTATTCGAATGCCATAGATTCGACCGTTCAAATCCGATTCGCCGGAGCTTATAACAACATTAAGTAAATAACACAGCGGAATAAAAGAATAATACATTAATATACAGCTTTGATACAATATCTGATACAACAGATGATCCAATAGATATCAATATACATCAGAGATATGATACAATAAATATAGCAGCGGAAAAGAAACAGATATCATCAGCAGTGGAACAATTAACTCTAAGATAGTCTTCAAAAGAGAACTCCGGAAATAACTGCAACTCCATTTCCAATAACCAATCCAGCAATAGCTCGAACTCCCAATAACGATGCACCAAGCTAAGCAAGACTGGTGTGGTCCAAAGACTGAACTAACTCCAGATAATCTACTACATCTGACTATCTGAAAAACCCAAACTCTAGACTGCTCGTGTAGAAAATAATGAGCACCCAGAGTTTAGAAAAGAAACAATAAACTTCGGATCAGTCGTGGGACTGGTGTGAGCAACAAAAACAGTTTATCTTTTAGAACATTCAACAAAAGATTTTCAAAGTCAATTCGCAATGTTTTTTTAAAAATGAGACTACCATAAGGCCTCCCGCACACACACACAATGCAAACGCAGAATCGGAGGAGATTTCTCCTTATGATAGTCAAAGATGCTTGATACGCATTAAAAAGAAACATTTGATATTATTACTAGTGCATAGTGTAGTAAAAATCATTTCGAAAATAAAGATATAAACCTTAGCCAACATAGACATTTCGAACTATGCCTACTATAGCTACCATCTAAACAGTGGTGACCACCATAAGTAAATGGCAGGTTCTACAACTAAAACCGTACAGGGTTTCGTATTGGGAATTGGATTTTCAACAAATGGTCAGGCCAAGGAACTTCCCATTGCCACATGAGAACGCCTCTGGATGGACGTCCCCGAGAACCAAACCGGATCTCTGCCAACACAAGGCCGGGTTACCCCTAACTGAGTAACAACTGACCGAATATGCCATCCCCCGGTCCTTTGGGACCTTTCACCGAGCGCTCGTAATCAATTCACACAATCATAAAGTGTTTTCAACATGAGTAAGTATCTGGGCTCCATACCATGATACCACCATTTTCCAGAAGGAAATGCACATATCCTAAAGGGCGGTACCCCTCATAACCTTGCCGCATCTTTCCTGTTTTGACCATTCCCGAGGTGTGAGGCTCGACGAAGTCACGTCCACAAAAACACACTTTATACAAAAGCCGTGCTTTGGGTCAACAAATGATCATAGAAATGATCACCAAGATAGACGATCAAACAAATGATCCTATCACAAATAATCATATCACAAATAATCAACACAATGATCATTTCACAGCAACACTCAACATGTCACATTACCAAATTGGGAATATATCGCTGATAACATTCAACTACATAACCTCTGAGCTCGTACGTCTCAGAGAAGGGTGTTAAGCTAAGAGAATAAATTCTCCGCCACCAACAGAAATATATTTGAAAGAAATCAGCTTTATATCTCAAATTGTAATGTCAGACATAACAATCCATACAAGTCTGTTCTGGTTCGAACAGAACCGAAGGCACTTCTTACGAAGCCCTTGCAATCCGGATATTTACTAATCACGTTCGGACTTCCCATCACATATGGAGTCTCTATACCGGGGACCAGTCGATGCAAAGACATTCGACGAGTTGTCCTTTCGCTTTCAAAAATATCCGGTCTTCAACACCGGTCTTCAAATGCTATCCATAACGACATATCACATATTCGGAATGGGATATATGACCCAAAGGTCCTCTCCCGGCTAAACCGAAGAGTGAGCGCAGTATTTCAAAAACATATGGATATTGGGATTTCAATTAAGTCACAACTTAAAACCCAAAACTTTTCTTTCAAATGGTTTAAACCAATTACCATTTCAAATCTTTATATTACAAAAAGATTTATTTCACAAAGATCAATTCATAGATTTCAAAACAATTTCCATTCCAATTGGATTAACTCGTTAAATCTTTAAATCAAAGATTTAACTTATAGCTTTCAAAAATTCAATTAACTTGTTGAATCTATAAATCAAAGATTCAACTTATAGCTTTCAAATCGTTTTCATAACTTGGAAATTATCTTCATTCTCAAACTTGAAATTCTTTTTAACACAAATTGGACATTCATTTCTTATGTGAAAGCTTTTATTATTTGAAAACAAACAGTTTTCGTTTCAGAAAAATCTAATTATATTTACACGAGTTAAAGCCCTTGAATTCTATTCACATCCCAAATCAATATTTTTAAAATAGTTTAACCCATATATAACTGGTATAACATTTTTAATCCCTAGTTTTAAATCATAGAATTCAATTTCAAATCTTGAATTTAAGTTCAAATCAAATTATTCAACTTCATATTTTATCGAGTTATTCAAAATAAATTTCATCTATGAAATTCCATTTCAAAAGCTTTTCACTTTAAACCCAATCCATTTCCAAAACATTTGAATTCAAATATTCAAATTCAAAACTATTTTCAAAAATCTGTGACTTAATCGATTTCCTCGTGAAATCCATATTTGTGTGTGTATGGTGTGGTCCAGGGTTTAACACAATAGTGCAACATCATACAATCATCACAGATCAGAATACCGAAATATAGTTGATAAGCGATATAAAACTTATAACGCTCATCGTCCATTTACAGATTCACAGATAATATACAAATGCAAATAAATATACACTGCTCAATCTACAGAACAAAATATCACAAATCAGATAGGATAATCAATTCAATTTATTTCCAAGTAAATTTATTACTTATGAATTAATTATCCAATCCTGATTTATTAATTCCAAATCATTTGATATAAATTAATTTATCAAACACTTTAATTTATTAAATCATTCTTAATCAATCATATTAATTAAATCAACCTTTTAAACCAATTTCATAATTTATTAACCTTAATAAATCAAAATATCCAACATTAATTTCAATAAGTGATTAATCCTTAAAATTATTTCTTAATCACTTTCATTTATTAATTAACCTTTAGTAAATAAATTCTTCTCAAATTAATTACTTTAATTAATGATTTGAGCCTTTAATTACTTATTTAATTACAAGTCATTAATTAGTTTAAATGATTAAATTATCCATTTTAAATTCACATGTTAAAGTAATATCTTGTTATGAAAGAATTTAAAAACAGTTTAAAATTAAATTCCTTTTAAATTTAACATTTTTAGAGATTTACTTTAAAATTTTAACTTATGTAAACATTTAAAGTTATAAAACTATTTAATTTCAAAATCTGGAATTTTTAGAACAGGATAACAGGTTTCCTGTAAAACCTGAAATCAAGAAATCAACCCGAGGCAAGACAAAAAATGCTTCGAGTCTTTATCACGTTCTCACGCACACGACCCCGAGACAATCAAACAAAACTTCGAGTCTTCCTCCATGCCACTTCTTCTTCCCCAAATATATGCACGAAAATTATCTCGTGCACATGCACGCCTGAGACGATCGCCTCTGATCAACTCCACTAGCCTTCCCAAGTCGACGACCATCTCTAGATCCAATCGCAACCACCAAAAATCCAACAGCAACTCGAAATTGAATTCGAGTTTAAAATTCGAAACCTGGAAACGCAACCCCTCCTCAAACCCAAACCTGGAAAACTCTCGTCCCCGCCGCCTCGTCCACCAGTGGCCATGAATTTCCATCCACGGCTTCACTTGACACCCCTCTATCAACCACCAACGTCCGGTTGCACTCGGTCGACCACAAAGGTCGAACGAATCAAATCAAGTCCCCACGTCCAAATTAGGTTTAGAAACTTTGAACCACGGCCATCGCCACCACTAAGGTCTGACCACCTCCCTGCTATTTTTCCCAGATGCTCCGCTCACTCCTCTACCACCCCAAAGAGCCACGACCTCCCCGACCTCTTGGATCACCAGAAAACCCCAAAAGACCCATTCCAGTTCATACCAAAATTTCTCTCTCATCCTTCTACTAAAAATTATGATTTTTGTTTTGAAAATCATGTTTTCGTATATAGATTCACTTTACATAACTGAATCCTCAAATCAAGAAATTTGTTTTAAACTTATTTAAAGTTGTACTTAGCTTTCTTGATTTGCCAGAGATAATTAAGTAATTTCTTAACTCAAGTATAAATTTTAAACTATCATTTGTGATGAAAGAAACCAGTTTTATTTGAAACTCAAGTTTATACAAAGATTAAAACAAAAGGTTTTGAATTTTAATCAAAACCAGAACAATTGAAAGCTATAAACAGAGAGGATTCTGATGAAACATTATGCATACCCAACATCAGTATATACAAAGCAGATTTCACTTATATTCACACATCATACACAACCATTTCTGATAACTATCATGCAACCAATATTATCCATCATCACGGACTCAAGAAAAAAAAAGTAAACCAAGTAAAGAAAAGATGTATTCTCACAGGCATTTCAATTAACATGGAAAACTGGGTTGAATTACTCACAGATTTTCCAGAGAGATGAAACAGAGACCAATATTTTTGCACAGGCATAAATTTCAAAAGAAACTAGTTTAAACAATAAGTTTGCTCACCTGTCTCCTGAAGAACAAAGAAAAAACAGAGCATGTTGTTTCCAGAAATGACAGAGCAGCTATGTTGAAACAGATTTTGACACTGGCAAGTTGAAATCTTCTTGATTTCTCTGATTTTTTGTATGGTCTTGATATCTTAAATTGATGTTTTATTTATGTTTGAATTTTAAGATGGTATTATCTTCAGATTTCCTTAGCTTGAAGGAACGAAATGATGAAAGATGTTTGATATAGGAAATGAAGTAGTTTGATAAATATAAAGAAAGCTTACAGGTTAAAATATTGTTTTGTACTCTAGGCATGGTTGAAGTTGTTGTATGTACTTCGGCTGAGATGATTTTTTAAAACAATTTGAATTGACACAATGTTGTTACCACGATGATGGCGTTAAATGCTAATGTACTACATGTCTTCATACTTATATTTGTTTTCACTTTAATAATATTTTGCTCATACTTGTTGACTATGCAGTTTTGGTTCTGTGGCTGATGATACTTTGTTTGCTTTGTTTATTTGTTAGCTAAGTAGATTTTTTTTATTTTATTTTATGTTTATTTACTTACTCTTTTATTTGTCTGCATATTTGAATGCATTTAACTATCTATTTTTGTTCTATTGCCTTGTCTTGTTATTTTACTTTGTTTTTATAAGCTTATGCCTTAATTCTTTTATTTATACTTTTGTTTTATTACTTTATCTTGTTATCTTACTTTGCTTTGTTTGCTTTTGTTCAATTATTTTGTTTACTTATTTCTTCTTTTGTATACTTTTGTACGTTGTTATTATTATTATTATTTTGACTTATACTTTACAATATAAATGAGCTTCTATTTTAATATATTGCTAATGTGTTTTCTTTATATTTTATAATTTATCTTATAAATTTTTTTCCTATTTCTAGCTTAAGTATTTATTTTATCTTCATACAAATCGTCTTGTATTTCTCTATATATTTATTTCAATAGTTTATATTTTGATGTATTTTATAAGTACATTTTGTTTGTGTTTTATTTTTACTTTCATTTTAACTTAAACATTTATTTCAAAAATTTTGTTATATTTACACAACTTCAAAAACCCATTTCATAGGATTGACTTCAAATATCTTTATATTATTTATAAATCTCAATTCAATTTAATTTAAATACATTTTTTCAATAATTCATAATTTAACTGATATTTTATATTAATCACCAATTAATTTCACAAATTTTTTATACAAAAATTAAATTTAATTATCAATATAAACTTAATAAAATTCGAGATCGTTACAGACTTCCCCCCTTAAAAAGAATTTCGTCCTCGAAATTCGCAGGCATGAAAACAACAAGGATAGATGAAAGATAGAGAAATATCCTTTCAGATCAAACTGGATACCAATTCTGCATTTGGCTCACCAAATCAGAATATCAACAATAGATACAAGAAATTATAATAGAATTTCAAATTTAGTTTTAAACGAAATCGTTTTATCGATACTATTCAAATTATCCTTCATATTCTATTAATCAATTTTAACTCAATTTAAAATTTTCAATTTATTCAAAATTTCCAATTTATATTCATTAAGGTTTAAATCGAAAAGCCGATAAGAACCCGATGAAATACGAAGCAAGAATTCTCTGCAACGATTCGTAGAGCATCAACGCACCGAACTACTTCTAGAGCTGTCACGAAGCAATCAAAAGAATTTAAAAACGAATCAAAGAAAATTGATAGAGGAATTAGTTTCCACTGTTGTTACAGAGCATTGACCAATTATAGTCGTATTTCCCTATCCCCTATCTCGTTCTCTTCTTGCACTCATACAACCTATCAGTGAATAGCAAGAGAATTTACTGAGACATTCAAACAGATATCTTAGGGATTACTCATTCTAGGGTATACTTCACCCTATCTCTAATGAGTTACTTAATGTGTTATACTCCTGAGCTAAAGTTCAACCTTAGCTCCGATACCAAATGTGACGACGCGGATTTTGCCCGCTCGAAAATCGACATCCATACTTCAAATCGTATTCGAATGCCATAGATTCAACCGTTCAAATCCGATTCGCCGAAGCTTATAACAACATTAAGTAAATAACACAGCGGAATAAAAGAATAATACATTGATATACAGCTTTGATACAATATCTGATACAACAGATGATCCAATAGATATCAATATACATCAGAGATATGATACAATAAATATAGCAGCGGAAAAGAAACAGATATCATCAGCAGTGGAACAATTAACTCTAAGATAGTCTTCAAAAGAGAACTCCGGAAATAACTGCAACAATAACCAATCCAGCAATAGCTCGAACTCCCAATAACGATGCACCATGCTAAGCAAGACTGGTGTGGTCCAAAGACTGAACTAACTCCAGATAATCTACTACATCTGACTATCTGAAAAACCCAAACTCTAGACTGCTCGTGTAGAAAATAATGAGCACCCAGAGTTTAGAAAAGAAACAATAAACTCCGGATGAGTCGTGGGACTGGTGTGAGCAACAAAAATAGTTTATCTTTTAAAACATTCAACAAAAGATTTTCAAAGTCAATTCGCAATGTTTTTTTTTTAAATGAGACTACCATAAGGCCTCCCGCACACACACACAATGCAAACGCAGAATCGGAGGAGATTTCTCCTTATGATAGTCAAAGATGCTTGATACGCATTAAAAAGAAACATTTGATATTATTACTAGTGCATAGTGTAGTAAAAATCATTTCGAAAATAAAGATATAAACCTTAGCCAACATAGACATTTCGAACTATGCCTACTATAGCTACCATCTAAACAGTGGTGACCACCATAAGTAAATGGCAGGTTCTACAACTAAAACCGTACAGGGTTTCGTATTGGGAATTGGATTTCCAACAAATGGTCAGGCCAAGGAACTTCCCATTGCCACATGAGAACGCCTCTGGATGGACGTCCCCGAGAACCAAACCGGATCTCTGCCAACACAAGGCCGGGTTACCCCTAACTGAGTAACAACTGACCGAATATGCCATCCCCCGGTCCTTTGGGACCTTTCACCGAGCGCTCGTAATCAATTCACACAATCATAAAGTGTTTTCAACATGAGTAAGTATCTGGGATCCATACCATGATACCACCCTTTTCCAGAAGGAAATGCACATATCCTAAAGGGCGGTACCCCTCGTAACCTTGCCGCATCTTTCCTGTTTTGACCATTCCCGAGGTGTGAGGCTCGACGAAGTCGTCCACAAAAACACACTTTATACAAAAGCCGTGCTTTGGGTCAACAAATGATCATAGAAATGATCACCAAGATAGACGATCAAACAAATGATCCTATCACAAATAATCAATACAATGATCATTTCACAGCAACACTCAACATGTCACATTACCAAATTGGGAATATATCGCTGATAACATTCAACTACATAACCTCTGAGCTCGTACGTCTCAGAGAAGGGTGTTAAGCTAAGAGAATAAATTCTCCGCCACCAACAGAAATATATTTGAAAGAAATCAGCTTTATATCTCAAATTGTAATGTCAGACATAACAATCCATACAAGTCCGTTCTGGTTCGAACAGAACCGAAGGCACTTCTTACGAAGCTCTTGCAATCCGGATATTTACTAATCACGTTCGGACTTCCCATCACATATGGAGTCTCTATACCGGGGACCAATCGATGCAAAGACATTCGACGAGTTGTCCTTTCGCTTTCAAAAATATCCGGTCTTCAACACCGGTCTTCAAATGCTATCCATAACGACATATCACATATTCGGAATGGGATATATGACCCAAAGGTCCTCTCCCGGCTAAACCGAACAGTGAGCGCAGTATTTCAAAAACATATGGATATTGGGATTTCAATTAAGTCACAACTTAAAACCCAAAACTTTTCTTTTCAAATGGTTTAAACCAATTACCATTTCAAATCTTTATATTACAAAAAGATTTATTTCACAAAGATCAATTCATAGATTTCAAAACAATTTCCATTCCAATTGGATTAACTCGTTAAATCTTTAAATCAAAGATTTAACTTATAGCTTTCAAAAATTCAATTAACTTGTTGAATCTTTAAATCAAAGATTCAACTTATAGCTTTCAAATCGTTTTCATAACTTGGAAATTATCTTCATTCTCAAACTTGAAATTCTTTTTAACACAAATTGGACATTCATTTCTTATGTGAAAGCTTTTATTATTTGAAAACAAACAGTTTTCGTTTCAGAAAAATCTAATTATATTTACACGAGTTAAAGCCCTTGAATTCTATTCACATCCCAAATCAATATTTTTAAAATAGTTTAACCCATATATAACTGGTATAACATTTTTAATCCCTAGTTTTAAATCATAGAATTCAATTTCAAATCTTGAATTTAAGTTCAAATCAAATTATTCAACTTCATATTTTATCGAGTTATTCAAAATAAATTTCATCTATGAAATTCCATTTCAAAAGCTTTTCACTTTAAACCCAATCCATTTCCAAAACATTTGAATTCAAATATTCAAATTCAAAACTATTTTCAAAAATCTGTGACTTAATCGATTTCCTCGTGAAATCCATATTTGTGTGTGTATGGTGTGGTCCAGGGTTTAACACAATAGTGCAACATCATACAATCATCACAGATCAGAATACAGAAATATAGTTGATAAGCGATATAAAACTTATAACGCTCATCGTCCATTCACAGATTCACAGATAATATACAAAGGCAAATAAATATACACTGCTCAATCTACAAAACAAAATATCACAAATCAGATAGGATAATCAATTCAATTTATTTCCAAGTAAATTTATTACTTATGAATTAATTATCCAATCCTGATTTATTAATTCCAAATCATTTGATATAAATTAATTTATCAAACACTTTAATTTATTAAATCATTCTTAATCAATCATATTAATTAAATCAACCTTTTAAACCAATTTCATAATTTATTAACCTTAATAAATCAAAATATCCAACATTAATTTCAATAAGTGATTAATCCTTAAAATCATTTCTTAATCACTTTCATTTATTAATTAACCTTTAGTAAATAAATTCTTCTCAAATTAATTACTTTAATTAATGATTTGAACCTTTAATTACTTATTTAATTACAAGTCATTAATTAATTTAAATGATTAAATTATCCATTTTAAATTCACATGTTAAAGTAATATCTTGTTATGAAAGAATTTTAAAACAGTTTAACATCAAATTCCTTTTAAATTTAACATTTTTAGAGATTTACTTTAAAATTTTAACTTATGTAAACATATAAAGTTATAAAACTATTTAATTTCAAAATCTGGAATTTTTAGAACAGGATAACAGGTTTCCTGTAAAACCTGAAATCAAGAAATCAACCCGAGGCAAGACAAAAAATGCTTCGAGTCTTTATCACGTTCTCACGCACACGACCCCGAGACAATCAAACAAAACTTCGAGTCTTCCTCCATGCCACTTCTTCTTCCCCAAATATGTGCACGAAAATTATCTCGTGCACATGCACGCCTGAGACGATCGCCTCTGATCAACTCCACTAGCCTTCCCAAGTCGACGACCATCTCTAGATCCAATCGCAACCACCAAAAATCCAACAGCAACTCGAAATTGAATTCGAGTTTAAAATTCGAAACCTGGAAACGCAACCCCTCCTCAAACCCAAACCTGGAAAACTCTCGTCCCCGCCGCCTCGTCCACCAGTGGCCATGAATTTCCATCCACGGCTTCACTTGACACCCCTCTATCAACCACCAACGTCCGGTTGCACTCGGTCGACCACAAAGGTCGAACGAATCAAATCAAGTCCCCACGTCCAAATTAGGTTTAGAAACTTTGAACCACGGCCATCGCCACCACCAAGGTCTGACCACCTCCCTGCTATTTTTCCCAGATGCTCCGCTCACTCCTCTACCACCCCAAAGAGCCACGACCTCCCCGACCTCTTGGATCACCAGAAAACCCCAAAAGACCCATTCCAGTTCATACCAAAATTTCTCTCTCATCCTTCTACTAAAAATTATGATTTTTGTTTTGAAAATCATGTTTTCGTATATAGATTCACTTTACATAACTGAATCCTCAAATCAAGAAATTTGTTTTAAACTTATTTAAAGTTGTACTTAGCTTTCTTGATTTGCCAGAGATAATTAAGTAATTTCTTAACTCAAGTATAAATTTTAAACTATCATTTGTGATGAAAGAAACCAGTTTTATTTGAAACTCAAGTTTATACAAAGATTAAAACAAAAGGTTTTGAATTTTAATCAAAACCAGAACAATTGAAAGCTATAAACAGAGAGGATTCTGATGAAACATTATGCATACCCAACATCAGTATATACAAAGCAGATTTCACTTATATTCACACATCATACACAACCATTTCTGATAACTATCATGCAACCAATATTATCCATCATCACGGACTCAAGAAAAAAAAAGGAAACCAAGTAAAGAAAAGATGTATTCTCACAGGCATTTCAATTAACATGGAAAACTGGGTTGAATTACTCACAGATTTTCCAGAGAGATGAAACAGAGACCAATATTTTTGTACAGGCATAAATTTCAAAAGAAATTAGTTTAAACAATAAGTTTGCTCACCTGTCTCCTGAAGAACAAAGAAAAAACAGAGCATGTTGTTTCCAGAAATGACAGAGCAGCTATGTTGAAACAGATTTTGACACTGGCAAGTTGAAATCTTCT
This sequence comes from Allium cepa, assembly GCA_030765085.1. Classification (NCBI taxonomy): domain Eukaryota; kingdom Viridiplantae; phylum Streptophyta; class Magnoliopsida; order Asparagales; family Amaryllidaceae; genus Allium; species Allium cepa. The sequence continues at coordinate 196,298,534 of CM060938.1, forward strand.
TGATTTCTCTGATTTTTTGTATGGTCTTGATATCTTAAATTGATGTTTTATTTATGTTTGAATTTTAAGATGGTATTATCTTCAGATTTCCTTAGCTTGAAGGAACGAAATGATGAAAGATGTTTGATATAGGAAATGAAGTAGTTTGATAAATATAAAGAAAGCTTACAGGTTAAAATATTGTTTTGTACTCTAGGCATGGTTGAAGTTGTTGTATGTACTTCGGCTGAGATGATTTTTTAAAACAATTTGAATTGACACAATGTTGTTACCACGATGATGGCGTTAAATGCTAATGTACTACATGTCTTCATACTTATATTTGTTTTCACTTTAATAATATTTTGCTCATACTTGTTGACTATGCAGTTTTGGTTCTGTGGCTGATGATACTTTGTTTGCTTTGTTTATTTGTTAGCTAAGTAGATTTTTTTTATTTTATTTTATGTTTATTTACTTACTCTTTTATTTGTCTGCATATTTGAATGCATTTAACTATCTATTTTTGTTCTATTGCCTTGTCTTGTTATTTTACTTTGTTTTTATAAGCTTATGCCTTAATTCTTTTATTTATACTTTTGTTTTATTACGTTATCTTGTTATCTTACTTTGCTTTGTTTGCTTTTGTTCAATTATTTTGTTTACTTATTTCTTCTTTTGTATACTTTTGTACGTTGTTATTATTATTATTATTTTGACTTATACTTTACAATATAAATGAGCTTCTATTTTAATATGTTGCTAATGTGTTTTCTTTATATTTTATAATTTATCTTATAAAATTTTTTCCTATTTCTAGCTTAAGTATTTATTTTATCTTCATACAATTCGTCTTGTATTTCTCTATATATTTATTTCAATAGTTTATATTTTGATGTATTTTATAAGTACATTTTGTTTGTGTTTTATTTTTACTTTCATTTTAACTTAAACATTTATTTCAAAAAATTTGTTATATTTACACAACTTCAAAAACCCATTTCATAGGATTGACTTCAAATATCTTTATATTATTTATAAATCTCAATTCAATTTAATTTAAATACATTTTTTCAATAATTCATAATTTAACTGATATTTTATATTAATCACCAATTAATTTCACAAATTTTTTATACAAAAATTTAATTTAATTATCAATATAAACTTAATAAAATTCGAGATCGTTACATTACGTCAATGGAAAGTAAGATGAAATTGGAAAATATTAATGTAATAAGATATAAACCAATGTTAACTATGTCTATGGAGTAATGATTGATTGAATAAAAAGATAGAAATCAAATTTAATCAATTTATTGAAATTAAATTACAATTAGTTGGAGTCAATTACAGTTGAAATTGAACACAGTAATTAGTGTAATATTTAATGTTGGATTGATTCGTGAATTTGTTTTTAATAGTTGTAAAGGTCTAAGGAATCAGAAATAAAAAAAAAATTGTTAGTTATTAAATTTGAAATAAAAAAGTGATTTAAGCAATTTAATAATAATTAATTTAATTAATGTGAAAATAGTAATTTTGGCCATTGTCTCGAATTTCGACAAAACCAGTTTCGTCGGATCCGTAACAGTGAATTATTGTAAGGTTTCAAGTTTCGTAGCGATCAGACTTATTGCTTGATCATACGAACTTGAAACGCGTAGAAATCAATTTAATCGAATTCAATTAATATCAAAATGCAATAAGCTGATTTTTGAGCCAACTTCTTCATACGGTGGAATCATGGATTGAAACATGTTCCATTGAGTTAAAAATATCGAAAACATCTATTTTGATATATGGGATGATCCACTTTCGTTTCGGAAGTGAAACTGGCTTTTTGGGTCGCTATTCGTCGTTCGTACAAATTCAATTTGTGTCTATTTTCTTATCGAGTTATGTTAATATAAGTAGTCTTGTTTTCCAAACTCTAATAGTCATTTTTATTATTCTATACGTACATCAATTTCTGTCTGTCTCCTTCTTCTCAATGACAAAAACCCAAATTTCTAAACTCAATTGCAAATCAAAATCAAATCGAAAAATTCAAACTCCTCAAACTATATCATATTATATGTTGGTTCGAAGCTCTCGACAAACGCAATCTACTATAGTGATTCGTTTTTGCAATCGAATCACCATTTGTTCAGAAATCAATAATTTAGTTTCGGCCGTTCAATTGCTAGGGTTTCGATCCAACTACGGATCGTCGTCCGATCAACGATCGAGAGGCGCCGTTGCGAAGAGGGAGTCGAGGAGGTCTCTGGTGGTGGTCGTTCATCTCGATGGTGCTTAGATCGATAGAAATTGGCTGTGGAAGGTGTACGTCGGCGCGGCTCTGATAGGTAGCCGGAGGTGGTCGAACTCGGCAGGGAGGTGCGGCCGAAGGTGCCTGCCCATGGGCGAAGTCGGATCGAGTTGATATTGGGCGTCATAGCGGCGTTTTGGGCAAAATTCGATGGTGACTGCATGTAGGGTCGAGTATCATGACTGTCTGTGCATAGTTAGGGTTCAGGGCAGAGAGGTGACGTGTCATTTCCTTATTCGTTTATTTTATTTTAATTTAAATCTAAAATTTAAACTTCTTATATCGATACCTTTTGCGTATGAGGTCGGATTTACGCGCGGTTTGTTCTGTTAGGATCATACTAAAATTTTGGACATTCTGGAGCTGGTTAAGACAAATTCTGAGACTGTTCAATTTTGAGCCCTATTTTGGATTTCAATTCGACTTGAAATCAAAGGTAAGTGTTTTAACCCACTCACAACAACTAAATTTTCTTATGTTAGTTAATTAAATTTATGATGTGCTTTGGAATTGATTGGTTGATGTTTGGTATATTTAAATTGTCATTCTAATCGAATTTGACTTTTATTGCACTTAATCATCATTTAATTTAATATTGAATTTGATTGTCAATTTAATACTTGTTAATGATAATAAGTCATCTATTGATGTCCATTGGTTGATTTAGATGATGATTGTGATGGATGTTTGATTGTTGATATTAGATGGCTGGATGTTATATCTTATATTGTTATAACACTTCAAGTTCCTTATGGGTTGAAATGATACATACCTGAATGATCATATAGAATAGGGGAAAATCGTTATGGATTGAAATGATAAATCTAAGCGATATTTACTGAAATAAATTTGGGATTGCGGGTTGAAATGATATATACCCTAAATATTTGTGGAATGAAATGATAGATATCCATATCACTTGACCATAGGGTAGAGAACTATATACGGACACTGGATTGGCTAAATTTAATGATTTAAAACTTTAAACTTTGAATACAGTTAAACGATATTTGAAATAGAATTTGACTGATATAAATTGAATTGTTTTAAGTAATTATTTAAAGAATTTAAATTAAGATTTTAAAGTTGAATTTGAAGTATAAACGACATTCATCGAAATTGAGTTATTGCAATGTTGGAAACTGTAACCTTGAAAATCTATAAAAATTGGGATTGCTAAATTTGATATTTCAAGATTTGAAATTGGGTTAATCAAAAATCTGTATATGGTCCAGATTTGTTGGAATGGAAGAAGTGGTTAAATATGATGTTAATTTCAAATTTATTTTCTCAATATAAACTATAAATATTCTTTCGAATTCAAATTTTAAGATTTTCAACTATTAAAATAAGTTAATCTATTTTAAACCAAATTAATCAATTTAAACTATTTAATTTATTTTAATCTAATTTAACATATTTTAAACTAATAAACCTATTTAATCTATCTTAATCTATTTTAATCTATTTAATATATTTTAGTCTATTCTAAATCATTTAAACTTTATTAAACTATATTAAACTATTTTAATTATTTTCAACTATTTCAATTTATTTAAACTATTTAATCTATCTTAATTTATTTTAATTCTATTTAATCTATTTTTAAATTCATTTAATCTATTTTAAATCAAATAATCCATAATAAACCTATTTAATCTATTTTAAACCATCTAAACTATTTTAAATCTATTTAAAGTAGTTTAATCTATTTTAAATTTATTTAATCTATTCTAAACCTATTTAACCTAATTTATATCCATTTTAAACTATTTTAAACTAAATAAATTATTTATAACTATCTAAATTATTTTCTAAATTTCAGATGGTGTAAAGCGAGAATGTTTATAATTAAAGCCTTGATTTTAAAGGGAATAAGGTTTAATAATGTTATAACATAAGTTGGGATTTGAAATGATATTTGTTGGTGAAATGACATAATTGAGTAAATATGATAATTTTGAAATGAGAATTTAACCTAATTGTGAATATAATTTCGAAAGTGATATGGTTTGAATTGAATATGATATTTGGATATCAATTATGAAACGGTTTTCGAAATTTAAAAGAAGCATCCGGTGTGAAATAAGTGTTTGGTTGTTAAAGAGACTGGAATCGGATATTGTCATACTCTCTGCCAATGCCGAAAACCACTTTAACAACTGTGTACGTGGTGGAGATTCTAGAAATGAAGTATGATGGCTTGGCGAATGATTCTATATGAGGTATTTACGTGACCCTAACTCCCGTGAGTCGGCTTAGGTGTGACTAAAATAGGAGCCACATCGAGCTAAGTGAATTTATTCCTCCTATCAAACATGCCACTTTGATACCATATTATGACTTTGTGATGATTTGGTGGTCACCCCTTGATTTTGATTATGGAAGTGTGTTCCGAGGTGGGCGGTAGCAGCTGATATGTGTTACCACCAGTCCGGATCTGCAATTGGTAGAATCCTACCCTAGCATTGCCTCGAGTGTCATCTTCACATGCCCTATCGTCCCTTCTATGAGTTTGGTTTGTACCACACATATGGAGTGCCCTCTGAGTAAACCTCACGGAGGAGTTTACATTACTGTATAGACTATGGGAATATATGAAATGTGTTAAGGGAGATATGGGTAACACCTTAACGCTATATATTTTATTATTTTACTTTACTGTAGACACTATTATAATAGCGTATTGTACTATATAGTAGATAGCTTAACGGATACTTAGGAAATGGTAATCCCGAGCATCTTTTAAGTTATTGCACTCACGTTAGACACTGGATAGGAGATGTCAAAACTCGTAAACGTCTCCGACGCCGTTACACTTGTATTTATTTACTGTTGATTTAACTTACATAAGATCTTTTAGTTCTGACTCGAGTGTTTTGTCTTTTCAATTCGCTCGGGTCAGTCTGAGTTTTTCAGCGTATCGAAGACTGCCTTTTCTGGAGGACGAAGATGAAGATTTGTGCTATTATTATTTATTATATTATTTCCGCTACATCATGTTGTTCTGCTGCATTGTTATTTATTTCTTTTGTATATAACTCTGATATGTATTGTAAAAGTGTAATCAAATGTTATTTGTAAAACTGCTTCATGAACTGTTTATTTTATTATTATATTTTGTCATTCCGTTGTGAGATTCCGTGTTTGTTTTCTTTCTTTCTCCGCTTTTTCTTATTTACCCTTTAACAATCCTCCCTTTTGAATGGCTTGAGTCTGACATGTATGATTTATCGTCGATTTAGACCGTCCAAAAAGGTGAATCATTACATGGTGGATTGAATCGCAATGACGTTGTTTTTATGTTAGAAAAACAAAATAACAAATTTTACACTCTTTCTAATAAAGATTTACCCTTTTAACCTATGGTTGTTATTATATTGCAAAGTGAATTCCTATTTTAATTTATACTATAGAATGACTAGGGCTGGTCCTTAGTCATTTTAGGCCATGGACAAGCTTAAGTTTGAGCCCTTTCATACAATTGCAATTAATGCGTTCAAACAATAATAACCATATACGAAAAATATCGACAATGATTTTTTTTCAAAAGCTAATTAGCTTGTTCATTACATCCCCAAAATTAATAAACTTACAACTTCTCAGTCGATAAAGGAACGAAAGGTAAACCCAATGATACATAATTTAAAAAACAAATCTTAATGCGTTTTCTAAAACAAAATCACTGATTATGTCGTTTTTTTTAATATTTTTCAATATATCTTTTTTGATGCATAGAACTCCTAGCCTATTCAACATATCTTGAGACATAGATGTTCACAACTATGGTTTTAACAATTTCAGTTTAGAAAAGCATCTTTCGATAGGCATCGCGGTCACAAGAATTGTCAATAATATTCTGTAAGCAATCATCACACTCGAAAATATATCTTTTCTCACGCGAACTCAATCAATTTTGTAGAAGTTCATGGCTTGTCTACTTCATTTGATTCCTTTAGTAACATTACTTTCTACGTCAATAGTTCGAAACATAAAAATTTTCCAATCACATCAGAAATATCATCCTTCTTTAAAAAGATTCGCACAAGCATACTAGTTCCCGGTCATCTAAATTAATTAATTTTTGAGCATTAAATACGATACCAAATACGAACTAAGAGTTCATTTGTTCAAATCTATTCCTTAATTGAGAGAGAGCGATGTCAACTATGTGAATAAAGAAATAAATTCTAAATGACTCTTAGGTAGACAATTGTTCTTTATCATTATCAAATGTTTCATCAAAATGTCTTTTTCTCAGAATTCGTCATTTTGTAGGAAATGTTGGCTCATTTTTCAAATCTACAGCTATTTGTTTCACTTCTTCAAATTGCTAAATTGAATCTATTTTCTCTGTACTTCAAAAAAAGAAACAAGAACATCCAATTCTTTAACTGCAATATCAGGACGCATATCGTCCGATTGTAGCTTTTTACTAGCTACGTTTACTTTGTTTAAAACATCATGCCAAATAACCAAAGATAATATAAATTCAAATTTTGAAATCTCACATGTAGCTAAAGTTTGAGCATATCTACTTAATTTTGGATTTTCTATAATTTCTGCTAATCTGAATAAAGCTTTTCTATTTTTCGAAAGTTGTGAATTTATTGCTTTAATAGTTTAAATATACTCTCCCATCGTGTACTTGACAATGACGTTAAAGTTAAACCCTTTATATGATTCAGTAAAACATGTCATCATTTTGTTGAGTTAGAAAAAGCTAAATACATGCATCGGCGTGCTCTAGAAAATGACTTCGGTTTACGGGAAGAACTTGACATGTTACATAATACCAATTAAGGCAATAAGAACCACTTGACATGTAAAATGCTCTTAGATTTTATTTCAAGCGACCGTGTTTATACACCTTGATGTCACCTACTCACGTTAGATCCATCACTGTATCCTCGCCCCCACATGTTAAGTCCAAGATTTTTTGATGCAATTTGTAATTCATTGAAAAGAGCTAATCCAATTGTATCTAAAACATTTATAAATTTCAAAAAAAATTGTATACTACTATGGGAGAACATGACACGTATTATTATTATCAGTGTCATTTGTTCTTTGTGACTTGAGTCAGGATTACAATCAATAATAATAATAATAAATTGCCTCCTTAATTTTATTAACTATAGCATTTCTAACTTGGGACGCTAGAATGACAATCAACTCACTTTGGACTTATGACTAAAATAGTGGTGATGAATTTCTTTATTTTTAATAAGTTTAAAATTATGTATTATGGAATCAAACTTTGAAATCATTTCGATAAGACCCAAAAAATTACCTTTACCATCTTCTATCCAATTTTTATTTGTTCCACAAAAAGCCAAATTATTTATTGCAAGACAGTTACAACAACAATAATTCGAACCATTTCATTTTTTCAATATAGTGTGTTATTCCAAATTTGCATTTTCAATTCTTTGTCTATAATTTGATTTTTTCGATCGAAGTCTTAGCATTTTCAATGATTCCATGTTTTGAAGGTGTTCAATCCTATTTTCATGTTGTTCGGGTATTTTCTTAAGATAATTCCTATCTTTAATTCCTTAACTTGCTAATTGACTTTTTGAGGATTTTTTTTTGAATAATTTGTAACAAATGCAAAAATCTCTATCTAAATCTTTGAATACATTAATCATTCTCTATCCTAAGTTTCTCCATTTGGTAGATTTTGAAAACAATAATTTGAAGAAAATCTACTAGAGCATTCATCTTTTGAAAATTTAATATTAGTTTCCCATTCAGGTCCATTCTCAATAAGTAGGTTTTTAAGTTTTCTTTGAAGATCATCCTGAATTTTAGGATCATAAATGTTTAAATCCAAATCATTTTCCAAACTCTTAGAATTATATAGTCGTTTTCTTAAAGATTGTTAATATCATTATCATTGGTTTCTTTAATTATGTTTTCTTTTTTTCCATTTATTTCTTGTTTTCATCACTCTCATCCTTTCTCAAATCTTCAGTGTTATTTTTTTACCTCAAATGGATTTAATTCATCATTATTTTCATTTTCCATGATGATTAATTGTTCAAATTCAACTAATGAATTTGATTTTGTAAAAAAATTCTTTAGTAAAGCTTGTAAACTTTGAGTTACGACTTCTTGTCTTTGTCCTTTTTTCTTCTCAAATCCAAATAATTGCCCTAGGGGCAATTATGTAACTCGGTGAACCATAATGGGAGGTTGATAGAGTTACAGGCATGCCCTACAGAAAATTATATAATTTGTTATATATCTAACTCTATAACCAACCTTGCTCAAAACAAAAGGTGTTTTCCTTCTATTATATACTTGATATAATATGTTCTGTTAGTTAATTAATTTAATTAAAGTATATTTAATAGAAAATTCATAAATGGTATGTTTTGCGATAGTAGTTACAATGTGTTGTAACCATGAGTGATTTATTATAATAAGATAAATATATCATTTTAAATATTCCTAGTTAAGATATATCAAAGCCGGATATCGATGCATCCGTTGAGAGTAGAGTACGTAACGTTCTCCAAATATTGGGCAGCATATTACTTATGACTACTAGAGGGGCATCAGGGGTTACGTACGGATAGTTCTTGGATAACTATGAAATGACTCGCTCGACAGTTATTGGTTAATATAACTAAATTTAAACAGAAAATATCAATGTAACAAAATTACAGTTCTCTTGACTTGAGAATATTGTTGACCTTCAATGTGGAAGCTCCGCTTTATTTATAATTAAATCTTTGCATGACAGTCATTGAATGACTATATTTGGATCGAGTGGAACCATTGTAAATGAAACATTATTCAAGAGAGGATTCGTCTCCTTAGTTATATTGGGTTGGTATCACGATCAACCGAAGACAACTCAAAGTTAAAGTCTTTGGCCAGAGAAGTTCAGTTAATAAAAGTTGTTATTATTGAATCAAGGACTTTATGTTTCGACCATGGAGTTGAATATAACCGATATTGGAATTCTGACCATTATCAAATTCTATAAGTCCGAAGTGATATAGTTTTGATGAAGAGAATTGGCCAAAATATCACACCAGCTCCTAAGTGACGTATGAACATTAATATTCGAATAGTTTGATATTAATCGCTGACTGAATTTACACCTAGGAGTCACACGACCGAAATATTGAATACTTCTCTGAAAAAACGGTTCAATTAATATATAATTGTTATAAATTAATTAATATTTATGAAATATTAGTTATAAAACTTATTTTTGATTTGTTGAGCAATATTATTAGATATATTTATAATAATTGTAAATATACTGATTGATATACGATATCGATATGCATTTGAATTAGATTTAAATGCAGTTTAATTTGTTCGAGATTTAAATAGTTTTGAATCCCATATAGGCGGCGTGATTTTCGACCACTATAGACTAGCATAGGCGGCGTCTATATAATGGCAAAGGGGCTAGGGTTGACTGGATAAGAGGAAAGAAATAGTAAGAGAGAAATGTGGATCTTGATCTTAACTTTTCTTTCCGTTTCTTTCTCTATAAAAGCATCTCCACCTACTCTCATTTCTTACTTTCTGAAGCCCAGATTGAGTGGATAAGAGGAAAGAAAGATTAAGAGAGAAATGTGGATCTTGATCCTAACTTCTCTTTCCATTTCCTTCTCTATAAAAGCATCACAACCGGCTCTCATTTCTTACTTTTTGGAGCCTATATCTATACCCTATGGCTGAAAATAACCCATAACATTCCTCCATTTTCAAAAATCAAATCAAAGTAAATTAGATAGAAAATATCCCATAACATCCCTCCATTTTGGAGTAAGATGCCAACATTCTCAGAAGGGACGCATCATTTCACGAAAGCAATTCACATGATGGAAGTGTCTCTACAGATTGGATTCATTCAAAAACAATATACAATTTCGTTGTTTGTTGTTTGTTGAGTAGATAAAATTTCACATTAGTAAGCATACCTTGCGACTGAATTTTGAAATTCGAAATGGAACAAAATCTTATTTTGATTTGAATCTGGAGGTGGAGCACAACTTTTAATATCAAATATCAGGGTTTTATACATTATAAGATTAACAAGCTTAGAAGAGGAAAACAAATCTGAATTAAAGAGAGAAATTAAGATGGACAAGAATGTTTTCTTTATTGAATATCCTAAAGTCGTGTTTGAAAACTGGGTTTTGTTGTTTCGGTTTCCGCTGGAATGCTTTGATTTCTGGATGGTGGTAAATAAACTAAGCTTGAACGATAGCAAAAAAAAAAAAAAAAAAAAAAAATGAAATTAACAATCATGACGATACTCCTTATTAGTTGTCCATTCACCAAACAATCATGTCTCGCTATTCTTCCATCAGCAAACCAGTATTAATTTCAAATAAATCAAACAGCGAAAATTTTTAACAAATGAGCTAAAAGTGATATTCCACGACTAAAGTAAATAGTAATATAATTATAACCTAATCAAACTTTAAATAAAAATAAATAATCTTATTTAATTTTAATTATTAGAAACAGTAAATGGTTTCGCTGTTTGTTAAGTAGATAAATTTTCAGCTTAAAAAGCATACCTTGCAATTGAATTTTGAAACGAAGTGGAAAAAAATGAATCTGGTTTGAATCTAGAGGTAGAGCATAACTTCTACTACCAAAATCTCAGGGCATTATAGATTATAAGATTAATAAGCTTAGAGAGAAAAATAAATCTGAATTAAACATAAAAATTAATTAGATGGAGAAGAACCTTTTCTTCGTTGAATATTCTAAAGTTGCGTTTGAAAATCGAGTCATGTTGCTTCAGTTTCTTTTGCAATGTGCTTAGACTTTTGTATACCTACGCCACACTGGCTTAGCTAGTATAAATCTTAGATCGTATACAACAAACTACATTGTCAATAACCTAACCATTGAGACAGTGGTACCGATCAAAATTATATCATTTTTGATATTTTTTATCGTGTTGCGTTACTTAAAAAACCAAGCTACTTGAAATTTTTTTATCAGTACGTCTTGCACTATGTAATTAAAATTGCATGTCACATGAAGACAAATGATACATTGTGCAATTTTGATTGCTTTTATGTACCTTTCATTTCTATAATGCAAACCATCTTATTATTTTCAAATTTATTATTTATGATATCACAGAAACCCTGAAGCGTTTCTACGTTTCATTTATTTGAACATATACAGGAAGGCTAACGGTTTATTGAAGCACATGAATCCAACAGTTCATAAATGTACATATATGAGAAAAGAACATAGAAAATATCAGCTTGCTGGAAACATTCCAAGCTACATGGATTTCAGCTCTGAGCTTTATGGATTCCAGTTCTCAAACTTAAAAGACAAGAAAAGCAAATCTTCTATTAGAGCACTAGTTATCTGCACCTTCGAAGGGGCCAACTTTCAGTTCAAGAATCTAAACATTCATAGGGGATAACTGCTCCAGAATTTGAAAAGTTGCACAAAATGAGTAGTGAAGATAGATAACTGGAAACTCGGCCGGACATTCGGGTTGATCATTGAACCTCATTGACATGGTCTAAGAACCGAGGAAAAGGATTGAAGTATCTACTCAGCACGTACAGACGTCATAGAAGTTGTGTTTGAAGCTTACGAAGAAACGCGCTCATCCATGCCAAACACAGTTTCCACAAAGTCATCACTGGTTAATTCGGTGCCTCGGATTTCCATTTCTGCCTGCAATTTAAAATGCATTCTCCAAGTCGATGTTCTAAATAAGAGAACCATTGACTTCAACCTGAGGATAACAAATATATGCGATCAAGAGGCATGCAAACAAGGATGGTTCTAATTGGAAATGTTTGGTAAAATTACAGCAATTATTCCAGTATTGAATTAGCATTCTATGCAGTTGTAGTTGCCAAGGCAATACAGGCAGGCTGCCTTTAATTTCTCCCTGGTTTGTGCAGGGTACCTAGCAACATGGTAATAATCAGAAAATGATAAAAACTTCAAATTTCTATAACAAATACTCATTATATTGTACTTTTAAAAGAATTGGGCGAAAAAGAATCTAATACTTACCATGTGGCCAAGCAAGCAGAACAGTACCATTTGCATTGGCATCTACAACAACGAATTTGGTTTAAGAACTGAGGAATCATGAGGATGTAATCCTGTTCGAGGCAGATTGGTGTTCAGAAAATAGGCAATTGGGATAAAATCTGTAAGGTCAAATGGGTCAAAGCTAAATCAAATTTAAGTGCTTGCTATCTCCTTCCAACATTGATGTGAAGCTTGGCAATGGATCCTCAACTTCTTGATTTGAGGTGTATATGGATTGTGTTTCAGACCGAAGCAGCAGCAGAAATGCCTAGCATATGTGCTGCAGAATCTGAGGATGTACCAACTTATGTCCCACCACTATTGGAAGAGCCTAGGAAACTGCACAATTCAAATCCAAAATGATGCTTGTTTGATTTATACACACGTACACATGAAATATAGTTAAAATGAAAAGTTAATTACATAAAAGTAAACAAAATTTACTGGAATTAACTATCAAATTAAAGAACTGCTAGGAGTTAGTTTATATTGACATTTAGATGAAATAATTCATTTGGTTTTGTCATTAAATTATCATGAAACAACTTTAAATAAAAAAACGTATTATTAAATTACTAAAAGCTCCTTTAAACATATTTCAAGTAATAAAGGCATTTACGCATTTACATGCCTTGACCTAAAGGTGATTTAGCGCTTAAATTTATTTAAGATTGCACTTAGTGGTGTTTCATTATCCTAGGTACTAGACTAAATGAATTTAGTACTGAGTTCTTTTTATATTACTTATACTCATGTTTGATTTCAATTTTAGAACCAGAGAACAAAAAAAAATAAGAGAATTCATTTTTCCAATTTAAAACAATAATCATGCTAACAATTATGTGATTGTGTATCATTTATTTTACAGTATATAGTTCAAAGTTTATATAAGCTTGTTATTTTATACTATATACTTTTTGGTTCACTGTTATTTTATCATTCGTATGATTTTTAATGTTTTTTATGCATATAATGTAAAATCGAAAATCTAATAGTAAAAAAATCATACATACACATGCACGTACTTGTAAGATAATTTTATATTCAATGTTGAAAAACTGAATGCCGCTTAATCTCATCAAGGTAGAAAATAAACCCATTGTTTCACCCTTCATTTCTCTTAAAAGTAACACAGCAAAGTAGAAATAATTCTACCTAAGTAGAATGTTATAATGGCTAAAATGCAAGTTTAATGCTAGAGTTAAACGGTACCATAGCTATCATACTTGACTTATGAGTTTTAACTAATATATAGGTCACTTTCAGCAATATGGTAATATTACAAAATGAAGCATCACAGATTTAAAATGACATTTACAATATACAAAATCCATTTACGGTTCACACTGGACAGAAAATGATTTGTTGTGCATTTTCACAAACTTAGTTCTTGATAATAGTAATAAAAAGCTATTAAACTAATCTTAATATTAGCTTACATAAAGAAGTGCAGAACTACAATATATAACAAATAAACATTACTTCGACAATTATTATGAATTAGTAAAAGTGTGAGGATAATGGATACTTGGTTATTCAGGTTGAACATTGAATCTCATCGTTGTCATCATCTTCAACATCATCATTGTGATCATCCTCGTCGTCGTCAATATCGAACACAAGTAATCTCCATTTTGAACTTATTAAAGTAATCATGACAGTGATAGTTTTTATTCCTCCAAAAGACTATCTGCATGGCGTTCAATGTAATTTTTTTACTAGATATACTAATCGACTATTCAAGGTAATAGGATGTGATTGATTTAAGCACCAGAGAATCATGTGTAAGATAGAGCTTACGATCCGACATTTACATATCCCAAATACACGAGTGGGAGATAAAATTCGAAAACACCGATCTTTTGTCGGTTCTAAATCAATTTTAGAGATGGTTTTAACTAAAATCGCACATGAATTTCTTTAGAATTAATAAACAAATTATGCAAATAACTCAATCAGTATGAGAGTTGTTCAAATAGGTGTGCCATCCGATGATGTACTAATATAATAGCCAGAATTAAGAGAAACACTAGTTTAATAGAAGTGATAACTAAATTTGCAGTCATGTTTGTTAAAATGGTTACATGTGAAACTCTTCTTATTATTATTACACTTAATGTGTATTACAAAGAAAATGTAATTTAATTTGGCATGCATTCCACTTTTAATTCCCGAAATAAAAGTTTGAAAACGTACCAATGAAGATAGTATGATCAACTTTTTTTCAATTTTACACAGAATATTAATAAATTATTTTAATCGATATATGACATATATCCATGAATTAAAACTTTATACAGACAAATCTAACAAATTACCTTATTGCAAATTAGAGACAAATATATTTAACTATCATCGTCAGTTATGACAACTCGGTACATAAGGCTTCATTCCTCTAAATACATTGATGTTGTAGAAAAAAAATGATACACATAAAATAATGTGAAACTAGTGTTCTCAAGCGCACCAACATCCTCATTAGTCACATGAATACCTACTTATGTTTTCTATATATGAAGTCTTAAAAGTAGCAAATCCATCATATTTGAATTAATTATGTGCCTAAATTGGTAAAATAAGATTAAAAAAATAGTGCTGTTGGAGTGGTGGAGCATTAAAATATATATTAGAGATAGTTACCATTGGGAAGTATGGCTAAAGCATGGTGGACCGGTATGATTTGGCATTTATTCATTTTATACTCGTTGAGAAGCTATCAGATTAACTTGTTACATATAGTTTATAAATAGCTCATTATGCAAATATAATACCTGTGCATCAATAATTGGTAATTATATTAGAATATTTCATTGAATATAAGAAGTTGCTACATGGCCACTAGGACATCACAAATAATAATACTAGTTGTAGCATTGCCAAATTGAACTGACTATTGAACAGCAATGAGACTTGGATCAAAATAAAAACCAGCACTCTAACTTGTCTGTGAGGTTGGACTCAAGGAACAATATTTGTATTGTGTGAGGTATTACAGTTTTTTGCAAAATAATATATTTTCAACTAACTTTACATCTCATTTTGGCTTTATTAATATGAATATATCCCAATGATGCATATGTTTATATATTTATATTGTAAAACGAATTGGATATGAGGTGAGGATTTTCAACCCAAATCGAGCCATTAATACAACCATATCACGTTCGAGTTTGATATGTACACACACAAAGTGCCATCGGTGATTTGCGGTGTCATCATTTTTTGTTAATTAGTTTGCACTTGTGTAGTAAATATAAACTCATACTATATTTAAAACAGTATCTTAATGAGTTTGTTGCTTACATTTAAGTATTTAACTTACATGTGTTTACTTATTGTTTTGGCTTATGATATTTAGTGTTATATATGTACAGCCAATACCAATATTTTAATCTAAATCAAATGCCTTTTTCATGTAAACAAGTCCAACCAAATTTTGCATCAACTTCAAGGGAAGCTATAATTACGATGAGTGTACACAATTTAACACCAAAATTTTGTGGGTAAGCAATCTTTGGTCTAACCAATCCATTTCGATCAGTTTATAATCACCTCATAAAGACAGTTTAGTTATCAGATTAACCAAATTAAACAAAATTATTACATTTTTGAAATTACTAATGTAATAGTAATTTTCTAGAATACTTAGTGATCTAAATAAATTATATTTACCATATATGTGTCAAAACTACTGTTAGAAAGCAAAAATTTCAAATTACAACGAAAAGTTCAAACATAAAATGTGAATAATTATTAGTCCGGTTATATCAGATAACCAACCGAATCATCCAAACTTACTTTGGCCGGTTTGGTTTGTTTTTGTTTTTATTGGTTTTAGTTCGATTTAACAATTTTTTCATCGAGCAAACCAAACCAACCAAACGAGATCACCCCTAAGTCTCAAATTGTTTTATAATTGTCAATTTACTATATCCAATATTTAGATGTTTTATTATACAAATTTTGTCATGTTTGAAATGAAAATCAGATGGAAAACAAACAATAGTATCAAAACTGCAAAGTAACTTACAAAAAATTCTTATCATATTTGTGAAATGAAATATCATAAATGCCATTTTGGTTTTATTTTATGTTTGGTACAACACACGTGCAATGAAACTATTGTAATGTTTTTTTACTATATAAAGATCAATAATTTTCAAAACTCGTATCAGTTTATTTTTTAAGTAAAAAAATCCCTGAAGTTTTTCTACATTTAAACTATGATTGTCAAAAAAATAATTAATTTTATGTTTCAATTTTGTATTTTTAGAAAAAAAATTTATAACTTCCAAGTTCTTTATTTTTTAATATTAAATTAATTAATTTATAACAAGTGATTCTTAATAAAATAATATTTTAAATTTTTATTACATATTATTGATACATTTAATACTTCAAAGTCACAATAACCTACTTTTTTACATATCATAATTTCACAAAATAAAATAGTTTATGTTTCATGCAAAATTATAATTTATATTTCGGTTCAATACTTTTCTAAAGATTTTTCTACCTACATGTGTTGATTTATTTATTTTTAAATAAAAAAATCCCTTAAGTTTTTCTATATTTAAACTATGATTGTTAAAAATAATAATTAATTTTATGTTTCAATTTTGTATTTTTAGAAGGAAAAAAAGAGATTTATAACTTCCAAGTTCTTTATTTTTTTTTAATAGTAAATAATTTATTTATAACAAGTGATTCTTAATAAAATAACATTTTAAATTTTTATTACATATTACAGATACATTTAATACTTCAAAGTCACAATAACATACTTTTTTATATATCACAATTTCACAAAATAAAATAATTTATGTTTCATGCAAAATTAAATTTAATATTTTGGTTCAATACTTTTCTAAAGATTTTTCCACCTATGTGTTGAACTACTAATACTATTAACTTGTTACAATTTTAAAAAGGATGGATCAATGTATTTGAGCTTAAACAAATCGTATGTTCAAAGTTTTTACAAATATAACTTAAGTTATTCCAAAAGATAAAGTAAAGAACATTAACAAAATTTATCCTAATTAAAAAATATGAATAATATTTTGTTTTACGAAAAAGATGAAATCATTCATGCCAACTAAGATGGTAATATAAAAGGTTTCAAATATCAATAATGGTGTGTATGAGTGTGTGCTTGTGAATGTATTCCAATTGAATATGAATGAATACTCATCACAACGTGAAACGTAGAAAATGTGGTTCAACTAATATAGATCTGTAGAACATTTTCTCATTCAAGATAAGATAATGATGGATTGTAAATCATCTTATGTTCATTATGTATCATTTAGTAAAATGTAATGCACCTAAGTGTGCAAGATTCAAATGTGAAAGACTTTGAGCACCTCCATGCACTTTCCATCTTTCAATGAACCGTTTGTTGAAAAAGTACTCAAGGAGTCAAGATCGGTACAAAAAATGGGAAAAATTGATTGTTCATACATAAATATTCGATTCAAACAACCAATAGCTTAGTGTGATTTTTCTTCATACTATTTTATAGAAATAGTTGGTACCGTTAATGAAATATAATTTATATTCAAATTATCATGACAAATAGTTGTACTTTGCACATTTTTAGTAGATCAATGGAATTACATGAAACCAATTATTCATTGTTTATGTAATCTTTTTTTCTTCTTTTTTGCAACAATAACGAATATAAATTTTGTCTTATGATTTTAGTACTTACCACTGTCAAGATATTAGTATGTTCGACGGTTCATTTGTAAGTGTTAATCCAAATCATCGTTTTTGAAAATATAAGTTTAAATATGTACTTCATTGCCCATCCTTCATTTCATTCTTTTTCATTCATGTAGCATTTTTTTGAATAATATGTGTTGCTTCATTGCTTCCAAAAGTAATATCTTTCATTAATATTTAATGTATTCACATTTAAATAAGTGAATTTTCTGCTACCTTTAACGTTTGATACGATTTTATGTATTTATGTGTATATCGTCTACATTGTCGAAGGTTCTACTTGGACATTATTAGGCTTCATCTAAGGTCTTGTTTTTTTACTTGATATAGGACACCCAATGATGTTATGACATTTTGCCTCATCTTTGACATTATCGCTCGTTGTCGTCTAATATTTCTAGAAATTCACCCGCTCCAATGTCACATCATAACACGGAACAAATTTATTTCAAATATTAAAAACATGAAATGTCACATAAAAATATGTAAAAGAAGATTATTGTTTTAATTTATCCGAATTAGAGAAAAAAACAATTTGGAAACAAGCTTAATTAGCTTAGGAAAAATTTAATAATAGAAATAATGATATGGAAAAAAGCAACAGTGGTTGCAGAGTACTAACGTTATATATTGATCAATATACTTTTAGACGTTTCTCTTAATATTATCCATAAAAAATACAATTTTTATTTGTAAAAAGTCAAATTTAAACTTTAATAAATTTAATGTCTAGTGTAAATCAATAAGGGGAAAACGTATTACATTTTTTCTCTAATCAATTTTCCGTTGAAATGCTATTTTAATGAAATTTCTTGTACAAAACATTCTTTCTTTGACAATCATCTAAACCAATAGTATATCCTCGTATTATTTGATATCACTGGAAGATTTTGTAAACAGTTCCATTTGTGGTTGCAACTAGAAGAAAAAGGAAGCATGCTTCCTCCAAAATAAATCCTTGATGGGTCTCATTCAATGAACGATAAACCATAGTTAAATATTTACCTTAAATTCTTAGCGTTATCAAAAGAAAACTAAGAAAAATATTGATTGTAGCAAGAAGAAAGTCGGGTGGGTGTGTATTTTTTGATATTTGTATCGATGATGAAAACAGTTAACATGTAATTCGTAATCTCCAAACACGCTTTGAGCTTCGATTAGACGTACCTATATTTATATATGATGTTAATCAATATTTTAACACATCAAGTTCTTTGGTGAGACAAAGTATTGGACACCATGGAGCCCGTGTTTTAAACAAGTTTTGATGTGGAGCTGAAAGTCATCAACAACTTATGCATAATCAAACAACCAACATATCCAACGAAATTGAACAAAATGATGTAAACACATGGATATAGAAATGATTATACATGTTGAACAAAAGAAACAAATATCATGAACTTCAAAAACTCCCAACAACAATTGTTTGTGCTCCTTGGCACCAAGATGCTGTCATGCATCGCCTCAAAATTGGATGTAATCAAGTGACCATCTTAGGGAAGCATCTCCACAAATAATGACTAGTAGACATTTTGGGAGCGCGAACATCCTAAGGTGATCAAAAAGAATTTTTGAAAGTGCACATATTTGCTATCATGTTTCATATAAATGAGAAAAAGAATCATGAAGAAAACAAATATAACACCTTATTGAATCATATATCTAGTTGAAAACATTTCTACCTACTTAATGATCTCTAAAATCCTTAAATAATAAAAAATAATTGAAATAATATAATTGTTTTACATTACAGTGCCCACATAAAAACTAGTTTTGAACCAAACCAAGTTATAATGACTTTTTCAAAATCAATTTATAAAACTATTTCACCCTAAACTGAATGAATTTGAGTTTTGTTCATTTTTAATTTGACTGACCTACATAAAAAAATGAGATAGGAGCGAAAGGAATAACGGTTAAAAAAAGTTATAAAAATAACATTACCAAAGACGATAGTATTATTTTAGAAAATAACTAGTTTTACTATTCTCAAATATTAGTAAGCAACTAATATTTGAGATTAGTAAACAATAATTATAATGAAACCAATGGATGATTCCTGTAAACTCAGACCTACTTCCTTAATTGATGATAAGGATTAAGGATGGCAGTGCATTAGATAAATAATCAATAAAGGAAAATCCACTTACATTAATCCAGTAAAGATGAAAAGAATTATTAAGCAACAATAACACCTATTTATCGATGAAGAAGTCATCCAAAGATAGAATAATTTTAAGTTTTATTTAAAAGAAAAAATGTAGAAAAAATTATTTTTGCAATATCGAGTGTTTATAAAGTGGACTCCTTAGAATACCGATATCATTTTGTATATGTAAGGAAAAAGTGCGTTACTACGGAACAATCACTTCAAAGATAAAATTATATATCCAACAAAGTTGATTATAATGATGGAATCATTCTAATTTTTAATCAATAT
Source organism: Allium cepa (assembly GCA_030765085.1). Taxonomy (NCBI): domain Eukaryota; kingdom Viridiplantae; phylum Streptophyta; class Magnoliopsida; order Asparagales; family Amaryllidaceae; genus Allium; species Allium cepa. Next base: position 196,319,050 of record CM060938.1, read on the forward strand.
AATTTATAGAATGCAAAATCTTGTTTTTTATAAGAAAAAAAATGAAATTACCATGTCATTTAGTTTAATCTCCTTTTTGGTACTAATGAAACATCCACCATTTTTACTTTGTTCTAATTAAATACGACCTAAAGTTCAGCAAAATTTTCCAATTACAAATAATAAGACTAATATGAAATAATCCAAATAAGTATTTCAATATGTCTTTCATAATTATGAAAAAAAAATTATTATGCTTGTTATCTACATTTTATGGATATTTATATTAATTAGGAAAGTGTCCAAACATTTAAATGTACTTTTGAATAGCTTTACATTTATGAAATATACTTTAGAGGCACTTGTTAACATATTTTTTAGGCAAACTAAAAGAGCTGGTACCAAAAAAAAAATCAGGTTGATAAGTTTTTTGGATTGAAAGATAGCATAGGAATGAGTGTCAATAAATATCAAGTATATCATCATGAAAACATAAATAAAACTAGTAATCACCAATAATTGACAAATGTATGTCAATTCGTATCAATGGAAAAAATATTGTTATAAAATAAACATAAGGTCATTAGGAAAAAAATATAACCTAAAATCATCAGCTAGACATCAAAACATTCAACTATAGAGAAAAAGAACTAACAACAATATAAATAGCGGAAAGAATCGTCTAAAAGCAATCAAAGAACATTATCCAGAGAACACAATTGGGATAGAGAAATCAAATAAAAGGTTATAAATAAAACACTGCACTATTAATGAAATGCATGAACTACATAATAAATCGCCAAAATTGCTTTAAATGAAAAAAAATTAGGTAATATATATTTTAGTAAAGTTACACACCTATCCTAGGAAAAAACAACTTGATTTTCTGAAATCATCAAACCTACGGCATCTTAAGTTACAATATAATCCTAGCAAATTTCGACTTATTCGTTTCTTCCACAATTGGAAGTCTTGCATAATTCATGTAGTTGACCCAAAAAAAACAAATCGCGGCACAATCTTTTTATTACTCAACTTTAGTGTAAAAGAGAGAAGCACCTTTAATGTTTATGTGACACTCCATTGCTTTCGAAAGTAATATCTTTTATAGATACTTTCTAATGTATTCACATTTAAATAAGTGGATTTTCCGTTACCTTTAATGTTTCAAACGATTTTAGTAATTATGTATATATCGCCTACATTGTCAAAAGTTCTACTTGGGCGTTGTTAGGCTCCATTTAAGTTCTAGTTTTTTTAATTGATGTATGACACCCAATGATGTTGTCACATGTGTATCACCTTTGATATTATCGCTCACTATCATCTAATATTTCTAGAGATTTTAGCGCTCCACATGCTACATCATAGTACGAAACAAATTTATTGTAAATATAAAAAAACATAAGATATTGTAAAAAAATATGTAAAAGAAGATTATTGTTTTAATTTGTCTAAATTAAAGGAAAAAAATTGGATAAGGAAAATTTTTGGATATGAAGCATGATTGGCTAAGGAGAGAACTAAAAAAAATAAAAATACTGGTATGGAAGGAAGCAACATGGTTGCAACGTACTAAAGTTATATATTTATCAAAATGCTCTTTAGACAATTCTCTTAATATTATCTATGAAAAAAAATATAAAAATTTAATTAAATTTTCAAAATGTTCAAATTTAAATTTTAGTAAATTTAATATATAATGTAAAAAATATATTATACATTAAATTTTTTTAATATATAATTATATTAATAAATTCAATATATAATGTTTAAAAAAAATGTCGAGTGGACCTATATTTCTTGGAATTTGAATTGAAGTTGAAAAAATTAACATGTTTTTGGTAAATTTAAGACACAATTTGACCTTAGGTTGGACGTATATTAATATTTATTTACGATGTTAATCAATATTTTTACACATCATGTTCTGGGTGTAGCGAAGTATTAGACACCACCGAATCCATCATGTTTTGGAAAAGTCTTGATGTGGAGTTGAAGATCAACATCAACTTATGTATAGTCAAACAACCAACATAATATAACCAAACTGAACAAAAATGATGTAAACACATGGAACATAAAAAATAATACATGTTGAAAAAAAGAAACAAATATCATGAGCTTCAAAAACTCCCAACGGTTGTTGGTGTTGTTTGGCGCCAAGATACTTTCATGCATCACTTGAAAACTGGACGTAATTAAGTGACCATATTAAGGAAGCATCTCTACAAATAATAGCTACTCGATAGTGTGGGAGCCCTAACAACATACTATGGTGATCAAGGAAAATTTTTGAATGTGCACATTTGCTATCGTGCATCATATATATGAGAAAAGGAATCACGAAAAAGACAAATATAACACCTGACTGGGCTATACATCCAGTCGAAAACACAATCGAAAACATTCTACCTACTTAAAGATCTCCAAAATTCTTAAATAATAAGAAACTTTTCGAAATAACATAATTGTTGAGGTTTACATTACAATGCCCACAGAAAATTTATTTTTGAACCCAACTAAGTTGTAATGGGTTTATTCAAATTCAATTTTCAAAACTATTTCAGCCTAAAATGTATTTATCGCATTGGGATATGAATTTGAATTTTATACATTTTTGTTAGATCAACCTACATAAAAAATGAGATGGGAATAATTGACAAAAAAAGTTAATCGATATCATTACCAAAGGGGGGCGGTATATTTTCAAAAAATAATCAATTATACCATCCTCAAATCTATATCTAACCTTATACGACATAAAATATTATTGCTTGTAAGTGAAACCTAATGGATAATTCCTACAGACTCAAACCTACTTCTTGATTTGATGATAAGGATTAACAACAATAGTCCACTAGATAAATAGCACATAAATGAAAATCCACCATACATTAATCCTATAAGGATAAAAATAATTATTAAGCAACAAAAACACCTATTTATCGATGAAAATCATCAAGATAGAATAAAATTTAAGTTTAGTTGAAATGAAAATTGTAGAGAAATTTATTTTGCAATATCCAATGTTTATAAAGTTGATTCCTTAGAACATTGATACCGTTACATATACAAGAAAGAAGAGTTTACTATGGAACAATCACTTTATAGATGAATTACATATCCGACACTGTTGATTGTAACTATGGAATCGTTCAAATTTACTGATTAATACAAAGTGCAAAATCTTGTTCACTTTTAGAAAATATGCAAGAGTACACCGTCTTTTTAATTTAATTTCCTTTTTGGTACTAATGAATTACCACCATTTTTACTTTGTTCTAATAACATGTGACTTACATGTTAGCAAAACCTTCCAATTACAAATAATAGATTAATATAAAATCATGCAAAAGGGTATTTCAACATGTGTCTTCCGCAGTTATGAAAATTTATGTATTTTATGTTTTTTACCTATGTTTTATGGATATTCAAATTAATCAAACAAGTGGAATATTTATATGTACTTTTGAATAATTTTACATATTTGAAATATATTTTAAGGGTATGTAAACATATTTTTTAAGCAAATTAAATGAGTTAGTACACCTGAAAAATCAAGCTGATAATGCTAATAATGCACATAAATTTTATAGATGTTCATATTAGCAATATGAATATACGCCCATTGTACATGCGCGTAAAATAAACAAGGAGTGTCCTTTTCGTTAGAAAAATTAGGGCATTTCCAACCCCAAGTATCCACCGGTTTCTCTTTTATAGGAAAAACGAACCTTGGGCAGTCAAACTACTTTAGTGGTTCAAAGGGCTTTTAGATTGAAAGATAGCACAAGGAATGAATGTCAGTAAATATTATATTAGGTATAGCATCATGAAAACATAAAAATAAAATTAGTAATCACCAATAACTGACAATCTTATTTGTCATTTTCATATCAATGGAAAAGGAATACTGTTGTAAAAGTTAACATAAGGTCATTAAAAAAAATATAAACTGAAATCAGCAGCGCGAGATTCAAGCCTTCAAATATAGATCAAAAGAACTAACAGCAATATAAATAGTGGAAAAATCATATAAAAGAAATCAAAGAACAACATAATCTGAAGAACATAATTAGGATAGAGCAAATCAAATCAAATGCTATAAATAAAAGACACTGCATTGTTAACTGCATGAACTAAATAATGAATCACCAAAGTTATTTCAACTGAAAATTATTATATAATATATATTTCAGTAAAAATACACAATTATCCATAGAAAAGAACGACTTGATTTACTAACATTATCAAGCCTTGGCATCTTAAGTTATAATGCCAGCAAGTTTTGACATATTTGTTTTTTCCATAATCAGAAGTCTAGAATAATTCATGTAGTTGACAAAAAACAAATTATATGTACAAAACTCCCAATATAAAAATAAATAATATTTCATACAACTCAATCAAGCAAAAATATGTGTACTAAAAGCTAAACCGTCCATCGATTCTTCAGTTCTTCCTCAATTTCTCAAATATTTCACTACCATTAACAAAAAAAATTAACCATTTTCCCTACTCCATCGACAATAATGGAGGAAATTAGTTCATGAGGCAGACATAAAAAACTGAAGAAAGTCTTGATGTTGTCCATCAATTACTTACTAAAAATAGCATTTCCCTCAAAACATAAACAAACCACTTTTCCTTAAGAAGCTTGTTTACTTGGAGTTTACAAGAAAAGCTTGATGCCCTATGTCTTAACAAAAATACGAATTTTCGCTAAGAACTATAAATATTTAGCTTAGAAACAAGGCGACTAGTTTTTTAGATTTTTCTTGTAACTTCGAGATGAATGGCTAGTGAAAGGACATGCTTGTGGTATAATAAACATGTAATTAAAGAACGCATGCATATAACTAAGCGAACTTTATTTAATGGTGGAATAGTATGAAGATTTTTTTTTTCAATATAACAATAGGCAATACAAACTACCAAAAATGTTAAAGTCTCTTACTTACAATGCAAATTAAGTAAATAAAAAAGCAAGTGTCTTTCTTTTTTGGTCAATAGTCCAAATTGTAACTTGATTAATCAGTCTGTAAAATATATGGGTAATATCCCTGGCTTCCGCATGTTAGTGGCAATTAAACAAAAAATCCTTCGCAGCTGAATCAATGAACCAAGCGCTAAAAGCGTGATAGCTAAAGATCAAATCGGCAGGTAAATCAATATTAAAGACAATATTTCTAAGAAGGCGGATATTTCCAAACGCACCGATCAAAAATTACTAATTCCATGATCCACGAAAATTTTCAAAAACTAAGTAGATGAACTTTATAGTTATCCTTAGATCCAGACAAAGAATGCGCACTCAGCAAAAAATTCCAAAAATAAAAGCAGAGAAATAAGCATACCTAAAAGATGAAAATCCTACTCTAGAAGAAGACGAAATCGCAGCGCAAATCTTTCAATTACTCAACTTTAGTTCAAAAGGGAGAAGCGCAAGGAATTTACATCTGCTGATGCCAGGAGAGAAGTATTATATTTGCTAGAGAGTACGGGTCTACTAACCAGATTTGCGAAGAAAGGAAAGAAGTGGGGTTGGATTTAAATGACTTTCCGCAGTTGATCTTATGGAAAATAGACGGATTATAAAGTAAATTATTTGGATTGTATTTAAAATCTTTATGTCTACTCCAAATGCTATGATAGATAAATAATCTAGTGCCCTGCCACTTTTTAAACTAAATGCAGAAATAAACAGTTTTGACTAGCTCAGCGCCAATGCTGGCCAAAACATGTAGACGACATTTTAAATTTTCACCTATATTTTTTTATATACATAAAATTATACAGATGCGACAAGCACTATTGTCCTAATAGTTAAGTGATTCGACTTTGGTGCAAGAGGTCATAAATTCGAAACTTGCGTAGCGTGATTCAAACATATATTGTCATGTGATTTGTGATATGTTGTCCCAGTGACATGTTGTATCAAAGTATCATTTAAAAAAAATTATACAGACGTAATTTCTAATTGCGTATGTTTTGTTTTATAGAAAAACTATAAATGCGCAATTTGAGATTTCACCTTTATATTTTATTTTTTACAAATTTACAAAGTAACATTTTGAAATCGCAATTCTATTCTAGAATTTATTTTACTTGAGATATTTGAAATTGCATCCATTTACTGGTTGTAAAGATACCGCGCCCTTCCTTTTTCTCTCTTTACTCATTTCTATTTTATCAAATTTCAAAGTAAAAAAACCCAAAACCATCCCTTTTTTCTTTTTCAAAAATATGTGTATTAAAAAAAAGGTTCTTTATTACTACTAAAAAAGCATATACTTCAATAATATATCTCATCAAAACCCTATGATCATCCTAATTAAAATGGGTGTCCTACAAGGAAAAAGAGAACGTATTATCTCTTTATGTTAACTCACGACTTTTAAATAAAACAAAGGTACAAAGCGTGTAAAAGGTAATCAAATAAGGGAAAAGTTTAACACAAAGTAAAATACTTCGAAACTCCCTATAAAAATACTCCCTTACAATAGTAAGTATTAAAAACTTACTTTAATAAAGTACTCCATTCATTAAATAAAGTTGGTTTACCCAAACCCTATTCTCCTTCAACCTTTCCTTTCTTCTTGAACAATGGCAGATATCGAACGAAATTAGTCTTCATCAAACACTTTGGAACCAACCTACTTCCCTTCCGCTTTAGATCTACACTTCTTTGGAAGCTAGTTAGGATTCTCCAAGGGATTCTAAGCTATTTGCAGTTGAAGTAAGCGGACTTGACGTTGATTCAAGAATGAAACTTCCTCCCCGTTGGATCTGGGATGCTTAGTTTTCGCATAATAAGCCAGATTTGCCAAAAATATGATCTTGTCCCTTTGTATCTTCTCTCTTTAAGCTTAGCTATTTTGGTAATACCTAACAGTCTTCAGTAATCAAAATAGTTTGAATCCTCTCTGGAAGTTGTATACCCTTAAACACCCTGGAATTACGTTCACGTCATACATGATACATTAGAGTGGTCGTAACAATATTAGTGAGATGGTTCATGGCCTTGGATCTAGAATTCGGAAACACAATTATTCATAGCTGACTACTAAGTTGTTACATGATATATTTTGCAGTTGTAGCTTTGTTTTAATAGTTTTCCACAAATTATTTAAGTAAGGGTAGTTAAAAAATATGTGATATGTGTTCGTAATATCATGTTTGCATGGATTACAAGTTGTATCTATATATGGATTCCAGTGTATTACTTTGTCCTTTGTGTTCAATTCTTTAATCTTGCTAGAAGAGAATATGAGGACATCTTGGGAGTAAAAATTGTTATTCCACACATCTTGCACCATTCAAGTTTATGTTTACCTCTAGTATTTTCCCCGCTAATTTAAAAGAAAACACTCCCTTCTAGTCTGGAATCCAGCACCAATAATTTGCCTTTGCACCACTATTAATTTGAATGCTACTAATTTGGTCGCATATTGGGGTATGTGGATAAGAATTGGTCCACACTCCGTACATTGTTATGTAGTAGAGAGCATAGTTTCTCATTGGAGCCGGCCATAACTAATAGAAATTGCCAACCCAGTTTTTCCACTAGTGGAACTGTTGGATCTGGGCCAGCGCAAAATGGGCTAGATGAGTGAATTTTAATTTTTTTTAATAATTTTAGATTTTATTAGGCCTATGAAGTCCAAATTAATTTAGATCTAATCTAAATAAATTTTAAATAGGTGATTTTACTTAATTACTTAACGAAATAATTTTATCTGATATATATATATATATATATATATATATATATATATATATAAAGTGCATATATGCATCATATACACATGTACGTGCACTTTTACATGCACGTGCAATATATAAAGTGTAAATGGTTTAATGTGCTCGTATCTAAGTGCTGAGATTTACGTTGTAGCAGACAGTTAGCACATATATGTATATGTGTGTGTGTTTGTTGTCGACTATATTATATAATATCAGTAAAATATAAAATATATTTATATATGAATATTTACATATATATAACTATTAAGTAACTATATATACATATACATCATATGCAAAATAGTTATATATAATTTAAATTTCAAATTTAAAACTAAATCTAGATTTAAACAAACTTTCAAAATTCAGATATAGAATTTAAATTTTACAAATAAATTAAGTCGTATTTATATAAACGTATAAAAAAAATTTAATTTGAAAATACATACATAAATATAATTTAAATTCCATTTTCTTTTGTAACCCTACTCCTAAGAGTGGAGCTAGGGAAGTCGGTAGGCCTGCCCTAACCGACCCCACTTTCTAGCCATTGAAAATCATTTATATATTTAAATAATGTTGTATTATATATTATATTAACATTTATTTTTAGCCATGTTATAATCTTTGAAAAAAATCACATTTTTTTCTTTTTATAATAAATACATAAGGATTCATTTTTGGTTTTTTTTTAAGTTTAAATTTAAAATTTACGTAAAAAGATTGTTTTTTAAATTTTTGTATATTATGTTCTATAAAATATATACATATACATATTTATATTTATATTTTTATAATGTCTATTCTATATTAACAAATTACAATTTTAATTTTTAAATTAATAAATATTAAAAATATATTTTGAATTAAGTAAATGTATTTATATATAAAAAAAATTGATCCATGTACATACAAGTAATATGTGAAAATTTTATTATTGTAATCTATAAATATACATATGTATATATTGGTTTTAAAATTCAATTTTTAATTTAAAATACTTTTAAAATTAATTTTTAAATTCAATTTATTTTTATTTACAACATGGCCAAAAGCTAAATTGTCATATACACATAATTTTTTTTTTAATAATCACACACACACACACACACACACACATATATATATATAAACAACAAATACATATAAGAATTTGTGATATAAAGCTAACATATACATGCATAATAACATGATGATTGGGTGTATATAAAAGGTGCCTTAACTAAGCGTCGTTTTAACATCTTGAATGATGAATCAAAGGATCTTCTAGAATTAGATTCAAATTCTTCTTGATATTGCTAATGTGACAACCCACACCTTTCGATACACCGATTCAAAGTCTATGATGACTTTTGGACTCGTGTCGGTGTCAAGAGTATGAGCTATCATGGTTTTTAAAATATTTCAGAGACTAAAGATATAAGAATAAAATTTAAGACATACTACACCTTCAGATCTCACAGGGGAAGACAGAAAAATATAAATACTAAAAATAGTCATCTTAGAAAATATCCAAAATACAATCATAAAACAGTTCGTAGTCAAATCCATAGCATACAAAAATAAATCACATAGTATGATAAGATACTAAATACAATAAAGTACATGGAGAGTAATAGGAAATAAAAAGCAACCCTAATGCTAGGCTCGCCTCTCCAAGTACTATCGATGGGCCTATCATTTGTTGTCCTGTCCTCCTGTTGTAGGGACAAAGAAAGGAAAAAGCGTGGGGTCAGACAAAAGTCTGGTGAATGAGTTACATTATTAATATATGGTGATCATATGCAATTGACTTTAGTAATACTCTACCTGTCCTAAAATATTCAACTAGTACGGGGTTTAGCTCAATACAAACATACACTAATGAATTGTGCAGACTCATACCTTAGATCGAACAACTAATCGAATCTCAAGACAACCAATGATCGGCTAATAGCTAGAGGAACTATTACTACATAAAGTCATTCTATAGTTTTAACCATGGAATCACATTTCCTATATTACGTCTACATGTAATTTCTAACACAAGTTTCCCTACAATTTCCACCATGAGACTAAGTGTAGCGACTCGGAATTTCACTACTTTGTTTAGTGAATATTTAATTAATTTTAAATATTCAATATATAAGTTTTATAATGAAAATAAACTCATTTTAATTAATTAAAAATGATGGTGAAATTGTTTTCAAAAAGTGTTTATCAAATTAAATAGTTCATAGAAAAACAGAAAATGTGACCGAAGAACGTTTTCCAAAATTTCGACCTTTCGACACCAGAAAGTTGCCAGAAACATTGTTTGTCTTTGTGCACTATATATACATTTATATAAGAGTTTATTAACTAGATAATAATACATTTAACTAGATAATAATACACTTAGAAATAAATTATCTTATATTAATATGGAAAAGAAAGTGATGTGACTAAACATAATAATTATATATATAAAAAAAGAAAGCGATGTGACTAAACATAATAATTATATATACATATATAAGAAAGTGATGTGACTAAACCTAAAAAATATATGTACATATATATATATAAGAAAGTGATGCGATTAAACATAATAATTATATATATAAAAGAAAGTGATGTGATTAAACATAATAATTATATATATAAGAGAGTGATGTGACTAAACATAATTATATATATATATATATATATATATTATAAAAGATTTGTGATATGACTAGATATAATTATGATATGTTATATTATTTTATTTATTTTGCGCCTATAAACACCACCCTTCTCCTATTCCATTTCATAAGTTTTCTTCTTCACTTACTCAAGTTTTCGCCTTCTCTTTTAATGGTCTCTCATCTTAGAAAAATTATGGAGAAATTTATAGCAAATAATAATTAAATATATATAGTATATGCATATATACATAAACACTTCAAAAATATACTTAATCTCCTCATCCACCCTTTAGAAGCTCACGGCCAGCCCATCTCCACCTTAAAGCCGAGAGCACCACCACCTAGCAAATGTGGTCAAGCACTCCTAGACCTTGGCTGAACACATATAGGAAGAAGGAAAGAGTTAGAAAGGCTCCGAAGCAAGTAAAAGAGGAAGAAGTGCCGTTAGAGTCGAAAGAGAAGTCCACAAAAAAGTTTGGTGGAATGGAACTAATTGTGAGTACTCAACATTTAATTTACTAAATTATCTCTCAAGTTAATGATATGAAAGTTTAGTATATTGCATGATTAAGTGTTTGATTACTTGGATAATTATTTGGTTGATTAGATGATTATTAAGACGGTTGATAATTTGTTTGATGAATGATGAAAAGAAAACCATAATTGAAACGATTAAGTAACAAACCATAGTTATTTCACGAAACATAAATCCATATGGATGTGTATATGAAGTTATTTAGCCTCTTAATGGTTTTAAAAATATAAGAAGATTGAAAGTGAATATTATAATAATATAATATTATGAAATAATTTAAAAGTGAAAAAGAGATTTAATATGGAAAATATTGGTTTAAATATTTGAATATGGTATATAAATGTTCTATAAACATTAAAATTCAATTTGGAAAAGTTTTTTCATGTAATGAATTTGAAGTCAAAAATAGTCGTGTCGCGTAATTGTAGTTCGCGATTTCGCGCCGTAAAGGTTAAATCCTTCTATAGGATTGAATCGGAGTCGGATTTCTTTGCAACAAGAATTTTACAAACTCTTATGAATATTGTTTTCGAATAAAATAAAAGAATCAATATTTCATTTAATACATTTTGAAATATGAGTAAATCAAGATTTTGGAAAAATCACGGTTTTGCAGTTCAGAATCCATAATTGGATTTCTTTGAAAATAATGTTTAAAATTGTTTAAAAATATGAAATAAATCTTATAAACCTTTTAAAATGTTTTAAAAGTGATTTGGATTATAAAAATGAATTTCCAAATGATAAAAGTTGTTTTGATTAATATAGCTTAAAAAATGCATTTTTCGTAGCATTTTTCCACGGCACTTTTCTATAACTTTTGAAATACAGTTTTAAACGCAACCGTTCTTTTCCAAATCTTTTGAAAATATTTTCAAATGATTAATAAAGTATTTTAAAGGTAATTTTAAAGGATTTATGGAATGATTAAAGGTTTAATGATTTGGAGTCGGTTAAATAACTTAACCGCCTTATGGGTGTAAGAGAGATAGTGTTTAGGCTTGAGTTTGGAAAACTAATTTCCTGCTCTCTCTGGCTATCTGGACCACAGAGGGTATAGTCAATTTGATTTACTCGGATCAAAATTTGTAACGTATAAAGATATAATTTTCTAAATATAAATAACTTGGATTTTGTGGAGATGATCTTCTTGTACTCGGTGTTAAAGCCCGAAGAGGGAACTCATACTATTCGTGGAATTTAAAAAGTGATTTCACCGTTATTCCTCCCATAGTATTTATTGAATATGGGAATTGATATTGAATTGAATTAGATGATTTCTATAAGATTTCTCTCACTTAATATTTATTGGGTTTGGATTAACATCCTAGATAACATGGTTTTAACTCAGTCAAAATTTGAGTTTTGAATAAAAATAAATTATGTTAAGATTTAAAGAAAACAATTTGCAAATATTTTTCCAAGTGAAGAACGAAATGATTTCGAATTAGTCCTAGTTTTAAAAAGTTTTGAAACTTAACCAAATGATTTGATAAATGAGGCTAAATGATTCCATATACTCTAAAAAGCTAAAGGAATGATTCAATAATTTTATCTTTAAGAGATACCTATGAATGAATAAAAAGATGAATTACATTGACTGATGATTGATAATCATATATGAACTTAACACCATTTTAATCGATGATTGGTTCGAAGTAACCGGGATCAGATTTGGGTAACTCCTATCCGAAAACCACTTCGTACCAATGTATACGTTCGAAAGTGAAGACATGTTGAAGATGATGATTACCGAAGATCGAAGATCTTCATTGTGAAAAGACTACTTGTTGACATTATCTAGGTCTCTCCTAATATAGAGACATTTATTATAGCAGTGGCCCTATCGTGTTTTGAAATCTTTTGGATTGTAAGGACTACTCGCTACCAATGGTAGTAGTAGGAGTGCCTTCGGTTTCATTCAGTCCCAGAATGAACTTTTATGGATGAGTGTGTGACATTGCATTTCTAAATCACGATCATTGAATTTTACAAACGTACATCTATGGGTGGCATAGGAGGCAACTCCTATTAGCTTAACACCCTTTGAGACATACGAGCTCGAAGGTTGTATTTTTGTCGAAGTCAATTAGTGGCATTCAAAGTGGAACCAGTTGGTTAGTTAAGGCGTAGCCTCACGAGCCTCGCATCCCAGGAATGATACGGGATACTATGTGATCTGAAGAACACACATTCGGGCTGTTGGTTGGTGTATATGATGGTGTCATGTAGGGACCCATTGGGGGAAGGCATCCCTCAAGGCATTTATTGCTCCCATTTATTTTAATATAGTAGCTAGCTTGCGCAAAGTGATAAGGCTATCGGATATTGGTAATGTAGCAAATACAGTTCAAAGTGACTTGCTTGAGAAAAGTGATTAAGACACCGTAGGAACTATGTTTGCTATGCGTGGATCGAAGGAAAAGACCACTATTTCCCTGTCATGTTGGAAATCCAATTCCAATACGAGCTTTACGGTTTTGATTGTATTCCCAAAGTAGCTATGATGATTTGCAAACATTCCAGCTACCCCTTTAGTATCATATATTCCGTCTTGGTATATTCTGTTTGACCTAGTCCAGATATATTACCATAGACTTAGTCCAGGTATTGATACTAGTTTTATATATATTTACTCGAAAAAGGTTTTTGAAACCTGTAACAATCCAAGTTCCAGTGGGTTTGGATTTTTCGCAAAAATGTTAAAACCCAAATCCGCTGAAGCCCGAGTTGGGTGTCTGGTATCCTGCAAATAGGCAAAGATAAATATGCCAAAGCTCAAATAAATATCTCACGGAGAAACTGAGTAAAATATAGTAATAAGTAAATACTCACCAAGGTAATATCACTTTTTAAAAAGTGTCTCAAAGCTGGAAATGTCTTCCATCTATCTAACTTGTGGGATGATATAAGGAGGGGGTCAGAACTAAAGTTCTGGTGAATGGACAACTTATACACTTCTAAGCATAATTCTACATATACTGTTCTATTTCCATTTTCAATTATATTTGGTTTATTGGGTTTATAATACTCTCGCCTGTGTACGTGTCCCTAGTAGATTAAGACCTAATAAACTACGTCTGTAAAGGACAGCTTCGTGAGACCTACAATACATATGTTCCGTCGTCTACTATGTAAACGTGAAACTGCATCCGCACTAGCTTATACTAGTGCTCAGACATCCATAATGCACCAACCAGTGCGTACCTTGAGGACTATACGTAATCGTTCTATCTAATCCTTGAATTCCGCTAACATGTCTACCTTGTATGGAACTCAGTTGGGGATTTTCTATATATGTAAAGGTCGCTTCGTTAGGCCTACAATATAGATATTCTACTTGGTCTGTCTCTTCTCTTATCATGTCTATAGCCCCATGCAGCCCGCCCTCAAGTAATGAAAGTTATTTCGAGAGCTAAGTGGTTGTGCCCTGCGGCAAATAATCTAAACATCCAATTGGCCATACCTCTCATCCAATGTCTCGATAGTGAAAGAATCATTGGCCCCTTGGTTTAACTCTTATCTTCCCCGACCTTGCTTTAACCGATGATGGCTGATACCCACATGCAACTAAACATATGGGTCTTGCCCACTGTAACCTACTCGCAAACTAGAGTACTGTGTCGTATGAATATCCTACTCCATCATCAATCTTTTGACTGCCTACAAAGGTCTGTTTCGTTAGGCCTGCAATGCAAAAGCAGTCAAGGTATACTCTCTTGATGGAACATCTACAGACCTGCCTTTAGGGATGCAGCTTCTTTGGGCCTACCCCAGAGGGCCATCCTAGAGTATCCTCACATCCCGTTAAAGTCTCATACTTCCTTCTAGCCCAAAATAAACAAGTTGGACATGCTCTTTCTATACTAAAAATCTGCGATGAATTGCTTCGTTGGGCTCTTTATCTAGATTATCTTATAATATAATATTATTAAATGATTTAAAAGTGAAAAAATGATTTAACATGGAAAATATTGGTTTAAATGTATGAAAATGGTTTATAAATGTTCTATAAACATTAAAATTCAAATTGGAAAAGTTTTTTCAAATAATGAATTTGGAGTCAAAAATAGGCGCGTTGCATAAATGTGGTTTGCGATTTCGCGAAATCCACGCAATCCTTCTTTAAGATGGAATCGGAGTCGGATTTCATTGCAAAAAGAATTTTACAAACTCTTATGACCATTTTTTTCAAATAAAAGTAAAGGATCACGATTTCGCTTAATAAATTTTGAAATATGAGTAGAACAAGTTTTTAGAAAAATCGCGGTTTTGCAGTTCAGAATCCATAATTGGATTTCTTTGAAAATAATGTTTAAAATTGTTTAAAAATATGAAGTAAATCTTATAAATGTTTTATAATGCTTTAAAAGCGATTTGGGTTATAAAAATGAATTCCCAAATGATAAAAGTCGTTTTGATTAATATAGCTTAAAAAACATTTTTCGTAGCATTTTTCTGCAGCACTTTTCTATAACTTTTGAAATATAGTTTTAAACGCCACCGTTTTTTTCCAAATCTTTTGAAAATGTTTTCAAATGATCAATAAAATATTTTAACAATAATTTTAAAAGATTTATGGAATGATTAAAGGTTTAATGATTCAGAGTCGATCAAATAACTTGACCGCCTTATGGGTGTCACAGAGATAGTGCCTAGGCTTGAGTTTGGAAAACCAGTTTCCTACTCTCCTTGGCTATCTGGACTGGCCTGACAGAGGGGATAGTTAATTTGATTTACTCGGACCAAAATTTCCAAAGTATAAAGATATAACTTTCTAAAATATTAATAACTTGGAATTTGTGGAGATAATCTTTTTTGTACTCGATGTTAAAGGCAAAAGAGGGAACTCGTACTATTCGTGGAATTTAAAAGGTGATTTCACCATTATTCTGCCCATAGTATTTATTAAATATGGATACTGATATTGAATAGAATTAGATGATTTCTAAGATTTTGCTCACTTAATATTTTTTGGGTTTGGATTAACATCTTAGATAACATGGTTTTAACTCAATCCAAATTTGAGTTTTGAGTAAAAAATTTATGTTAAGATTTAATGAAAATGATTTGGAAATATTTTACCAAATGAAGAGTGAAATGATTTCGAATTAGTCCTAGTTTTAAAAAGGTTTGAAACATAACCAAATGATTTGATAAATAAGGCTTAATGATTTCGTATACTCTAAAAAGCTAAAGGAATGATTCAATAATTATATCTCTAAGAGATATATATGAATGAATAAAAAGATGAATTACACTAATTGATGATTGATAATCATATATAAACTTAACATCTTTTTAATCGATGATTGGTTCGAAGGAACCAGGAACGATTTGGGTAACTACTATCCAAAAACCAATCGAACCAATGTATACGTACGAAAGTGAAGACATGTTGAAGATGATGATTATTGAAGATCGAAGATCTTCACAGCGAAAAGACTGCTTGTTGACATTCTTTGGGTCGCTCCTAATATAGAGACATTAGCAGTGGTTCTATCATGTTTTAAAATCTTCAAATTGCAAGGACTACTCGCTACTAATGGTAGTAGGAAGAGTGCCTTCGGTTTCGTTTAGTCCCAGAACAAACTTGTATGGATGAGTGTCTGAAATTGCATTTCTAAATCACGAACATTGAATTTTACAAATGTATATCTATGGGTGGCGTAGGAGGCCACTCCTATTAGCTTAACACCCTTCTCTGAGACATACGAGCTCAGATGTTGCATTTTTGTAGAAGTCAAATTTTGATACATGAAAATGGTAGTGTGACATTCAAAGTGGAACCAGTTGGTTAGTTAGAGCATAGCCTTACGAGCCTCGCATCCCAGGAATGATATTGGATACTATGTGGTCTAAAGAACACACATTCGGGCTGTTGGTTGATGTATATGGTGGTGTCTTGTAGGGCACCCATTGGGGGGAGGCACCCCTCAAGGCATTTATTGCCGCCATTTATTTGAATATATTAGCTAGCTTGAGTAAAGTGATAAGGCTACCGGATATTGGTAATGTAGCAAGTGCAATTCCAAGTGACTTGCTTGAGAAAAGTGATTAAGACACCGTGGGAACTATGTTTGCTATGCGTGGATCGAAGGAAAATGCCACTAGTTCCCTGTTATGTCGGAAATCCAATTCCAATATGAGCTTTACGGTTTTGATTGTATTCACAAAATAGCTATAATGCTTTGCAAACATTTCGGCTACCCCTTTGGTGTCATATATTCCGTCCTATTATATTCCGTTTGACTTAGTCTGGATATATTACCATAGACTTAGTTCGGGTATTATTGCTAGTTTTATAGATATTTACTTGAAAAAGGTTTTCGAAACCCATGTCATTAAAGATAATATCAAAATGTTTTTCAGTATGATGTAATTTGGTTATTGTCAGGTAAAAACCTGTCCGTGTTTATGTATGGCGTGGTCTTATGAGATACTATTCTATTCGAAGGTTTTGTTTAGTACCCATCTATGACTCCGTCATATGCTTATGGTTCGAGTATCTCACGCTGGTTTATCAAGCCTAATCCGGGTATTTTTAATACTCGGGTCAAATCCAAGTAGTTTCAGGTTTAACTTAAGACGCTTGGAGTAACCAAAGGAGAGCTGGAGATCTTTATCTACATATGGTTGTATTCTATTATCCACTGCATATATTGCATTTATTTTTGTTTTTTAGCAATTGTATGGACAGAGGATTTATAACTATCAGACTGAATTTAGGTTAGACTCTGATATTATATTCAAATCTTTCCGCTGTAAAGATTTTATATTGAAATAATATATGTTATTCCATTCATGTGAGATTCTATTCTATCTTTATTTTTTTCCTAACAGCTAGGCTTTCCAGCACTTGGATTTGCTGCATGTGAATACCGAGGATGTATAAGTGTCGATTTTCAAGGGTCAAAAATCTCGGTCGTTACACTAAGTTTCCCACAACTACACTACACGTATCTTAGTTATGCATTGAGCGGGAGCTCGCAATGCCCACTTGTTAAAGTGTCTTATCCTCGATGCCCTTTGTCTACCTCTTAATGGTAACATAACGTCTCTTATTACACTGCGTCAGGATCCATTAACAACAGAGCGTCACATCGCATCGCCGTGAATACCAGGGAACTCCCATTAGCATCTAGCTACACATTCCATCAAGCATCATTGTCAGTATTACACATCCACCGTAGAACCTTCAATGAGTCCTCCGATTTGCGATAGAATCATCGTAGTCGATTATCGACCTTGTTGGATAAGTAGCATTTACCTATCTCACAACATCTTAATGTCGCCACATAGGGAACTAGCTTCTCTGCTTATACATACATACATACATACATACACACATACATATATATAATATACATCGCTAATTTTATAACTTGGGCCTCAGGCCGAGTTCCAGGTCGTGCCTCATTTTCGGTAAGGGGTCGTCGTCGTTTACTATTTTTAGTTAGCGATTATCATTATGTTAATTACTATCATTTCCAACCCCTATTACAGTAGCTTGAACTATAGCTTGTCATACAGTAATTTTTTATTTTATTTGACCAAACTTGTGAATCTATGATTTGCAATTGTCAAAACTTCGTACTCAATTTCAATTTGCCTTAAATTAGTTTAATCTAGGTTTAGCATTAATAGGTTCAATTTTTTTCAAATTTGACAGGAAGGGTATATTCAAAATTATCAATTTTTTAATTTGGAGATATTTATTAATCAAACTAGATTAGAAGAAAGGAATCATATATATATGATCACTGTTAAATTTTCAATTTAATTTAATAGAATTCGTAGTTCAATTTGAAACAATTCTAGATCAAAATAGAGAATGTTAAAATTAATTGTATGTAAATCATCTCATTAACAATGAACCCATCATTTCAAACCAAAGTTGTTCCCTTTGAAATATGCATGGAATCTTCTCCATTTACTAGATCTCCACTTGATTTGATCTTCTATTCAATCCGCTACTTTTATTTTTGATCTAATTTGAAGAAACTTGGGTTTGAGGAGAAAGAGGATTTCAGACTGCAGAAAGACAGAGTTTGGATGTTCAGTAGAAGATTAGGGTTTTTTAAAGTAACATAGAGTTGTATTTGTAGAGGTAGAAACTGATCTGGACCGTTAGATTAATTATTATCCAATTTGGGTCGTTCGACTGCTCAAAACCCTCGTCCAAAATCAATAACCGGTTGACCACTTTAGATGGGAAATGTTGACTATTAGAGGCCGATCGGTCCCAATCTAGGTGTCGAGCTATGGATTTTATAATTAGTATATTTTCTTTCCTTATTTAATTATTTTGGACTATAAATTTTTAAACGTTTATAACTTTTTCATACTAGCTTCGATTTCAAAAGGTTATATATGAAAATTGTGTAGAATATTGCTATGAAACTACGGTGTAAGTTTCGTAGACAAATTCAGATGTTTGTGAAAATTCTATTTTTATCTTACTATATTTAAATTTATTCTTTTATTAAATTTTCTCTTAAATTTTCGGGATGTTACATTCTCTTCCCTTAAAATGATTTCGCCACCAAAATCTCCAAGGATAGAAAAATGTAACTCATGTATATAAAAATCAATAACTACTACTATCTACTCATCCATCAGCCACCGAAAATCATTGTCCTTAGTTAAGTCTCTAATGCAATATGTACATGTGCACGTGGAATGCATATGAAACTGTACTGAAGCAAAATTAGGCGATCTCTTGATCTAGTTGACCTCTTGAAACGCAAATGCTTATGCCAATATCCAAATACATGTAACATCTATGTAAATATGTATTGAAAATTCTACATGTATGTGCAATCATTCAATTCATATGCAACAACCATATGCATATAATTTGATGAATAAAAGAAGTGATGATCTGTACGCTTACTCAAGCATATATTTACCTATATTGCAAAGAACAAGCAAATAAATCCATTATTATATGTCATCCAAAACATGTCCTATCAATATGTTCACAACCATTCCCAACATCCAATGATCCCCACCTTTAGGGTATACTAAGCTAGAACATAACACATATGTAGTTTATAGTTATTCGACTGAAATGGTAATGTATCAAAAAAGAGTTACGGATGGATAGCTCGAATCTTCTCCTCAGGCTCCCATGTACTCTCTGTTAGGTTGCCTCCCCACTGGACCTTAACAAGCTTGATTACTTTATACCATGCTCAAGAATACAAGTGGGTGCACGATGAACAAGTTACTTCCTTTCTTCCTCCAACTCCTCTAGTTGACTTGGCTGGATCACAATGTTGGTATTGTGTAGGCACTTCTACAAGTGTCATGCATGGAAAATGCCATGGAAATTCATAGGAAGCTTCTCCCTATAAGCTAACTTCCCAACTCTACCAGTAACCGAAAAAAGCCCTACAAAACTCGATTCTAGCTTTTCTGAACTACCAAATCTTATAACATACTAAGCAGTTAGACCTTCACTAAAACTATGTTATCCACTACAAACTCTAACTCTATGTGTCTCCTGTCAGTGTAAGACTTCTGCCTATCCTGTGCATTTTTCATCCTCTTATGGGTCAAGTCTACCTTCTATGATGTCTTTCTCATCATATTTAGTCTAAGAGCAATTCTATCCATGGTGTCTCACCAACAAGATATTGATCTACGAGGCCTTCCATATAAATCCTAGAATAGTGCTATCACAATACTTGCTTGATAGCTATTATTACAAGCAAACTCCACTAAAGGAAAGTCATACTCCAAAGAGCCTCTAAAATCCAAGATACAAATCTGAAGTAAGTCCTCCACACTCGGTTCATCCTCTCCATCTATCCATCTATTTACAGGTGATAAGCGGTATTCAAGCTTAACTTAGTGCCTAAAGCCTCCCTTGGACTCCTCCAAAACTAATTAGTGAAAAGTGGATCTCTATCGCTAACGGAAAGAATTTTTTATAGAGATATAACGTAATAACAGAAAAACATAGAGCAACCACAGATAAAAGCCAACCCAATTATCAAAAATAACCCTATCAAAAGAAGAGATATGCAGGTTTGGACCCTATGCAATAATTCTTTTCCTTATTTTCTTAGCGCAAGCCATAACAATGAACCTTTCATTCTTTTCCACCTCATCAAGCAATCTAACATTTCTTTCCAAATTTTAATCATGCACACTTTTAAGGTTAAAAGCATCACCCTAGACTTGTAATCTCTCCATCTTGTGGCAAGGAAAATGATGAACCAAATATCACTGCTAAAGATATCATTCAGCCGTATTATGCTCAAAAGCATAACCTCCTTCCAAACATCATAAATATAAGTGCAATTAAAAAACATATGCACATTTAACTCAGTTAGGGCTAAATTAAATATGATTACGTCTAACAAATTACGTCTAAATTAGTTATATTGTCGCTAACTAATTAAGTTTATAACTCAGTTACCAGGGTGTCTAAGAAAGGTAGTGTCTAGGTTAGATTGTTGGGTAATCAAGTATGTTGTCCTACTTGGCTATTGACCTAGCCCGAATAATTATGTAAGCCCAACGGTTGCTCCTAATAAAAAAGACCCAATTTGAATAGGCCTTGGGCTAATTTCTAAATAATTTTGAAATTAAAAATAAATTTAAAATAAATTTAAAATACGAAAAATATTATAACAATTATAATATAGAGTTTCAAATTGTTTTGAAAATTAAAATAAAAGTTCTAAATTTAAAAATTATATTTAAAATCAAACCTATATTTATAATATAACCGTGATATCCGAGAATTTCAAACAATTAAAATGTGATAATCTCCTTTATAAATTATTTAAAATTGGCAAAATTGTTGTTTTCAAACAATAATAATAATGATTGCTTATATGTATGTATATATAAGGCTTTAAATAGAATTATTATTTTCAAATTAAACTTGTGTTTGTTTAAATGTATATATATAAGTTAATTTTAAATTGGATTTTAAATTGAATTTAAATTTGAATTTGAATTCAAAAGATAGATATCTTATAATAATTTGGTTTTAAAAATATATTATATGTAATTTTATTTGGAATATAATTTGTTTTATATTATTTTCTTTAAAGGTTTTATTTATATAAATTAAGAAATGTATTTATTAAATAGTAAATTAAATCTAAAAAGCTTTATAAACCATTTAAAATTAATAAACTCATGCATAATTACAAGTGGTAACCTATGAAATCTTTTTAATAACATGTGTAAGATGATAAACAAATGCTAATCACAAATGTTAAATGAATAAACAAGTGTCACCAATTTATTTTATTTTTCTTTTATTTTTAATAAATCATAATTAGGCATATATATGCATCTATCCCTTCTCTTCATTTATTTTTCCTATTCTCATTTCAAAAACAAAGAAAACTCAAACCCTGTAAAACATTTTACAAACTCAAGAACAAACCTTTAGCCTGTAAACAAATCTACAAACCAGAGAATTAAAAACAAAAGCAACTTTTCAACAAACCTGAATTATCAAGAAATCAGCAACCTCAATCTTCTCAGTTTAAAAAACAAGATCATTTCAGCTAGCAAATTAAATCATCTCAACAACAAAAGGTTTCCAGTTTCAAATCTATAAATCAAAGAAAGATTTCTAGTTTTCAAAATCAAGATCATCTCACTTAAAACTGTTAGGAAATCAATTCTATGGTTTGGATGATAACAACTATACAATGGAAATCAAATATGCACATATATTTACATTTACAGGTAATTGATAAAGTAAAGAGACAAGAACAAGACTCAAAAGAAATATCAAGAGGCTATGAGTCGATAGAATCGGAAGATATGATAACCCGGATTTTAAAATATCTTTAATTGGTAAATTAATTAAATATATTAGTAAGTTAAATAAACAATTCTGGTAATTAAAAAAATATATATATATACCTGATAAGTATTGGTTTGATAATCCTCTTAGTATACTTATTTAATTTGGGCAAAATAAATATTTTCACACAAATAATAATGGTTGTTTATATTGATATATGGATATAAGAAGAATCTAAATAGAGATATTATTATTTTCAAACATATTGAATATGGGTATGTTTAAGATAATTTGAATTGGATATCCGAAGAATAAATATTTTTAAACAAATTGGATATAAAAATGTATGTATATGATTTTATTATAAAGTTTGCTCTTTTCTTTTAGAGTTCATATTAAAAAAAAAAGATAAATAAAGGGCTTTAAAGAGAATTTAATAAAAGGTTGAATACACTTTCATTTTGCTGGAAATAAACATAGTTATGTACAAAACATAATAAATATGAAAGTATAAATACATAAATGAATATAAGTAATCAATAACATAAGGAGATTAAACATTTGTAAGTTACTAACACATGTGAATTGACAATTGTAACTATTACTTGCCATACAAATTTACGAGTGGCAAGTGTGTTTTCTTTTAAAATGTAATAAAAAAATAAAGAAAAGAGAGAAGGAAGCCTGGCTTTTTATTCTCAGGCTCATTTATAATCATTTTCTCTCATCTTCTCTTGAAAACCAAACTGAGATTAAGCAATAAAAAGAAATCCAAATCAGTGAATAAATCAAAAACTTGAGCAGAATCAAGATCAAAGAAATTCAACAAAAATCAGAAAGGAAAGCTTGCATACATTCAAAATCTGGAAAATAAGCAAGGAAGTCTGCCTTTCTTTCTTCAATCTACAACCTGAACTTTCTTCTAAAGTCTGCATTTTGTTTCTGCAATCTGGAAAGTGACCTCTGCATGTAAGTTATAAGTCATCAGCAGCATTCAAGTTTAAGTTTAAAGGCATTCAAATAAGTTTTAAAGGATTCAAGGTAGGGGGCAAACAACATTTTAAAGCAAGCTTTCAAAAGATTTTTAAGCTTTTCAAATCTGTACCCTGCTTTGTTCTTCTACTTTCATTTGCAGGTGAGTAACTCCTTTTTACACTCAAAGATTTAATCTGGTTATATGATCTATGCTATAAATAAGCTGTAATTGGTATATATACATGCTGGAAGTTCCTATTTACTTGTGATAGGTGATACTTGTATGATTTTTGAAAAAAAAAATCTGTAGAACATCTCTGTTCTAGATGTCAAGCCCAAATTTTCCTATTTAAATCATTTCCTTTGATTCATAGATTTCTAAGACTTAGGATCTAATTAAACATTGTTTGTTTGATTATAAGATAAATTTTAAGAACTTATTGAACTTAAATTAAAAACTATATGGCTCTGGAGATAAGATTTTAACAGTAAAACTTAAACCACTGAAATTTTCAAACATGTTAATTTATCAACTCAGTATCATAAATCAAAAGCATCAACTAAAGCTTGATTTTTAAATCAAGAATTAAGATTTTTCGAATTAGGATGATGGGGTAGTTGGGTTTTTACTGGAAATGGGTTTGATGGAATTTGTTGGTGATCTATGGATAGTGGAGGCTTGAGGTTCTTCCTGGTGATGGAAGAGAGGTAGGTGAAGCTAGGAAAAATCATTAATGGTGATTAAATTTACGGTGGAAGTTGCGGTGGTAGTTTTTTTTTTAAACCCTAGTT
Source organism: Allium cepa (assembly GCA_030765085.1). Lineage (NCBI taxonomy): Eukaryota > Viridiplantae > Streptophyta > Magnoliopsida > Asparagales > Amaryllidaceae > Allium > Allium cepa. Next base: position 196,343,510 of record CM060938.1, read on the forward strand.
TGTAATAAGTTTGGAAAATCGAGCATTACGGCTTGAAGAATTGACCGAGTGTTACAATCTTTTGGGAATGGATAGTTTGGCCATAGTTGAAGTCGAGGCCGGAGTGGTTGATCATCCGGTGGACGGAGAGGCGTGAGATAGCCGTTGACAGATTTTGAAGGGAAACTCGATTTTGTTTCCAGGTTTTGGCATTTGGGGGTGATCTTTGATTTCTGGAGGTTTGTCTCAAATTTGATATTCATGGTGGGTTGTGGTGACGGTTTCAGATGGGTAGCGATCATCAGTGGGAATTTACGGTGGCCAGAGTCACCGTGCGTATGCACGGTGAAGGAAGTATCTGATGATGTTTGGGTTTAGTATGGTGGCAGGGAAGTTGTCTGGTTTGCTCCAGTTTTTAGATAGATGACTCGGGAAAAATAGGCTTTAGTCTCGAAGCAAAGGAGGGAATAACTCGAAGTAGGATTGGGAAGTCTCGGGTATTCGTTGTTTTACAGGTTTTTATAAAACCTGAAGCATCTGTTTTTTTTAGTTTTTAAAACTGAAGCTTTAAAAGATAAAGCTAATGATTAAAACCCAGTTTAAATCCAAATTTGAATTTTAGAATCCAAGTTTAGTTTTAATCTCAGTTTTTAATAAATAATCATATAAAGTTTTTAAACTTAGATATGTTAATCTACTTTATAATGGTGAGAAGTTTCAAATTATAAATCTGAAGTTTTTTTTGTAAAAAAAAAAAGAAATTTGAGTAAGATTTGAAATTAGATTTGAATCTGGAAATCTTGGATCAAGTATGAACTTCAGATTTTAAATTAAAAGAAGATTTAAATTTGAAGATTTAAACTAAATATAAATTGAAGTTATTGAAATGTCAAAAGTAATAAATTGTTTAAACTTTGATAAGTTTAAATTATTTTCATTTTAAAACTTGTATTTAAAATAAAAATTTGAAAGCAAGTTCAAAAGTACTTTGTTTAAAATAAATTTGTTTTCAAAACATAATTAAGAAATGTTTTATCTTAAAATTAAGTTAGGATTAATGTTTTGAAATTAATTTAATTAATAAGGTAATTAATGAATAATTAATTTATTTAATTAATTAATTAGGGATATATAAATATTGATTAAGGATTAATCTATTTGTAATTAAGATCATTAATTAGATTATTAATTAGTGATTAAAGAATTATTAATTAAGTAATTAGGTTTTAATCAAGGTTAATTAAGTAAATAATTAGACTTTAATTAATGGATAATTAAAGATCTTTTAAATTATGGTTAATCTAAGTTAATTACTTAATGAAATTATTTAGGGAAGGGTTAATGAAGTCATTAACCAGGATTATTTAATAATTAATTAATGTGGTTAATTTATAATTAATTAGATTAATTAGTTTAATCAATTGTGAATTGTTGAGAATAATTACTTGATGAAGTAATTAAGAAAATAATTACTTAAGGTATTAATTGTGTTAATACGACTGTTTAATTTAATTAATTAAGTTTAATTAATTTTAAACACTTGAGGATAATTACTTTATGTAATTAATGAATTGGAATTACTTAGTTAAGTAATTGATTAGTAATTACAAGATGTAATTAATGGAAGATGTTTTAATAATGTAAGAAATTTGAATTACTTGTAATTAATCAAGGGATTGATTAAGAAATTAATTAAAGAATAATTACTTGAATGTAATTAAGAAACAATTAATCAAGGGTGATTAATAATTATAGTTAATAATTAATTAATAAAGTAATTAAAGGTTAATTACTGTGTTTGGTTAAGAATAAATTAATTTGTGAAATTAATTTAAGGAATAAATAGAATGGTATGGGAAGCTTTTGATTAATTGTTATCCCTAATATGTGTCCGTGATGCTATGTGATATGATATGTTTAATTTAAACTGTGATGATGTGGTTTCTATTGATGATGAATTACTGTGACATCCTGTATTTAAAAGTTGAATTGTATTTCATTTGGATAATTTAAGTTAAGATGACATTGGGTTCGAAGAGACCGGAGTCGGTATCAGTAAATACCCGAAACCACTTCGATTCATTATAGATGATTTGTGAAATCAATAAGCTGGTTTGGATTGATTTAATTAAATTTGACCATTTAATCTAAGTTTGGCACCTACAAAGTGATGTGTGATATAGGTGATGTTTATAACAGCTTGTTAAGTTGTAAATTGATAAGTTACCCCGGGTTTATATAAGTTGTATGTTTTGGGATATTCCTTGTTAGATGAGTTTACTCACGCTGGTTTCCAGCCTGACCCGGGTATTACTTTGATGTAATGCTCGGGTCAGACCGAGTATTACAAATTTTCAGGTAGGGACGTTCTGGAGCTCAAGAGGGGAGCTGGATGGCTGAAACGTATGTATGGAGTGTACTCGCTGTGATATAGAGTTTTGTATCTAGGACATGTTGATTTAAAACTGTCCAATGTAATGTAAATATTGTAACTCTGATGTATACAAATATAAGAGTATTGATACAGGTTCTTCTTTGTAAAACTGTTATTTCTGTAATATTATATTCTGATCCGCTGCGAATGTGAGGTTTCCGTGTCTTGTTCTGTTTCTTCTTCTTTCTCTTTCTTCTTTTCACTAACTATCTAGAATTTTCTGGATCGAAATTTCCGGGTCGTTACAGAAGAGAAATGACACAGGCACAGAAAAAGCAACATGCACAAATCTAGACATCTGGGTGCACTAGCCAGACGTCTGATTGATTTCTCTGGTTCGAAATGCAGAAAGAATCAAACATCTGGTTAATGAACTCAGACGTCTGAAATGGAACCATATACAAAAAATATATGAAGGCCAAACGTCTGAAACATTTTCTAGACGTCTGATTTTGAACTCGGCTGTGTAAATTCAAAGACCAACTGTCACATTTGAAAAGACACGTTCGCTCCTCTTCAATGTAACTCTTCATCACCATGAGAAGAGGAGACCTTAGAGCACTTACTAACAGGTGCAACTACATAAAGGATCTCTCTACCACTATAAATAGAATCGGGAATTCAAGAGAAGATCTAACCTTACTCTCTTACGCTCTTAACTCTTATACTCTGATTTATATCTGATCTCTAACAATCAAATACCTGTATTTAACACTTCCATATATTCAGAACTCTTCATTCAATATTCTCTAGATGGATATATATTGGAATCATTTGTACTTAATGGTCAACATCCGTGTTATAGAATACATTCTTGAAAAAGAAACTCTGCTATTGTAAACTTGTTCCTCCAGGTCAAGTGAGGGTTATTTGAAAGGAAATTCCGAAGAGAAGCTTCAGGACTGGACGTAGGACAGGGGTCCGAACCAGTATAAAATCCTGGTGTGTTTGACGACCCGGAATTTTCGAACATTAAAACCAGGATATTTAATTGGTTTTAAATATTAAATAGAGTAATTTTAACCTGAATTACGAATATCTCAATTTATTTGATAATTGAATTATTAAATTAAATAAGTGAAGTTGGGTAAATTGTTGAATCTGGAGTTTTAAGGCTATTAAAAATGATTTGAAGGCTTATAAAATTTATGTTGATAACACTAAGGATAATAGAAGTTTTAAAATTGAGTTTAACAGTGGATTGTTCAGTTTTGAAAATTTTATTGTTTAAATCGAATTTAAAAATAGCCTTCCGAGGCGCAGTCTCGGAATTTGACGAAACTAGTCTTATTGGATCCGTAATATTGAATTATTAACGGATTTCAAATTTCGTAGTAATCAGAGTTGTCGTGTGATCGTACGAGATAAAAACGCTTAGACAATAATTAACGATTCAAATTTAAATAATATATTCAACCAATCATCTTTCAGCCAAAATTTATTTACCATCACTGCAACCCCCTCAAATCTTGTCTCCCTTCCTCAGTTTTAAGTACGACAACATCTATTCTTGTTCCCTCCTTCCTTCTCCTGGAAGCCAAAATCAAGCCTTTCTAAATAAATTCGCGCACCCTTATCCTCATAATTGGAACGAATTTCAGGAACAAAACGATGGCCGAAGCCATTAATCTTCAAATCAGTAAACCGAGGCCTTCTCTTTCTCATTCGCACGTCTCCTAAACTCCTCCCTCAAGCCCTAATTCCCAATATCGTGTATATATAAAAAAAAGGGGAAATGGCATCGCAACTATGGAGCTTACGTTCGTAAAGGCTTCGCGACCTGAAAGCATTATGTCGCATAAGCAATGGGTCGCGTTGAGGTAGGCGAGGCTGAGCGACATGATTCGCGATTGAGGGAGACGAAGCTGAGCGATGTGATTTGAGTAGGGCGATTTAGGACTTGGACCGTAGAATGATGGTGAGTTTAAGCAGTGAGACATGGCCGTGCTATTTACCTCGATGGCAAGTAGAAACTCATGTTGAAGGTGAAGTTAAGGCATTTTGTTGAGAAGAAGACTGTGGGAGAATGAAGCTGTATAGCTTGGAATTTGAAGTCTGAATTTGTGAAGAAATAAGTCGAGAGCTAGGGTTCGTTCGAACTTTGGCCAGTAAGGTATTCACGATTCTTTCCTTTTTGATAAAATTTTATTTAACGAACGTTAACAGTAAGGTACAGTTCTACCCTAATTTGATTTAATTTAACATGTGTGTGTGTGTGTAGGCGTGCTGTAACTTACTGGTCATTCTAAATAAATATATTCGTAACTACTTTTATAGATTTAACGGTAAACTAAACTATTTTAATTACAGACTGAATGAAGATATATTGGATCGGTAATTTATTTAAAATTGGCTAATTAAAATTTATTTAGTGGTAAAGATAGGTTATTTGATTATTTCAAATTTTTATAAAAGCCATTCTATTTTGAAATAATATAAGTAGGAAATGGGAATTTTAAACTATGTGGAAGTTGATATAAAGAGTATATATATGAGTATATGTAGTTTCAAATTATATATTCATTTGCCCATTCTAATTTACTATTTAATTTTAAAATGATGTATTATGGTGATTAACTCAACTAATAAAAGCTTTTTTTTTTCAATTGTCAAGACTAATTATTAAAGGAAAATTTGTTTAAAATAAATTGTTAATCTATTAAATGATAATTAATTGTTTGATCGATTTAAATATTAATAAATCCTATAATGTTTATTCAAGGTCCAAAATTCGGAAGAACAAGCCGATTTGAATCAGATTGGCAAATTAGAAGTCAAAGGTGAGTTAATCTCACTCGGTTAAATTTAAATTTAAATGATTAAATTTAAATAATTGTTTGAATGGTTGAAATTGATTGATGTGCTATAGTATGGTATATTCTGGAATTGGCATATTATTGTGCTAACACCTGTGGATGCAGTGAAAACAGGTTGGAGGGATCCAACTGGATCCCTCAACATTTATTTAAATTTTTTAACATTCTCTATGGTGATTATTTGATATTCTATGATGAACTTTATTGAACATTGAATGCTATGGTTCGATTGGATATAATTGGGTATAATGAATTACCAAAAATATATAAATTTGATTTTGAAATGAAAATAAAAGAAGTGAAATTGTAAGTAAAATAATTATAGAATAAATTTAAGAATGTCTTGGGAAAGAAATAAAGTGACTTTAAAATTTTAATAAATGAATCCTGAGAATGGAAAGGAAAATTTGAATAAACAGAAAGTTAATGAATTTTAAAATGCAGTATTATCAATTAAAAAGAACAAATATTTATTTAGAATTTAAGATTTGAATTATTGAAAGAGTAAAGAAGAAATTGGAAAAGAAAATAATAAAATCCATACCTACTGAATTTGGAAATGAACTGATAAATAAAAGAATTTATTTCAAATAAAATTAATTGGAAATCAATTTGGGAAAATTGATTTAAGTGACTGAAGTTGGGAATATTCTCTGGATAGCCAAGTATATGTTTTCAAAAGTAAATTTTTAAATATAAATTAAATGTTTTTAAGTTGTTTTTAAAGAAAGCAAGTTTTGTAAAATTTATTATTTCTAATATTTAAAGTCTAAAGTAAGTATTCTCTTTTATTCTATTTCAGCAGTAATTATTGAGAAGTAACTTAGTATTTTGTTTTTAAAAAAGGAGAAACCTAGTTTTATATTTTATTAAGTAACCTTATTTTCAAATATTCTTATAGTATATATTATTAACAACATATTAAAGTAATTTTAAGTTGAATGTTTTAAAAGTATATTTTTAAAAGTGAAGTGGTTTAAATTTATTTTAAAAATCAAAAGTTTTGTGCTTGGTGATTTCAGTGGAAATTGAAATACTTGGAATTTATTCTGAGAAAGGCAGACAGTTTTGAAAACTGTTTTCAAAGGAATTTGAAAAGTGAAAATATATCTTGTAAAGATATTTTGAGATAAATAAATAATTTGGAAAATTATTTATCGTTGGATGGTTGTTTGTGGATATTAAGTGATAGTTAAATCACCGACTATCAATACTGGACAAATACGTTGATCGTTTCGAAGAGACCGGGATCGAGAGTTATTTCTCGAAAACCACTTCGATCCGATTCGTACGTTTTCATGAAAAACGATTTTGGATTCGAAGATGGAGTAGTGAAGTGCAAGGGATAGTCGCTATTAATCCTGAGGATATTTCCAAAATGGATGTAGTAGGAATAGTGCCTTCGGTTCCGTTCGAACCCGGGACAGACTTGTATGGATGAATGCTTGCGAAACATCGTAAGGTGGACGATGGGCATTCTAAGGGATATTGTTCTTAAAGGTAACGCTTAGCCTCAAGCCTCATCAAACGGGAATGACTGAAAATCAGGGGTTATGCAGCAAGGCTAGGTGGGTAGCACCCAAGCAGGGTGAGGTCATTCCAGTCTAGATGTCCCTTTTATTTCGGCTTAGTGGGCGGTTGCTGATCCCAACCGCGGGGTGATCTCACTCGGGATTATCCAGTAAGGGGTAGTCTCGGCCTTGTGTTGCAGGGGAGCGGGCGTACTCCTCGGTACAGTGATCTAGGCCCCGTACTGTGACAGGTGGTACCCCAGTGCCTAGTCATTAGTTGGAAATCCATTCTCCCTACGAGCCTTGTACGAGTTTTGTTTGTATTACCCACTTTTGTGGCTAGTAGATGGAATTTAGTAGATGTAACAATTTCGGTTATTTTATAAGTATTTGTATACAGACCCTATTATAATATCATAGGATTTTTATAAAAAGTGTTTTAGCTATCGTAAGGTAAAAACCCGACATGTTTATTTGTGGCGTGGTCTTACGAGATGCTTTTGTTTTCAAAGAAGTTTTGAAACTTTAATAATCAATTGGGTGTGATTTTCTCACGCTGGAATTCCAGACTGAGTCGGGTATTATTTAACTGTAATGCTCGGGTCAGACCGAGTATTATAGGATACAGGATATGATGCTGTGGAACTCAGGAGATGAGCTGGATTGACGATACGTACATTTGTACTTGGTTTATATATATATTCCGCTGTTTGAGTTATTGTGTATCCATTGTATGTTATTGGTGTGAGCTGTGATTGATGTACTCTGATGATGTAATATATGTAAACAGATATATTTGATTTTGAGTAAAGGTTATTTATTATCTGTTATATTTTACTCCGCTGCGATGGTTAGATTCTGTTGTTGTTTTCTATTTTCTTCTTCTACCTCTTCTTTTTTAACCCTAATGGTTCGTATTTCTGTACAACTTGAGTTGATTTTAGTAGAATAGTGTTGACTCAAGGGGTACGGATTTGCGGGTCGTTACTGTTGGCATCAGAGCTTAGGTTGGTGATAACCTTGGCTCTGGTGGGAAATTACTCAATTAGAGTCCGTAGTACTCTATAATGAGTTTGAGCGTATTAATAGATATGAGCGCGTATTTGTTAGTGAATATAAATTGTTTTAATATTGTGTTGATTGATTTATTGAGTGGCATATGAACCTTCGTCGCCACAGTCTGCGCAACTGTATCGAAGGGTTTTCTAAACACTTGAATAGAACAATCGACGCGGTATTGTTTTAAATGTGGGTAAATGAAATAATTTTACCCAAAATTATATTTTCGATATAAAGAAAGTTTTTGTAAACTATTTAGCTAATATATGGTTGCTTGGATTTTAGAAATGATAATATTAACGTATTATCATTGTTAAGTGAAAATTTAACTATAAATTGAAAATATAACCAAAGTTTGAAGGAATAAATTCATTATAAAATGAAATTTATAAATATGAATTATAAATGTAATTTATGAATTGAAATACAATCAAATGGAAATTTATATAAGCATAAACTATACAAATGCATTATGGTTAAATTTGAATTTAAAATAAAATTTGAAACTTTAAAACCCCGTAAATTTTGGAAGTATTTTGAAGATAAATTGTAGCATTGTTGTTTTTGGGGTATTTCTGAAAGGAAATTGTTTCAAATAAATTTTGGAAAGAGATATAGCATTGAATTCACTTAAGTAGCTGGAAAATAACTTCAGTGATGACTGCAACATCATCGATGTTCATTTTCGAGTTTCTAAGTGACATATTGCTGCCAAAAATTTATTCGTTCAAAAAAGCTAGTTGTTTTTGAAATTTCAAAGGAAATTTGTTGGGAATAAAAGCCAGGATTGGTTTAAAGTTTTTGAGAAGTGGGATTTTGAGATGTTGAAGATTTCAAAATGATTTGGAACCAAAGTCGGGTATTTAAATCCTGATGAGATAGTTGTAAGCTTATAAATTGAGATGATTTTAAATCATGAAGGAAATATAAGCTTTGAATAATGGAATTTAAATTTAAAAGGATAAAATGAGGTTAACTTGGATTGGAAAATAAAAAATTAACTGGATTGAAATTAATTAGGCTGAAAAATAATATCCAGTTATATTTGAATTAAGTTGAACTCGAATTGAATTAAATAAATTTGAGTTAAAATAAAATTGAATTGGAATAAAAAGATTCAATTGAGTTATTGAATGGAATTAGATTCTTACTTGAACAGATGAAAAATGAGATGAATAAGGATTGGATTGAAATAAATAATTTAGAATGACTTGTAAAAGAATAATAATCCATGGAAATAAAAATCTGCTTGGATTAGAAATAGGTGTGAGACTCGAATTAAAAGTAAAAGATGAATATATCCAAGCCTATAATGAATGGAATTGTGTAAATAATAAGTTGTGGCTTATAAATTTATAAGTGGAAATGAAACCCAAAATAAATATTATTGATGAATTGGAGAATAAAAGAAAATCCAAATTTGCATTATAAAATAAATTTGAACTTAAGAAAATTAAATGAAGGGATTTTGAGATAAAAAAATCAAGTGTTGAATTTTGAACAGGAAAAGAATTAATTAGATAATGAATTAGTTGATGAAGCTGAATTGTGAAATTATGATGAAGTTTGGTAATAAAACTCAAGTTATAAACTGAATTCGACTTGAACTGTCAGTAAAGTAAATGTAACTGAATTGCGAGTTCATGAAATTTGGTGGTAAATTTAAATTGGATGGTGGATTCAGAACTTGAGTTTTACATTAAAATTTAACTTGAAGTGTTAACAAATTAAGTATAATTGGAATGTATCGGATAAAATGTAAATGGATTAAAATAATAATGGTATGAATTGCAAATAAAATCCAAATAAGTGAAGATAAATTGGAAGATAGCCAGGTAATAAATTGAATGAGTTGAATCTGGAAAGTTAAATTCTATAATAACCAATCAAATGAAATTGCAAATTTTAAATGAGATTTAATTGGGAGAGAATTACGTTGGAAAATTTTTTTTACTTGAAAATGAAATGAGCTTAAGTATAAAATTTGAATAAATCAAAATAAATTAACTTAAGCTGAATATATGAAGGAGTGTTGAATTGAATTCAACTTAAAATTAAGTTTAATGATATTGGATTGAATTTAAATCTAGTAAAAATAAATTTGAATTGAAATAGAATTGAAATGATTATTGAATGGATTAGCCAGGATCAGATTCAAGCTAAATAAAATAGTTTGGAATAAACAAATGTGGAATAAATTGAGTAAAGTAACTGAAGCTTGGGTTGAATTAATTTGGGAATGGTTAATAATATGCAAGCTTGTAATGTGTCAAGCTAAATAAATGGTCGTGAATGAATTAAAATAAAAAGGCAATTTAATTGGCAATGAAGATGAACCTAAATTGTTAATGGTTTTGAATGAACTGGTTTGGTTAATAAAATGAAATGCAGGTGAATGTATTCAAATTTGATATGTAATGAAATGAGAATATATAGATTGTGAATAAATTTAAAAATGGATTAGAATTAAGTATAAATTGAGTTGAAATCAATTTAAATTGGTATTAAACATAAGTACTTATTTATTCACATAAATCTCGTCAAATTGCATAGAATTAATTGTCATTTGATGTAAATGGAAGTAATTAAGATGCTATGAATTGATAGGAGTAAAATAAATTGATTTTGAAAGCAATTGAATTAGATATGAGTTCAGTTTGCTTAAGAATAAATTAAATGTAAGCAATTGAGTTTTAAATTATTCAAATTGATGAAGTTGTGTATGAATGGATTGAAAACCATTCAAATTGAATGAAAATGGTTTATAAATTAATTGAAATAGTTGAATTAGTATGAAAGTTGTAAAAAATTGCTTACGGAAAATGTTTGATGTGCATTTCTTTAGAATTCATATGTTTTAATCATTGCAAATAAGTGATATGCTATTAAACTTCATATATATGGTACTTACATGTTTAAATTGAGTAAGTACAGGTACCTGGAAGCCGTATGGCTGGATTTGGGTTGCATTAATTGCTAAATAAATAAGCTGCTTGCTTAAAATGCTAAATAAGGTACGCATACGCAATAAAAATAGGAAATATGAACTGTTTTTGGTTTTTCCGACCGTGTGGGTCGATGTATATATATTTATCTCTTTTGTCAAATTGCAAAAGCTCCTCCATACAAAGGGGACTCTGCCAAAAATTTTGGGAGTTGGAAAATTTTTGAAATTTTTTGGAGAATTTTTGTTAACGACAAAACGATTTCAAACTGGAAATTGAAATATAATTAGTAAATGAAACTAACTTAAACAATGACATGAATTGGTTATAAATGAAAAATAAAATTTAAATATTCAGAGTTAATGATAAATTGAATTCGTATGGAAATGAAGGGATCGATTTGAATAGAAATAGATATAAACTAAAGTGGGAGATGGAAATAAATATAAGAAACATATAAAATACTTATACTAATCTAAAGAAAGAGATGGTGAATTCTTAAATGAAAATTGATACTACTAATATAATTTAAGTCAATATTGGAATGGATAGATATTGACATTTTGTGAGAAAGTCGATAAAATGTTTTGGAATATTGTGTTTGGATATTAGTACTAAGCAGGATATGCAGGTATCATAAAAGGGAAAAGAGAATTGGTTTTTGATTTCAAGAAGATAAATTTGAAATGCTCGACAAAAAGTATGTATTTAAATTTGGTGTGAAATTGGATTAGGTTTTTGGATCGAGCCACTTGGCCTTTTGTTTTCTTTTTGGATTTGGGAGGCCGTAGGGCCCTTTTGTAGTTATACCGAGCTAGCTGCGCAAAGGAGACGCTGGCGAAATTTTTCGGGAATTTAGGGAGTTAGAAAAATTTTGATAATTCAAAATTTGGGTTTAAATTGAAACTTGAATGGATAAAAAAAGGGTATAGTTTAAAACTAAGGAAAGGTTTGGAAAGTTAATAAGAATGATAATGAGTCTTTTATAAAAAGATAGTTGGTAAGATGTTGAATTGTTAGAAACTATTTGGTTTTGGGAAAAGTAAACGGGTATTGGACCATTCTTCCTGACTAGTAATTTCGAGGACGAAATTCTTTTAAGGGGAGAGGAATGTGACGACCCGGAATTTTCGAACATTAAAACCAGGATATTTAATTGGTTTTAAATATTAAATAGAGTAATTTTAACCTGAATTACGAATATCTCAATTTATTTGATAATTGAATTATTAAATTAAATAAGTGAAGTTGGGTCAATTGTTGAATCTGGAGTTTTAAGGCTATTAAAAATGATTTGAAGGCTTATAAAATTTATATTGATAACACTAAGGATGATAGAAGTTTTAAAATTAAATTTAACAGTGGATTGTTCAGTTTTGAAAATTTTATTGTTTAAACTGAATTTAAAAATAGCCTTCCGAGGCGCAGTCTCAGAATTTGACGAAACTAGTCTCATTGGATCCGTAATATTGAATTATTAACGGATTTCAAATTTCGTTGTAATCAGAGTTGTCGTGTGATCGTACGAGATAAAAACGGTTAGACAATAATTAACGATTCACATTTAAATAATATATTCAACCAATCATCTTTCAGTCGAAATTTATTTACCATCACTGCAACCCCGTCAAATCTTGTCTCCCTTCCTCAGTTTTAAGAACGACAACATCTATTCTTGTTCCCTCCTTCCTTCTCCTGGAAGCCAAAATCAAGCCTTTCTAAATAAATTCGCGCACCCTTATCCTCAGTAATTGGAACGAATTTCAGGAACAAAACGATGGCCGAAGCCATTAATCTTCAAATCAGTAAACCGAGGCCTTCTCTTTCTCATTCGCACGTCTCCTAAACTCCTCCCTCAAGCCCTAATTCCCAATATCGTGTATATAAAAAAAAGGGGAAATGGCATCGCAACTACGGAGCTCACGTTCGTGAAGGCTTCGCGACCTGAAAGCATTATGTCGCATAAGCAATGGGTCGCGTTGAGGTAGGCGAGGCTGAGCGACATGATTCGCAATTGAGGGAGACGAAGCTGAGCGATGTGATTTGAGTAGGGTGATTCAGGACATGGACCGTAGAATGATGGTGAGCTTAAGCAGTGAGACATGGTCGTGCTATTTACCTCGATGGCAAGTAGAAACTCATGTTGAAGGTGAAGTTAAGGCATTTTGTTGAGTGGAAGACGGTGGGAGAATGAAGCAGTATAGCTTGGAATTTGAAGTCTGAATTTGTGAAGAAATAAGTCAAGAGCTAGGGTTCGTTCGAAGTTTGGCCAGTAAGGTATTCACGATTCTTTCCTTTTTGATAAAATTTTATTTAACAAACGTTAACAGTAAGGTACAGTTCTACCCTAATTTGATTTAATTTAACATGTGTGTATATATATAGGCATGCTGTAACTTACTGGTCATTCTAAATAAATATATTCGTAACTACTTTTATAGATTTAACGGTAAACAAAACTATTTTAATTACAGACTGAATGAAGATATATTGGATCAATAATTTATTTAAAATTGGTTAATTAAAATTTATTTAGTGGTAAAGATAGGTTATTTGATTATTTCAAATTTTTATAAAAGCCATTCTGTTTTGAAATAAAATAAGTAGAAAATGGGAATTTTAAACTATGTGGAAGTTTATATAAAGAGTATATATATAAGTATATGTAGTTTCAAATTATATATTCATTTGCCCATTCTAATTTACCGTTTAAATTTAAAATAATGTATTATGGTGATTAACTCAACTAATAAAAGCTTTTTTATTTTTTTATTTTTTTCAATTGTCAAGGCTAATTATTAAAGGAAAATTTGTTTAAAATAAATTGTTAATCTATTAAATGATAATTAATTGTTTGATCGATTTAAATATTAATAAATCCTATAATGTTTATTCAAGGTCCAAAATTCAGAAGAACAAGCCTATTTGAATCAGATTGGCAAATTAGAAGTCAAAGGTGAGTTAATCTCACTCAGTTAAATTTAAATTTAAATGATTAAATTTAAATAATTGTTTGAATGGTTGAAATTGATTGATGTGCTATAGTATGGTATATTCTGGAATTGGAATATTATTGTGCTAACATCTGTGGATGCAGGGAAAACAGGTTGGAGGGATCCAACTGGATCCCTCAACATTTATTTAAATTTTTTTAACATTCTCTGTGGTGATTATTTGATATTCTATGATGAACTTTATTGAACATTGAATGCTATGGTTCGATTGGATATAATTGGGTATAATGAATTACCAAAAATATATAAATTTGATTCTGAAATGAAAATAAAAGAATTGAAACTGTACGTAAAATAATTATAGAATAAATTTAAGAATGTCTTGGGAAAGAAATAAAGTGACTTTAAAATTTTAATAAATGAATCCTGAGAATGGAAAGGAAAATTTGAATAAACAGAAAGTTAATGAATTTTAAAATGCAGTATTATCAATTAAAAAGAACAAATATTTATTTAGAATTTAAGATTTGAATTATTGAAAGAGTAAAGAAGAAATTGGAAAAGAAAATAACAAAATCCATACCTACTGAATTTGGAAATGAACTGATAAATAAAAGAATTTATTTCAAATAAAATTAATTGGAAATCAATTTGGGAAAATTGATTTAAGTGACTGAAGTTGGGAATATTCTCTGGATAGCCAAGTATATGTTTTTAAAAGTAAATTTTTAAATATAAATTAAATGTTTTAAGTTGTTTTTAAAGAAAGCAAGTTTTGTAAAATTTATTATTTCTAATATTTAAAGTCTAAAGTAAGTATTCTCTTTTATTCTATTTCAGCAGTAATTATTGAGAAGTAACTTAGTATTTTGTTTTTAAAAAAGTAGAAACCTAGTTTTATATTTTATTAAGTAACCTTATTTTCAAATATTCTTATAGTATATATTATTAACAACATATTAAAGTAATTTTAAGTTGAATGTTTTAAAAGTATATTTTTAAAAGTGAAGTGGTTTAAATTTATTTTAAAAATCAAAAGTTTTGTGCTTGGTGATTTCAGTGGAAATTGAAATACTTGGAATTTATTCTGAGAAAGGCAGACAGTTTTGAAAACTGTTTTCAAAGGAATTTGAAAAGTGAAAATATATCTTGTAAAGATATTTTGAGATAAATAAATAATTTGGAAAATTATTTATCGTTGGATGGTTGTTTGTGGATATTAAGTGATAGTTAAATCACCGACTATCAATACTGGACAAATACGTTGATCGTTTCGAAGAGACCGGGATCGAGAGTTATTTCTCGAAAACCACTTCGATCCGATTCGTACGTTTTCATGAAAAACGATTTTGGATTCGAAGATGGAGTAGTGAAGTGCAAGGGATAGTCGCTATTAATCCTGAGGATATTTCCAAAATGGATGTAGTAGGAATAGTGCCTTCGGTTCCGTTCGAACCCGGGACAGACTTGTATGGACGAATGCTTGCGAAACATCGTAAGGTGGACCATGGGCATTCTAAGGGATATTGTTCTTAAAGGTAACGCTTAGCCTCAAGCCTCATCAAATGGGAATGACTGAAAATCAGGGGTTATGCAGCAAGGCTAGGTGGGTAGCACCCAAGCAGGGTGAGGTCATTCCAGTCTAGATGTCCCTTTTATTTCGGCTTAGTGGGCGGTTGCTGATCCCAACCGCGGGGTGATCTCACTCGGGATTATCCAGTAAGGGGTAGTCCCGGCCTTGTGTTGCAGGGGAGCGGGCGTACTCCTCGGTACGGTGATCTAGGCCCCGTACTATGACAGGTGGTACCCCAGTGCCTAGTCATTAATTGGAAATCCATTCTCCCTACGAGCCATGTACGAGTTTTGTTTGTATTACCCACTTTTGTGGCTAGTAGCTGGAATTTAATAGATGTAACAATTTCGGTTATTTTATAAGTATTTGTATACAGACCCTATTATAATATCAGAGGATTTTTATAAAAAGTGTTTTAGCTATCGTAAGGTAAAAACCCGACATGTTTATTTGTGGCGTGGTCTTACGAGATGCTTTTGTTTTCAAAGAATTTTTGAAACTTTAATAATCAATTGGGTGTGATTTTCTCACGCTGGTATTCCAGACTGACTTGGGTATTATTTAACTTTAATGCTCGGGTCAGACCGAGTATTATAGGATACAGGATATGATGCCGTGGAACTCGGGAGACGAGCTGGATTGACGATACGTACATTCGTACTTGGTTTCTATATATATTCCTCTGTTTGAGTTGTTGTGTATCCATTGTATGTTATTGATGTGAGATGTGATTGATGTACTCTAATGATGTAATATATGTAAACAGATATATTTGATTTTGAGTAAAGGTTATTTATTATCTATTATATTTTACTCCGCTGCGATGGTTAGATTCTGTTGTTGTTTTCTATTTTCTTCTTCTACCTCTTCTTCTTTAACCCTAATGGTTCGTATTTCTGTACAACTTGAGTTGATTTTAGTAGAATAGTGTTGACTCAAGGGGTACGGATTTGCGGGTCGTTACAATGTGATTATTTTCATTTACTTTGCTACTATCATCTATCAAGTTATAATAGATATATCATATAGTTAGTTGCTTATACTTGCATATATATTCTAAACGATCCACTCACATAGACTTTCAACTGGTATCAGAGCAAGGTTTTGATCAAAGAACAGTAACACGTTTTTGAATACTGTAATATGGCAAGTATCTTTCAAGAAGGAGAATCCATAGCACGACCCTCAATTTTTAATGGATCTAACTATGCATATTGGTCAACACGTATGAGAATTTTTATGGAAGCTAATGGTCTTGAAATTTGGTCAGCCACACAAGATAAATATGAAGCACCTACTACTGCTATGAACACATGGACCGATGCACAAAAGACCTTAGCTTCAAATAATGCTATGACTATGAATGTTTTATTTTGCTCTCTAGACAAAAATGAATTTTCACGTGTCATGTTATGCACTACTACATTTGACATTTGGCGTACCTTACAAATTATACAAGAAGGTACAACAAAGGTCAAACAAACTAGATTTCAATTTTGCAAAACCAATTTTCGTCATTCAAAATGAAACAAAATGAATCTATTGTTGACATGTATTCTAGATTTCAAACTATCCAACATGATCTTATGGCATTAGGAGTCAAATTTACTAATTTTGATTTAGTTTCTCGAATACTCAACTCTTTGACATCAGATTGGGAAAGGAAGGTATTAGCTATTGAAGAATCTAATGATCTCTCCACTCACAAAGTTGAAGAGTTGATAGGAAATTTAATGTCCTATGAAGCTAATTTGCAGGCACGAAAAGAACTAAATTCGGGGAAAAAGAACATAGCATTCCCAGCAACAAAGAATGATGACTCTGATTTAGATGAAGAAGAAATAGTCTTCATTGCCAAGAATTATAACAAATTAAAGAAATTTAGAAAGATAACCAAATTCCAAAAAGAAGGGAAGCCAACACAACGAACCTATCTCAAATCAAGTGTTATGAATGTGATCAATACGGACATATGAAGAAGGATTTCCCAAAACTCAACAATGATAAAAAGAAGAAAAAATTTGAAAATTTCAAAAAGAAAAAGGCTTTCAAAGTAACATGGGATGGCTCGGATTCATCATCGTCTGAAAGTGACAGCGATAGTGACGGAGAACAAGCTAATGTATGTTTTATGGCACAAATCGAAGAGGTATGTCCTGAACTTAGCTATGACAAACTATTAGAACTTAGCATAGAATTAGATGGTAAATTTAGACAAATTAAAAAATTGAACAAAGAATATTTAGTCAAAATAAATAGATTAGAACTTGAAGTAGGAATGTTAAAAGATGAAAAAATTATTCTAGAAGAAGAACTTGAATTATCTCAAGAAAAAATCAAAACTAATTTGATAGAAAGTGAAGCTATTACTATTGATTTTGAAAACACTAAAATAGTGAAGGATAATTTGTTAAAAGAAAATGTTGACTTTAAAAATAGTATTGAATTATTGAAAATTGAAAATATAGAATTAAAAGAAAAATTAGATAAAATTACAAATAATGTGTCAAAATTTAATAAAGGAAAACAAGATTTGGAAAATCTTATCAAAACTTCAAAACCATCAAGCAATAGAAATGGAATAGGATTTAAAAATTCATCTAAACAAAAAGGGAATGATGCTAAAAATACTAGTTATATAAAAACTAAAAATTTACATAAGTCTAAACTGAATGCCAAAAATATGAAGATTTGGATTCCTAAAACAAATAATAATTTTATTAGACAAAAGTTTATTAATAATTACTTAGAGAATGTAGTTTATAATAAAAATTATATTTATAAAGGTACCAAACCATCTTGGGTGTGGCTACCTTCTTCTAACCATCTTGGGTGCACTAGCCAGACGTATATTTTTAATTTTTAAGTTCATTTGTGTTTTAATCCTTTTAGAAAATATCTTAAACATACCAAAAGTGTCACTTTTATGTTTTAAAAACAAAGTCCATGTATATCTTGAGAAATCATCAACTATGACAAAAACATATTTGTTGTGATTTATAGATCATGTTTGTGTTGGTCCAAATAAATCTAAATGTAATAATTCTAATGGTTGTTTTGTAGAAATATTATTTTTAGATTTAAAAGTAGTTTTCCAATTTGACAATCATCACATAAATTTTCTACTTTGTAATTTATTTTAGGTAAACATCTAACTAGTTCATATTTTGCCAATTTATTAATATTCTAAAAATTGATATAACAAAATCCTTTAAGCCATAACCATGGATCATCATGTTTGGCGGTTAAACATAAATTTGAATTTTTATTTATATTCATATTTAATACATAAATATTTTTGTTTCTAAAATCTTCAAAAATAAGTTGTTTGTTATTATCTAAAATATTACATATATCCTTTTCAAAATTTATTTGAAAGCCTTTATCACATAATTGACTAATACTTAGTAAGTTGTGTTTTAGATTTTCTACTAATAAAACATTTAATAACAGGAGAGTTAGATATACCAGAATCGATGACTTCTCCAATGCCCACGACATATCCTTTTGAATTATCTCCAAGATTACCATTCCACCATCAATGTATGTTATATTTGATAACATTTTTGAATTTCCGGTCATATGCTTGGAGAAACCGCTGTCTAGTATCCATTTTTCCTTATTTTTTATTTTGGGTACCTGCAAAATAAAAGGTGTTTTAATTGGTACCCATATATTTAGTTAGGGTCCTAATTTTTAGAAATAAAGTATGTTTAGTTGCTCAAGGATATAATCAAGAAGAATGTACCGATTACGATGAAACCTTTGCTCCAGTAGAAAGATTAGAGGCCATTCGTACATTACTAGCCTTTGCAACTTATAACAATTTTAAACTATTTCAGATGGATGTCAAAAGTGCCCTTTTAAACGGTTTTATCAAAGAAAATGTATATGTAGAACAACCCCCATTATTTGTTCACGAAAAATATTCCAATCATGTTTTTAAGTTACAGAAAGCATGATATGGATAAAAACAAGCTCCACGAACATGGTATGAACGTCTTAAAAATCATTTAATTTCATCAGGTTTTCAAATAGACAAAATATATACAACTTTGTTTATCAAACGAGAAAATAATGATATTTTTGTTGTGCAAATCTATGTTGATGATATCATTTTTGGTTTAACGAAAATCTATGCAATCAATTTTCAAATGTTATGAAAAATGAATTTGAAATGTCACACATGGGAGAATTAAATTTCTTCTTAGGATTACAAATAAAACAGCTTGAAAATGGAATTTTTATTCACCAAGAAAAATATTGTAATGATTTATTACGTCGCTTTGAAATGGATAAAACCTCAAGCAAACCAACACCAATGAGTACCACTGTTCACTTAGAAAAAGATGAAAACGGAAAAGATTTTGATGAAAATTTATATCGTAGCATGATTGGTTCTTTACTTTATTTAACGGCTAGTCGACCTGATATTATGATGAGTGTATGTCTTTGTGCTCGATTGCAAGCAAAACCAAAAGAATCTCATCTAAGTGCTGTTAAGCGTATTTTACGTTATCTATCTAGTACTAGAGATTGTGGTTTGTTTTATCCTAAAGGATCATTGTTTGAACTTGTTTCATATAGCGATACGGATTTCGGTGCATGTAGAACAGATCGTAAGAGTACTAGTGGAACTTGTCACTTTATCGGACAATCTTTAGTTTCATGGTTTAGCAAATGCAAAATTGTGTTTCTTTATCTACTTGCGAAGCCGAATACATCTCCGCAGCTCTAGCATGTGCACAAGTGACATACATGCAATAAACACTAACGGATTTGGTAAATTATCAATAAATCTCCAATATATTGTGATAACACAAGTGCTATAAATTTATCAAAAAACCCTGTTAATCACTCACGAACCAAGCATATAGATATACGACATCATTTTCTGTGAGACAATGTTGAAAAAGGAACTATTTCATTAGAATACGTAAATATCGAAAATCAAGTACCCGGCATCTTTACAAAACCATTAAATGAACAAATTTTCATAGACTTGGACGAAGTTTAGGTATTTGCTCACTTCATGGCCTTCTTCCTTAAAAATTAATACTTCATTCAAGGCTAAGTTTAGTCATCTACTTTATTACCACAAATTATACTTATTAATTTCTGAACCCTTAAATTTTAGATAGTTAGTTTGTCTGTAAATAATATTTTCAGCTTATATATACGTAGTTACACAAAAAAATATACAAACAATTTATATTTTTTTAAATAAAAAAATAAAAAATAAAAAATAAATATAGCCATGTCTTCTGGGGACTCTTATATATCCATATCCATCTCAATACCATCGACGGACAGCTCAGATGACACGCCACAACGACTTCCTACACCCACACCAAAGCAGGAGCCAATGGATAGGTGGCCTCGTATCATACGGGTTTTACTTCCGACAAGAAGAAAACCAAAAGATCTCTACTTGTCTCTCCTAACACTAAGGAGAAAATTAATGAAATTCATCATTATCAGAAACAACAAATAGATCTTCAACGAGAACTATATTTCGAACAAAAAGTTACGGCACGTCGCCTAAGCTTTTTGGAGCAAGTAGCGATGAAGTTTTGTTCGTCACGGAAGAAAGATATCCATGAACCACTACCAAAACCATGTAGTTCTTTGGATCCCTCCGCTCATATCATACTCCTTCGGACCCTTCACCAAGACGATATTCTGGCTCTCCGAGAACCCATGAACGTGGAAATATATGGTCTTTTCTTAAACCATGGACGGATGAAAAGTCAGGAAATAACAAAACTCCATCACCTTCTAAATAATTTATATTTGTTATTACATGTATCTATGCTTATTTTATTTCACAACAAAAAATTACTTGTTATAAAAGCTCGAGAAATAAGCAAAAACCATCAATTTTATGCTATTTTTAGCCACACTGCTTATTTCAAACGTCTGAGTATGGCCTTCAGACGTCTGACACAATGATATACGTCTAAGAATAAAGCACCGTGCATATGTCAGATGTTTGATATACCCCCTAGACGTCTGAAATTTTGCTCTGTCGTCTCCAAATAAATGTCAGAGCATTTCAGACGTCTGAAATAAGATCCAGACGTCTGACTTATTTCTCTGCCTCGAAATATTTTCAAAAATAAACTAAACCAGACGTCTTCTTTTCATACCCAAACGTCTCATAAAACTTTCTGCCTCACCAAATTTTACAAATTCGATCAAATCAGACGTCTACATCAAAACCAGACGTCCGAATTTTTCTACTGTACTCAATTTAGGGCAAACCAGACGTCTGATTTCCAATCCAGACATCTGAAATCCAATCGACTCAAAAAATTTACCCAAATAACGTCATTTTTTTCACTTTCATCTCAAAATTTTCATCTGACATTTCGCCATTAGCGATTTTTTCCAACTATTCATCTTTTTACGCGAAGATCGAATCACACTGCCTCCTAGAACAAAAGATCCCAAAATATCAAATGAAAACAAGATCAATCTACGTCATCTTCAAATTCTCAGGTGTGCTCCGATGATCAAATCGAAAGGTGGATGAACAGAGCGCCACATTCCATCAAAAGGTATGAATATATTCAAAAGAAAAAACTCCACATTGGCCCATTCTATAATCTCCTTAAGTTCCCTATGTATGATTTAGCTGAGCTATGTGAAAATGCCAGCTTAGAAACCCTAATTTCTTTTACTTCTAATGATGTCCAAATAGGCCAATTAGCTATTTTTTTATTCTATGCAAATCTAGACAGTGCTTCAGTGTGGAACACTGAAAATGAGGATAACTGGCTCTGGTCTAGCGTGTGTGGGAACACGATTAGATTAACTCCAGGCATAATAGGTCGAACCCTTAGATGCTCTGACATAGGGGAAGATTTGTACAACATTCCGGATATGCGCTTCAAGCTACAGAACAATATAACTCATCAAATTTGTGAAGATGAAATGCCAAAATTTGCTTCCAAATTTCCATGTCCAAAAGCTCGACTCCTAACTCGAAGGATAATTAACACAATCGTTCCACGAATGGGAAGTCACGAGCAAATCACCGAATTAGAGCATAAAGCCCTATATGCTCTATTTAGTGAAACAAGAGTAAATTGGGCCAAATTCATCTTCGACGAGCTAAAGCATTTTTGGACTCGATCAAGGCCGTCAATTATTTATCCAACTTATATTATGAGACTTCTTCGTGCACATAACATTCCATCCTACTTATCAACATTCGAATAAATCTCGCCTAAATATGCTTCCACCAAATTCTTCTCCTTGATGCACCTACCCGAAATCCCTCCAGAATTCATATCCTTCGAAGATTGGACGCATAATCGTCAATCTAGAAGAGTTGATCCTCCTCCTCAACCACACATTGATCCATCCCAAGAGGAGGAACAACATCGAGAAGCCACTCCTCCTCCTCCCACACCATTTGATTATCCAGGACAAGATGAAATTATGGAGACTAGAACGGATATATATCCAAACGAAAGTGTTTGAGATCTCACTCTTCGAAACCAACAAATACTATCTCAGAATCAAAAACTTTTGACTAAGTGAATTGATAACTTCGAAACATCATTTGCTACACGCCTAGCCACAGTTGAGGAATCCCTTACCACTGTCTTGCCGGTTCTTAAAGAAGTACTACAATGGGTTCGCGGTCCAACACCACCTTCTGAAGATTGGCCAACCCCATTACCTTCTCGTCCCACAAAACATTCCAAACTCTCTGAGGATGAACCTCTCAAGGAAGCATTGACATCTCCTACAAAGACTAGCACTTTTGAAAAAGAAGAACCAAAGGAAGATGATCAAAATAAAGCTTCTCCAAAGGAACCATAGATTTTGGGAATCAGAGATTTAAGGTTTTTTGAATATCAATATTTGTACAAATATATGTGTAATCTCACTTCAAATTAATAATGAAATGTTCTTTTTGTTTGACGATTGGCTTCAATTTTATTATTCTTTTTGATAATGCCAAAGGGGGAGAGATATAAGTATTATCATAAAACATTAAAAATAAGCACATATTCTGGGGGAGATTTATAATCTATATATAAGTATATTGAATAGTTGTCATCATCAAAAAGGGGGAGATTGTTAGGAAATCAATTCTATGGTTTCGACAATAACAACTATACAATGGAAATCGAATGTGAATATCTATATTTATATTTATAGGTAATTGATAAAGTAAAGAGACAAGAATAAGATTCAAAAGAAATATCAAGAGGCTACGAGTCGATAGAATTGGAAGAGGAATGACATAGGCATAGAAAAAGCAACATACACAAATCTAGATGTCTGGGTGCACTAGCCAGACGTCTGATTAATTACTCTGGTTCGAAATTCAGAAAGAATCAGACGTCTTGTTAATGAACTCAGATGTCTTAAATGCAACCATATACAAAAAATATTTGAAGGCCAGGCATCAGAAACATTTTCCAAACGTTTGAATTTGAACTCGGTAGTGTAAATTCAAAGAACAACTGTCGCATTTGAAAAGACACGTTCGCTCCTCTTCACTGCAACTCTTCATCACCTTGAGAAGCGACCTTAGAGCACTTACTAACAAATGCAACTACACGAAGGTCTCTCTACTACTATAAATAGAATCGGGAATTCAAGAGAAGATCTAACATTACTCTCTTACGCTCTTAACTCTTATACTCTGATTTATATCTGATCTCTAGCAATCAAATACCTGTATTTAACACTTCCGTATATTTAGAACTCCTCATTCAATATTCTCTACATAGATATATATATTGGAAGCATTTTCACTTAATAGTCACCATCCGTGTTACAAAACACATTCTTGATAAAGAAACTCTGCTAATGTAAACCTGTTCCTCCAGGTCAAGTGAGGGTTAGTTGAAAGGAAATTCCAAAGAGGAGCTTGGGGATTGGACGTAGGACGGGAGGTCCGAACCAGTATAAAATCCTGGCGTGATATTTTCATTTACTTTGCTACTATCATCTATCAAGCTATAATAGATATATCATATAGTTAGTTTCTTATACTTGCATATATATTCTACATGATCCACTAACATAGACTTTCAAAAACAAGTTTCCCGGTAACAAGCTTTCAAAAATATCAGCAATTCAAGTTTCAAAATTCCAAACTGCTTCAAACCTTATCTGCTCATCATTACAGGTGAGTAAACAAACTTATATTTGATTAAAATTTGTTGCATGATATAGGAATATGAAGTAATGATGTGATAATGGTTTGCATGAGCAGAAATTTGCCTTGCATGTTGATAAATATATGTGATATATCTGTGCATGTCTGAAAGCAAGGAAACTTACCCTGTTTTTAATTTTACAAGTTTAAAAATCTTTCAAAATTCAAATTCTCTTTATCTATTCTCTGAAAGGCCTTGGTTATCAAACAAAAAATGTTTGTTTGAACATAAATTAAGATGTAAAAATGTATTTAAGTAAAACAAGTTTGTATATTATCTGAAATTCAAGAAGAACAGTGAAAACATAAAAGATGTTGAAATTCAAGCATTATAAATCTTCGATTCACTTATATAATTGAAATCACCCTCAAGATTCATGATTTTTAAGAGATAAATCGGGATTCTAAGATTGGGGCGAGTGAGTTATTAAAAGATGACCAGAAATTGAACTTTGGGGTTTTCCTGGTGATGGGTGAACTCGAGGTGGTCGGGGTTTCGTCTGGAGGTAGGAGGAAGCTGGGTGGTCTCGGCAAAAATGCCAATTGGATTTATTATCCACCATGGCGGCGGCGTTAGGTCAGAGAAGGGTTTAAGCACTAAGTTGGGTCGAGGCTGGAAATGGGGTCACTGCGGCGTCTCTGGTGGATCGAGTTTCACCGGCTTGGGAGAATAGTAGCGTGGAAGGCCAGCAAGTGTGTGGCCAAAGTTTCAGGAGTTCTGGTGGTCAGCCTGGGCAGGTCGAGGAAGATTCAGGCGAGGGGTCAGTTTCCAGGTTTGTCGTGAGTAGCTCGATTATGATTTAGGATTTGTAGTGAAGAATTGGTGGTCGGGATCGTAAGTAGGGATGAACGTTGATGAGTTGTAGGTGTCGGCGGTGGTCAAAACCCCGACGATCGGCGGTGCATGTGGATAGGGTAGTTTGGTGTCAGTGTTTGGGTAGAGAGTTGGGTCTTGGGCAATGACTCGGGTAATTGGGTAGGGGACTCGAGTATGGACTCAAGTATGAAGGTGAGTGAAGTCATGTTTCAGGTTTTAAAGTTAAAACTAAATTTGAGTTTAAAAAAGAAGAAGAGAAACTCGAGGCAGGACTTGGGTAGGGGTCGGGCCGGACCCGTAGCAAATGAAATTTAGCAATTTTTAAAAATTTAAATATAAGTAAGTTTTAAAACTTAAAATGAATTTAGTTTTGAACTTTTTCTCAAAAAATATTCTTTTTATAAATGTTTTTAAGAAGTTATATAATTTGTTGAACTTAAATTTGTTAAATGCTTAAGTTATTTTAAAACTTAAATTAAATGATTTAGTTAAGTAAGTTAATTTTAAAGATAAAGGTTTTAAATATGTTAATGATAGTTAAGTAATAACAAAGGTAATGATTTATCTTAAAGTTAATTAAGGTTTTGATAATTAATGAAGTAATTAAAGAGTAATTAATTAATTTAATTATTAATAATTAAGGATTAATAAATTAATAATTAAGGATTATAAGTTAATTAATTAGAGATTAATCAATTTGTAATTAAGGATTATTAATTAGATAATTAAAGATTATTAACTAATGATTAGAGATTAATTAATTAAGTAATTAAGTTGCAATTAAGAATTAATTAAGTAATTAGAGATTAATTAATTGGTAATTAGAGATTAATTAACTAGTAATTAAGGAGTAATTAATTTGTAATTAAGTTTTATTAGCTAATAATTAAAGTTTATTAATTAATAATTAAAGGATAATTAATCTATAATTAAAGATTAATTAATTGATTTATAAGGTAATCAAGGAACGATTAATTAATTAAATGGTTTGTAATTAATTAATGATTGATTAAGTAGGTTAGTGATTAATTCTTAATTAATTAAGCTAATATAAGTTAATTAAATTAATTATAATATGGATTAATAATTCCTGTTTGTGGATGATTGTTTGAGTAGAATGTCTGGATTGATTGATATCTATAGTGTGATAATCTGTGTTGTTCTGTGATGTGCTATACAGTGGATATAGCTGTGATAAATGTGTGATATTTATCTGTGATGATGCTGTGTGAATTCAATGTATTAAATTAAATTAAATTGTTTAGACCTTAAACAACTTGACCTTTAAGAAACGTTTGGATTTCGATGAGACTGGGATCGGATATCAAATTTGATTATCCAAAAACCACATTGATCCAAGTTATGATGGGTCGTGAAATCTTAAGTGAAGATTGAGATGGAGTTCCAGAGTGCAAGGGTTATTGTCGTTAACTCTGAGGGTGATTCCAAAATGAGTGGAATGAGATACGGTTTCGTTCGAACCCGGAACGAACTTGTATGGATGAATGTATCAGACCATCGTCAATGGAGGACGATGAGCATTCCAAGATGTGTTCTTAAAAGGTAATCGTAGCCACAAGTTTCATCAACCGAGAATGGCTAAAATAGGGGAGGTGCATGCAAGGCTAAGTGGGTAGCACCCAAGTAGGATAAGATTTTTCCCTGTCTAGAGGTCCCTTTTTATTCGGCTGTGTGGCGGTTGTAGGTCACAACCTCGGGGTTGTCTTATTCAGACTATCCAGTATGGGGTAGCTCCGACTTTGTGTTGCAGGGGATCAGGGTGGATCCTTCGTACGGTGATCTAGGCCACGTACTGTGACGGGCAGTACCCATTAGCCCTGCCAATGTATGGAATCCATTTTCCCTACGTGACCTTTATGGTTTTGATTATAGAACCCACTTTGTGGCTAGTATGCTGGAATTTAATAATGCAATAATTTCAGCTATGTGAATATTTATTTGAAAACCCTAGAGGCTATTATAATATAACCGTATTTCCTATCAAGTGTTTTGGTTATCGTAAGGGAAAAACTTGTTCGTGTTTATTTGTAGAGAGTCTTACGAGGTACCTTTTTTTCATAGGTTTTTCAAGTTAAACAACTTAACCGTTTACTCACACCAGACCCATGTCTGACCCGAAGTTTATTTTTATTTTCTTAAACTCTTAGGTACTCAAATTTTTTGAGTAGCCAAGTGATCAGGTTTTGCTTGACGAATTTTGGAAAGCTTGAAGCAGGAGTCTTGGCATAGCCATATATCTATTTCCGCTATATGGTGTCGTTTTCTGTTGTATTTTGAAATGTAATGGATAGACATATCTTTATAACTGTCTACTGTGATGATGTTGTGTAACTGTGTAATTCTGATATGTAAAGACAACGTAATATCTATGTGAAATATTACATTTTGTCTATTTCCGCTGTGAGATTCTGATATTGTTTAGTTCCTTGTTTCTATCTATTCTATTTCTACTTATTTCTTTCTTATTCATGATACGTCTTTCTGTGGAATTAAAGGTAGGTCGTCACAGTTGGTAACAAAGCGTAGGTTGAGATAATACCTAGGCTCTGGAGTAGTATCTATCTGGAGAGTGTGTATTTGTAGTTTTTATAACTATATACCTATCTACGTTTGTTGGGTTACCTGTCTAGGTTTCCAACATGAGTTCGAGAGGAAGGAGTGGCAGAGTTGTAGGCAGCACGACGACTAATAGTGGAAGAGGTCAGACTGCTAGCGAGGCTGTTAACCCAACACCGCCTTAAGTAAGTTTTGCTGCTTTGTGCAAGGATTTCAGTAATCTGGAAGGGAGACCTTTTAAAGGATCAGAGTCCATCATAGAAGTTCAAGCTTGGTTATGCTCATGTGAGCGCATTTTTAAGAGTTTGGATTTGTCTAACGAGTAGAAAAGAGTGATGGCATCGTGGCAACTTCAAGAAGGAGCTGTAGCTTGGTGGGATGCAGTTACAGTGATATTTCAGAGGACGATATTTCTTAGAGTAAGTTTAAGGAGCTATTTGAGGAACAGTTCCTGCCAACAGCTAGGACGACCCGTTTGTATAGAGATTTTCTAAATCTGAAGCAGGAGAGTATGTCAGTTTTCAAATATGAGACTAAGTTTAATGAGTTATCTCGCTACGGACTTGGATTGATCGATACAACCCTTAAGAAAAATGAGATGTTTGTGCAAGGAATGAGGCCTGAGTTCCACAAGAAGATGACGGCTCATTTGAAGGGACCCTTTATATAGTTGATCAATATGGCATTGAGGTATAAGGAACTTATGAACAAGAAACCGTTGGTATCTGCCGCACCAAGTGGAACTTCTTCCAATCCAAATAAGAGGAAATTCAATGCAAATTGGAAGAAGCAAGGCAAAGGGAAGCAGGGAGGAAGCAATGGACCTCGTAAGTGCTATGTGTGTCAGCAAGAGGGTCACTTGGCTAAGCAGTGTATTAGGGGTAGATCTTAGCAGCAGCAACATCAGGGTGGACCGGGTTCAGCATTGGTTCAGAAATCCTTGTGTTCAACTGTCATCAGCCGGGTCATATGATAAAGGCTTGTTTGCTTCTTCAGAAAGCCCAGTAGAACAAGATTTTTGCTCTTGAAGGTGGTCCATCTTCTTCTTCTAAAGGAAAAGTTGTTTTGGAAGGTACTTTGCTTTTAGATGGTATTTTTATTACAATTCTGCTTGATTCCGGAGCATTGCTTAATTTTATTTCTTTAGACGCGGTAGAGAAGTTTCATATTTCCCCTTGTATGGTCTACCGCCCCATTTTTGTATCTAATCCTATAGGTGGGGTAACCAAGTTAAATAAGATCTATAGAGACTTAAGGATTTCTTATCTGTCTTATAGCTTTTCTTGCAACCCATTTGTATTGGATTTCAAAGGGTTTGATCTTATTCTGGGTATGGATTGGTTGGATAAGTATAAGGCTGTCTTGATGTGTGAAGAGGGAATTGTGTCTTTGGAGACTGAGTTGGGAAGGATCGCAAAAGTGACTTGTGATAGTTCTAGAGTTCACTTGAGTAATTTTTTTCATGGAATTGAGGCATCTCCAAAAGGCGTAGAGTCCACCGAGGTGGTTAGAGATTTTTCGAATGTTTTCGAGGAAGTTAAAGGTTTGCCCCCTCACTGGGAGATAGAGTTTCAGATCGACTTAGTTCCAGGAGAAGTACCTATTATTCGGCCCACTAGAAGGATGGCGCCGAAGGAGAGAGAAGAGATGGTGAAGCAGACCCAAGATTTCTTAGAGAAAGGTTTGATCAGGCCCAGTTTTTCCAGTTGAGCTTCCGCTGTAGTCTTTGTGACCAAGTTGGATGGGTCATTGAGATTCCGTATGGATTACCGGGAGTTGAATAAGGTTACTACTAGGAATAAGTATCCATTACCACGTATAGACAATATTTTTGATCAACTCCATGGAGCTTCTGTTTTCTCTCAGTTAGATTTAGCTTCAGGTTTCCACCAGTTAAGGGTAGCTGAGGACAGTATCCCCTTGACTGCGTTTAGGGGACCCAATTGTTTTTATGAGTGGTTGGTTATGCCTTTCGGGCTAACCAATTCCCCTGCCTATTTTGTGGATTTGATGAACCGTGTTTTTTGGGATGTGTTAAACAAGTTCGTTCTCGTGTTCATCAATGACATTCTTGTCTACTCCAAGTCTAAGAGGAGCACAAGCGACATTTGGGGATAGTGTTGGAGACTTTAAGGAGGCATGTTCTGAAGGCTAAGTTTTCGAAATGCCATTTTTGGAAGTCGAAAGTCGGATTTTTAGGGCATATTATTTCTAGAGAGGGTATTTCTGTAGATCCAGCCAAGGTAGGAACTATTCAGGAGTGGAAGCAACCGTAGACTCCTACGGAAGTCCGCAGTTTTCTAGGTGTGGCAGGGTGCTACAAGAAGTTTATAAGGGGCTAATCTAAGATTTATTCACACATAACCAAGTTAACTTGGAAAGGAGAAAAGTTTAAGTGAATCCCCAAGTGTGAAGAGGCTTTCTTGGATTTGAAGGCAAGGCTGACCAGTGCACCTGCTCTAGCTATACCTGATGGTAAGAGTAAGTTCGAAGTCTACATGGATGCTTGTGGAGTTAGGTTAGGTGTAGTGTTGATGCAGAATGGGAAAGTGATAGCGTATGCGAGCAGGCAGTTGAAGCCATATGAAAAGAATTACAATATGCACGATCTAGAATTGTTGGCCATCGTTTTTGCTTTGTAGATTTAAAGGCACTATCTGTTGGGAGAGAAGTTCGAGCTCTTGATGGATCACAAACCTTTGAAGTACCTTTTCTACTAGAAGGATCTGAATTTGAGACAGTAGATGTGGGTAGAATTTTTGGCATCGTATGATTTGGATATCCTCTATACTCCAAGGAAAGCGAATGTAGTGGCGGATACACTGAGTAGGAATGTAGTTCTGTCTCTATTGAAAGTTGTTCTGTCTCTTTTGGAAAGGATTTTGAGTAAGCAAGGATAAGATAGAGAGAGGAATCATCAGGAGAGTCAAGAATGGTAAGTGTTCCAGTTTTGAGATTGATGACCAAGGGACATTAAGGATCAAAGGGAGGATTTGTGTTTTGAATTTCAAGGATTTGAAGAAAGAAGTTATGTCAGAGAGTCATCGCTCCAGGCTGAGTATCCACCCAGGGATTCCAAATATGTATAAGGATATGAGGAGATTCTTCTGGTGGTCGAACATGAAGAAGGATATTACTGCTTTCGTCAATGGATGTGCAATCTGTCACCAGGTAAAAGGTGATCAACAAAAGACCGCAGGTTTGTTGCAGCTTTTGGAAGTTCCTAAGTGGAAGTGGTAAATGATTTCAATGGATTTCGTCGATGGTTTACCTAGGACCAAAAAGGGAAATGAAGGAATATGGGTAATCGTAGACCGGCTAACCAAGAGCGTCCATTTTATTCCGGTTAAGGCGACCGGATCTGTTGCGTCTTTGGCGGAGATTTTCTTGAAGGAGATTGTTAGACTGCATGGTGTTCCTGTCAGCATAGTAAGTGACCATGATCCTATCTTCACTAGTAAATTCTGGGAGGCTTTGCATACAGCTTTGGGTACAAGATTGAGTTTAAGTATAGCCTATCGCCCCCAGACCGACGGACAAATAGAAAGGTTGAACTGAATTCTTGAGGATATGTTGAGGGCTTGTGTTTTGGATTTTGGTGGTTCTTGGAAGAACCATCTACATTTAGTGGAATTATCATACATAATAGTTATCATGCGAATTCCAAGATGGAACCCTATGAAGCTTTATATGGAAGACCTTGTAGATCCACATCCTGTTGGGTAAAGTCGGGAGATCGTCTTGTTCTTGGTCCAGATTTGATCCGTGAGGCATCTGCGAAGGTAGAGCTTATCAAGAAGAGAATGAAAACAACGCTAGATTGCCAAAAGAAATATGCGGACAAGAGACGAAGGCAATTAGAATTTGAGATTGGAGATTTGGTCTTTGTCAAAGTTTCCCCGATAAAAGGAGCGATCAGATTTGGAAAGATGGGAAAACTTGCCCCAAGGTATATTGGTCCATTCCGAGTGCTTGAGAGAATTGGTGCAGTGGCCTACAGGATTGAATTGTTAGTCCGGATGGTTGGAATTCACAATGTTTTTCACGTGTCTCATCTGAGGAAATATGTGTTCGACCCATCTCTTGTTGTGGAGCCAACAGTGCAAGAAGATTTAGAGATCGAACCAGACTTATCAGTTGTCACACATCCAGTCCAGATCGCTGATCAAGATGAGAGGCAACTCAGAAGCAAGGTAGTTAAGCTAGTCAAGGTGCAGTGGAGCGAGGATCCCAGAGATTGTACCTGGGAAACTCTGGATAGTATTAGGAAAGCTTATCCGGAATTATGTCCGGATAGCTAGTGATGTTTGTTGAATGAATTGTTTGTTTGGATAAACTGTTTGTTTGGTTGATAGTATATGACTGAAATGTATGCTTGAATTATTGAAATGAAATAAAAGCTTTTGGATTATCTTTTGTTTTAAATTTCGGGGACGAAATTCTTTTAAGGGGGGAGGAATGTGATATCCCAGAATTTCAAACAATTAAAATGTGATAATCTTATTTATAAATTATTTAAAATTGGCAAAATTGTTATTTTCAAACAACAATAATAATTATTGTTTATATGTATGTATATATAAGGCTTTAAATAGAATTATTATTTTCAAATTAAACTTGTGTTTGTTTAAATGTGTATATATAAGTTAATTTTAAATTGGATTTTAAATTTAATTTGAATTTGAATCTGAATTTGAAATTCAAAAGATAAATATCTTAGAATAATTTGGTTTCAAAAATATATTATATGTGATTTTATTTAGAATATAATTTGTTTCATATTATTTTCTTTAAAGGATTTTATTTATATAGATTACTTATTAAATAGTAAATTAAATCTAAAAAGCTTTATAAACCATTTAAAATTAATAAACTCATGCATAATTACAAGTGTTAACCTATGAAATCTTTTTAATAACAGGTGTAAGATGATAAACAAATGCTAATGAAAAATGTTAGATGAATAAACAAGTGTCACAATTTATTTTATTTTCTTTTTATTTTTAATAAATCATAATTAGGCCTATATATGCATCTATCCCTTCTCTTCATTTCTTTTACCTATTCTTATTTCAAAAAAAAAGAAAACTCAGACCCTGTAAAACATTTTACAAACTCAAGAACAAACCTTTAGCCTGTAAACAAATCTACAAACCAGAGAATTAAAAACAAAAGCAACTTTTCAATAAACCTGAATTATCAAGAAATCATCAACCTCAATCTTCTTAGTTTAAAAAGCAAGTTCATTTCAGCTAGCAAATTAAATCATCTCAACAACAAAAGGTTTCCAGTTTCAAGTCTATAAATCAGAGAAAGATTTCCAGTTTTCAAAATCAAAATCATCTCAGTTAAAACAAGTTTCCCAGTAACAAGCTTTCAAAGATCTCAGCAATTCAAGTTTTAGAATTCAAAACTGCTTCAAACCCTATCTACTCATCATTACAGTGAGTAAACAAACTTATATTTGATTAAAATCTATTGCATGATATAGGAATATGAAGTAATAATGTGACAATGGTTTGAATGAGTAGAAATTTGCCTTGCATGTTGATAAATATATGTGATATATCTGTGCATGTCTGAAAGCAAGGAAACTTGCTCTGTTCTTAATTTTACAGGTTTAAAAACCTTTCAAAATTCAAATTCTCTTTACCTATTCTCTAACAGGCCTTGGTTATCAAACAAAATATGTTTGTTTGAACATAAATTAAGATGTAAAAATGTATTTAAGTAAAACAAGTTTGTATATTATCGAAAATTCAAGAAGAATAGTAAAAGCATAAAACATGTTGAAATTCAAGCATCATAAATCTTCAAATCACTTATATAATTGAAATTACCATCAAGATTCATGATTTTTAGGAGATAAATCAGGATTTTTAGATTGGGGATGAGTGAGTTATTTGAAGATAACCAGAAATTGAACTTTGGGGTTTTCCCAGTGATGGGTGAACTCGGGGTGGTCATGATTCCGTTTGGAGGTAGAAGGAAGCTGGGTGGCCTCGGCAAAAATGCCAAGTGAATTTATTATCCACCGTGGCGGCGGCGATAGGTCGGAGAAGGATTTAAGCCCTAAGTTGGGTCGAGGCTAGAAATGGGGTCACTACAGCGTCTCTGGTGGATCACTGGCTTGGGGGAATAGTAGCATGGAAGGCCAACAAGTGTGTAGCCGGAGTTTCAGGAGTTCTGGTGGTCGGGATGGGCAGTTCGAGGAAGATTCAGGTGAGGGGTTAGTTTCCAGGTTTGACCTGAGTAGATCAATTATGATTTAGGTTTTGTAGTGAAGAATTGGTGGTCGGGATCGTAAGTAGGGATGAATGTCGATGAGTTGGAGGTGTCGGCGGTGGTCAGAACCCCGACGATCGGCGGCTCATGTGCACGGGGTAGTTTGGTGTCAGTGTTTGGGTAGAGAGTTGGGTCTTGGGGAATGACTTGGGTAATTGGGTAGGAGACTGGAGTATGAACTCGAGTAAGAATGTGAGTGAAGTCATATTTCAGGTTTTAAAGTTAAAAATAAATTTAAGTTTAAAAAAAAAGATACTCGGGGCAGGACTCGGGTAGGTGTCGGTTCGAACTCGAAGCAAATGAAATTTAAAAGTTTTTAAAAATTTAAATATAAGTAAGCTTTAAAACTTAAAATGAATTTAGTTTTGAACTTTTTCTGAAAAACTATTCTTTTTATAAATGTTTTTAAGAAGATATATAATTTGTTTAACTTAAATTTGTTAAGTTAAGTGCTTAAGTTATTTTAGAACTCAAATTAAGTGATTTAATTAAGTAAGTTAATTTTAAAGATAAATGTTTTAAATATGTTAATGATAGTTAAGTAATTAATAAAGGATAATGGCTTATCTTAAAGTTAATTAAGGTTTTGATAATTAATGAAGTAATTAAAGAGTAACTAAATAATTTAATTATTAATAATTAAGGATTAATAAATTAATAATTAAATGTTATAAGTTAATTAATTAGAGGTTAATTAATTTGTAATTAAGGATTATTAATTAGATAATTAAATATAATTAATTAATGATTAGAGATTAATTAATTAAGTAATTAAGTTGTAATTAATAATTAATTAAGTAATTAGAGATTAATTAATTAGTAATTAGAGATAATTAATTGGTAATTAAGTATTAATTAATTTGTAATTAAGTTTTATTAATGAATAATTAAAGTTTATTAATTAATAATTAAAGGATAATTAATCTGTAATCAAAGATTAGTTAATTGATTTATATGGTAATTAAGGAATGATTAATTAATAAATGGTTTGTAATTAATTAATGATTGATTAAGCAGGGTTAGGTGATTAATTCTTAAGTAATTAATTTAATTTAAGTTAATTAAATTAATTGTAATGTGGATTAATAATTCCTGTTTGTGGATGATTGTTTGAGTAGAATGTCTGGATTGATTCATATCTATAGTATGATAATCTGTGTTGTTCTGTAATGTGCTATACTATGGATATAGTTGTGATAAATGTGTGATATTTATCTGTGATGATGCTCTGTGAATTCAATGTATTAAATTGAATTAAATTGTTTAAATCTTAAATAACTTGACCTTTAAGAAATGTTTGGATTTCGATCAGACTGGGATTGGATATCAAATTTGATTATCCGAAAACCACATCGATACAAGTTAAACGATAGGTCGTGAAATCTCAAGTGAAGATCAAGATGGAGTTTCAAAGTGCAATGGTTATTGTCATTAACTCTGAGGGTGATTCCAAAATGAGTGTAACGAGATAATGCCTTCGGTTTCGTTTGAACCCGAAACGAACTTGTATGGATGAATGCTATCAGACCATCGTCAATGGAGGACGATGAGCATTCCAAGATGTGTTCTTAAGAGGTAATCATAGCCTCAAGCCTCATCAACCGGGAATGGCTTCAAACAGGGGAGGTGCACGCAAGGCTAAGTGGGCAGCACCCAAGTAGGATAAGATTTTCCCCATCTAGATGTGCCTTTTTGTTCGGCTGTGTGGTGGTTGTAGGCCATAACCGCGAGGTTGTATTATTCGGACTATCCAGTAAGGGGTGGCTCCAGCTTTGTGATGTAGGGGATCAGGGTGGATCTAGGCCACGTACTGTGACGGACGGTACCCCAGTAGCCTTGCCAATGTGTGGAATCCATTTTCCCTACATGACCTTTACGATTTTGATTATAGAACCTACTTTGTGGCTAGTATGATGGAATTTAATAATTTAACAATTTCAGCTATGTGAATATTTATTTGAAAACCTTAGACACTATTATAATATAACCAGATTTCCTATCAAATGCTTTGGTTATCATATGGGAAAAACTTGTCCGTGTTTATTTGCGGAGAGTCTTACGAGGTACCTTTTTCTTTTATAGGTTTTTCAAGTTAAACAACTTAACCGTTTACTCACACCAGACCCATGTCTGACCAAGAGTTTATTTCTGTTTTCTTAAACTCTTAGGTACTCAAATTTTTATGAGTAGCCAAGTGATCAGGTTTTGCTTGACGAATTTTGGAAAGCTTGGAGCAAGAGTCCTGGCGTAGCTATATATCTATTTCCGCTGTGTGGTGTCTTTTGTCTGTTGTATTTTGAAATGTAATGGATAGACAGATCTTTATAACTGTCTAAGTGATGATGTTGTGTAACTATGTAACTCTGATATGTAAAGACAATGTAATATCTATGTGAAATATTATATTTTATTCCGTTTCCACTGTGAGATTCTGATATTGTTTAGTTCCTTCTTTCTATTTATTCTATTTCTACCTATTCTTTCTTATTGATGATACATCTTTCTATGGAATGAAAGGCGGGTCGTCACAATAACTTTTCAAAATAATATAAAATAAATTTCAAAAATATTATACGCTAAAAATATTAATAAATTAATAAATTTAATTAATTAAATATATATACATGAATAATATATACATGCCTTATATTTATATATATCTATAATGATATATGTTACGTTGTCTTGAGTTGTTTAAGATAATTTGAGCACACATATGTGCATAAAAGAATTTTTGAAATTAATAAATTAATTTTTTTAATTAAATAAAATAATTAAAAGTTAATTAATAAATTAAAATACACACACACACACATATATATAAGATGTATGTGTATTACTATAAAGGTTATGGTATATATAAAGGTTATAGTATATATATGCAATATAATATGTTAATTGAATAATATAATAATTAGTTGAAGTTTTAATTAATTAAATTAAACTAATATGATTTAATTAATATAATGTCATACAAAAATACCATATAAGTTAAATAAAGTGTAAAAGTAATATAATATTAAAACTTATATAATATAATGTGTAAACTAAAAGGTGAAACATTAAAGAAACCTTAAATAGACTTAAGGAATAAATACATATGTATAGTATGTATACTATGATTTCTGATATGTTCGACAGTTTAATTATGAGG
Organism: Allium cepa; assembly: GCA_030765085.1. NCBI lineage: Eukaryota > Viridiplantae > Streptophyta > Magnoliopsida > Asparagales > Amaryllidaceae > Allium > Allium cepa. Next base: position 196,380,798 of record CM060938.1, read on the forward strand.
GTATTTCATAAGAAATACATTATTTCATAAGTCGATATCACTCAATTAAATAAATTAAAGATTATGAATCTTTAGTATAAATATTATCTTTTACCATTTATATATTGATAAATTACTCGCATACTCTCTGGTTGTTGAGCAAACAGAAGCTAGAGATGTATGTATAGTAGTATTAATATATTAACTAGACGAGATTACATAACTATATGTATTTGTTGAGCAAACTAAAAGTACATATACTATGCTTAGGATGTCGTGAAAGTACGAGCGAGTAATTTCTTTCGATTTGTTGAGCAAACTCAAGATCGAAATGAGATTAGGACAAGAAACTATGGGTCATGAGTTGTATATGATACAACCGATAAGGAATTATCCATTGTTTATGAGGCTATGGCTTGTTTAGCAAACTCAAGGTCAGAATCCAAAGACAGACGAGTTCTAACGCCCACCAGTGAAGTCAAAGGACTTCTTTTTTTTGCTTTAGGGTTTGGAGAAACATAAAAGACTAGTGGGAGCCTTATTAGAAAAATAAGTGATAACATTTAACCTTTCTAATGTTGTAAGAACATTTGCTATATAAAGTTATAATAATCTATATTGATAATTTTACGCAATTAATATAATTGATAAAATGTTTATCACCTAAAATATAGAAATGAATTGGATTAATATTAACAAGTAGAAATATATAATATACTTTTTGATAAATTTTTGCATGTTAACCCATGCAAATGCCTTATTATACAATCACTGAATACATTTTAACTTGGCTACTTAAGAGTTTTCTTGCCCGAGACCGTGTATTGTTTTCAATGTGTTTCGAACTCTAAAAGCAATATAAGAATATGGATATTTGATCTATATGCGATCACATATAAATGTTATATGGTGAAGGTCACAATTCTTAATGTAAGAAATATCGATTAAAAAGTTCATTGAAATAAGCAAGTAAATTATAGTGTGAGATCGTGTTTTTAAAATGATTGATTACAATATTATATTATTGTGTTAAATGTAACACTGAACCAAATGCTATAAGATAGATTTAAGAATTCGATCACTGAAATGTCAGTTTGATCAGTTTACGTAAAGTGCAATTTATTTGATGTCACTAAAAGTTAAGGATTACCAAAAGCACTTTTGTAAGGAGTTCATTACAATATTGTAGTAAGGATTTCCTTTAAATTGTTCGACCATTTAGAAAGGAAATCGAATGTATAAAGTAGATGTAACCTAAGGCATAGTTATGATGAAGAGAGTGAATGGTCACATCTACGCCATAATGAAAAATTATAAACGAGAAATGTAAAATGATAAATAATACTAAAATTAGAATAAGAAGTATGATTTTCATTCCAAAATGTACTTCCATATAGGAAATTGTTTTCTATGTAATTTATTTCTTTGAATATAAGATACTTAATCTGAAAATTCTTAACTGTAAACCAGTTACAGGAAATGAATAAAATAGCCTATATGATTGAATGGAGCTATGTATTTCATATGCTATTATGGTAATGGCAGAAATAGTGGGAGCATGCCATGTTACACTTATTGGTCGCATCAATTATAAGAGTTTTGTTTTCGTGAAACACACCAAACATTATTTATGAAATAATAATTATTTTTCAATATTAACTAAAAAACATACCTTTATTTCAATATGAATATTATGAATATTCATTATAATAAACCTATAGTATTGGCATTTACATTGCACTAGAAATACAAAGTATCTAAATTTATTTGCAATTATTTTAGAATTATAGATTAAACCATAGTTCTGAGAAATAATTATTTTATTATATGATTATGAATCATATGACAATAGGGAATTATTTCTCGGACAATTAAAAGCAATGCGCCCATTTAGTGGAAGCATCATAAGAGTTGATGAATTCTTCGAGTTGATACATATTGATATATGCAATCGCAAGACTATTTATACCAAAACGGTTCTACATATTTCGTTATATTCGTCGATAAGCTATCACCGACATGGACATGTGTATTTGATACACATATAGCATGTCTATGATAAGCCATAGACTATAAAATAGAAATAAATAAAATAAACATGCAATAAAAATAAAATGATTTGATTTGATCGAATATATGAGTATATTATAAAGAGTTTTGACAAATCAAAAAATTAATAAAGATTCAACCTCATGAGTCACTCCTTCTTATGATACATAATGATGTGTCGATAAGGAGTAATCGAAATTTGTTGAATGAAGTACAATTAATTGTCAGTGAATTTAAGTTAACTTCTTTCTATAAGTCACGTACTTAAGAGTAGTGTATGAAGTTAAAATTAATTTCATATAAAGAATGGTTTACAAAATCATACAAGATAAGGGTGCATAAAAAAACCCTAACATCTCCCAGGCCAAGGAGTTGGCAGGTTCTACGAGTCGAAAGACTACATGTAGTAATTGTTCATAAGGGATCATGTACGATTCACCTCAAAAGAAGTTCGAGAACAACAATCATTTGATGACCAATTTATGTTTTGAACATAAGTTTTATAAATTAAAAACCAAATCAGTTTTATATATAAGGGCAATTCATAAAGTTTTATTGAATACATATTCTGTTGCATTGAGAACAACTATTGTTTCAAAAAAATACCAAACTCATACTGAAGCGATTTCTTCAAGAAATTATTGGTAGTAAAATGGAGTTGGATAAGATCTAAAGATGTAGTTAATTATGGGGGATGAAATGAAATTACTAAACCTAACTGAAGACAATGCATTAAAAGTCTAACAAAAATTCTTGTATAATGAAGAGAGACCATGAGTTTCTTATCAACATCGGGAATAGATAATCCTCATTTATCAATCAAACCATTAAGAGCATTGATATGGTGTGCAAATCCGAAAGGATTTCAAGTACATTATCAAATACGACTTTGGTAGTCGTAACCAAAGGGATGTGATCCACCATCCATAATTGTATCCTTAAAAGCCAGACTAATGCAGTTGGAATTTAATGGTCAACGTTGATAAGAATGACATTGTAAATTTCAATTGTTGAAATCAGCATAATATATTTGTCATTCAACTTGCTCAAGTTAATTTTGATTTACTCACAAAATTATTACTTAGTATCACTTTGTGTTTGGTATATATGTGTTAAAATGGAAAATACTAAATAATGATTTAGAATATACTATTTGCACAGAACAACCAAAGTGTCTCGAATCAGTGGAAGCGATATCGAGTTTATGGGTTTTTAGATATGATCCAAGAAATGATCCAAAGTATCATTCTATAAGCATCAGAATTGAAAAAGTATTTTATAGAAATATCGAATAGTTTGATTTTCGACAAAAATGCAGAGAACGCGTGTGTCCAAAAGAAAGAACACTAAAGGTACATAGATATTTCTAGACTATAAGTAAAACATACTAATGATTATTAACAATGTACTTATGTTAAAATCAGTAATAGTATGGTTATTTAACACTAAATGTTAGATGTGTAAATTATATCTTTTATATTAAGTATAAAAGATGTTGGTAATATGCTAAATGATATACAAAGACAACAGATTAAAATGTCTAATATGAAACATGTAAGATGACTTCTTTGTGTATTGACAATAGGAATTATCATATATGTTGAATTGTCTATAATATCATAATTTGCTTATGTAATTAATGAATGAAGGAAATATCAAATCCGAATTAAAATCAATAAATGGTATTTTGGAGCGTTCTTGAGTATTTACGAAATACTAGAGAATCGTTTATAGAAACAATGAATTCTTTATGAAAGAGTGTTTGGACTCAAACTACATAAGTACTATCGAGTATAATATGTCAATATTAAATTCATGTTCAAATCTTAGAAGCTTTAAGTTTGAAATGTTCCAATGAATGGCTGTGGCTGATTCAACAAAGGGTAAGTACATCGTCTTAAATAGCGCCACAATAAAAGTAAAGTATATAAATATAATTGCATAAATTTATAACTAAGCTAGGTGTGACACCAAGTATTAAGAATACTAAATTATTGTTTTATAACAACAATGTGGTAAAAAGAGCTTACTAGAAGACAAGAAACATACTGTAAATAGTTTCACATGATAAAGGTAGTTTATCAACATCGAAGAGAGTTGACTGATAAGTAGTTAATTAAACCAACATAGCAGATCCATTTACGAGGAGTCTTATTCAATCAGTTCTCATCAAACTGATTTGAAGGGAGGGGTCTGAGATTCCATAATTGACCTTTAGTTCAAGTAGGAGATTGATAGAGTTAGAAGTATGCCCTAGGGACAACTATGTAATCTGTTACATATAACTAACATGATAACCAATCCTGTTCGAAATAAAAAGGTGTTTTCTTTCTATTACAGACTTGATATAATATTTTATATTGATTAAATAGTTTAATTAAAAGTATATTTGACAAAAAATCCATAAGTGGTAAGTTCTGTGATAGTAGTCATAATGCATTGTAACCATTAGTGATTTATCGTAATAAAATAAACATGCCGTTTTAAATATTCCTAGTCAAGATGTATTGAGACTAGATATCAATGCATTCGTTGGGAGTGTAAGTCTCCAAATGTTGGGCAGTGTATTACACATGACTACTGGTGGCACCAAGGGGTTACGTATCGATAGTTATTAGATAACTATAAAATGGCTCACTCAATTATTTTCAGTTGGTTAATATAATTAAGGTCAAATAGAAAATATTGATGCGACATAATTATACCGTTCTATTGACTTGAGAATGTTATTGATCTTCAATGTGGATGCTCCACTTTGGTTATGGTTAAATCATGGCATGACGTCCATCGAATGACTATAGCTAGGTCGAGTGGAAGCATTGGAAGTGAAACAGTATTCAAAAGAGGATTCGTCTTCTCGGTTATATGAGATTAATATCATGGTCAACTAAAGTCAACTCAAAATCAAAGTCTCAAGCCAGAGCAGTTTGGTTAATAATAATTTGAACCAATGATTTTGTCGTTTAATTTTAGAGTTGAATATGGACGATATTGGAATTTTGATGATTACCAAATTCCATAAGTCCAAAGTGAAATGGTTTTTAACGAAGATAATTGATATAAATAATTTTCACAATCGGGTAACGCTTAACAAAGTAAAATCGAATTTTACCGAAACCAATTAAGTGATAAATTTGGCTAAAATGTCATACTAGCTAGCAAATGACATATGAACGTTAATGTACGAGTTGTTTAATGTTAATTGCTGGCCAAGTTTAGACTCAAGAGTTGCACAACCAAAACGATGAATACTCCTTTTATCACCCGATCAAACTAATTTGTGATTGTTATAAGTTAATTAAATTAATTAATATTAATGAAATATTAATTATAAAATTTTGTATTTAATGCGTTGAACAATGCATTTATAATAGTTATAAATATATTAATCGATATATGATATCAATGCATGTTTAATTTCGATTTAAATGCGACGAACATTGTTCAGGTTGAAATTGGCTTTGAAAAGCACTAAAAATTCTTGGATAGGCTAGCTAAATGCTGGAAAATGAGGTAGGATTATGTATGGTTTAAAAGAGTGGAATTGGCAAAAGAGATAAGGATAAGATCCGCTTTTCACTCCATTTGACTTTCTATTTATATGCCAATCTTTGCACCATTTTTTGATAAATTTTCTCACTTCTCCATCTACAAATTTCATCCAGAAAACCCCATGTAAACCCAAAATAAGTCCATGCTCAAATCACATCAAATTCTTCGATTTGATCGTCGATGGTAATGCAGTTCGGGAGCCAGTAACTCCAAAACTTGGAACTTACTTTAAGGAGCCACTTCATCATTTCAAAGTGAGATCTCTAGGCCTTGGTGAAAGGTATTCAACATGTTTACTAATTCATTTAATATTATTATATATTATTGTAATATATTGTAGGTTGTTAGATTATATTACGAACCTAGTGATCGATGTTCTATCTTATGTTGAATGGTTGAATATATTAGTAAATATATATATATATATATATATATTAGTAAATAATATTTGTATACGTACTAGCATTAAAATCATGACTTAAAGTTAAAAAAATTTAATTAAATAATATTGTATATATGATTTTATTAATTAATATGTTATATCTTAAAGATAATTCATATAATAGATGTTTTAAAATTTACAAATTTTTTGTTTTTGTACAATATTAATTCGACAACAACAAATGCTCAATTTTAATATATATTTATATTTAGTTATGATATAACTATTTATTTAACTGGAAATTGACAAATACGTATATGTATATAAACGTTAGCACCAAAATTGGTCACTAACACCCTAGAATAGATTTGTGTAGAGAGATTAATGAAGATAGTAAATTAAAACAGAGGAATATCACAATAGAATGCAAAAACAACAACAGAAACAGGAATACTAGAGTTATAGTGGTTCGGCATAAATGCCTACATCCACTTTGAATGCAATCATTATTACCTTTTCAATTACTTAAATAAGATACAATCTGTAAACAAACAACTTGAATACAAGTTTGAGTAGAAAGAAAGTAAGTACAGAAAATGGCAGTCTCCCTGAAGTTCTCCCAAAAAAAGGTCCCTCAAACCGGACCCCTACCTCTTTATTTATAGACGAAGATAGGCTAGACCCCCTATCCGGGCCCATGGCTAAGATGGATCAGCCCATAGCTAAGGAATTAGGTAGACCAAACCAAGCACTCCGATCTGCCATGACCGACCCTCTTTTGCTAATTTGGGATCCTCTGAACATCGACTCGGAGGAGCTCTCGTGTTTGCTCTAAAGAAGCTACATCATGACTCGAAGTAATCCATGCTCATGCTCACGTTGATCCACTCTTGAAACCAAGCCAAGCTAACCCAACTCTTGCGACCGAACTAGGGCCGACCCCATCACAGTCACCCATCTTCACCGACCCACCTATGCCAATTCTCCTTGGCCGAACCACCTTGATTGAACTATTGAATCATAAGTTTTGATTCATGACAAAGAGCTTAAATAAATCAGTGAATGAGACTATATGGGCAAGCAACAAAAAGAGAAAGAAATATGCTGTTAAAACTATAAAGGAGACAAGACTACAAATCTGAGTATAGTTTGTTTATTTGTTGAAATTTTTAGTCTTGGAATTGTTAAAATCTATCCTCAAGTAGTCCACACAAACTAAAGTTGTTTTAAGCTTCAAATTCTTCAACGTATATGTGAACTATGCACTGGCAGTAAGGTCAGTCGACTGTCCAAATATGGCCAGTCGACTAAGTCCTGCTGAGTTGCACAGAAACACTCTATTTTGCACCAACTTTGAATTTTCAGTTGACAGGTCGTTTTGGGTCAGCCGACTGAACTTTTCCAACCGCTTTTTTTCTGAACAGACACTTCAATTTGCCAAGAGATATGATCTAAAGTGAAGAGTTATGGATGCTTCTTTTTGTCAGAACTCTTTGTGAATGGTTGCAGCTGTTTATCTACTATATAAACATATAAGATTCACTTCACAAATCAATGAATTTTATTTTGTTTTCTAATCATACTCTCTACAATTTCTGCATTCTAAAAAGCAATCACAACTTACATATATTGCTTGGATATCTAAATCAATTAATTTATTCTTCGATTCAAAGTAATATTTTCCTTTTTAAATCTTTACACATACATATATACTTTAGGAAAAGATCATAGGAAGGTTGTATTATCAACGACAAATCAGTGTTATCAAGAACACAAAGTGTCAATGCATTTTTATTGAAACTATTGAAGTCCTGTTCAGTTGTTCAGGCGGATAAAGTCCTCTTTCAGTTGTTAGAGGTGGAAAAATCATGTTCGGTCGTTTAGGTGTTGTCTACCTATTCCTTTGGGTTAAGTGAGGGGTTATTGAGTGAAACTCCAAAAGGAAGTATGGGACAGGACGTAGAACGGGAAGTTTGAACCAGTATAAAAACTCCTGGTGTGCTTATTCTTATTTACTTTACTATTTTTTATTTGTTTCTGCATTTAAATTATAATACATTACATATTACATGATCCTAAGTGATAATTAATAACACAGCAGTCACTTTCATTTGGTATCGGAGCTAGACATCCTATAACCATAACACAGTTATTTGATAATCTTTTGCTAATATGGAAAATAACACAAGCAGAAGCACTGTCACTAACACTAGTTTTATTGAAGGTCACTACTGCACGACCTCCACTATTCAATGGCATGAATTATAATTACTGGTCAACTAGAATGAGTATATATATGCAATCTAATGGTTTTGAAACTTTGAACATTACTCAAAATGAATATACCATTCCAACAGAAGATTTTTCAACTTGGACTGCTGCATAGAAAGCTGATGCTACTTCAAATGCTAAAGCTATGAACATGTTATTTTGTGCATTAGATAGAAATAAGTTTAATAGAGTCAGTATGTGTACAAATGCTTATGACATATGGAGAACTCTAAAAGTAACTCATGGAGGAACTAATAAAGCCAAACAAAGAAAAATTTCTATGTTGAAAAATCAGTTTCAAAATTTCAAAATGAAATCAGACTAAAGTATAAATGACATGCACTTTAGATTCCAAGATATATATCATTCACTATTGGCACTAGGAGAAAAATTTTCTGACTTTGATATAGTATCAAAAACCTAAACTCTTTAACGGATGAATGAGAAAGAAAGGTCCTAGCTATTGAAGAAGCAAACGATCTTTCTACTATGAAACCAGAAGAGTTAATAGGAAATCTAATGTCATATGAAGTGAATTTGCAAGCAAAGAAAGTTCAAGCACATGATAAGAAGAATCTAGCATTTCAAGCAGAACAAGATGACACTGACTCAGATGAAGAGGATATGGCGTTTATTGCTAAAAATTTCAAAAGGTTTTTGAAATTTAAAAAGAATAACAAGTTCAAGAGTTACAAAAATAACTCTAGCAACAATTATAGCAATAAACCATCATCTTCTGTCATGGAATGTTATGAATGTCATAAAAAGGGTCATATGAAGAAAGATTGTCCAGAGAAATAGAAAAATAAATTCAAGAAGAAAGTATTTTCAGTAACAGGGGATGATTCAGATTCTTCTTCATCATCAGAGAGCGACAATGACACAGAGCAAGCAAATGTATGCTTCATGGCTACAAATGATGATGTAAGTGAATTAAGTTTTGAAGATTTAGTTGAATTTAATTCAAAACTAATGGATTTTGTAAAACAAACTAAAAAGAAAAATAAAGAGTTACAAGGAAAACTAAATAGATCTGAAATAGAAATTAGTATGCTAAGAGATAAAAAGAAAATTCTCAAAGAAGAGCTTGAAAAAACTCAAGAATCTAATGCTAATTTAGCATCTCAACTTTCTATGATAACTCAAGAATTAGAAATTTAGAAAAATAAAAATGATAATTTATCAGTTGAATTAATGATTTAAAATCTAATACTAAAGTATTAGAGTTAGAAAAATCTAGTCTCAAAACTAAGTTAGAAGATATTAATAAAAATGTTTTTAATTTTAATAAAGGACGAGAAAATATTTCTAAAATAATAGAAAATTCTTAGTCTACTTCAAATAAAATGGGATTAGGATATAAGAAAATTGAAAATCAAATGAAATCTGGAAAGTTTAAAAATAAATTTAAAAACAAAATTAAGAAAGATATTAAGAAAACAGTTTCTAAAGATTTTAAAACTATTAAAATATGGATTCCTAAAACAAATAATAACTTGATTAGGAATAAGCATATTAAAACATTTATGGAAACTGTACATAAAAATGAGAATTACATTTATAAAGGGAATTCTAAACCATCTCGAGTTTGGTTTCCTAAGACCTAACTCTTAGGATCCTAAAAAGAAAGTGGGTACCATCTTAATCTTTATTTTTTGCAGGTACCACTTAAAAAGAAAGGAAAATGGATTTTAGACAGCAGTTGCTTAAATCACATGACTAGTAATAAAGACAGGTTAACAAACATAGTCTACTCAAATGGAGGATCGGTCCCTTTTGGAGATAATTCGAAAGGTTATGTCATCGGCAAAGGCGATGTGAGAAATAACGGTATCTCTAACTCACCTCTCATTACTGATGTTTTATTACTTAAAAATTTAAAACATAATTTATTAAGCATAAGTCAATTATGTGACAAACATTTTAATATATTTTTTTCAAAAAATAAATGTATTATTTTTGATAAAAATAAAAATTTAATTTTTGAAGGTACAAGAGATAGAAATATTTATACTTTAAATATAAATTATAACACAAACATGTGTTTAGTAGCTACAGAAAATGATTCTTGGCTATGGCACAAAACATTTTGTCATATAAATATAAATACTATTAATAAATTAGCTTAAAAAAACTTGTTAAATGACTACCTGATATGAAATTCAAAATTGATAATATTTATGATGCATGTCAGTTAGGAACATTAACAAAATCTTCTTTTAAATCTAAGAAAATTATATCTGCAACACAACCACTTGAACTACTACATACAGACCTTTTCGGACCTACTCAAGTTCAATCTTTTAGTCACAGTAGATATATGTTTGTTATTGTAGATGAATTTTTTAAGATTTACATGGACTATTTTTATGAAACATAAAAATGATACCTTTGAGAATTTTAAAATTTTTGTAAAAAGAATTCAAAATATAAAGAATTTATAAGTTAAAAATATTAGAAGTGATCATGGAGGTGAATTTGAAAATGAAGTTTTCGAACATTTTTGTAACAAGAAAGGAATTAGTCATAGTTTCTCCTTTCCTAGAACACCACAACAAAATGGAGTTGTAGAAATGAAAAGCAGAACATTATAAGAATGTGCACGAACTTTATTAAATGGAAGCACTTTACCTAAGCATTTCTGGATGGAGGCTGTTGCAACTGCCTGTTATGTTTTGAATCATGTTTCTATTCAATCATTAACAAAACATACTCCATATGAACTTTTAAATGGTAGAAAACCAAATATATCATATTTCAAAGATTTTGGTTCAAAATGTTTTATACTTAAAACTAAAGGTCAGCTTGGCAAATTTGATCCAAAATGCGATGAAGGAATATTCATAAGATATTCGGAAAGAAGCAAAGCTTATCGAGTTTTTAATAAAAGAACTAAAGTAGTCGAAGAACCTTTTCATGTTTCATTCGATGAAAATGTCAAAATTCCTTCTACAATTACAAATTTGGAAAATAATTCAAATAAAATTTTGACAAATAATTTGGAATATGATGATATTATTTTTTAGAACAATAATACTGATAATTGTACAGAAAATAAAAACATTCTTAATAATGATAATATAATAAGATCTCCTCCAAGAATTCTTAGAGATCACCCTATTCAAAATATAATTGGAGAAGTAAATTCAAATGTAAGAACAACACATCAGTTAAATCAAATGGTCCGTATAGCTTTTCTCTCTAATATAGAACCTAAAAATATTAAGGAAGCCTCAACTATGGCTATTGGATTATAGCTATGAAAGAAGAGCTAAATCAATTTGAAAGAAATGAAGTTTAGGAATTAGTTCCTAGACTAAGTGATCTATCAGTCATTGGTACAAAATGGGTTATCAAAAACAAAGCTGATGAACAAGGTAACATTACTAGAAATAAAGCTATTAGTAGCACAAGGTTATAATCAAGAAGAGGGAATAGACTATGAAGAAACGTTTGCTCCGGTTACAAGATTAGAAGCTATACATATTCTATTGGCTTTTGCATTTTTTCATAACTTTAAATTATTTCAAATGGATGTTAAAAGTGCTTTTCTAAATGGATATATAAAAGAAAATGTTTATGTTGAACAACCTCCTCTTTTTACTCATGAAAAATTTCCAGAAGACGTTTATAAAGTTAAGAAAGCTTTATATGGTTTAAAACAGTCACCTCGTGCTTGGTATGACCGACTCAAAAGCTATCTAATAGAATCTGGTTTTGAAATTGGAAAAGTTGATCAAATTTTATTTATTAAGAAAACTAAACAAGATATTTTAATTATACAAATATATGTTGATGATATTATATTTGGTTCAACAAACAAAAAATTATGTCAAAAATTTTTGACTATCATGACAAATGAATTTGAAATGTCACATATGGGAGAACTATTATATTTTCTTGGACTTCAAATCAAGCAATTACAAAATGGAATTTTTATTAATCAAGAAAAGTATTGTAATAATCTAGTTAAATGTTTTGGTATGTTAAACAATTCTGCCAAACCAACTACTATGAGTACAACCATACATCTTGATAGAGATGAAAATGGTAAAAGTGTCGACCAAAAACTGTATCTTAGTATGATTGGATCATTACTTTACTTAACTGCTAGTCATCCCGACATTATGATGAGTGTTTGTTTATGTGCTCGATTTCAAGAAAATCCTGAAGTATCACATATGCGAGCAGTTAAACGTATAATTCGTTATCTTCACAAAACCAAAGATTTAGATTATGTTATCTAAAAGAATGCCCTTTTGAATTAGTATCTTATAGTGATGCTGATTTTGGAGGAAGTCGGACAGATAGAAAAAGTACAAGTGGAACTTGTTATTTCATTGGACGATCCTTAGTATCTTGGTTTAGCAAGAAACAAAATTGCGTTTCACTATCGACATGTGAAGCAGAATATATATCTGCAGCTTTAGCATGTGCTCAAGTAATCTACATGCAACAAACACTACAAGACTTTGATATAAAATTAAATAAATCTATAATATATTGTGATAATACTAGTGTAATAAATTTATCTAAAAACCCTGTCAATCACTCATGAACTAAACATATTGACATTCGTCATTATTTTCTTCGTGATAATATTGAGAAGGATATAATTAATTTAGAATTTGTAAATTCTGAAAATCAGTTAGCTGATATTTTCACTAAACCACTAAATGAAAATTGTTTTATAAAACTAAGAAGAGAACTAGGTATTATTTCTTTAAAAGAATTAATAAATATCTAAAGTAATTTAATAATAGTAATAACAATAATATTTTTTCTGGTACTCGAACTCAGCACCTTTAGTTGGTAAGCTTATGTCTCTGCCATTTAACCATTTACTATTTCACAACTACTTCTACTACAATTTTCTCCTTATCTATTTTATTCGTTTTATGAACAATTCTCAGCCACAAAATTTACTATTTGTCCTCTAATTTATTTTCAGTTTCTACGTTAATCCATCAACTTTTAACTGTTTATTCTCTTATATATATATCTCCAGAGTTCTGTTCTTTTTCCTCCATCAAATTTTATTTTCAAACCTATTCTATCTTCTCTCTACCATAATGTCTTCCTAAGAAAATTCATCAAATGGTTCTGCTTACTCTTCTATCTATTTTTCGACACCTTCATCTAGTTCATCAAGTTTACCTACACCTACACCTAATCATGAACCATTCAGACCATCAAACTTTCGCACAGGCCATACTCCCAAGAAAAAGAAGCGACGTTTTCTGTTCTTTGGTTCTCCTCAAACAAAACAAAAAATTGACGATTTACATCATTAGCAGAGAGAATCTATCGCTATTCAACGTGAGATGTACTATGAACATAGGATGAATTCAAGATGTCTTAGTTTTCTGGAACAGCTTGGATTTTTTAATTTAATTAATTTCATCCCTACTTTGTATGCATTATTTAAAATATATTGAATATATTCTTTTTATGCAAAAATATACTGTAAATGTTGCAAAGATGAAAATTCAGTCGATTGAAAATATTCGACCAGTCGACCGAATATGGAAACAGAGAACTTTCAGACTATATTCAGTTGACTGAACGAATATTGCCAGTCGACTGAAACATAAAACAGAAAGCATTCATTCTATATTCAGTCGACTGAAATAATATGTCCAGTCGACTGAATCTGAAACAGAGAGTTTCGAGATACTGTTCAATCGACTGACCATATTCGACCAGTCGACTAAATGGCAATCTGAGCCTTTTTTTACACCTTTTCACCTACCTTTTTAATCCTCTAACCCTCTATCTCCTCTTTAACTTTTCATTTTTACCTTGTCATTTTAGTTTTCTAAAACCCTAGCTCCCAAAAATTTTCAAATTCCTTCACTCCATTATTAATTCCGATGGCTCCATGTCAACAAACATGCCTCTACCTCCTCCTCTAAGCCAGTTGACACTCAAATTGCTCAATGTCTCTATGATGCTACAGCAGTCCAAAGGTGGACCAAAATGAAAGAAGCACGCTTTGTCGAAGGTTCTTTTGTTGTTTTTCCCGACTTTTCTCCGTATAGAATTCAAGAGCTTTCAAGGAGAAGTCGTCTAAAGTCTCTCCTATACCACAATCAAAATAATATCAAGATTAATCATACTTTGGTAAAACTTTTTTATGCAAATTTGAATTTAGGCCATCAAAATCCACGTAATCATGATAATTGCGTTTGGAGTTTGGTTTGTGGTCGAAAAATATTTCTGTCTTTAGATAGAATTGGTCATATTCTCCATACTCCAACTGATGGTATTCCATTGGGAGAATTAAATGTACTTATAGGCGAACGAGACGAAGTAAGTCATCGGTTCTTAGAAGATGACATGACTGAACTAAAGTCTATCGCCTTACACTCTATAGCTTGAATTGTGCATCAAGCCTTAATGCACACGGTTCTTCCTCATATTAGCTCTTACGAACTTGTATATCCAAACAATTTTAGGGAATTGTATGCTATTTGTGGAGAAGTCCAAATAAATTGGCCTAAACTTATTCTAGATTAACTCTTGTCATTTAACCAAGGTCGTATGAACATCATTTATTATGGAGAATATATTATGCGGCTACTTATGAACCTCCAAGTACCTATTTCGAAATCCGATACTTCCATTCCCAAAACTCTAAATAGCCGCACAATAAGTCTTATGAAGTTGCCACATAGACCTCTATCTATCATGCCTTTTCAAGACTAGCAATCACGACCTCCTCAACAAACTTCTACTCCGCAGCAACAACAATCAAGAGATGACATTCGAACACCAACTCCATCCCAAAGCACTCGGGAATCCATTGATCTAATTATGCAAAATCAAGTCATTTTGGATTCTCGCATCAAAAATCTTGACAAGAAAACTGACAAGAAATTTGACAAAATTAAAAGCTTCTTCAGGATTTTATGGGATGCGATATCTTTTTCCTTTTCGACAACTATGGAAACTTCACACCCTGATCCGATTAAACGTCCAGCTCCTCGCTTTACTTGGTCTACATCAGAAGAAAACACAATTTCCGACACAAGTGGCAATGGGGGAAGCAGACAGTTTGTGGAAAGTTCTTCCAAAGGAAAAGCTCCAATGCAAGTGGAAGAAGAAGAAACAGAGTCTGACTTTGATTGATATTGTTGTTTCTTAGTAGTAGTAAGTTATCTATTTATTCCAAACATTTTATTTCTATGAGCTTGTATAATAGCTCAAAACAATGTGATTCCTTTTTTCTCCTGTGAATGCAATTTTTTTAATTCAATAATGGAATTGTTGTTATTTCCTTTTTGTTGATGATAAAGGGGGAGAAATTTGTATGACTAACCATTTCTGCAAGATTAAATATGTCGCTAGATATTCAAAGGGAGATATATATAACTCCCATTTTATATTTCTCAAAATGTAGTATCATCTGTAACAGGTTATCATCTATCAAAAAGGGGGAGAATGTTGAATCATAAGTTTTGATTCATGACAAAGAGCTTAAACAAATCAGTGAATGAGACTATATGGGCAAGCGACAAAAAGAGAAAGAAATATGCTGTTAAAACTACAAAGGAGGCAAGACTACAAAACTGAGTATAGTATGTTTATTTGTCGAAATTTTATAGTCTTAGAATTGTTAATATCTATCCTCAAGTAGTCCACACAAACCGAGTTGTTTTAAGCTTCAAATTCTTCAACATATATGTGTGTGCATTGATAGTCAGGTCAGTCGACTGAACCTGCTCAGTTGCATAGAAACACTTTGTTTTGCACCAACTTTGAATTTTCAGTTGACTGGTCGTTTTGGGTCAGTCTACTAAACTTTTCCAACAGTTAATTTTTCTGAACAGACATTCCATTTGCCAAGAGATACGATCTAAAGTGAAGAGTTATGGATGCTTCTTTCAGTCAGAACTCTTCGTGAATGGTTGCAGCTGTTTATCTACTATATAAACACATAAGATTCACTTCACAAATCACCGAATTTAATTTGTTTTCTAATCATACTCTCTACTATTTCTGCATTCTGAAAAGCAATCACAACTTACATATATTTCTTGAATCTCTGAATCAATTAATTTATTCTTCGATTCAAAGCAACATTTTGCTTTCTAAATCTTTACACACACACACATACTTGAGGAAAAGATTATAGGAAGGTTGCATTATCAAAGATAAATCAATGTTATCAAGAACACAAAGTGTCAAAGCATTTTTATTGAAACTGTTGAAGTCCTGTTCAGTTGTTCAGGCGGGTAAAGTCCTCTTTCGATCGTTAGAGGTGGAAAAATCCCGATCGACTGTTCAGGTGTTATTTACCTATTCCTCCGGGTTAAGTGAGAGATTATTGAGTGAAATTCCAGTAGAAAGTCTAGGACTGGACATAGAATGGGAAGTTCGAACCAGTATAAAAACTCCTGGTGTACTTATTCTTATTTACTTCACCACTTCTATCTATTTTCGCATTTAAATTATAATACATTCCATATTACACGATCCTAAGTGATAACTAACAACAAAGTAGTCACTTTCATGAACCACCAAGGCCAATCCACCTAGGTCGACCCAATATGGCAGAACCACCTCTACTTATCTTCCTCTACCGGACATCACATGTCGATCCACCAAGGCCGAACCACCAAAGCCGATCCACCTAGGCTGAACCTATATGGCCGAACCACCTCTACTTATCTTTCTCGACCGAACACCATATGCCGACCCACTGAGGCCGAACCACCATGGTCGATCTACTTCAACTTAATTTCCTTGACTGATCCACCAAGGTCGACCCATCCATGACTTTCCATAATAGCTATCCTACTCCAACCAACCCATCATCGAATACCGAACCACATATACAGACCGATCCAAACAAGTTACACCAATCTCTTATACTTCCAGTTCTCTCTTGGCTTGAGTCCTGTCTAGGTCCAACCATATCCTCTGCAACTATTGCCTCGTAGCCGGGCCAAGTAGCTGGGTAACATTTTCCCCAAAGTTTGCCTTGTGAATCAAGACGACATGCTTTGAGTCAGCGAGTAATCCCTGTTTCCAAGGCTAGTTCATTCATAATGATAACTGACCGTTGCTTTTTCATTGGCCTTCGAAGAAGCTTCACATCATTTGATCCTATTAGTTTAGTCTCAAAGAGATTCTTACAATCTTATTTTAACTTTTCAAAAGCTAAATTTTGTAACCTTTCGAAGGCTGAATTGCAATGGGTTTTCCAAACCCAAGCTTCTCCACTTATCTGGTAGTATCTGTCTCTTTTCCACATCATCATCCTCAATCATCATTATATGTGTGTATTTATATGTATACATTTTATTACAATCAATACTCTTATTATTTTATTTATTATCCTTATATATTTTGCTTTTACGAATAAGAGGCGGATCGACATACGATGGCCGATCCACTCGGCCGGTTCTCTAGGATAACGTTCGGCATATATAGTTACCGAGCCAGTGATGCTTGGTGACCGGGCCTATAGGAAAGTTCCTGTTCATCTCCCTCTTTACCATATAAAAGCTCACGCTCTCATTTCTTTCTTTTCACTTCTACTCCATTTTCACAAGTCTGTTAACCTACTTCCCTCCTAGCCTTGTTTTCCCCTCAGCCCTTCTTTCTCCCTCTCAAACCCGGCCACCGACCCCACAACTACAGCTTCCAATGAACCCGAATAAACCTCAATTCAAAATCCTATAGCTTTCATAAGCCTTAAACTCTCTATATAGGTACAAATCTTTCACTCAATTCATTCCCTTAACCCGGAATATTGTGTGAATTTCGAATGCATGGGTAAATGGCCTCTTGGATAGGAACCAATAGGGGATATGAGGAAAAGAGATAGACGAGTTAGGATTAGGAGCATGCCTTAGGTTAGGGATTCGTCTCGGCCTCAATGGATTAAAACATAGGTTACTAGTAGAAGTAATCACCGGTATCATAATTTTGAGGTCAATGTTTTTGAGAAGAAAGGAGTTCGGCGTTTGGTGAAATAGATGGGTTCGTTAGGATTTTAGCAGTGGAGTGGGTTGGTAGGAATATAGCCATAGAGTGGGTCGGTAGGAATAAAGCAGTGGAGTGGGTCGGTAACTTGGGAGGAAGTCATTCGGTAGGTTTTCTGGGGAGGTCTGGGTTGGTGATTTTTGAGAGAGTATGCGATCAGTATAGGTGATTAAGTGTTTGGATCGGCATTAAGTGTTGAGAGTCATCATTGTCAACCAGGACCATCTCAATTTGAACATCACATACATCAAGACTACACATTTCCACACCTGAGCATAAAGTAATGAACAATGAGAGGGACCAAAGCATATAATCCTATGGACCTAATTTGGACTAACAACTTCATAAATTAAGTAATTTTAAACGCGAATCTAACCCAATAAATGTAGACTTTACAAATCTATGATGCCAATGCTTGATTACAAGACTTCTGCTACTGATCATATGATAAATTGCCGAAGATGGTCAGCGATGACGACCTCTAAGGATGACAACTTAAAGCTTTATCATGCCATATTTGTATTTAAAACTTCAATTTCTTTCTACCCATGTTTGAATTATCGCATAGTTCACACATCGCACGGGGGATGTAACATCTCGAAATTTAACCTATAATAATTTATTTATTAATTAATTAAATGGCAAAATAACTTTGTGAAATTATCATAATTAAGCCAAAAGAGTTGCACCATTGTGTCCATGGCAATTTTCTGGTCAATTTCCATATATAGAACGTCAGAATCCGAGCTAATATGAGCAAGATACGAGACGAACAAGAAATAAAAAAAATATGTAGGGAGGTCGACCTAGAGGTCAACCATCCCAAGGCCTAGATCGACCAGCCGGTCGACCTGGCTTCAAGGGCGGTCGACCTGTAGGTCGACTCACCTATAGTTGAGAAACGAAGAAAATTTCTTCTTCGCCCTGTACGATTTTGACACGTTATTTTCACATTCTTTTGCCCAATCTGGTCCCTTCATGCTTCCATCCGATGGCTCCTGTTCAGCCTATGACATGGTTGCATCCTGTTCAATTTCCAAATCCAACGTTCTGAGATCCACTCCTATGCCTATAAATAGAACCCTAGGCCTAATACTTTTTCTCATTCTAAGATTTTCTGCAATTGTGTACACCTTTTCAGGAAGGACCCTAAATGGAATAAGTTTCGAAGGAGGAAATCATTTTAAATCAAATTAATTTACAACCCCAAGTGGATCCGAAGAGACCTAATGGGAAGAGCTTAGGACCACAGGTGAGTGATTGTAATTATTTTAGATTTTTAAGCAATTTAAAATAATAGGGTCTTTAATAGCTGTATTTTTTTATGATTTTGGAAATACCTTTTCATCAGTTATTTTCAATTTTAAATTTATTTTTAGTCTATTTCTGTTAGCTATTCTTTTCAGTTAATTTTAGCTGTTAATTATAGATTTTCCATTTATTTACGGTTTATTTACAATATTTTAATTTATTTACTGTTATTTATGCATTATTTACATCTTTTTCCTACGCTTTGGATTTTCATTTATTTTTAGTTTTCTTTTATTTCTCCATCTTTTTCGCATATGGATTAGATTAGATTAAACATGAATATGGATTAAAATTATAAGAATACTAAAATATCGGAAGATAAGATGTAAATTTTAAAGACTGCAATAAAAATGGAATTAAGGCAGAAATTGAGCCTAATTATGATATTGATGTTAGAATCGGACTAATTAAAGATAATTGACCTAGTTATAACTTAGAATTATTACTAAAAAGAGTCTAACATGAAAGGAGCTTAATTTTACACTTAGACCTTGGGTTAAGAAATAAGCATGATTATAACGTTGGTTATAATAAGAAATAGAACAAAGCGAGCTTATTCTAAGACTTATGATAAATTAATAAGCACAGATAGTAAGAACAAAAGTAAAGGCTTATTTAAATAATTTATCTAAGTTAATAAGAAAAGAATTAAAGTTGGACCTATACCATATAACACTCCCTTATTTCTATGGACACGGTGTTTCACATAACCTTGAAGTGAAACGAGGTGTCTCACATAACCCTGAAGTGGGCTGAGGTGTCTCACGTAATCCTGAAGTGATACGGGAGGCCTACTTATTTTAATAATGGTAGTAAATGGTCAATAAGTAGTAGTCCAATCATGGGGATTTGAGCAAGTGATGCAACTAACAATTGTTTGGATGATGGGCCAATATCAAGAGCATTTCCCCTATTATTTCTATGGACATGTGTTTCACATAACCGTGAAGTGAAATGAGATGTCTCACATAACCTTAAAGTGAGACGAGGTGTCTTACATAATCTTGAAGTGAAAAGACGGGCACGCTTATGCTGGAGCTTGAGGTAATAAGAAGACCCAATAGGTGGAACAGCAGGTAACATGAGCATGGTGGTGGTTACGCATGCGACTTCCATTCGGGTGCTCAGTAATCGTTATGGATTCTAAGCGTTTAGTGCGTGCCTTTCGTAGGCACCAATGTCTACTGCGTAGCGAGCTTTAGCGTCCGATCCATAGTAGATTCTATGGAGTAGCAGACCGATCAAACGATAGTATTAGGAATTCAGCCTAATCTAAGCAGCTATCAAAAAAAGGTGCAAACAATCAAAGTTAATCAATTATGCTGATCTAGTTAATTCGTATTTATTTCCAGCTTATTCCTTCTCTCTATTTCCTTTGTTTCCTTTTACATACTATAACCGTTGTAAAGTCTATTACTTTTATTTTGCTTAAAGATTCTAGTAATTACTATCATTCACTAGACTTTTAGTCCGACCCACTCCTCCATTTTCCCCTTTTCCCCTATAGGCAATAAGGGGTTAGGACGGTAGACTGCAGTGATTTCTTCAGAGTAGATTCTATCATGTATTTCTTTTCTTTAGTTTCACTTTCTAGTTCTTTTTGTTGAGCTAGCATTTTGTGAGGGATGTATTGTACTCCGATATTATTAACACTATGGATTTTATTTTGCAAGACACATAAGGTTATTTTGACATTTGATGTATTTGGTATTTGGAGAATCATTTTATTTATAAAGTAATTTTGAGGTTTTATTCTAAATAAATTATTATTATTATAATTATTTCCACTGTTTATATATTTTTATCCTGTGAACCTTAATCTCTGCTAGTTTTAGTTAAACCTATAACACAACATATCTTTTATGTGCTCTTTTGAGTATACTAAGGGGTGAGGGGTGTTACATTTAGTATCAGAGCCTAAGGTTATAAGATTTCTAAAAATTTATTTTTAAGTAAAGTATTTTTCAAAAATAACAATAACTTGTTTTAAAAATAGTTTTCAGAAAAGAACTCTTAGAATTTGTTATTAATAATAAAAGAGTTTTTGTAAAAATCCCCTCAAAAGTTCAGTTTAATCTCTCTTTGACTCTTTCCTAAACTATCCTTTTAGTTTCGAAGAATGGCGGATGCCCTGAACCTTCCTGAGGGAATTCCTATCCCGGCCTAGTTTTGTAGGTATCTACAAGCCACAACTCTAGAGGGGATAGGCAAGCGCCCAACCCAGCACCAGCGGGTGAGAGTCCCATCAACCTACCTGCCGTCGTCGATTTCTTTAAGCTTTGTAAGGATTTTTTGAGTTTGGTTGGAAAGACTTTTTTAAGTTAGGAAACTTTTGTGAAGGCAGAGCTTGGTTTAGAGACACAGAGAGGATATTCGGACTATTAGGATTGGATGATTAGCAGCGAGTTCATCTAGCATCTTAGCATCTAAAAGAGGAGGCTTCGTATTGGTGGGAGGCCATTGAGTTAGAGGAAGAGAGGTAACTAGGAATAGATTCCAGGAGCGATTCGATAGGAAGTTTTTGTCTCAAGCAGAGGAGATCGTTTAGTTGGAGCGGTTTATCAATTTGAAGTAAGTAAGTTTGTCGGTGAAGGAGTGCATCAATCAATTCGATGATCTGTCGCGGTTTGAAATGGAGTTGGTGAATACGCTGCATAAGAAAGCTATGAAGTTTGCGAAGGGATTGAATCTACCCCTTCAGGGATTGTTTTTGACTCACGTACCGATGGGAGCTACTTATGAGTCTTTGGAGGAGATTACATTTATGTCTGATGCAGTCAAGGAAGGAGAGTTAAAGGAAGTTGTTAAGTCGGAAGGTCCGAAGAAGAAATGGTGGAGTAACAATAAAGAGAAGAAGAAAGGTGGTGGCCTTTACAAGAAGATTAAGAAAGGTTTGAAGTGTGGTAGCTATGGAATTATGGGACATTTTGCCAAGGATTGCAAGAGCGAGAAGATGAAGGGAAAGTGCTTTAATTGCGGATAGCCTAGTCACTTGAGTAGGAATTATCCCTAGAAGACGAGACAGGGAGCTAGTACACCGGTCGCGTAGATTTAGGCATTAGACGCAACATCTTCAGGCAGCATTCTGGATAGAGGTAGGAAAGTCAGAGTTGAAGGTTTGATTTCTATTTCTGATTTTCCAATCCGAACTCTATTCGATTCTAGAGCATCGCACTCCTTTATCTCTAGTTCTCATATGGACTGCTTGCACTTAGACATTCCTTTAGTAGTAGACCGCATTGTTATTTCAAACCCCATAAGAGGATAGGCACACTTATCTATGGTTTTTAGGAGTTTCAATTTTTTATTCCAGGTGTGGAATTTAACTATGACGCTTAGGTATTGGGATTTTCAAGGTATGGGATGATTTTGGGGATGGATTGACTATCCACTTATGGAGCTATATAAGACCGTGAGAAGAGAGTCGTTAGACTAGAGACATGTAGCGGTATGACTCTCGAGGTTTATTACGACCCCACGGGTCAGTCATGTTGAGTTTCGTATATTCCACCGATTCATCTTTAGTAGAGCTAGATTTGGTTTCTTGTCATCAGAGATTTTCCAAACGTCTTTGAGGAGGTTAGGGGACTACCTCCTAAGAGAGAGTTGACTTCATGATTTATTTAAATGAGAATGCTAAGCCAGTAGCATTAACTGTGAGGCACGTGGCACCTAGGGAGGGGAAGGAATTAAGCGGGCAAATCCGTGAGCTTTTGGAGAAAGGTTTCATAAGAAGGAGCATATCAGAGAGGGGAGCACCAGTCTTCTTCGCTATTAAGGCGGAAGGTTCCCTTCGACTTTGCGTAGACTATAGAGAATTAAATAAGGTTTCGAAGAACCGCTATCCACTTCCTAGGATGGATGATCTTTTTGACCAGTTGGTTGGCTCTTCGGTATTCTCTTAGCTTGATTTAGCCACTGGATTTTATCAGCTTAGAATCACTGATGATAGTATTGATAAGACCGCATTTAGGACACCCGACGGATTCTTTGAGTGGTTAGTCATGCCTTTTGGGCTAACCAATGCTCCAACTTATTTTATAGATTTGATGACCCATGTTTTTAGAAATGTCCTAAATAAATTCATGGTGGTATTCGTCGATGACATTTTGGTGTTTTCAAGAGTATAGAGGAGGTTCTTCGTACACCTCGCATTCTTAGTTAAAAGCAAAGTTCTTGAAGTATGACTTTTGGCACAAGGAAGCATGTTTCTTGGGGAATAAAGAAGGCCTAACATGGAAAGAGTTTGAGAAATGATTTTGTACATTTAGGTTCGGATTGTGAAAATCCAAAGCGTGGTAGGCAAAGATTGGAGATGGACAATAGATTCAGTTGATAAGAAAAGAAGAAAGCCCATGTGTAGATAATTGCAAAAATTATAATTGTTTCATATAAGTGGATTTAACGGTAGCACCTTAGAATAAATATGAGTATAGGAACAAAAGACTTTAAGTAAGGAAATGATATTTTTCAAGGTTTAGAAAGGATACTCCTAGGTTAGTAAGAAGGAAAATCCACTTTATGTCCAATAAATGTAGAATCGAAAAGAAGAATTGTCAATATTTTAAAAAAAGTAAATATGGGTTTTTGGGAAATAGTAAGAAATTTAAATTGGTTTTTATATGATGAAAATTTTGTTGAAAAGTTGAAATTCTTTTTAATGAATTATAGAGTGTATATAGCTCACTAGTTTCTTTGAAAGTAAACAAAGATTTAAAATTTGAAAACCTAGAGGTTATTAAGTATCGAAAATGTATATTACAACATTCATTGTTGCAATAGATGTTTTCATGGAAAAGAAAGGGAGAATAAACTATAACGCTACCGTTATAGTGACTACCAAGGGAAATGTTTTACATAGTAGGTAAGGGTTATTAGTATTTATTTTTAATTAAATAAATACACTAGTATCTTTGGGTTGTATTAACGGTGATTTATGCAACATCTGTTTTAAACCCAAATAAAAATGTATTTTTAAAAGATAATTTCTAAGAATAGAAATAAAGTGATTTGTAAAGTACACTTATTATTTTAATAAGTATAAGAAAATGTTTTCTAGTTATTGATATATTAAATAGTTTTGTAGATGAGTTTTTCTTAAGAAAAAAATGCATGTAAGTTAGATATTAGAAAATGTCTATTAAGAGAATATAAATTAAGCATACTTTAATTTATTGGAATGAAAAGGATAATGGTGTAATTTTCTGTGGAACCAATAAAAATGTTTTATGAAGTGATAAGGAATATGTGAAGGAGATATTCAAGGTATGGGAAGCACCATATTTTGTATAGCCTATTTCGAAAAGTATAAAATAAGTTCCTTGTAATTTCACATAAATATGAAATCCTCTTTTAAAAGGTTCATAAAAGATTTTAGCATTAATAATTTCTCATTGGAGAAAGTAGTTCCTATACATTAACATATGAGACCGTGAGATGTAATAAGAAGTTGGCTTGAAAACACGTAAGAACATTTTAAAAGTAACTGAAAGAAAAATGGTTAGGTGAAAAAGTAAATAAGTTTTTAGACACGAAGAACTTAATAACAGTTAAATTTTAAAAAATTTCATTTTTTATGGAAAGTTGTAAAGGTCTTTAAAAGAAAGCGAGGAACAAATTTTGGACTTAGAATTTGAAAGTTTTTCCCTCTAGGTTTAGGAAATAATGTAAATTCAAAAAGATGTAAGGATGAAAATCTAGAAATATAAAATGTTAAGCAACCGAGTATTTTTGAATATAAGAAGAACTTAAAGATAACACTTTAAGGACAAAGATTTTAGGATTTGAAAATTTAGAAGCCTTAGTTTTTGAAATGAGAGGATAAATACCAAACAAACTCTTAAATGTGGAATGGATAGGAATCATTCCCTAAGGAGTGACGGAAATGGTGTAAGACAATAAAGGAGACTGTAATAATTACTTTTGGAAGTAATAATAGAGTTTCCATAAAGTATATAGGGCACTAGTGAGAACTTAGGAATGTTGATTTATATGAGTAGGCTAAAGAAGAACAGTAATGTGAATTAGTAAGATTGTAAGACACAAATGGCCGACGAAGCGTATTTTTGATTTTGAAGAAACTTGGGAAAACCATCTTCCTTTAATAGGATTCTCATATGATAATAGCATTAGAAATGGCACATTTCGAAGCTCTTTATGAAAGACCGTGCAAGTCGCCTTCATGTTGGATAGGGTCTACAGAGGGATTGCCGTGGTTCCGACATAATTACAGAGACTTTGGAGAAGATTGGTTTGATTAGGAGAAAATTCGTATCTCATATCCACATTTCTTTGATAATAAGTTTTCGAATTTCCTATTTTCATCTTTAGTTCTGAATAGGTTCTTTCCTTTATTATCTTTTGGGAGGGTAGAACTTAGGATTCAACCTATGGATGGTAGGATTTGATGTAAACATGTTACTAGAACGTGTTATGAATGATGGATGCAAGTGGTTGTAAGTGTTTGCTTGTGGATGCTAATGGACGCATATACTTACACTTGGCATTATTATCTCTTAGGGATCGGCCTAACTAGGACACTAGAGCATATGCATATGGATGCATGCGCATTTTCTTTTTATCCATGGTTGCTATAAATGAATGATTATTTTTGCGGTTGGATGATGATTGAAGCACACATACAGAACTATCAGTTACCATTATGAATTTTTGCATTCATTTGGATACATGATACGGACATGATTGCATAAAAGAAGGTCTACTAAATAAGTGGACCGCCTAATCCTTTGCATTATTTAGGGTCATTACACTACACTAATTGCACAAGTATCATAAAAAGCATTAGAAAAACTTGAGGACAATGAGTGAATGGTTGATGATTGAGTAGTTGATCGTAGATATTGATGAAAACACTTAGTTCATTCTATTATCCTTAGAGATTTCAAGGACGTAATCCCTTAAGGAGGGTAGAATGTAACAACCCAAAATTTAACCCATAATAATTAATATAATGAAATGATAAAATAACTTTGTGAAACTATTAGAATTGAGCCATGGGAGTTGCACCATTGTGCCCGAGTAATTTTCCAGTCAATTTCCATATATAGAACGTCAAAATCCGAGCTAATATGATCAAGATACGTGACGAACAATAAATCAAAAAAAATGTAAGGAGGCCGACCATCCCAAGGCCTTGGTCGACCGGCCGATCGACCTTGCTTCAAGGGCGGTCGACTTGTAGATCGGCCCGCCTATAGTTGAGAGGCGAAGAAAATTTCTTCTTCGCCCTGCATAATTTTGACACGTTACTTTCATTCTTTTGCCCAATCTGGTCTCTTCATGCTTCCATCCCATGGCTTCTATTCAGCCTTGACGTGGTTGCATCCTATTCAATTTCCAAATCCATGGGTCTGAGATCCACTCCTACACCTATAAATAGAACCATAGGCCTAACACTTTTTTCATTCTAAGATTTTCTCCAATTGGATTCACCTTTTCAGGAAGGAACCTAAACGGAATAAGTTTCCAAGGAGGAAATCATTTTAAATTAAATTATTTTACAACCCTAAATGGATTTGGGAAGACCTAAAGGGAAGAGCTTGGGACCACAGGTTAGTGATTGTAATTATTTTAGGTTTTTAAGAAATTTAAATACTAGGGTTTCCAATAGTTGTAGTTTTTCTATGATTTTGGAAATACATTTCTATCAGTTATTTTCAGTTTTAAATTTATTTCCAGCCTATTCTTGTTAGCTATTCTTTTCAGTTAATTTTAGTTAATTTATGTTAATTATAGCTTTCCCATTTATTTATGGTTTATTTACAATATTTTAATTTATTTACTGTTATTTATGTGTTAATTACATCTTTTCCTACGCTTTGGATTTTCTACTATTTTCAGTTTTCTTTTATTTCTCCTTCTTCTTCGTGTATGAATTAGAATAGATTAAACGCGAATATGGATTAAAATAATAAGAATACTGAAACAACGGAAGATAAGATGTAAATTGTAAAGGCTGTAATAAAAATGAAATTAAGAATGAAATTGAGCCTAATTATGATATTGATGTTAGAATTGGACTAATTAAAGATAATTGGCCATGTTATAACTTAGAATTATAACTAAAAAGAGTATAAGATGAAATGAGCTTATTTTTACACTTAGACCTTGGGTTAAGTATTAAGCATGATTATAACATAGGTTATAACAAGAAATAGAATAGAGCGAGACTTATTTTAAGATTTAGGATAAATTAATAGGTATAGATAGCAAGTCAAAAAGTAAAGGCTTATTTAAATAATATATCTAAGTTAATAAGAAAAGAATTAAAGCAAGACATGTACCAAATGACATTCCCCTATTTCAATGGACATGGAGTTTCACATAACCCTGAAGTGAGACGAAGTGTCTCACATAACCCTGAAGTGAGACAAGGTGTCTCACGTAATCCTGAAGTGAGACGAGGGGCACACTTATGTTAATAACGGCAGTAAATGATCAATAAGTAGAAGTCCAAATCATGGGGATTCGAGCAAGGGGCACAACTAGATATCGTTTGGATGACGGGCCAGTTCAACAGCATTTCCCCTAATATTTCCATGGACACGGTGTTTCACATAACCCTGAAGTGAAATGAAGTGTCTCACATAATCCTAAAGTGAGACGAGGGGAATGCTTATGCTGTAACTTGAGGTAATAAGAAGACCCAGTAGGTGGAACAACAGGTAACATGGGCATGGTGGCAGTTACGCGTGCGACTCCCATTCGGGTGCTCAGTAATCGTTATGAGCTCTAAGCGCTTAGTGTGTGCCTTTTGTAGGCACCAATGTCTACTGCATAGGGGCTTTAGCTCCGGTCCATAGTAGATTCAATGAAGTAGCAGGCTAATCAAGGGTAGTAATAGGAATTCAGCCTAATCTAAGCAGCTATCAAAAACAAGTGCAAACAATCAAAGTTAATCATTTATGTTGATTAGTTAATTCGTGTTTATTTCCAGCTTATTCCTTCCCTCTATTTCCTTTGTTTCCTTTTATATACTAGAGCTATTGTAAGTATATTACTTTTAGTTTGCTTAAAGTTTCTAGTAATTACTATCATTTACCAAACATTTAGTCTGACTCGCTCCTCCTTTTTCCCTTTTCCCCCCTAGGCAATCAGGGGCAAGGACGGTAAACTGCAGGCACTTGAAGATTTCTTTGGAGGAGATTCTATCATGTATTTCTTTTCTTTAATTTCACCTTTTAGTTCTTTTTGTTAAGCTGGCATTTTGTGAGGGATGAATTGTAATTTGATATTATTGATACTATGGATTTTATTTCGCAAGACACGTAAGGTTATTTTGATACTTAATGTATTCGATATATGGCGACTTATTTGATTTATAAAGTAATTCTGAGGTTTTGTTCTAAATGAATTATTATTATTATAATTGTTTCCGCTATTTATATATTTTATCTTGTGAATCTTAGTCTTTGCTAGTTTTAGTTATATCTATAACGCAACATGCCTTTCAGTGTGCTCTTTTGGATATACAAGGGGTGTGGGGTGTTACTGGGGAATACATTGTTGTTATATATAATATCGTTTGTCTTTCAAGTATAGCTTAAACAGGTATTTATTCACACTAAGTGCCTTCCCGAAATGTCTAAAAAGTCAAGCTCCGCCACTATATCTGACAGGCCGGGACCAAGTTCATGGCAAGAGGTAATATGGACGTTGAGCCCATCGTTGACTCCCATTCCTAACATTCCTGTACTTCCTGCTGAGGTTATAGATCCAGCTCCCAATGCCATAGACGAAGTTGTTAATCTAGATAACCCCATCAATTCTCAAGCCTAAAAAATCGACGAAGCCGCTCTTCGTCGATTGTGCTCAATCCATGGAATCCCCTTCGATGACGTTTTGTTACCGTCAGGACAAGATCAGCCCCATCTGCCCTCAGTTGGATATACCACATGCAATAAATTCATGTGTTGGGTCGGATGCATGCCACTTTTCAATCCATTCATCCATGAAGTGTTGCAGTACATAGGGATTGCTCCTACACAACTACATCTCAATAGCCATGCGTTCATTTACGGTTACACTCTTTTTATGAGTTTCCTATTTAGACCTCCAACCCCTAAGGATATCCGTTACCTTTACCATTTCAAGAGATGTGTTGATAGCCCATCTTATATATTCCTCGAGCCGCACCCCAAATGCCAAGTTCTCACGGGTGCATGGAATAAACACTCTCAATTTTAATAGGAGTGGTTTTACATATGCTGTCCTCTTGGCTTTGCGAGAAGATGGCTGAAAGGACGTAAGTCTCATCCTTATCTCATCCTCCATTCTAATACTTAAGGTGTATCTCTCTGAAAGTGTGAATCTCTTTCAATCCTTACAGGTATTCGCCCATAGCCCGAAGGCACCAGGCACTCTGAGGTAATTGAGGCTATACGAGCTTACCCCGTGGAAGATCGGGACATCAAATTGGTAGTCACCAACGAACTGCTTTCGAGGTTCATATTATTAGAAAAGGGTCATAGGACTAGCCTTCCAAGTGGGTCCAAAACTGCAAGATCGACTTCTGAAGCAAGTAAAAAACACATTGGTCCTTTAGTGCCCCCAACCGAAGGGGCTCATGATACTTCCTATGAAGGCGAGATTAAAGAAACAGAGGCTCCAGTGTTGGGTGATGAGAATATAAGCCCTGGACAAGTGCCAATAGCCGATGTTCCCGGCACCAATCAACCACTGCCTTCTTCGAAAAAGAAAAAGAACTTAGCATGTAAGCTGAAAAAGAGTAAAGTCGGGGAAATTCAAAGGTCACGATAACCCCTATCAAGAAAGGATGGTCTTCTCAAAAAATGGAAAGCTCGCTGAAGGGACTATCCGACTTAACCATTCCTTACGATATATTGAATTATGAATTCAATAATCCCAATGCTATGGGATTTAAATCGCCCGCGAGAAGTGATGAAGGCGTGCAACTTCATAATCAGGGAGAGAAAACTCCAAGGAATAAACCAAAAAATTATGGTCCATTAGGGGGATGCACTAGGACACACACAGACACCTACACTCCATCACGCACTTGAATTCAGTTCGTCATGTGACTTTAACTAATTCATTCTCGTTTAATATTATGTACAGATGAAATAGGGAGCACATATGGCATTGACCGTCTCCAAGGATCCTCCCTCTTCTATCACACTGGTCGAGACTTAGGATCGGGTAAATGAAGGAACATGAACGAATGCGGAGATAGAGACTATCGTTCAAGAGAATCGTCCTCTTCCTCCAGAAGGAGAACCACGGTCACTCTTCATATTCAAATGAACCTTCTACTCTTTCGGTGCATAGTGGAGACAAATCTACCCAGAAAGGCTCTTGGTTCGAAGTCCCTCGCGATCAACATTCTAGTTCTTCGGGCTCCAAGCAATCTCGTGAGCCTGATAAGAAATCCTGCTCACGATCTGCCCAAGGTAGAAAAATTAGCTGAGCTTAAAGCTACATTCCCGAAGATCTGCTTCAACGGGCTGAAATTCCTTCCTGCCATTCATCCTATTCCTAGGAATGTAAAACGGAGCGCTATTGCTTGCAACAATGACATGTATTTTCAACATGAAGCATTCATACACTTAGTAGAAAAAGTCTCGGAAGTCTCCATCGAGCGCCAGCACGAGATTGACCACCTTAAGCTCGAAGCCATTCATGATAGAGATATTACAAAGAGCCCAGATGAAGAACTACACTCATATAAATCTCAACTCGATGCTACCTAGAAGAATGCAAGGAGACAGCTGATGTGGTCAATCACTTAGAGGCCGACCATAAAAAGAATTAAACGAGGCTGTTCAATGCAACGGTGCTCTAGCTCGAGTAAAAGATTCTCTGCAAAAAGAGAAAGACATCCACATTCACTGAGTCCAAGAATTGGAGGAGCTACTTTCTAAAGAAAAAGAAGAAAAAATTGCACTGCGGGAAGAATCATAGAAGTACTATGATGAAATCGTCGAGACGAGAAATTTGAAAACAAAATTCAATGAAGAGCTACTGAAGATCAAAGTGCTAAAAGATGCAGCTCATGAAGAAGGAAAAAAGGCAGCACTTTCAAAGGTAGACTCCCGTATCGAGGAAGCGACCGAGGCTGTCAGAGAAGAGATTAAGTATTCATTTGACCCTTTCATCGCTGAGTACAATTCAATAGTTCTCATGCACCGCTACCTATTTTTCTTGGGCAATGGCTATCTCAAATCGCTAGCTGAAGCATGGGATGTTTTGATAAAAATTAAAAAAGTGGAGCTGGGTGTTGAAGAGATTGATGAAGATCCCTTGTGAGGGAAGTGCTCCGAGGAAATGAGCCTTTGACTTATGTGCGGCAAATGCCCTCTTTGGAAGAGACTCCCCGACCTCGAAGGGTAAGGAAGATATTACTGGCCCGTCCGGGATGGAGTCTCAAGTTCCTCCTCCCATCTAATCAACCGAAACTTCTTCACTTGGGCCTCCCGAGTGGCATGTCGGTTATGACCCGGAGAAGCCCAGACATGGCATTCAAATTTTACTCCCAATCCCTAAGGGTGATACTCTAAGGACCACTGAAAGTCAATTGGAATCTAGTACGTAACTTCACCCTCTAGAGTTCAGGAAGTCATCGCTTTTGGCGAGTAATGGATGTGTTCTAACATTCTCTTATTATGGACTCATATAGGTCACTCTAGTCCCAAGCCAAATCCAAGGAGCGATGTTGCCATGGAGCAAGAAGAAAAAGAGGCCGAGGCACCTTTCACCGGAGATACCCTAAGTTCTGATGCTCAAGTGATCGGTGCGCTAGATGAGGACAAAACTGAAGATTCCTCACTTATGATGGAACATGATGATGTCGAAATTACAGGCTCTTCCAAGCACACTTCCAAGCTTAGCATGAAGGAGCAACTTGAGGAGGAGTAGAAAGAGAAAATAAAAAGTTAAGATAGAACCCAAGGTGGTGGGGCTCGACGATCCCCTAAATAGGTCGGTGAAGGTCATTTCCCTGGTAGGACCACACCCTTGGAAGTTCCTACTCCTTCCTTGGCTACCATGTTGCTTGGAAGCAAAGAGTCCAAGAAAAGATGCTCGGATGAGGAGACTTTAGAAAAGCCGAAAAGCGAAAAATATAGATGAACTAGCCTTTGTCTCGCTACATTTTGCTTAGCTTAAATAATTTAGAACCATGTAGTTACTTTCCTTTCCTTTTTTATCAGTAGTCGTTGCAGATAGACTTGGCCTATGAACTTTCGAAAAAGTTGTAAAGAAATATTTTGAGAAGTAAATAAAATTTTGTTTCTTTGCATTCACAGATTCTCATCGCATAACCTATAGTTGGAGCTGAAACTGAAATTCAAAGTCTTGCAGGTCATTTAAACTCCAGTCTACCTTCAAAGGACTTAGAGTATTTCTGTCCATATTCTGGGACTTAAGATTTTTTTTTCAAATCATTTATACTCTAGTCCTCACTCTGGAGACTCATAGTAATCTAGTCCGCATTCTAAGGATTTAGAGATTATTGATTTCATTTATACTCTAGTCTACGCTCCAGGGACTCAGAGTACTCCAGTCCACACTCTGAGGACTGAGAGATTTTTAAATACGTTTATACTCTAGTCCACGCTCCGAGGACTTAGAGTTATCTAGTCCACACTCTAGGGACTTAGAAAATTTTGAATTAGTTTATATTCTAGTCCTTGCTCTGGGAACCCAGAGTACTCCAGTCTGCACTCTGGGGACTAAGAGATTTTTGAATCGTTTATACTCTAGTCCATGCTCTAAGGACCCAGAGTACTCCATTCCGTACTCCGAGGACTTAGAGATTTTTGTATTCGTTTATACTCTAGTCTGCGCTTTGGGACCCAGAGTACTCCGGTCCGCACTCTGGGACTTAGAGATTTTTGAATCATTTATACTCTAGTCCACGCTTTGAGGACTAAATTACTCAAGTCTGCACTTCGAGGACTTAGAGATTTTTGAATTCGATTATACTCCAGTTCGCACTCTGGGGACCCAGAGTACTCCAGTCCACACTCTGGGGACTAAGAGATTTTTGAATCATTTATACTCTAGTCCGTGCTCTAGGTATCTAGAGTACTCCAGTCTACACTCTGGGGACTTAGAGATTTTTGTGTCATTTATACTCTAGTCCACGCTTTATGAACTCATAGTACTCTAGTCTTCTTTAGGGACTTAGAGATTTTTGAATACATAGCTGGTCGACTTTTAGTTTTGTGTGTGCATTCATGCGCCTAGATTAATGCAAATTAACCTTGTCATAAAATTATAAAACATAGAATACCAACAGTTCACAAAAATAGCTTCAAGCATTTATTTATTATGGAAAATAGGGACAAATTGAATTGTCTTATTACATGTCGAAAACAGATAACAACAAAAGAAACATATACTAGAAACAATTGCCACTGAAATGCAAAAGAAATAAACTACGTATAATAACAACACAAATGCTCACTATTCCATTCTATGGGGAGTGTCATGCCATCAAAGTCGCTAGCTTGAAGGTTCCTTCTCCAAGCCACCATTCGATGACGTAGGGACCTTCCCATGTGGGATTCATATGTGAAGGGACCAGAAAAAATCGCTTCAAAACAAGGTCGCCCACATCGAAAGCTCTTGGTCAAACTTTTTCATTATAATATCAAGCGACTCGGTGTCGATATGCAGCCGTCCTTAAATCAGCTTCTTCACGCTTCTCGTCAACAAAGTCCAACGACTCCATTAAAAGGTCTCGGTTCATTCAAGGTCATAATGAGTCACCCGGTGGGAAGGAACTTCAAGTTCCATGGGTATAACTGCTTCAGTTCCGTATGCCAATGCGAAAGGTGTATGGCCAGTCGCGGACTTTGTGGGTGATTCTATATGCCCAAAGTGCTGTTGGAAGCTCATCCACCCATTTGCCTTTGGCCTTCTCCAAACGTTTTTTCAATATGGACTTAATTATCTTATTTACGGCTTAAACATGCCCATTCGCTTTAGGGTAAGCGAATGTTGCAAACCTTTTCTCAATGCAATACTTTCGACAAAACTCTTTGAATCCTCTACTACCAACTTGAGCTCCATTGTCAGTAATGATAGTCCATGGGAGACCAAAGCAGCATATGATGTTTTGCACAACAAAGTTAATGACCTTTTCATTGGTGATAATAGCTAATGGCTCCGCTTTTGCCCATTTGGTGAAGTAATCGACCTCGACAATTGCATATTTCGCACCACCTTCAGAGATTGGCAAGGAGCCAATAAAAACGATTCCTCATATCTACAACGACCATGGACTAACCATTTGCATGAGTTCAATCGGCGGTGCTCTCGGGATCTTTATGTACTTCTGATATTTATCACATCTCCTTACATAGTCTGCGGTGTCTCGATTCACAGTCGGTCAATAGTACCCATAACGGAGTATCTTTTTGGCTAGAGTCTGCCCCCCAGTATGGTCGCTACATTCTCCTTCATGAAATTCTCTTAAAACCCGCTTTATCTTGTCGTGGGCAATGCACCTGAGCAAGGGAATGGAAAATCCCTTCTAATACATCATTCCATCCTACATTATATACCGTGAGGCCTTACGAGCGACTTGTCATCTCACATTCTTTCTCTCGGGCAAGGTTCCGTGTAGCAAGTATTCTTTGAACGGGGTCATCCACGACTCCCTTTCAGTTTCCTTTTCCGCCACAAAATCTACCTCCATCTCATTTATACTCGGGGCATGTAAAGTTTCAATGGGAATCAAGCCCAACTGCCATGCATCACCAGTGCTTGCAAATTTTGCCAAGGAATCGGCTTTCCTTTTTTTTCACGTGGAATGTGCGAAATATCATAGTATTCGAGGTCCGCTAACAATTCTTGAACCCAAGTAAGGTATGGGGCAAGCCTTTGTTCCTTTTCCTGATAGTCTCCCCATACTTGGTATACCACTAACTATGAGTCACAAAAGATTTCAACTGATTTCACTCCATGTTCTTCAGAAAGCTTCAATCCGGCGATCAACGCTTCATACTCGGCTTCATTGTTTGTAGCAGGAAAGTTAATATTCAAAGCATAGCAAATCGATCGGTTCTCGGGAGTTACAAGAACAACACCGGCCCCAGAACAATGGTCATTGGAAGCCCCATCGGTATATAGCTTCCATTGAATAGTGGGAATCACATCACTTCCACTTGGCTCGTCTGATATAGTGAACTCTACAATGAAATCTTCTAGGGCTTGTCCCTAGATAGCTCTCCGTGGCTGGTAGGTGATGTCAAACTGACTTAGCTCAATGTTCCATTTAAGAAACCTTGCAGAAGTCTATGGTCGTTGGAGCACCTACCACAAAGGTTGATCGGTATAGATACCGACCGGATGTGCTTGGAAATACGGTCGGAGTTTGCGTGATGCGATCCCAAACAATAAGCCAGCTTTTCAATCTTGGGATAATTTCTCTCTGACCCCGTAAAACGCTTACTAACATAGTACACTGGCTTTTGGATTCGGTCCTCCTCACAAATCAAAGCTGCACTGATGGCATGCTGGGATATGCCTAAGTAAACATACGACTCCTTATGGTCTACGAGCTTTAATAGAATAGGGTGCCTCTCCAATTGACTCATCAGAGCTCGAAACACGTCCTTACAATCCGACATCCATTCAAAATTTCCTTTTCCCTTCCTAATCATATCGAAGAAAGGAATATACTTGTCGGTTGCTCTGGATATAAATCGACTCAATGTAGAGACTTTCCCATTCTTTATAGTTCTGGGTTCTTGTATGTCTCGAATAGCTTGGATCTTTTCTGGGTTCGCTTCAATTCCTCACGTGCTGATAATGAAACCCAAAAACTTCCTCGATGCGAGCCAAAGGAACATTTCAGTGGATTGATTTTCATTCCATAAAATATGAGTATATTGAACATCTCTGCTAAGTCTCGAATGTGGTCGTATGACTGTCGTGACTTCACGAGCATATCATCCACATAGACTTCC
The DNA here is from genome assembly GCA_030765085.1 of Allium cepa. NCBI lineage: Eukaryota > Viridiplantae > Streptophyta > Magnoliopsida > Asparagales > Amaryllidaceae > Allium > Allium cepa. The sequence goes on from CM060938.1 coordinate 196,417,290, forward strand.
ATCATTCTACCAATCTGGTCTTTAAACATCAGATTCATCAAACGCTGATAAGTTGCCCTCGCATTCTTTAACCCGAAAGGCATCACTACATAATAATATAATCCAACATCTGTGACAAAACTAGAATGCTCCTAATCCGGGATGTGCATCAGGATTTGATTATATCCCAAATATGCATCCATAAATGACAACAACTCGTGTCTTGCTGTCCAGTCGACCAGCTGATCAATTCTGGGTAACGGAAAACTATCCTTAGTGCATGTCTTGTTCATGTCCAAGTAATCAACATAGGTCCTCCACTTCCCATTTTTCTTCCTCACCAATACGGGATCAGATATCCATTCAGGATAGAGGGCGTCATAGATGAACCCATTGGCTTTGAGTTTATCCACCTCCTCTTTGAGAGCATCGGACCTCCTCGGGTCCATGCCTCTCCTTTTTGTTTCACTGGCACATACTTTGGGTCAATGTTCAACATATGACTTGTGATCGCGAGAGAAATCCCACACATATCAGAATGGGTCCAAGCAAAAACACCAAGATTCACTTAGAGGATATCAGTAAGATCCCTCGTCGTCGAGGGGTTGAGCTATGAACCAATCTTCATCATCCGTGACGGGTTATCATGGCTGACTGGAATGTCAATCGTCAATTCAACCGGCACTGCCTTGGCCTCCTTAGGTTCTTCATCATCATCTCTCGGATCTTTTGTCTCTACAGACCGGACTGTGTGGCCCAAGCCAAGTCTCAAGCGCTATTTGTCAATTTTCAACAACATGGATGCGGACAGGCTTGTCTACACCCTTTCCCATCCCTCTTTGCTGGGCCACTCTCAGCTCAACCATATAACAAACACGATCAGTCGCTTGATCACCATGCACTACACTAACTCCTTTGTCCATCCGAAATTTCAAGGTCAAACACCATAGGGCCAAAGCTGCCTTAAACTTCGCCAGGGCTGGTAGGCCCAAAAAAACATTATATGGGGAATCAACATCACAATGAATGGTAGGATTCGTAACCTCCTACGTTTACCTTCTCCTAGTTCAGCTGGTAATTCGAGAAAACCTACTGCATCAGTAGCTGCACCATTAAAGCCGTGAATGAGGGATTTAGATGGTTTCAGATCCTTTACCTCCATCTTTATTTGGTCATACGCCTTTTTGAAGATAATATTAACAGAACTCCTATTAATCAGTATTCTTCTCATAAGCGCCGATCCAATCGTAGCTGAGATAACCATCAGGTCAATGGTAGGCGTCTCCATCTGATCGGCATCTCTACTGTTGAATACTACATCATCCATCATCATTCGCTGCTGTTTCACCGGAGTCTCATCTTCTGTATTCGAGCAACACTTGAAATTTTCATGCTTCAAGGAACTAGCACAATGATCCCTTTATTGCCAGCTCTTGTCTACAGCATGAGGCCTATCGATTATCATGTTTATGACCAGCCTTCCTCTAGTCCTAGCGGTTTCCTCAGGTCGGTTTGAAGCTTGCCCATAATGGAGTCGGATGCCCCCTGTCCGCCTTCCTACAGATTCTTAACAAACTGCTGCAACTACTTCTAGAGAATCAACTTCAACATCATGGAGGTGTCTGCACTCTTCAGTATTATGCCCATAAGTCTCGTGAAATCGACAAACTACCCAATCTGCTTTTGTTCCTTAGTCGATTCCTTTGGGCACGGCTTTCTGTATTGAAAGGTATTATAAGTTGATAGATAAATATTCTCCAAAGATGTGTTCAAGGGCACACATTCTTTATAGGTCGGGATTCTTGGTTTCTACTTTCCTGTTTCCCTCTTCCGTCCGGAATTTCCTCCTCTAATTCCTTTTGAATGCTCCTGCTTATTTTGAACATTGACTTGGACCTTACTGCAGTTCTCGTCAGATTGCTTTATCATAATGTTACTTTGCATCGCTTCCTTACTGGATCCCGACGCATTTCTCCGTCTTGACCACCTGGCCTCTTCCTTTCTCATGAGTTGGTTCACCTTTGAATAAAAGCGTTCTAGGGTAGTTGGTGGTTTGCCTGCCAGCCAGTCACCAGACTCGAACTCTGGATCCACTACCTGCATGACTGCCATAAGGATGGCGTGGTCATTCAAATTACTAACTTTCGGTAGCAGCCATGTGGAATCTTTGCAAATAGTCCTTCAACGACTAACCAGAAGCCTGAGTCACACTGGATAACGACATCACGTCTTTTGGGCGAGTAGCATGGATCCTAAACTGCTCCATGAACTTCGTCGCTAACTAATCAAACCTAGAGATCGATCATGGGGGGAAATCTGGTGAACCACATAGTTGCGATTCCGGATAGGGTTATTAAAAAGCATCTCCATTTGGTCGCATCGTTTGCCCTAGCCGAGTTCATCATCCACTCGTATCTCATTATGTGCTGTCGAGGGTTAGTCTTCCCTTCATAAGCTGGAATAGTTGGCATGCTGAACTTTCGAGGGTACTCAGCTTGTATAATGTTATATGTAAATGAAGTATGACTCCTTGATACAACCCAATCATTATTAGCCAAGCCTCGATTCTCCCTCATAATCTGCCCGACCATGGCTGATAAATTCGAAGTTTAAATGGGGGTTGTCAAGTCAGTATACATCCTACGCGATTGCTCCAGCTGGTGCCTCCTCGGTAGGCGATCACCTAAGTGTGCATCCTGAGGACCCATTTCATTACGATCCTGGCGAGGTGGTTGACCAACTCTCATGCATGCTCCAGTTCCTAAGTTTCTCACTCCAGGTTGGTTGTGACTCCCCAGATGCAATTGAGGAACCGCTGTTCCGGCTTAGGAATCTAGATCATTTCTGTTGGTTTGTCATTGGCGACTCATCACCAATTGCTCTGTTGCACCAGTTTGTGCCATTTCAATCCTTTAGCGTCTACGCTTAGGGTGTTCATCTGACAAAGCAATGCTGTTGAATGATTAGTAGGAAGCAGGGCTTCCTTTAGCATTCTAATGCTGCTGCTGAGCGATCTGGGTCATTAGGTTGGTGTTTGCATGAATCTGCTCATTAAGCCATCTCTTTCTTTCAATGAGCTCCCTTAACAACTTATTGAAATCTTCCCTCGTAACAATTACTACTTGGTTTGGGATGATGGCAGGTTCTGCATCGGCATTAACTTGTTGATTGCTGGGTCCTACTTACTGGACGCTAGCAGTCTTATTAGCATCGACATTGTGGGAGGTGGATCTAGCACATGGTCTCGTCATCTAAAAGAGTTAACGGTAGGAACTCTGAGTAGAATCTATGAACTCTTCAGAATGAATTTGGATCTCCTTCAGGGAATTTCCTCAACCCAGTTGCAACAAAGTAGATCCTAATAGCCTGAGAATGAATGCTCCCAGTGAAAGCACTAAAATGTTAGCACCGGAATTGGTCACTAACACCCTAGAATAGATTTGTGTAGAGAGATTGATGAAGATAGTAAATTAAAACAGAGGAATATCATAGTAGAATGCAAAAACAACAACAAAAACAAGAATACCAGAGTTATAGTGGTTTGATGTAAATGCCTACATCTTGAATCTAATCTTTATTGCTTTTTTAATTACTTGAATACAGATACATCCCTAAACGAATGGCTTGAATACAAGTTTGAGCAGAAAGAAAGTACAAAAAATGGCAGAGTCTCCCTGAAGTTCTTCCAAAAAAAGGACCCTCAAACCAAACTCTACCCCACTATTTATAGACAAAGATAGGCTGGACCCTCTGTCTGGGCCCATGACTAAGATGGTTCGGCCCAAGGCTGAGGAGTTAGGTAGACCGAACCAAGCACCTCGATCCACCATGACCGAACCCTTTTGCTAATTTGGGATCCTCTGAATGTTGTCTCGGAGTAGCTCTCGTGTTTACTCGAAGCAAGATAGACCATGACCCGATGTAATCCACGCCCATGCTCACGTTGATCCACTCTTGAAACCAAGCCAAGCTAACCCAACTTATGCGACTGAACCAACAAGGCCGAACCACATCTGACCGAACCACTAGAGCCAACACCATCATAGTCACCCATCATCATCATTGACCCACCTATGCCAATTCTACTTGGCTGAACTTCCTTGACCGAACCACCAAGGCTATTCCACCTAGGCCGACCGAATATGGCCAAATCACCTCTATTATCTTCCTCGATTGGACATCACATGCCGATCTACCAAGGCCGAACCACCAAGGACGATCCACCAAGGCCGACCCAATATGGCCGAACCACCTCTACTTATCTTCCTCGACCGAATGCTCCATGCCGATCCACTGAGGCTAAACTATCGTGGCTGATCCACTTCAACTTATTTTCCTTGATCGATCCACCAAGACCTACCCATCCATGACTTTCCATAATAGATATCCTACTGCAACAGACCCATCATCGAATACCGAACCACATACACAGACCGATTCAAACAAGTTATATCGATCTCTTATACTTTCAATCCTCTCTTGACTGGAGTCTCATCTAGGTCCAACCATATCCTCTGCAACTATTACCTTGTAGCCGGGCCAAGTAACCGGGTGACAATATATGTGTGTGTATATATATATAATAAAGTCTGAAATTAAGTATAAAATTTTACATAAAATACTACATAATTTTTAGATCTCAGTAATGCTTTTTACAATTTTTAATTAATTTAATTAAATCAGTTTTAAAATTATTTTATAATTGTTAATTTAATAATCATTTTAAAATTCAAAAAAAAAATCAATTTTTCTACCATGAGCTTAAAGTAAGGCATTATTAAAAAAATTACACACACACATACATATGTATGTATGTATGCGTATGTGCACATATTTTTGTATATTTATAAATTTTCATAATTAAATATTAAAAAATTACTTTTTATGTAATTTTGTACACAACTTTGTAGCAGCAATTCAGATAAAAAATTTAAAATAATTTTATTTTAGTTATCAAATGATTTGTTATTTAATATAAAAATTCATTTATTCATACATATTTTAAAATACTAAATGATTTGTTATTTAATATAAAAATTCATTTATTCATACATGTTTTAAAATATAATATATAAATTATTATAATTATTATTTCCACATATTTGTGTGTATGTGTGTACATATGATTATATTTTACATAAGTATAATTTTATTTAAATGAATAATTATATATATATATATATATATATAATTATCGATGCATATATATATGTGTGTATATATATATTCATTTAGACAGCGCATAGAATACTAGAAGGGCTAACATGTCCATTATAGCATAAATCCCAACAGATATACATGTCAAACAACGTACATTTTACTATGTTGCATGTGCATGTACACACATATGTGCATATGATATGCATATTCAAATATAATACGAAATAATAAAAAGCAAAACTTTAATAATAAAATTAAATAAAATAATGATTTTATTTAAAAGAAATTTAGAAAAGTTTTAAAGGAATTAGACTTCATAGGCCCGGTAAAGATCCAAAATGTTAAAAGAAATTGAAACTCACTCATTTATTCTACAAGGGACAGGCCCAATTCCAAAAATGGTATTAGAGCCAAATATCCTATATAGTCTAAATTAGTCATATTATGGCCGACTAATTAAGCTTACAACCAATTGGTATGGTGTCTAAAAAGGTAGTGTTTAGGCTAGACTGTTGGGTAATCAAGTACCCTGTCCTACCTGGCTATTGGCCTGGACCGAGTACTTATACGAGCCAAAAGGTTGCCTCTTATAGAAAATTGTTTTGAACATAAAAATAAACTTGAATTTTAAATTTAAATTTAAATTTAAAATAAGAAAAATATTACAAATGTTATAATATAAATTTTTAAATCGTTTTGAAAACTAAAATAAAAGTTTAAAATTTAAAAGTTAAATTTAAAAATAAAACATATATTATAAAAGTTATACTATAATTTTTCAAGATGTATGAAATGTTATAAAATTAAGTTTTAAAATATTATTTGTTAATAATATTAATAAAATAAACGAATTAATTAAATAAGTTAATTAATTAAATATATATGCATGTGGAGTATATATAATGACATATGGCATGTTGTCTAAATTGTTTAAGATAATATGAGTATACAGGTGTATACAAAAGAAAATTCAAAATTAATAAAAATTTAAATATTTTTTTAATTAAATAACTTATTTAAAATAATAATATATATATATATATATATAAATATAAGTTATATGCGTATTACTATAAAGTTATAGTATATATGTTCGATATAATATGTCTGTAACATCCCATAAAATGAACCATAAATAAATGAAGTAAATTGAATTAAATATGATAAGCATTGAATATGGAAATTTTATGAAAGTTGAATTTGACTATGAATGTTACTCTGTTACATTCGTGGTGAAACTCTGATATGTTTCTATATATAATATGCTGAAAGCGTAGCTCAAACGAAGAAGTTATGAGCGTTTTAAGTTTTTAGATTTAAATTAATCTAGTTGGAAATGAGAAGTTAAATTAAGGGTTTAAATTTGAAAAATTAGCTTAGGGGTTAAGCAAACATTTAATCAACAATTAACATTAAAGTTAACTAAGCTATAAAATTAATTAAAAGGTAACAAAAATAGAAACATTCCCAAAACAGTTGTATCGATCGACCCTAGAAATCGACCGGTTGAAGAGGGGTGGTGAACCGGTCAAAGCCAAATTTTGGCAGTGGCGGTAGGGTTTGAAGTGGTTTGCTATTTATTTATATGCTCTCGATTTCTCTGCTTTAAACTATTTTCACCCTATGGTTCTGGTGCGTTTCAATCCCTATAAATGGAACCCTATCCTTTCCACTATTTTATTCGCATTATTTTGGGGAATACAACGAAATTATACCACTGCTATCTCTTTAATAAGATTCAGAAACCCCGTAGAGAATTCTGGTAAGAATTCAACTTATTTCTCATTTGTTCCTTCTTCCTCCAATCTATTCTTATTATATTCTTCTCTGATTATTCTAAATCTAATGAATATATACACCTCTTCCCTATTGAGTGTATATATATCAAAAGAGAGAGATTCTGGAAGAGATTGGAAGGCTACAAATCCATTTAAGTGAAGCTAAGGCAAATCTGTGAGTGGAAACGTTAGTATTTCTTTTCTGTAACTGTTTAGTGTACTTCTTTTTGGATTTGAATATGCCTTAGGGTTTTTGGGATTTTGAAAATACGATAGAAAAAATTCTCCAAAATTATTTTTTATTTCAAAATGTCAATTCTATATTGAGATTCTAAATTCTTTATATTAATTTGATGGAATTTGTTCCGTTTATGCAAATTTTGATAATTTCATAGTCTACTCCACTTCTTCTTCTTCTTTTGGTTATGTTAGCCGGATTCCTAACCCAATAGAATTCAAAAGAGGTTAGAACATTCAGATTAAGCCATAACGACTCATGACTTTACTAAAAAGCCCAAAAGCATGAGATAAAGGAGCCAAGGAAGTTTGACCTAAAAATACGCAAACACTTTGGATCGACACTGATTTGATCCAACTGGATCGGTGCCGATCCAGTTGTTTGGCCCCAAACTCCTCTAAACCACTTCATTGAATTTAAATACCTTGACTAAGTCCATTTACCAAGTTTCATGACAATCCAAACATCGAGAATCGGGAAGTAAGCACTTAGCGGACTCAAACTAAAGTTCAATCAAACTCATTAGCGAATCATCATCAAAACAAGTTAATAAGTGACAAAATTACAAAGAGAGCCTCATAAGAAAAAAAATCCAATGGGAAATAAGATGTGAAAAAATTGCATAACTCTTTGGATCGGTACCGATCCGATTCAATTGGATCGGTGCCGATCCAAAAAGTTAGCTTAGAATCACATCAAACTTTTGGTGCTTCTTCCTATGGACGATTGTAGGCTTTCTGATGCAATGATTCTGATTCAAGTGCTCTTAAAATCCTATAAATGTCATCCTACCTTCAACAGAAAAGGGGATGGCTATTCTGATCACTAAAGCAACTCCATTACGGAGATTCCTTAACTTTCTTCTCCCTCACAATGGCTGTCATGGGACAATTAAGATCCTTCATTTTGTTTCCATCAATAGTGGTCTGATCACTCTTTATTCAATTGTTAGAATTGTAATCAATTTTTACTTGTGATCAACATTCAATTCAATAATAAAAGTTATAAAGTTGACATAGACTTCGTTAACAACCGAACCACTATAAAGATCGTGTGTTCCTTTATCTTATTCTATTTTTTCTGTAATCTGGAGAGTGTCCTGCTCTATTTTCTTGTCTTGATAAATAGGGCTGGTGCTTTCACAATCAGAATAGGGTGTTGATCCATTTTTTAAGTTAACATTTTGGTGCTTTAACCGAGAACCTAACACAAGCTTAGTTCTAACTATCCACTTTGAATCAGATAGGTTCAAAAGTTAGATTCTTAATCTCTGCTCGAAAGATCTACTGCTAAGAATTATGGCTCCAAGAAGAAAGAGAACTGCTTATGAAAGATCTATAGGGGATATAATTGCTGGAGAAGAGATAAATCATTAGAAAATCGAAGTCAATGTCACCAACGCAGAAGATCAGGTGTCAGGATCCTTTAATCAACGCCAAGTTGTTCCTAGAGATGAATTGAATAATATGGTCGACAAGATTAATCAGAAGATGGAAAGCATTCAAAGAGCTCTTATGGACAAATTTAATGCCCTTTTGACCTTACAATCACATCCTGCTTCAAGAACTAGGGTAGAACCTGCGGCTATCATAGAATAAGAGAATTCCTCCGTCTTGGAACTAAATAGGAGAAATGGAAAATAGTAGAAGAAATGGGTGATAGGTGGAACTGCAGGAATTGATTGGGAAGGAAATGTAAGTACTCCACTAACTACAAGGCGTCCGGTTGTAAACTTAAATCTAGGATCCAAAACGCCACGAGAAGATATAGCGATGGCTCTCTCCGACTCGGAGGATGGTGAGAAATTCGGTAATGACAAGTTGGGAGGAAATGCCAATGCATCCAACAACGCCAGGGAGATCTAAACTGCTCCTATTCGACCAACCGCAAGCTAACGGAACTCTGAGGGAGTGGCTTGCACAAAGACGGGAGAGCCTAGGCTTCAGCCCACTCGCCAAGATTGTTTGCAAAATCTAACACTTGGTTTAGTCATTGGCAGCCAACCCGCAGATTACCGAACATTTGTGGGATATATCATTGACAGGGTCAAGCGACTTATGGATGAAAATAAGGATAGAAGGGATGATGAATACGGATCCACTTCAAGGCAGACTCCTTTCACTGATGACATTCCGAATGAGCGGTACCCTACGAAGTTCAGTATGCCAACTATCCCATCTTATGATGGAAAGAGAGATCTGAAATCCCACTTATATAAGTACAGTCAGTACATGGACAGAGCAGATGCTTTGGTTGCTGTTTGGTGTAGATGTTTCCTGATTTTCTTGGAAGAAATTGGTTCTATGTGGTTCACCAGTCTTCCGCCAAGGTCCATCTCCACCTTCAATCAACAAAGGATAAGTTTTCTTGATCAATTTAGGGTTCGCATGGCACAACCAAAAGATGTGATTTCCTTATCTGGCCTATTTTAGGGACGAAATGAATCTCTGAAGTCGTTTATGGATCTTTTCAACACTAAGGTGGCTAAAGTAAGAAATTCGAACCAGGGTATGGTTTTTATAGCCTTGGTCCGCGCCATCCACCTCGAAACTGAATATGGAAAATGGACTAAAATGAAGCACGCCTCGAAAATACGTGCTTTGTGATCGATGATGGAATACCCGCCAAGCAGCAGAGGACCTTAAGTGATGACACAATGTCCCAAAGTTGAGACACTGAAGGGATAGAGGCTTGAACTCTCGACCCCATAGTAGTGTTAATGTGAATCAGACCCGTCGTAGTCCGATGAGTATTAGTAGATAGTGGAAGATCTATGAATATCCTCTTCAAATGCACTTTGATCAAATGAAAATCAGTATAAAAGATGTATCCGCTTGGCGCACCAAGAATCAGAGGTTCACCGAAGAGCCTAAATAGCCCGTCGGAACGATTGGTTTACCCGTAGAGCTCGAGAAGGCGACCAAAGATTCATCCTCCTCCAAAGCTTCGCGATAATTGACAAAACGTCCACCTACAATGTTTTTCTAAGACGGCCTGCCCTAGCAGATTTTAGGATTGCTTTAGCCCAATAGTGGTTAACCATGAAATTTTCGATGGAGAATCGAGTTGGAATAATCAAATGAGACTAAAGTGCCGCTATTAAACGCTATATCATGGAGCTAGGCGAATCTAAAAGAAGGGAAAAGGAGAAGGATGTGGGGAGAACTCTCCACATTCATGAACCTGCCGAATAGCAACTACAGAGCCATCCCTGGCTCGGGGACCGCAACCGGTTCGATAAGGCTTTGGACTTTAGAAAGAAGTGTTCAAGGAAGGAAAGGGCATCACCAATTGAACTAACCGTGTTTGTCCCGGTTGATATGGATGACCAAACACGGGTCTTGAAAATTGTATCATATCTTAGAAACAAGATGCGACTTGAACTCATTAAATTTCTCCACGCCAACGTGGAAGTATTCGCTTGGATGCACTCTGATCTGTGCGGGGTATCACTAGAGATCACTTACCGTGCACTTATTATCGATCCCAAATACCCTCCACTAAAGCAGAAGATATGTAGCCTATGGGCTGACTGGTCTAAAGCACCGAGAGATGAGGTGGACAAGCCGATGGCGAATGGCTTCATCTGCGATGCAACCTACTCTGAGTGGGTATCGAACCCGGTCATGGTCAAGAAGTCTAATGGAAAATGGTGAACCTGTATCGACTACTCGGATCTAAACAAAGCCTGCCCGAAAAATAGCTTTCCTCTTCCCAGAATCGATCAGCTCGTGGATGGGACACATAGGCATGAATTTTTATCATTTATGGGCGCATACTCAGGATACAACCAGATCATGATGCTTGAACATGATCAGGAATACACTAGTTTCATTGCTGATCTGGGGTTATACTATTACAAAGTGATATCTTTCGGCTTGAAGAATGCAAGGGAAACTTATCAATGATTAGCAAACACCATGTTTATGCGTCAAATAAGGAAAACCATGGAAGTCTATGTGTATGATATGTTGATTAAATCACGAATATCCACCAATCACTTGGATAATGTTGCCGAAATGTTTGAAATACTCCAAAAACATGGGATGAAGCTTAATCTACTTAAATGTCACTTCGAGGTGGTCTCTGGAAAGTTCTTGGGATTCATAATGAGCACCAGAGGCAACGAAGCAAAGCCAGAGCAAATTACTACCCTATGAGAAGTCGAAACCCCAAAGAACAAGGAGTTGCAAAGTTTGAATGGAAAGGTGGCAGCGCTAAGCCGGTTCATCTCAAAAGCAACCAACAAGTGTATATAGTTCTTTGATGCACTAAAGAAAGGAAAGAAGAACTTCGAGTGGAATGAAACGCGTCAAATAGCATTCAAAGAATTACTATGACATATGGAAACCCCGCAAATCTTATCCAAGCCGATAGACGGAGAAGACTTGTTCATCTACTTGGCACTCTTACCTCACGCATTAAGTGTCACGCTTGTACATAAAGATGCAAGGATCCAACGACCCATATACTACATTAGTAAACAGTTTACTGGAGCTAAGAAAAATTATCCAAAATTGGAAAAGCTAGCGTATTGTCTCTTGATCGCATCCAATATGTTAGACTATATTTCCAGGCATACCTAATCAAAGTATTGACCGATCAACCCTTAAAGCAAGTATTGTATCGCCCAAGACATCCGGGCGGCTCATCAAATGGAATATCGAATTGAGTTAGTATGAAATCACTTACCATCCTCGAAGGGCGATCAACGGGCAAGATTGGTAGATTTCTTTGTCGAATTTACTATAAGGATGATGAAGAAGAAATTACTTCGAAATTAGAAACACGATGGAAGCTCTTCGTCGACGACGCATCTAATAACTTCTGCTCGGGAGTAGGGTTAATGCTCGAGACTCCCGAAGGACGAGTTGTTTGCTATGCCTTATGATTAGAATTCCCAGCGATAAATAATGAAACAGAATATGAGGCATTGATAGATGGGCTAAATTTTTTGAAAGAGATGGAGATAAACCATACATATCTATAGTGACTCTTAGTTAGTCCTCTATCAGGTGAAAGGCGAATACCAGGCTTGAGTGGAGAACCTTGCCCCATATCTATCTAATGCAAGAGTTGCTGAATCGATCATTACACCATAACTCACATCCCAAGGGAGCAAAACACGAAGGTTGACTACTTAGCTAAATCTGCCAGTTCTAGAGAAGCTCAATCGTAGGGACTAGTCTCGGTTGAAACCCTAACCACTCTAAGCATAAGCGAAATAGATGCCAACTGATTTTTGAGACCACCAAAGATCCAGAAAGTGGATGATGCCAATCAAAGGCTACTTCCAACTCTTCCCGCAGATAGGAACTAGCTGAATAAGCTCCCTCGGAAGGCACCGCAATTCATAATACAGGATGGGATACTTTACCGAAGGGGTTCTCTACCCCCTTGCTCAGATGTGTGATCGATAACGAAGTTCGAAGGATCCTAATAAAATTTCACGAAGGCCACTGTGAAGATCACACCAGAGGGCAAACCCTGCAAAAGAAAATTCTCCGATATAGGTAGTTTTGGCCAATAGTGAGTCACAATGCGGTAGATTACACAAGACGATGCGACCAATGCCAAAGATTCAGCAAAATCAATAGAACCCCTTCGACAGAGCTAACGCTGATGGTCAGTCCAAGGCCTTTGGCAATATGGGGAATCAATCTGATTGGTGTATTACCGATGACGAAAGGAGGAGCCAAAAATGCCATCGTTGATGTTGACTACTTCACTAAGTGGGTCAAAGTGGTACCTCTGGCCACTATACCACAAATAAAGTTATCAACTTTGTTACTAAAAACATTACTTGCAGGTTTGGTATGCCATAGAAAATCATCATTGACAACGGGACTCAGTTCGAAAGCGCCGAGTTCAAAGACTTTTGTAAATGCTTCCCAATCGAGAAGAGCTTTTTCGCGGTCGCTCGTCTGCAACCAAAAATTCAAGTGGAAGCAGCAAACAAGTTCATCAAGTCCACCAACAAAAAGCAGCTAACTAAAGTTAAAGGGAATTGGGTTGATGAACTTTCATTTGCACTATGGGATTACAGAACAACGCATAAATCAACGACCGGGCATACTTCGTTCGCCTTGGCATACGGTTCAAAAGTAATGATCCCTGTCTAACTAGAAGTCCCCTCTTATCGAAGGCAGGGTTTCAATCAGAGGCAAAACGGTAGCTCCTACTCGAGTTGCTCGATATGATCGAAAAGAAAAGGGAAGAAGCTAAGTTAAGGACCACCGCTCACCAAAAAAGTGTTGCATGGTACTTCAACTCCAAAGTTCACAACTGTACCTTCAAAGTGAGAGAACTTGTACTTAAGAGGGTCTACCATGGACCAGGAGCATTTTGGGCCAAACTGGGAAGGACCCTATGTGATCAGTCAGAAGCTAGGGGATGGCACATTCAAGCTAACTACTATTAATGGAACCCAAATTCCTAGAGCATGGAATAGTGAATCGCTGCATCCATACTTTATCTAAAACTACTTTGTGCATTTCTTATTTCCAACAAATAAGCTATCCCAAAATACTGGGGGCATTATAAATATGCAGAACTTGTTCAACTTCTATTAATAAAATTGCTTTGTTTTCTAAACCAATGAAACTGCATTCACGAAGTAACCTGCCAAGTCGACATGGTTAGAATTGACTCATAACCATTTCATCGCTACTTAAGATAATGGAATCACGCTCAAGTATGCCCCATTTACCCCTCAAGTAGATGGAAGCAAATTGACTCAAACCGTTGGATCGATGAAACTCGATCCCTGCCTTCAAAGAACCAGTGTTGCTCCCATAACAACGGGAAGGCTCAAAATCAAAGCGTTGCATCTCTGTAAGCTCCGCATCACTTCTTGATCCATGGAACCACGCTCTCGAAGAATGAACTCCTCGCGCTACTCAAAAATTGGTAATGTTGAGAAATTCTAAACCTTTCCGGATCGATGGGTATATCAATCTCAAAAGCCGCACATTCCATATGCCCTGCGCAATATTAAAAAGCCCCGCATCTAATAAGGCACGCGCACCCCTAAAAGCGACGCATCTCATAAGCCGCGCACACCCTTAAAATCCGTGCATTTCATAAGCCAGTTGGATCAGTACCAATCCAAATATTTGGCCCCAAACTCCTCCAAACCACTTGCATTATGCTTAAATACCTAGACTAAGTCCATTTACCAAGTTTTGTAACAATCCAAGCACCAAGAATTGGGAAGTAAGCACTTAACGGACTCAAACTAAAGTTCAGTCAAACTTATTAGTGAATAATCATCAAAACGAGTCAACAAATGACAAAACTACACAGAGAGCCTCGTAAGAAAGAAACAAAGCCAACGGGACTAAAGATGTGCAAAAATTGCATAACTCTTTAGATCAAAACTGATCCAATTGGATCGGTGCCGATCTAAAAAGTTAGTTTAGAATCCCATTAACCTTTTGGTGCTTTTTCCTATAAACAAATGTAGGCTTCTGGTGCAATTACACCAATCCAAGTGCTCTCAAAATCCTATAAATACCATTTTCCCTTCAACAAAAAAGGGGCTGGTTGTTTCGATCATTAAATCTATTATGAAGATTCTTTAACTTTCTTCTCCTTTGCAGTGCTACCGTGGGACAATTGAGATCCTTCCTTTTGTCTCCATCAATAATGGTCTAATCTTTCTTTATTCAATCGCTAGAATTGTAATTAATTTGTACCTGTGATCAACAGTCAATTCAATAACAAAAGTTATAAAGTAGACGTAGGCTTCATTAATAGTTGAACCACTACAAACATCTTGTATTCCTTTATCTTATTCTGTTTTTTCTGTAGTCTGGAGAGTGTCCTGCTCTATTTTCTTGTCCTGATAAATAGGGCGGTGCTTTCACATTCAGAACAGGGTATTGATCCATTTTTTGGGTTAACAGATTCAAATTGTGATTCTTCAACGAAATGAGGGGTTTAGATTACGAATTCTATTCATTATTTACACCACTTATTCTTATCTCTTTCTTTGTAAAAAAGGAGTTGAATAGAATACGGAGTTTAGATTGCAATCTTATTATTTAGGATACTCCATGAATAGGTGTAATAAATTGAGTTTCTATTTTATTTACAAGTCTGATATAGCAGTTTTCGTTATGAATATATATTTCCTATTTTGGATATTAGTATCTCTTATTTTGGTCTATTGAAATCTTGAAAATTAAAGAAAAAGGACTTGTAATAATATTTGGTTAGAGAATTGGCATTCAACGCTAGTTTAGAGATTAAAATCCATGCACTTAGAAGTTATTATGCACGAATATTTATCTCTATTTACATAATTAACGTATAGTAATTACATATATAGCATAGTTAATTAAGCTTTTATTTTTATTTATTTTCCCTTATTATAAAGGTAATTGATTTGTAGGCAGAAATAAGAGGAAAATCTTATATAGCCTAAATATTATTTTAAGGCGTAATAAGAGAGACTCCTTATAAGGCCTTATTTATGAAATGGTGAGATGAATATATATGTGTGTGTATGTGTGTATGGAGAGTAATTGATATATGGCTATCATAGGGATGCGAGGACAATAGATTTACATGATGGAAGTTTGCCTTTCACTGCGAGGCTACCACAGTTATGTGCACTTTGATTGATGTGAGATATCCTTACGAAAATATTTGTAATGACGCAGGTAAGTCCCAAATTCTATGAGGAAAATCTACCCAGCTAATCTGCCTAACAGTTCCTATGAATAGTCAGACTAATGTGAGACGTCATTATGAGTATGTGCTATAAGGCGAAGAACCTACTTCGGGGTCTTGAGGTATTAATTGGTTGTTTAAGGGCCCTCCTCTTTTCCCTAGATAAAGTATTAAATAGCCAAGGGGTTACCTTAGGTGGTATCTCAATGGGGATTCGCTTTTGGAAATAGGTATTAAATGATGGGATCTTCCTTAAGTTATTTAATGACCAGAGTCTGGCTACTTTCCACAAGGAAGTATTAAGTGGCCTAAGAGGTTCCATATGATGTTAGCTAGATAGTAACATTGAGGTGCACGCATTGGAAAAAGGTATTAAATAATGGCATCGGCCTTAATAAAGGTATTAAATGACTAGAGTCTGCCTATTTTCTAATAAAATGTATTCAGTGGCTTGTGTACCGCCTCTCACATTACTAACTATTTATGACTTATGATTTAGATATGGGATTCTAGAAACCTGCTTCTGGAATAGTAGGTATTAAGTGGTTGGACCCAGCTCCTTTCCTTATAAAGAAGTATTAAATGGTTTAATGGCCTATATTCATAAACACATTCCTATTTTGAGATATACCGCCCAAGTAGTGAAAAGGTGAGACTCGAGGTCTTTATTCACCAGACATTATTGTTCCGACTCCCTCCTCGTTACAACATTGGTTGAAGATGTTGATGGAAAAGTGACGGTTGGAGACGGAGGTGGTGGAGTTGTGGCAGTATTAAATATTTTTATTTCCTTTCATATGTAACCACGTTTTCATACTATTATTGGAATGGATTATGTTACAGTTTGATGGTATCTTATATTTTGACATTGTCATATTTTTGAAATAAATAGGGACATTTTACTATTATATTTTTTTCCATCCACTGTGAGTTCTGAAAGTTTAGTTATGCCTTTGTAATGTTATTTCCTTTTACTATCAACATCTTATCTTAAAATGGATCTAAGTTTCGATGGCCCTTTTCTGGGTCGAAATTTAGGCCTATTTCAGGGTGCGTTATTACATTTGTTATCAGAGCCTAGTTTATCCGATCAGCGGGAAAAATCTATACATATAAGGGATGTATCTATAATTTTGAAAAGTTTTTTCAAAAAGAATTTTCAAAATTCTCTATATACCCTATTTCTAGAACATACACATATACACTAGGCAACCCTTTTCCTTTAACATATAAGTGCCATCCTAGAAAATCGTCACTAAAAGTTTAACCTATAGATAGTTGATACAGCTGATAATCAATCTTCTTTCAGACATAGCGAACCTACCCGTGGAATACCGTCAATTTATGGAATGCCCGAAGGGTTTAAACAATAATTTAGGACTGTCAAGCAGATTCCTATTTCTTCAGCAACACTGGTAGCACCCTTGCCCCTCCCACTGATGTAGCACCCCATCTTGTTGACTTTTCTAAGTTGTGTAAGAACTTCCTCAATATAGGAGGGAAGAGTAGACATACTCTAGAACTGAAGGATATTAAAAAGCTAAAAATTGGATTAATGACCGCGAGAACATATTTAGAGAGCTTGGTTGGGACGATCAGCTAAGAAGAAGAATAATAGCTTGGCACCTTAGAAAAGAAGTCTTGAATTGGTGGAACTTTGTGACTGATGAGCACCAGGGAAGAATTTTCTTTTGGATTGAATTCAAGGACTGATTTGAGCTGAGATTCATGTCTAAAGTAGAGGTTAGCTTGAAATTGGAAAAATTCATTCAGTTGAGACAAGGAGATTCTAATCTTAAGAAGTATAGAGCTAAGTTTAATGAATTGGATGAATTCGGGATGAGCCTAAGAGACAAACCTATAAAAAAGGCCACAAAGTTTGTGAATGGCTTAAATTACCCGCTAAGAGAAATGTTTTTGACCCAAGTACTTATTGGGGCCACGTATGAGATGTTGGTAGAAATGACAATGCTGCGTGTGGCCAACGAGGAAGATAAGGGAATAGAGAAGGAGAAGTCTGCACTAACCCAAAAGCAAGGAGGGTCCAACAAGGGGAGCTTTTGGGCCAATAAGAAGTCGAAGGGAAAGTTTAAGAAGGATGGGAAGGTGTGTAAGAAATGCCAAAAGAAGCATCATGAAGCTAAAGATTATAGGCTGAGTCTAATGAGTGAAGCCTGTAAAGATAGGTGATTTAACTGCCGCGAGGAAGGGCATCACAAGAATCGGTGTCCTAATATGGCTAAGGAAGGATCAAGCAAACATTCCTATGTTATTGAAGCTATCCAATTGCTGGTAAGCCACCAAGGGACCAAGAAAAAGCAACTCTAAAAGGTATAACTCTTATTTTTGGGATTACTTTTCATACCCTATTTGATTCAGGGGCATCGCATTCTGTATAGCTTAGAAAGTTGTAAATTTCTTAAACCTTCAAACCTAGATTGTCAACAACCTAGTAGAGATTTCAAATTCCACTAGGGGTTCGATCCATCTTTCTCTAATTTTCAAAAACTTAGTGTTAGACATTTGCGGCTGTGATTTCATTTGCACTCGCGTACGTTCTAAATTTCAAGGGGTGTAAGCTTATCTTGGGTATGGATTGGTTGTCATATTATGGAGCCACTCTTGACTGTAGTAAGTGGGTAGTACGATTAAGGAATTGTGGAGGTCGTGACCTAGGAGTTTTTTGTACACCCAACGATTTAGTTGAGTTAAGCCATTTTTACTTACAATGTCTATTTCTTGTTGGAGAACCATCATCTATACCCATAGTTTATGAATTTCTTGATGTCTTCGACGAGCTCTCGGGCCTCCCATCCTATAGAGAGATTGAGTTCAAAATCGATTTGGAGGACACCAGTCCTATCGCTATGTCTTTGAGACATATGGCCCACAAAGAAAGAATGGAACTGGATAAGCAAATCTTAGAGCTATTGAAGAAAAGATTCATTCATAGAAGTACTTCTGAATGAGGGGCTTCTGTTATTTAGCCACTAAGGTAGTCGGTTTTTTAAGACTTTGCATCAATTATAGAGAATTGAACAAGTTGAAAAGGAAGAATAAGTGCCCTCTACCTAGAATATATGACTTATTCTACCACCTTGTGTAATGACCGAGATTTTCGACCCTCGAAAATCGACACTAATACATCCACTATATTGTATGCCATGCAATCGAATGTTGGAAAACCCGATTGTTAGGGTAACAAGAAGAAGGAAAAAGATAAGAAGAAAGCTAAACAATACAGAATCTTACAGCAGAATGAATGATCTATAATATACATCAAATCTTTACACAAAATAAACTATAATCTATGTATATATAGGCATCAATCAGAGTATACTAGCCTATATCAGCCCGAATAGTTATAGCAGCCTGTCCTTACAATTGCTGATAAATACGACAACCAATCTAGTGGAAAAATAACCATCTACATGGATACATCTCTGTGCCTCCAGCTCTTTTCTTGGAGCTCCAAACATCCAATCTAAATTTGCAATATGTTCGATCACACCAGAGCATTATAATAAAATGACACCCGAGTCAATCTGGACAACCAGCATGAGAAAACACACCCAACTGGATTTTAAATTTATATAAATCCTTGAAATCAAAAGTATCTCATAAGATCACGCAACACATAAACACGGACGAGTTTTAACCTAAAGATAACGAAAACCTTTGTTTATAGAAAATCCATTGATACTGTAATAATGTCTATGGTGAAAATAGTAATAATCAAGTAGCTGTGATGCTAATGAGTGTACATCACAACAATAATAGGTGTAATCAAAACCCGATAAGGCATGTTTGTTAATTGTGTAGGATTCTGTGACATCCCAGAAATTTGGGGCAATATCAATTTAATAATCTACATTAAAAATTAAATTGATTTGATAATATTTGTTAATAATATTTAAATTGATTTAATAATCTTCTTTTAAATTAAATATTTAACTAATGATTTATCTTTAAAAAGCTAGTAAATTGTTTTCTAATAATAAATATATATAAATATATATATATATATATATATTTGTGTATAATCTAAAGATCAATTTTAAAAAAAGGAATTTTAAATAAGAATTTGTTTTCAAATTCAAATGTTTTGATAGTTTGCATTTTGGCTTAAAATATAGCTATTAAATAAATAATGACTTGGTTTTAAAGTATACTGAAAATAAAGTTAAAATTGTTTAAATGATTTTGACTTAAATCTAAATTTAACAAAGGTTGTTTTGTTTTTGTTTTAAACATAGTTGATAATATAAGTAATTTATTTATGTAGTGATAATTTCATTTAATAATGAGTTATTTTTTTAAACAGTAGCAATAATGTAATATTTTTACAAATAGCTAGGAACTATTGTATATATATATAATTGGGAGAAACTATGGTTTGAAGTTAAAATCAAATCCTTCAAAATTTCTTTATAATAAAATGAATCTTATTTATTTTTAACATAAGTAAATGACATAATAAAATATCTTTGGACTTAAAAGAGAAAATAAATAAATAAAATATCAAAACATAAATATGCAGGTAATCAAAGTAAAGTGTTTCAGGCAAGTAATCATGACTGTAAAATAGATATGCAAGCTAAAGAGTAAAACAAGATAAACAGAATGCAAGTAGCTTATAGACTAAGATTTAGACAAGTATAAAACAAAATAAAGTATGCAGGCAAGAATAGAAAAGAAGACAAGTATGAAAACAAAATAATAAAAGTACAAAACATATGCAGGTTGCTTGTAAGAGAGATGAAAAGCAAAGTAAAAATATATGCTTATAATAGAAATGCAAATGAACAAAGAAAAGTAAATAAAATTACATTTGCACGTAGAGCAGAGAAGTGCAAAGCTAAATAAAAATATCTATACATAGGAATGAGTATTAGGAAAACATAAAGTACTCAAATAATAAATTCTTTCACCTCTTAGCAGCTAATAAAAATCATTTCAAATTGTTTAACATCAACTCAGCCTCCTATTTAAAATATCTTGCCTGATAAAACAAATTATGGTACAAAAAAAAGTTGCTTGTCTCAAATTCCACCTTCCCCTGAACTTCTTTATATGTCATATTATTTTAGTTCATTCAAGACATAGTAAAACCTAACTTATACAGATAGTAAATATTTATATTTTTAAAACTGAAGCATTACAACAAAAGGCAAGAAGAATCATAGGAAAATCAAGTAAATCATTCTCAGTTTTTAAAGTTCAAATTGTTTCAGAAAAAAAAGGGATGTTCTGTCTCCTTCCAAAAGCAAGCTGAGTAACATTTTTTTTTTAATTACTGAAGTTTTAAAATCTGTTACATGTTGATATTTGGATGCTTATATATATGGTGTGAATATTTATTTATTCATTTTTCTAGGTGCTTATGTGATGAAGTTCTGTATATTGCAAACCTGTAAATTCAAAACTTCCTTCATTGAACTTGCTCTGTTTTGCATTTGCTATGAGTAACTTAAAACTTAAGTATTTAAAACTAGTTGAAAGTTTAAAATCAGAAATAAGTGTGATTTGTATGTATGAAATCTTTTGTGCAAATGGATGTGGTCTGAGACCATATTAAAGTCTCTGTAAACAAACTTATCCATTTTGTTCTCAGGCTTGAGTTGATTCAAATTATTTTACCACTTGATCAAATAACTTTTAGAATTTATAATACAAACAGAAATTGTTTGTTTCAACATGATCTAGAGTTTAAGTTATATTTAAGTTGAATAAAAATTGAATATGGTTTTGGAAATCAAAATAACAGAGAAAATTTAGAATAAGAGAAAAATCAAACAGTTTGAATTATTAATCCAGTGTAACGACCCGTATTTTACGTGTCGATAAATCGTAGAATAATTATCATTAGGTTGTTGCTATTGTTTAAGTCGTGTAAAAGTTAACTCGTGGGTAGCTTGGGTCGTATGGAAGTTAGGTTGGGTGGAGCGACTTATAGGAATAACGACCTAAGTATTTTAAGCAAGTTAAGGGATAGGTCGTGGACGAGTTAAGGAATGGAGTGACCTATAAGTTTGGACGAGTTAGCGTGTTAGTGTTAGAACGAGTTAGTAACATGGTGGTGAGCGACTTAAGGTAGCTAACGAGTTAGGGGATTGACCGACCTAAGGAATAAACGACTTAAGAATTTGGACGACCAAAAATATAGTTAACGACCTAAGAGAGTTAGGTCGCGTGTAGGTGTTAAGGCTTAAGTCGTAAGCGATTTATGTTAGGTCGCGTAATGGCTTAGGTCGCTGGTTAGTAGATAGGTCGGTTGGGATGATTTAACAGGATAGCGACCTAGGAGTTAGCGGGTTAGCGACCTAAGAAAGAGGAGTTGTTAGAGCAACTTAAGGGTTGTGAGAGTTAGGTCATAAGTCGACCTAAGGTTGCAGGCGACTTAGGGTTAAGTCATAAGTCGTTGGGATCTTAGGTCGGTAGGTCGTGGAAGCGTATGTTCGTGTGTTGTTAGGTCGTGTGACCATGTGTTGTAGTTAGGTCGTGAACGACCTAAGCCTTGAGTCGTGTGTGTTTTTAGGTCGTCACATAGTTAAGTCGTGTGGCCTGGGTTTAGGTAGGTCGTGGCATTCGATAAGTCGTATGTCGCATGTCGTTAGGTCGGCTGTGTGTTGAGTGATTTTAAGTCGTAGGTCGTGGAGTTTGGTAGGTCGGCAGTAGTTAGGTCGTGGACGACCTAAGGGGGGCAGACGACCTAAAGTTTCAGCCTATAAATACACGTCCTTATCTTCACTTTTTGGCACCGGATTTTGAAGCGACAAAGTGCTGCCATTTTGAGAGCTCGACTACAAAATTTCTTCACTTCTTTTCTCCACTCTAATCTTGTGATTCCCTCCATCTAGATTGAAGATCAAATCGAAGATCCAAGAGCCAAAGTTAGAGATCTCCATCCATCGAAGAGAGATTTCATCGATTGAAGCGAGATTTTGCCAGATCAAGCTTAGTTCTTCGCTGTCCAGATCTGTAGTGGTTATCTTTTGAGGTGTTTAGATGTTTTGGTGAGTGGTGGTTATCTCTCACACGGACCCAAAGGAGTATATTGGATCGGTGGCTTGATTGTGTGTTAAAGATAGTGATTTCGTGCATTTTCCTTAAGTCTGCATGTAGATCTATTGTTCATGATGATTTGACACCTATTTTACTACATGTTTACTTATGCAAGTTCATTCATCAAGTTGTAGATATATTGTTCATAATTCATGCTTGTGAGAATGCATGTTAGATTTGGACTCTTTAATTACGAAATTGCCATTATTGCCATAATCGTTTATTTATATCGTGTTTGATTTCTTAATTACTTGGATTAATGATTGTCTTGATTGATTGTTTAGAGTTAGTTGATTTATGGTTGGATCTAGACAAGTATGGTCGAAGATGATCCAAAAGCTAAGGGAGAGGCTAAGGGATGAGAAAAGCTGCTCGTGGCATATGTAGCGGATGATGAAGCTCATATGGACGGATTTGGTGACGATGTTGTGATAGAGCTTTGCTATGATGAAATGAGGCGAAGCATGACGTGATGTAGCCTTGGCATAATCCAGACGGGATCATTCCAAGCATGTTGATAACTCGAGGGATGGTTCGAGTTGGTTGATAATGGATTGCTCGAGAGGTAGCTTGGGCTAGTATGAGAATAGTCGTCGAGGAGGATGACTAGGAGGCTTGGATTTCATCGTTGTTGAAGGTTCTAGCAAACTCAAAACAAGAGTACATGGGGCGCCCAAAACGACTACAGGTAGGTGGTCGGGACACCCAAAAGACTACAGGCAGGTAGTCGAGTACTCTGGGCAGAGTAGGTAAGTCCTAGGCACGGGTCACGACGACGTGCGGAGTTATGTCTAGAACCGGGGTTACCATTAGCCCTTGACTTACGACTGAAAGAATGTGCCGGTCATTCAATTAACGGTGGTTTCGAGGCAATGATAACAGTGATAGCCAGAGTCATGGATGTTTGGTTGTATCGTCACTCGGTCTCAATAGCGATGTTTTGTGGGTGCTTATCTGATCTTGGTTTAGGCCTTGGGGGTTTGTACTTGGAAAACATCGACCTTGACTCGAGTGATAATTGTTTTACTTAAATTGTCTGCTTTGCTATGTTTGTTTATGCTTAGAGGGTCTGGGGGCTATCACTGTAGAATGAGGTGGAGTGGGATGGTTGAGTTCCTATTCCTTTTACCCTTTATGCTCTTTTGGTATGTTTGATAGTTGATTTACTGCTCACTAAGACTGTTGTGTGACTCAAGGTTTTATGTTCAACTCTTATTACCTTGGGCTGTTCATCCATGTTGGGATGGGCAGACTAGGTAGCAGGTGACAGGTGCTGTTCTTAGTGATTGACGCTGTTGATGACGAAGACGAGCTGGAGGCTTTTGCATATTGTTTTCCTACTATATGTACTGGATGTTCCGCTGTTTGGTTGATACTCTGAGTGTTATGTAGTGAGGCTTGATGTATTGACTATTCAGATGATTGTATAAAACTATTCTGAGTTTATATGATGAGACTTCTGTTCTATAGAGCTTCACTATGTATACTTTCTATTGTATTTTATCCATGCGCTGTGAGTAATATGATAGAGTCTGCTGTTTTATCTTACCCTGAGGATCGTCCATGGCGGCCTGGCACACTTTTCAGCGCATTATTTCCTTGTTTAGTGCAGGAGTCATGGGCGGTCATTTCATTTGGTATCAGAGCTTTGGTTAATCGATTTTAGCCAATGCTCGCTGACGTAACTACGTATGAGAGACGTTATTGTATTTTTATGGATGATTACTATATATAATATAGTAGCTTAGAAGGATTTGAATTCCTTATGCAGTTGTTTCTCAGGATATGTTAATCATTTTCTAATAGATTTTAGGAATGAGTCGAAGAGGGAGACCAGCTGCTAGGGAAGGCCATGCTGTTGAGGGGGCTGCTGATTATGCTCCTATGTTCGAGGCTATGATGACTTCGATCATGAGGAGGATGCCAGCTCCGAGGTCATCAGTAGATGTTGGAGTTCAGGTTCAAGCTCCAAAACCAGTGGATTTTGCTAAGCTTTGCAAGGACTATACTGCTCTTGGAGGAAAGGTTTTCTTGGGAAAGGAGTAAACCATTGAAGTCCAGAGGTGGATAGATGCTTGTAGGAGGATCTTTGGTGATTTGGGAATTGAGGATGCGACCAAAAGGAAGCTCGCATCAAGACAGCTTCAAGGGAGAGCTGCTGATTGGTGGAACTCTATCACCATTGATACTCCAGAGGAAGAGATTACTTGGGAGCAATTACAAGTCAGATTTGAAGCTAAGTTCATTTCTACAGCTCAGAAATCTGTTTTGTTTAAAAAGTTTGTGGAACTCAAGCAAGGTGGAAGATCAGTTCTTGAGTATGTTTCTGAGTTTGAAGCTTTGTCCAAGTATGCCAGATCGTATATTGAATCTCCCTACCAGAAGAACGAGAAGTTTGTGACAGGCTTGGACACTTATCTTGGTAGGCAGTTAGTGGATCATTTGGACGATCCATTTGAGAAGCTTGTAGAGAAGGCTCTCAGGCATGAGAATTTGTTTCCTAAGGAAGGATCTGTTGTTGCTGTGACCAAGGAGGAGTCTAAACCACAGCAGGGTGGCAACAAGAAGAGGAAGCAGCAGCAACAGAAGGGTAAGGATGGCCAGAAGAAGCCGAAGGGCGAAGTTACCTGCTACAACTGCCAACAGAAGGGCCATCTCTCCAGCGATTGTAAGAATCCCAAGGTGCCGGGAAAGTGTTACAACTGTGATAAGCTGGGACATATCAAGAAGAATTGTCCAGAGCCAAGGAAAGACAGACAGATTGTGCAAGCTTATGCTTTGGGGGCTGTGCCATCATCTTTGAAGGCTCCTACTGCTGAAGAAAAGGGAAAGAGTGTGGTGGTTCAAGGTACTCTTTCCATTTGTGGTGTTCCAGTTAGAGTGTTGTTTGATACTGGAGTGTTGCATTCCTTTGTTTGTAGTGAACTTATAGGCCGGTTGGGTTTGGAACCGGATATTGTTGATAGGCCATTGGTTGTGACTAATCCGGTTGGGTGTTCGTCATGTTTGTGTATGGTATGCCGTGGTCTAGTTGTATCGAGTCATGATTGCTCTTTTGTTTGTGATTGCTTTGTTCTGAACTTTGCGGGGTTTGGAATAATTTTGGGTATGGACTGGCTTAGGAAGTATGCGGCAAAGGTTGATTGTGAGAAACTGGAGGTGACAGTCGGGAATGTGGAAGGGCGAAAGGTTGTGATACGATGTAAGCATGAAGAAGGCGTCTTCATGAGCTTCATGTATTCGCTGGTTGTTCCACGGGATGGACTGTCATCGATGCCGGTTGTAAATGAATTTGAGGACGTCTTTGACGAGGTAAAAGGGTTACCGCCGCATAGGGAGATCAAGTTTCGTATCGATCTAGTTGAGGGAGCCAGACCTGTTGTGATGCCTCTTAGGCGGATGGCGCCTAGGGAGCAGCAAGAGTTGAAGGTGCAGGTTGATGACCTTTTACAGAAAGGATTCATTCGGCGAAGTGTGTCCGAATGGGGTGCACCAGTTGTGTTCGCAACCAAAGCGGATGGATCGTTGAGGTTGTGTGTGGATTATCGTGAGCTGAATAAAGTGACTAAGAAGAACACGTATCCATTGCCAAGAATAGATGACTTGTTTGATCAGCTTCACGAAGCTAAGGTGTTTTCTCAGATGGATTTGGCAACGGGATTTCACTAGTTGAGAGTGGCTAAGGATAGTGTGCCGAAGACTGCTTTCAGGACACCATCCGGATTTTATGAGTGGCTGGTAATGCCGTTTGGATTGACCAATGCACCAGCATATTTTGTGGATCTTATGAATAGAGTATTCAGAGATCAGTTGAACAAGTTTGTACTTGTGTTCGTGGATGATATTTTGATTTATTCCAGAACTGAAGAAGAACACAAGGCACACTTACGTGTTGTTTTGGAAATCTTGCGGAAACATCAGCTGAAGGCTAAGTTTTCGAAGTGTCACTTCTGGAAGAGTGAAGTGACGTTCTTAGGCCATGTTATTTCTGTAAATGGAATAGCGGTTGATCCCGCTAAGGTGGCAGCAATCCAGGATTGGGTTAGACCTAAGAATGCATCTGATGTAAGAAGTTTTCTTGGATTAGCAGGATACTATCTTCGGTTTATCAAAGACTTTTCCAAGATAGCTACATCGTTAACAGGATTGACGAAAAAGAACCAAGTGTTCAAATGGGATGCTAAGTGTGAGCAAGCTTTTGGAATCCTGAAAGAGCGACTGACAAGTGCTCCTGTTTTGACTATTCCAAGAGGGAATGAGGAGATGGTGGTTTACATCGATGCATGTAGTACTGGACTTGGAGCAGTGCTGATGCAAAAGGATAAAGTTGTTGCATATGCAAGTCGACAACTAAAGCCGCATGAAAGGAAATATCCGACTCATGATTTGGAGTTAGCGGCGATTGTTTTTGCTCTGAAGTTGTGGAGACACTATCTATTGGGAGTTCGATTTGAGTTATTTACAGATCATAAGTCGTTGAAGTATCTGTTCTACCAAAAGGATTTGAATCTTCGACAGCAACGATGGCTAGAGTTTTTAGCATCATATGATTTTGGTATAGCCTATACTCCGGGAAAAGGTAACACAGTGGCAGATGCGTTAAGTCGAAGACATGCAGGATTGGGAGCCATGTTTTCAGAATGGAAGCGCCTTGAGTATTTAGCTGGATTTGACTTCAGGCCCAGATGTGAATTGGAACCTGAGATGTTGGCAAACTTATCGATAAGACCTACTCTAGTGGAAAGAGTTAGCGAGAGCCAAAAGCGAGACGATAAGCTTGTCAAGATTATCCGAGATTTGGAATCTGGATTGAACCCAGAAAAGGATAAAGGATTCGAAGTCGATCGAGAGGGTTGGCTTCGGAAACAATGACGGCTAGTTGTTCCCGATATAGATGAATTGAGAGATGAAGTTCTGAAGGAAAGTCATCACTCGAAGTTGACAATTCATCCGGGTGGAAATAAGATGTATCGGGATATGAAAAGGACCTATTACTGGGAAGGTATGAAGAAAGATGTTGAAAATTTTATTTCCAAATGTATGAACTGCCAGTTGGTTAAAGCCGAGCAGAAGAAGCCCAGTGGATTGCTTCAGCCATTAGAGGTTCCTACATGGAAGTGGGAGCAGATATCGATGGATTTTATCGATGGTCTACCTAGAACCAGGGCAGGGAATGAAGGGATTTGGGTCATTGTAGATCGTTTGACTAAGAGTGCAAGATTCATTCCTGTTCGATCAACTAGGACTGCATCGAAGTTGGCTGAGTTGTATGTCAAGTGGATAGTACGATTCCATGGTATTCCGAAGAGTATAGTGAGCGATCGAGACCCATTGTTCACTAGTGGATTTTGGAAGAGCTTTCAGGAAGTTTTGGGAACCGAGTTGTGTTTGAATACAGCTTATCACCCCCAAACAGATGGTCAGACTGAGAGAGTCAACCGAGTTTTGGAAGATCTCCTCAGAGCACGTGTTTTGGATTTCGGAGGATCATGGGAAGATCATCTTCATTTGGTGGAATTTGCGTATAATAACAGTTATCAGTCAAGCATTGGTATGGAACCATATGAAGCATTGTATGGAAGGCCATGTAACTCTCCTACATGTTGGTCGGAAACTGGAGAAAAACTGATACTTGGGCCAGAAATGATTCGGCAGACTACGGATTGTATAGAGATCATCCGGCGACGAATGAAGGCAGCCCAAGATCGTCAGAAAAGTTATGCCGATAAGCGTCGTAAGGATTTGGAATTCAACGTAGGTGATATGGTTTTCATGAAGATTTCTCCATTGAAGAATGTTATTCGATTCGGGAAGAAAGGGAAATTGACTCCGAGATTTGTTGGACCATTACCGATCATCGAGCGAATTGGAAAGCTCGCTTATAGGTTAGAGTTACCAGAAAAGATGTCGGGTGTGCACAATGTTTTTCATGTATCGTATCTACGGAGGTATGTGCACGACCCAAGTACAGTGGTTTCTGCCGATAGCTATGAAGATTTAGAAGTTGATCCAGTTGTTAGAAGACCTCGTAAGCCACTTCGAGTTGTAAAAACTGACACGAAACAGCTCAGGAAGAAGATAGTCAAGTTGCTCAAGGTACAATGGAGTGATGATGTTAACGACTGTACGCGGGAGGAGGAAGAGAGGATGAAGGCAGCTCATCCTGAACTCTTCGAGGTATGGCCCTAAGGTGTCGTGACATCTCACGAATTTGTAACTTGTTCTAGTCTTAGAATTTTGCATGCTAGGCTAGTAATTGGATGCATGGTTAGTTGACTGCTATGGATGGTAGGCATGCAGAATAGTTTTGATTGCTCTTGTTTGTTTGGAATTTTGGGGGCGAAATTCCTAAGGGGGAGAGAATGTAACGACCCGTATTTTACGTGTCGGTAAATCGTAGAATAATTGTCATTAGGTTGTTGCTATTGTTTAAGTCGTGTAAAAGTTAACTCGTGGGTAGCTTGGGTCGTATGGAAGTTAGGTTGGGTGGAGCGACTTATAGGAATAACGACCTAAGTATTTTAAGCAAGTTAAGGGATAGGTCGTGGACGAGTTAAGGAATGGAGTGACCTATAAGTTTGGACGAGTTAGCGTGTTAGTGTTAGAACGAGTTAGTAACATGGTGGTGAGCGACTTAAGGTAGCTAACGAGTTAGGGGATTGACCGACCTAAGGAATATACGACTTAAGAATTTGGACGACCTAAAATATAGTTAACGACCTAAGAGAGTTAGGTCGCGTGTAGGTGTTAAGGCTTAAGTCGTAAGCGATTTATGCTAGGTCGCGTAATGGCTTAGGTCGCTGGTTAGTAGATAGGTCGGTTGGGATGATTTAACAGGATAGCGACCTAGGAGTTAGCGGGTTAGCGACCTAAGAAAGACGAGTTGTTAGAGCGACTTAAGGGTTGTGAGAGTTAGGTCGTAAGTCGACCTAAGGTTGCAGGCGACTTAGGGTTAAGTCATAAGTCGTTGGGATCTTAGGTCGGTAGGTCGTGGAAGCGTATGTTCGTGTGTTGTTAGGTCGTGTGACCATGTGTTGTAGTTAGGTCGTGAACGACCTAAGGCTTGAGTCGTGTGTGTTTTTAGGTCGT
Organism: Allium cepa; assembly: GCA_030765085.1. Classification (NCBI taxonomy): domain Eukaryota; kingdom Viridiplantae; phylum Streptophyta; class Magnoliopsida; order Asparagales; family Amaryllidaceae; genus Allium; species Allium cepa. The sequence continues at coordinate 196,447,275 of CM060938.1, forward strand.
CACATAGTTAAGTCGTGTGGCCTGGGTTTGGGTAGGTCGCGACATTCGATAAGTCGTATGTCGCATGTCGTTAGGTCGGCTGTGTGTTGAGTGCTTTTAAGTCGTAGGTCGTGGAGTTTGGTAGGTCGGCAGTAGTTAGGTCGTGGACGACCTAAGGGGGGCAGACGACCTAAAGTTTCAGCCTATAAATACACATCCATATCTTCACTTTTTGGCACCGGATTTTGAAGCGACGAAGTGCTGCCATTTTGAGAGCTCGACTACAAAATTTCGTCACTTCTTTTCTCCACTCTAATCTTGTGATTCCCTCCATCTAGATTGAAGATCAAATCGAAGATCCAAGAGCCAAAGTTAGAGATCTCCATCCATTGAAGAGAGATTTCATCGATTGAAGCGAGATTTTGCCGGATCAAGCTTAGTTCTTCGCTGTCCAGATCTGTAGTGGTTATCTTTTGAGGTGTTTAGATGTTTTGGTGAGTGGTGGTTATCTCTCACACGGACCCAAAGGAGTATATTGGATCGGTGGCTTGATTGTGTGTTAAAGATAGTGATTTCGTGCATTTTCCTTAAGTCTGCATGTAGATCTATTGTTCATGATGATTTGACACCTATTTTACTACATGTTTACTTATGCAAGTTCATTCATCAAGTTGTAGAGATATTGTTCATAATTCATGCTTGTGAGAATGCATGTTAGATTTGGACTCTTTAATTACGAAATTGCCATTATTGCCATAATCGTTTATTTATATCATGTTTGATTTCTTAATTACTTGGATTAATGATTGTCTTGATTGATTGTTTAGAGTTAGTTGATTTATGGTTAGATCTAGACAAGTATGGTCGAAGATGATCCAAAAGCTAAGGGAGAGGCTAAGGGATGAGAAAAGCTGCTCGTGGCATATGTAGTGGATGATGAAGCTCATATGGACGGATTTGGTGAGGATGTTGTGATAGAGCTTTGCTATGATGAAATGAGGCGAAGCATGACGTGATGTAGCCTTGGCATAATCCAAACGGGATCATTCCAAGCATGTTGATAACTCGAGGGATGGTTCGAGTTGGTCGATAATGGATTGCTCGAGAGGTAGCTTGGGCTAGTACGAGAATAGTCGTCGAGGAGGATGACTAGGAGGCTTGGATTTCATCGTTGTTGAAGGTTCTAGCAAACTCAAAACAAGAGTACATGGGGCGCCCAAAACGACTACAGGTAGGTGGTCGGGACACCCAAAAGACTACAGGCAGGTAGTCGAGTACTCTGGGAAGAGTAGGTAAGTCCTAGGCACGGGTCACGACGACGTGCAGAGTTATGTCTAGAACCGGGGTTACCATTACCCCTTGACTTACGGCTGAAAGAATGTGTCGGTCATTCAATTAACGGTGGTTTCGAGGCAATGATAACAGTGATAGCCAGAGTCATAGATGTTTGGTTGTATCGTCACTCGGTCTCAAGAGCGATGTTTTGTGGGTGCTTATCTGATCTTGGTTTAGGCCTTGGGGGTTTGTACTTGGAAAACATCGACCTTGACTCGAGTGATAATTGTTTTACTTAAATTGTCTGCTTTGCTATGTTTGTTTATGCTTAGAGGGTCTGGGGACTATCACTGTAGAATGAGGTGGAGTGGGATGGTTGAGCTCCTATTCCTTTTACCCTTTATGCTCTTTTGGTATGTTCGATAGTTGATTTACTGCTCACTAAGACTGTTGTCTGACTCAAGGTTTTATGTTCAACTCTTATTACCTTGGGCTGTTCATCCATGTTGGGATGGGCAGACTAGGTAGCAGGTGACAGGTGCTGTTCTTAGTGATTGACGCTGTTGATGACGAAGACGAGCTGGAGGCTTTTGCATATTGTTTTCCTACTATATGTACTTGATGTTCCGCTGTTTGGTTGATACTCTGAGTGTTATGTAGTGAGGCTTGATGTATTGACTATTCAGATGATTGTATAAAACTATTGTGAGTTTATATGATGAGACTTCTGTTCTATAGAGCTTCACTATGTATACTTTCTATTGTATTTTATCCATGCGCTGTGAGTAATACGATAGAGTCTGCTGTTTTATCTTACCCTGAGGATCGTCCATGGCGGCTTGGCACACTTTTCAGCGCATTATTTCCTTGTTTAGTGCAGGAGTCATGGGCGGTCGTTTCATCCAGGGACACATATTGAATCTTTGTAACAAATTATGATTTTTAAAATTTATATTATGATTTTCAGTCAAGTGGTTTGGGCATAGTTTAGGTTTGAACGAAAGTTGGTTTTTGGGTGATTACTGGTGATCTATGCATTTGGGGGTGGTCGGGTTGTGAGAGGAGGTGGAGAAGCTTACCACGGTGATGGGAAAAATGGTGGTAGGTGGTGCAGTTAGGCGTGGTGGCGACGACAGCGATTTTCTTTCTGTAAACCTAATTTTGCTTTGGTTCGGTTTTCGGTCGCGTACGCCTTGAATTGGGGATCGAGTTCGACGTGCTTATGGGGACTTGAAGAGGGGACATGGTCGAGGTTGTAGCAGGAGGCGATGGCGTTTCGATGATCGGCATTGGGAGGACGGAGCGTTGACAGGGTCGAGGTTAAGTTGCTCGAGTTGTTTCCAGGTTTGGCAATTTAACTCAATTTTTGATTCGAGTTGCCGTGACGATTATGGATGGTTGTGATGTTATCTGGTGGTAGCCGGCGTCGTGTTGGGGTTCGTGTGGATGGACGGAGGTGGTTGGGGCCACGGTGCACGTGCACCATGCCACTGAAGGTTGGGTTTTTTTTCTGTGTGCAGTTTTTTTGAGCTGGGAAAAAATCGGGACATACTCGAGTCGTTCGAGTACATGACTCGAAGTAAGGGAGTGGAGGACTCGAAGCATACCTGCTTTGGCCTCGGGCTGTGTTGTTTTGCTAACAGGTTTTACAGAACTGCCTGAGGTTAAATGTAAACCAGATTTAAAGCAAATTAAATTGTAAGCTAGTTGTAACCAAAATTAAAACTAGTGTGATATTAAATTCAAATGAAGTTAAGTTTGTCAACTAAGTTTAAACAAAGTGTAAATCTAATTTGAAGTATGAATTCGAATTTAATTTTTAAATTCAAAACTGAAATGAGATAAAGGTTTTAAATTATTTAAATGTGAATTTCAGGCTTACAAAACTGACCATTTTTAGGTCTTTAAATTTCAATTTAAAATTTGAAAACTGAAATTCAAACAGAGGTTTAAATTCAAAGTTAAAATATAGATTCAAAGGAACTTTGGAATCTTAAGGATTTAAAATGGATTTGGATTTGGAAAATCAAATTTTTAATTCAAGTTATTAAAAGAAAGTTTAAATCAGAATTATAAAAGTAAATAAATTGTTTAACTTGAACTTGCAAGTTAAAACATTAATGTATTTTGGAAATTAATATTTAAGTAAAAGTTAGGTAGTTGAATTTAAAAAGGGGTTTTCTTATATAAGTTTCATATGTACGTAATTAATGTAAATTACAAGATTATAAATTGAATTTAAATTTGATTAATGCTTAATTAAATAATCTTTTGAATCTTAAATTCCAAATGAAATTTTGAATTTAAATTTAAAAGTGTAATGTTCTAATATACTTTTATATTAATTAAGTTATTAAATAAGAAATAAATTATCTTAAGTATAATTAAGGCATTAAATGATTTAATTAATAAGGTAATAAAGAAATGGTGTATTTATCAAATTTATAAATTAATAATTTAGATTAATTTATAAATAAAGATAAATCAAGAAGTAAATTAAGATATGATATTAGTTAATAAAGATAATTAACTAAAGATTACTAATTAATTAATTAATGTGATTAATTTTGGTAATTAATTAGATTAATTAGACAAATCTATTTTAAGTGGTTAAGTGTAATTACTTGATAAAAGTAATTAAGAGGTTAATTACTTATTGTAATTAATTTTGATAAAATGATTAATTTAAGTTAATTAATTTGGTTTAATTAATTTAAGAAAATCATTTGATGAATTGATGAGTATAATTACTTAATGTATTCAATGGAGCATAATTACTTAAGAAAGTAATTAATGTTAATTACTGAATGTAATTAGTGAAAGATGATGTGGTAATAAAGTAATTTGGATAATTACTTTTGTAATTAATCAAGGGATTAATTAATGGAGATAATTAATTATGGGATAATTAATTTATTAATATGAGTAATTAAGGGTAGTTAATTACTGGTTGATATTAATCAGGGTGATTAATAATTGTGGTTAATTAAAGTTTAATCGCTTAATGTAATTAAATTAAACAAAATAATTTAATTTAAATCTAAATTAAAGATCATTAATTAATAATTAATGATGTAATTAAGAATTGGTTAATTAAGGAATAATCAATAATGGGGTGATTAATTTATTTAATTAATTAAGAATAAATGCAGTCAATTATAAATGAAGTAACTAAATGTTAATTACTATAAATGATTTAGGATAATTAATCTGTGAAACTAAATAAAGACTAATTACCTATTGTAATTAGAAATGATTAACCAAAGGTGTTTAATCAAGAAGAATATCTATAGATTAATAAATTAATTCGATTTACAATTAATTAATACTTTTTATAAGCAGGATTTATGGATAAAAAATTAATTTAATTTACTTTAAATTAATTAGAGATAGAAGCAGTTAATTTAATTCATTTTAAATTAATTACAAATGGTATGATTATAAATCATTGCTTATGAATGATATGGATATTTCATTTGATGATTGTGAATTCAGATCTGACATGAATAATATTTATCTCACATGGATGCTTGGTTTAAATATGATAATATTTAATTATCTGTTTGGATGATAATATTGATTATCTGTATGTGATGATGATATGATTATCTACTGTGATATTATGGATTATCCATCTATGTGTATTGATGATATTGAATTAAACTGTTAAGGCTAAATAGACAACTTGGCCTTAAAAGACACGCTTTGGATTTCGATGAGACCTGGATCGATTTTCCACATTTGGAACATCCGAAAACCACATCGATTCCAAATTAACGATAGGTCGTGAATCTGAAGTGAAGATGAAGATTCAGATTGCAAGGGTTATCGTCGTTAACTCTGAGGGTGATTCCAAAATGAGTGTAACGAGATAATGCCTTCGGTTTCGTTCGAACCCGGGACGAACTTGTATGGATTGAATGCTTTCAATACATCGTCAGGCAGACGATGAGCATTCTAAGAAATGTATTCTCTAAAGGTAATCGTAGCCTCAAGCCTCATCAACCGGGAATGGCTAAAATAGGGGATGTGCAGCAAGGTTAGGTGGGTCGTGCCCAAGTAGGACAAGGATATTGCCCTGTCTAAATGTCCCTTATTTTCGGCTGTGTGGGCGGTTGATTGCAACAACTGCCAGGGTTTATCTTGTTCGGGACTGTTCAGTAAGGAATGGTTCCGGCCTTGTATTGCAGGGGGTCGGGAGTGATCCTCAGTACGTTGATCTAGGCCACGTACTGTGACGGGCGGTACCCTAGTAGCCCTGCCATTGTATGGAATCCACAATCCAATAAGTGCCAACGGTTTTGATTGTATTACCCACTTTTGTGGCTAGTAGCTGGAATTTAATAGATGTAACAATTTCGACTATTTTCTATTTACTTGAAAATCCTAGACCTATTATAATATCACTGAATTTCCTATCAAATGTTTTGGTTAGCATAAGGTAAAAACTTACCCATGTTTATGTGTGGGGAGTCTTACGTGATACATTTTTATTTCAAAAGGATTTCCTAATTTAAGCAACTTTAACCTGTTACTCATACCAGACCCATGTCTGACCTGGAGTTTATTTTTGTTTTTCATAAACTCTCAGGTACCCAAATTTTTACGGGTAGCCAAGGGATTCAGGTTAGCTTTGACGAATTCTGGAGGAGAAATGGAGTAGGAGGCTTCAACGTTATAAATATATATATAGTTCCGCTGTGTTGGTGTCCCTGGGTTGTTTTGTGTATCGAGTTGTATCAACTAGACATGTGTCTATAACTGTCTAGTATGTGATGTATTGTCTGTATAACTCTGATTGATGTTGTATATTATGTAAATACTTACGTGATTATTATAATTTATTCGTTCCGCTGTGAGATTATGATGTTGTTGTTCTTTCTTCTCTATCTTTTCTACTTTCTCGCCTCTTTCTTTCTTCATGACAAAACGGTTTCCTGGGCGTAGGAAGTCGGGTCGTCACAGTTGGTATCAGAGCGAGGTTGAGTGGATACCTAGGCTCTTGAGTGATTTCTTTCCTGTGAAAGCGTATTTGTAATTTTGATATATATATATATATATATATACACATACATATTTATTTCTACCTATTTGTTGGATTACCAGTTCCGGTTTTCCAATAAAATATAAAGGTAGATAGGGTAGTGGTGTGTGTAACACAACTACCAATGGTCAAGGTTGGAAGTATATTTGTCGAGACTGTAGACCTAATACCGTCTCGAGTGAGCTTTGAGTGGTATAAGGATTTCATCGATCTCTGAAGGAAATCTGCTAAGATTCGGAGTTCATTCTTTGAAATGTAATTTGGTTGAGGTAGAGGTTGGATTTGTCGGTTGGGCGGAAGCAAGTCATGATATCTTGATACAATAAGGTGTAGTAGCTGTGTGATGAGACACAGTGACTATGGATGTCTCCGAAGATGTTACTTTGGGACAAGTTAAGGAAGAGTGTCTATTTCGGTTGTGGCTGTGTTCAGCTGGGAGTTTCTCGAAGAATTTTGGTTTAGGAAGTCTTCTGGCTTAGCAGTTTTTCTTGAGATAACTTCAGAAGTAGTAGAGTAATTCCATTTCTTCGATGGATTGGCCACATAAGCATAAGCTGTTCTATTTGGTAAAGAGAGAGCAGTATCTTTGGAATTTGGCTGGGTCGATCGCAAAAGTGACTTGCAATGGTTTGGGTGTTCTTTTGTGTTTCAAAGATTTTTCTGCATGTCTTCAGAAAGTCAGATTTTTGTCAGCATCTGAAGATTGAGTTTGGTATCGACTGGATTCCAGAAGTGATACAGATGGTTCAGCTTAGTAATAGAATGGTTTTTGAGTTTGGTGAAGTAGCTCAGATTTTGGAGGAACTTCTGAGTTTTATTTTTGGATATGTGAACTTTATTTTTTGAATGTGTTGACCAGTCTGTGTTTGAGTTCATAATCAGCATTTTCATCTGTTCAATTAGAGTTGCGCAGCGGAAGCATGGTGGCAGCTGTTTAGTTTGGAAGCAATTGGATGTTGCAATGTTTGGATTAGAGAGTTCTACAGGAGATTTCTCAGAATCTGAGGCCAGATTGGAGTGCACCTGTTTTATCTTTTCCGGATGAGAGAAGTAAGTTCTGTTTTATGATTTGGAATAGAGTTTGTGTTCTGAGTTTGGTTCATATTGGAAAGATCATTTTGTTGGATTGTTTGGTCCAGTTTGATTCGAGAGGGACATCAGCAAGAGTCGAGCTGATCGGGAAAGATGTAGGCAGCACAGGATCGTTCGAAGAGTTTAGTGGATAAGAGACGGAGGAATTTGGATTCTAAAATTGGGGATTTGATTTTGGATAAGTGTTTGGTCTTCAGGATTGGATTGTCAGTTTGGATAACTGGAATTCGTTGTTTTTCACGTATCTCTGAGGGAGTACGTGTAAGATCTATCTCTGATTGTAGAACCAGCGGTTCGGGGAGTTTGAGTTGTTGATTCAGACTTGTCTATAGTCTGATATCCTGTCTTGTTTTGAAGATCTAGAGGAGTAGAAGCTCTGTAGCTTAGTAGTATTGGTTGTTTGGATTTTATAGAGCAAGTATCCCGGTATTTTTATTTGGGAAACTCGAGAAAATCTATTCGGAATTTTTTTCTGGAGAGTTAAATTTGTTTGTTTAAGATAAATTGGTTGCTATGGTTGTTAGCATATGATTAATATATGCTTGTGTTTTAAAATAAATATTTAATTAGATTATTAAATTACCTTTGTTTTAAATTTCGGGGATGAAATTCTTTTAAGGGGGGAGGAATGTGACATCCCGAAAATTTGGGGGAATATCAATTTAATAATCTACATTAAAAATTAAATTGATTTGATAATATTTGTTAATAATATTTAAATTGATTTAATAATCTTCTTTTAAATTAAATATTTAACTAATGATTTATCTTTAAAAAGCTAGTAAATTGTTTTCTAATAATATATATATATATATATATATATATATATTTGTGTATAATCTAAAGATCAATTTTAAAAAAAGGAATTTTAAATAAGAATTTTTTTTCAAATTCAAATGTTTTCATAGTTTGCATTTTGGCTTAAAATATAGCTATTAAATAAATAATGATTTGGTTTTAAAGTATACTGAAAATAAAGTTAAAATTGTTTAAATGATTTTGACTTAAATCTAAATTTAACAAAGGTTGTTTTGTTTTTGTTTTAAACATAGTTGATAAAATAAGTAATTTATTTATGTAGTGATAATTTCATTTAATAATGAGTTATTTTTTTAAACAGTAGCAATAATGTAATATTTTTACAAACAGCTAGGAACTATTGTATATATATATAATTGGGAGAAACTATAGTTTGAAGTTAAAATCAAATCCTTCAAAATTTGTTTATAATAAAATGAATCTTATTTATTTTTAACATAAGTAAATGACATAGTAAAATATCTTTGGACTTAAAAGAGAAAATAAATAAATAAAATATCAAAACATAAATATGCAGGTAATCAAAGTAAAGTGTTTCAGGCAAGTAATCATGACTGTAAAATAGATATGCAAGCTAAAGAGTAAAACAAGATAAACAAAATGCAAGTAGCTTATAGACTAAGATTTAGAAAAGTATAAAACAAAATAAAGTATGCAGGCAAGAATAGAAAAGAAGACAAGTATGAAAACAAAATAATAAAAGTACAAAACATATGCAGGTTGCTTGTAAGAGAGATGAAAAGCAAAGTATAAATATATGCTTATAATAGAAATGCAAATGAACAAAGCAAAGTAAATAAAATTACATTTGCAGGTAGAGCAGAGAAGTGCAAAGCTAAATAAAAATATCTATACATAGGAATGAGTAGTAGGAAAACATAAAGTACTCAAATAATAAATTCTTTCACCTCTTAGCAGCTAATAAAAATCATTTCAAATTGTTTAACATCAACTCAGCCTCCTATTTAAAATATCTTGCCTGATAAAACAAATTATGGTACAAAAAAAAGTTGCTTGTCTCAGATGCCACCTTCTCCTGAACTTCTTTATATATGTCATATTATTTTAGTTCGTTCAAGACATAGTAAAACCTAACTTATACAGGTAGTAAATATTTACATTTTTAAAACTGAAGCATTACAACAAAAGGCAAGAAGAATCATAGGAAAATCAAGTAAATCATTCTCAGTTTTTAACGTTCAAATTGTTTCAGAAAAAAAAGGGATGTTCTGTCTCCTTCCAAAAGCAAGGTGACTAATATTTTTTTTTAATTACTGAAGTTTTAAAATCTGTTACATGTTGATATTTGGATGCTTAAATATATGGTGTGAATATTTATTTATTCATTTTTCTGGGTGCTTGTGTGATGAAGTTCTGTATATTGCAAACCTGTAAATTCAAAACATCCTTTATTGAACTTGCTCTGTTTTGCATTTTCTATGAGTAACTTAATACTTAAGTATTTAAAACTAGCTGCAAGTTTAAAATCAGAAATAAGTCTGATTTGTATGTATGAAATCTTTTGTGCAAATGGAAGTGGTCTGAGACCATATTAAAGTCTCTGTAAACAAACTTATCCATTTTGTTCTCAGGCTTGAGTTGATTCAAATTATTTTACCACTTGATCAAATAGCTTTTAGGATTTATAATACAAACAGAAATTGTTTGTTTCAAAATGATCTAGAGTTTAAGTTATATTTAAGTTGAATAAAAATTGAATATGGTTCTGGAAATCAAAATAACAGAGAAAAATTTGAATAAGGGAAAAATCAAACACTTTAAATTATTAATCCAGGGACACATATTGAATCTTTGTAACAAATTATGATTTTTAAAATTTATATTATGATTTTCATTCAAGTGGTTTGGGTATAGTTTAGGTTTGAACGAAAGTTGGTTTTTGGGCGATTACTGGTGATCTATGCATTTGGGGGTGGTCGGGTTGTGAGAGGAGGTGGAGAAGCTTACCGCGGTGATGGGAAAAATGGTGGTAGGTGGTGCAGTTAGGCGTGGTGGCGACGGCAACGATTTTCTTTCTGTAAACCTAATTTTGCTTTGGTTCGGTTTTGGGTCGCGTACGCCTTGAATTGGGGATCGAGTTCGACGCGCTTATGGGGACTTGAAGAAGGGACATAGTCGAGGTTGTAGCAGGAGGCAATGGCGTTCCGATGATCGACATTGGGAAGACGGAGCATTGACAGGGTTGAGGTTAAGTTGCTCGAGTTGTTTCCAGGTTTGGCAATTTAACTCAATTTTTGATTCGAGTTGCCGTGACGATTATGGATGGTTGTGATGTTATCTGGTGGTAGCCGGCGTCGTGTTGGGGTTCGTGTGGATGGCCGGAGGTGGTTGGGGCCACGGTGCACGTGCACCGTGCCACTGAAGGTTGGGTTTTTTCCCGTGTGCAGTTTTTTTGAGCTGGGAAAAACTCGGGACATACTCGAGTCGTTCGAGTACATGACTCGAAGTAGGGGAGTGGAGGACTCGAAGCATACCTGCTTTGGCCTCGGGCTGTGTTGTTTTGCTAACAGGTTTTACAGAACTGCCTGAGGTTAAATTTAAACCAGATTTAAAGTAAATTAAATTGTAAGCTAGTTGTTACCAAAATTAAAACTAGTGTGATATTAAATTCACATGAAGTTAAGTTTGTCAACTAAGTTTAAACAAAGTGTAAATCTAATTTGAAGTATGAATTCGAATTTAATTTTTAAATTCAAAACTGAAATGAGATAAAGGTTTTAAATTATTTAAATGTGAATTTCAGGCTTACAAACCTGACCATTTTCAGGTCTTTAAATTTCAATTTAAAATTTGAAAACTGAAATTCAAACAGAGGTTTAAATTCAAAGTTAAAATATAGATTCAAAGGAACTTTGGAATCTTAAGGATTCAAAATGGATTTGGATTTGGAAAATCAAGTTTTTAATTCAAGTTATTAAAAGAAAGTTTAAATCAGAATTATAAAAGTAAATAAATTGTTTAACTAGAACTTGCAAGTTAAAACGTTAATGTATTTTGGAAATTTATATTTAAGTAAAAGTTAGGTAGTTGAATTTAAAAAGGGGTTTTCTTATATAAGTTTCATATGTACGTAATTAATGTTAATTGCAAGATTATAAATTGAATTTAAATTTGATTAATGCTTAATTAAATAATCTTTTGAATCTTAAATTAAAAATGAAATTTTGAATTTAAATTTAAAAGTGTAATGATCTAATATACTTTTATATTAATTAAGTTATTAAATAAGAAATAAATTATCTTAAGTATAATTAAGGCATTAAATGATTTAATTAATAAGGTAATAAAGAAATGGTGTATTTATCAAATTTATAAATTAATAATTTAGATTAATTTATAAATAAAGATAAATCAAGAAGTAAATTAAGAGATGATATTAGTTAATAAAGATAATTAACTAAAGATTACTAATTAATTAATTAATGTGATTAATTTTGGTAATTAATCAGATTAATTAGACAAATCTATTTTAAGTGGTTAAGTGTAATTACTTGATAAAAGTAATTAAGAGATTAATTACTTATTGTAATTAATTTTGATAAAATGATTAATTTAAGTTAATTAATTTGGTTTAATTAATTTAAGAAAATCATTTGATGAATTGATGAGTATAATTACTTAATGTATTCAATGGAGCATAATTACTTAAGAAAGTAATTAATGTTAATTACTGAATGTAATTAGTGAAAGATGATGTGGTAATAAAGTAATTTGGATAATTACTTTTGTAATTAATCAAGGGATTAATTAATGGAGATAATTAATTATGGGATAATTGTTTTATTAATATGAGTAATTAAGGGTAGTTAATTACTGGTTGATATTAATCAGGGTGATTAATAATTGTGGTTAATTAAAGTTTAATCGCTTAATGTAATTAAATTAATTTTTTTTTTAAATTTAAATCTAAATTAAAGATCATTAATTAATAATCAACGATGTAATTAAGAATTGGTTAATTAAGGAATAATCAATAATGGGGTGATTAATTTATGTAATTAATTAAGAATAAATGTAATCAATTATAAATGAAGTAATTAAATGTTAATTACTATAAATGATTTAGGATAATTAATCTGTGAAACTAAATAAAGACTAATTACCTATTGTAATTAGAAATGATTAACCAAAGGTGTTTAATCAAGAAGAATATCTATAGATTAATAAATTAATCCGATTTACAATTAATTAATGCTTTGTATAAGCAGGATTTATAGATAAAGAATTAATTTAATTTACTTTAAATTAATTAGAGATAGAAGTAGTTAATTTAATTCATTTTAAATTAATTACAAATGGTATGATTATAAATCATTGCTTATGAATGATATGAATATTTCATTTGATGATTGTGAATTCAGATCTGACATGAATAATATTTATCTGACATGGATGCTTAGTTTAAATATGATAATATTTAATTATCTGTTTGGATGATAATATTGGTTATCTGTATGTGATGATGATATGATTATCTACCGTGATATTATGGATTATCCATCTATGTGTATTGATGATATTGAATTAAACTGTTAAGACTAAATAGACAACTTTGCCTTAAAAGACACGCTTTGGATTTCGATGAGACCGGGATCGGTTTTCCACATTTGGAACATCCGAAAACCACATTGATTCCAAATTAACGATAGGTCGTGAATCTGTAGTGAAGATGAATATTCAGATTGCAAGGGTTATCGTCGTTAACTCTGAGGGTGATTCCAAAATGAGTGTAACGAGATAATGCCTTCGGTTTCGTTCGAAGCCGGAATGAACTTGTATGGATTGAATGCTTTCAACACATCGTCAGGCGGACGATGAGCATTCTAAGAAATGTATTCTCTAAAGGTAATTGTAGCCTCAAGCCTCATCAACCGGGAATGGCTAAAACAGGGGATGTGCAGCAAGGTTAGGTGGGTCATGCCCAAGCAGGACAAGGATATTCCCCTGTCTAGATGTCCCTTATTTTCGGTTGTGTGGGCGGTTGATTGCAACAACTTCCGGGGTTTATCTTGTTCGGGACTGTTCAGTAAGGAATGGTTCCGGCCTTGTGTTGCAAGGGGTCGGGAGTGATCCTCGGTATGTTGATCTAGGCCATGTACTGTGATGGGCGGTACCCCAGTAGCCCTGCCATTGTATGAAATCCACAATCCAATAAGTGCCAACGGTTTTGATTGTATTACCCACTTTTGTGGCTAGTAGCTGGATTTAATAGATGTAATAATTTCGGCTATTTTTTATTTACTTGAAAACCCTAGACCTATTATAATATCACTGAATTTCCTATCAAATGTTTTGGTTAGCGTAAGGTAAAAACTTACCCATGTTTATGTGTGGGGAATCTTACGTGATACCTTTTTATTTCAAAAGGATTTCCAAATTTAAGCAACTTTAACCTGTTACTCACACCAGACCCATGTCTGACCCGGAGTTTATTTTTGTTTTTCATAAACTCTCGGGTACCCAAATTTTTATGGGTAGCCAAGGGATTCAGGTTAGCTTTGACGAATTCTGGAGGAGAAATGGAGCAGGAGGCTTCAGCGTTATAGATATATATATAGTTCCGCTGTGTTGGTGTCTCTGAGTTGTTTTGTGTATCGAGTTGTATCAACTAGACAAGTGTCTATAACTGTCTAGTATGTGATGTATTGTCTGTATAACTCTGATTGATGTTGTATATTATGTAAATACTTACGTGATTATTACAATTTATTCGTTCCGCTGTGAGATTCTGATGTTTTTGTTCTTTGTTCTCTATCTTTTCTATTTTCTCACCTCTTTCTTTCTTCATGAGGAAACAGTTTCCTAGGCGTAGGAAGTCGGGCCGTCACAGATTCCATGGAGGTGCCCCCAGTACTTCGAGAACGGTCCTCCTACACAAGGATCAGAGATATCCTTTCGAAGCAGCATACATTCCTAGTGATGTACCATAGGGAAAACATAATTGGTCTTGCTAAGACCAAAAGCTTCTCCATATGCATGCATAACAACTCTAAGTAATGTTTAGGTGGAGCTGACTGCACCCTATGGGTTTGCCAACCCTACCGGCCGTGCCTCCTATCTCAGGTTTTAGTCATTACCGCTGACGAGGCTACGTCCAGCTAGTATATAGAAGAATCTGGGTTTGGAATTCCTATATCTTGGATAACATATTAAAAGTGAATTTTTGTTTTTTTGGGGATTTTTCCTAAGCAATTTACTATGGAAATTAAATTATTTTAGATGGAGGACTTAATTGTTTAATTAGTTTAGCTTAAGGAAGGGCTTATTTGCTAAATTATCTTAATTAGATCTAAAATAATTATGGCAGTTTTATTTTAGAAAGAATTTGAAAAGTTTATGGAAACCAGTGAAATGTTTACAAATAGATAGGTTAGTAAAAAAACGATTACTTAAAAGGCATTAAAATAGTCTTTATCAAGAAATCATGTTTCGCCTCTTTCAGTACTACCTTTTGACTCTATACTTCTGCCTCAACCAATTCGAAACCACTTAAGTCAAAACCAATACAGAAGATATCAATAAGTTGGTACGTAGTGGATTAGAGAAAGGCGAAAAGTATGGCGTCAAAACAAGCTTTCAAAGGGGTCGAAGCCTTTGTTTTTCCCTACAAAGATATGCACTTACCCTATTTTCAAAAGGATGCTTTCGAAGGGGTCGAAACCCGTTTAAATTGCTTTGGAAAATGTTGTCGCCTTTTTATTTTGAAAATAATGCTTTCGAATGAGTTGAATCAATGCTTTCGAAAGGGGTAGTTTCAACCCGGTCAAAACCATGCTGCAGACCTTATGACTTTTGAATGCATTGAAGTCATCAACTAGATCG
Organism: Allium cepa; assembly: GCA_030765085.1. Classification (NCBI taxonomy): domain Eukaryota; kingdom Viridiplantae; phylum Streptophyta; class Magnoliopsida; order Asparagales; family Amaryllidaceae; genus Allium; species Allium cepa. Next base: position 196,462,327 of record CM060938.1, read on the forward strand.
AATGATAGCTTTTTTTATAAATGTAATAAGCCACTTCCTAAGGCTTTCAAAAAGGTTAATGGTTTCGAAGGCAATGGCTTCGAAAGGGGTTTCGAAGCTATCCATCCAAGTGTATTCATTTGTATGATTAATGCTTTCAAAAAGATGGCTCTGAAGCCATCAGTTTCCCCAAAATCCTTTATATGAAGTATAATGGTTTTGAAAGGGATACTTTCAAATGGTTTCGAAAGCGGTACTTTCCACAGTTTCAAAGATATGCTCCTAAGAGTTAATTGGTAACACTAATACTTTCGAAAGGTATGTTTTGAGGGTTTCAAAAGAGATGATTTAAAGTGTTGAAAGGCATGTGCTTAGTGTTTTGAAAAGAAGATTTGAATGCTTTTGAAGGAGGTTATCAAATGGTTTTGAAAGTAAAAGTTTAAGATTTTGAAAGCCTTAGTTTTCAAAACAACGAACCTAATTTCATTTCTAAAGGAAAAACCATGGCATAAATAGAGGAGTTTTGAAATGACTTTTATGTATGGAGTTTTTGAAGAAGCTTTCCATGATAAAATAATTGGTTAGAGGGATTAAACATGTTTCATATGAAAATGATTTCAAGGATATTAAACCATAGGTGTTAGTGTTATTATGTTATTATGCTTGCTTCTTCTGGTATATATATTCACTATAAAATGGACCCATAATCGTAATTTGGGGAGAAAAGGCAGAATAACTAGCTAGGTTGACCCAGTAGTGAATATAAATTGAGTTAACTCATGTATGAGTAGAATTGCATCCAGAAGGTCAGGTACACCAGAATATGGATATCTAAATACTGATGAAGAAGTTGTCAGATAGACACGTTCATAGTAAACCCATGAAAACTATATTTAGAAAAAGTCATTGGAAGGGGCCAATAGGTTCTTAGTGATCCCATGAAAACTATAATTAGAAAGAGTTATTGGTAGGGGCGAATATGTTTATAGTGAACCCATAAAACTATATCCGGTTAAAGTTATTTACAGAAGTCAATAGGTTCCTAGTCAACCCATGAAAACTAGGATATGAGGGAAGTTATTGGAGATACCAATAGGTTCAGGGAGAACCCATGAAACAATAATGTTATTGGCAAGGGCCAATAGGTTCTTAATGATCCCTTGAAAACTATCAAACCAGACAGGGAGTCTATAAGTTTTAAACAGGTTATTAGTAAGCCCATGAAAACTAATAGGTTAATAGTGACCCTAGAAACTATAACTGAGACAGATACTCAAAAGGAATGGGGATGGGTAATCCAGAATTGATTTTCTTGTTTGCATATCAGCATACTATTGTGAATTGTTATGTTTTAACCATTGTGGATGCAGGAGCATAGTATATGGTTTTTATAAAGTTTTGTATAAGATACCGGTGAGGGGAAAACCCATTCCGCTAAGCGACATGGTCTCACTTGATATCTAAATAGTTTGAGATGGTAGGTTATTATTCATACCAGGCTTTATGTCTGAATCGAAGTTTATGTTTTCCCCCTAAACTCTTAGGTTATTAATTGATTTTGAGTATTTTGAGAGTTGAGTTTTTCAGGTACCTTTTTTGGCGAATAAGCTTCTAGAGACGTGTAAGAGGCAAGCTAGCTAGTAGGAGTTCTTTTCTATTTTGATCATGCCGTGATTTTTTCGTAAAGGCAAAGTGGTTTAATTGCCTAGTTATATATACTTTGATCATCCAATGGGGCATTTTCAGATGTCGCTCTTGGCATATGTTGTAATAGTTATTTTTTTTTGAATGTTGTTCTAGAATATAAGATTATGTAATGAATGTTGAAATGATTTGAAATGGAATATGAAAGCTGTTTTATGATTTTTAAAATTTTCCATATCCATGTGTTTCTATTATATCAATGTATCTAACATTACTATATTTGGTCGCCGAGGATTAATAACAATGGATTACTGCATCTTCCGTAGCCGTTAGTTTTGGCCTCCAAGTGGTGGATTTTACAAGTTGGTATCAGAGCATAGGTTTATGAAAACTTAGAAGAAGTTTAAACCTAAAAGATTTTTCAAAACACAATGCAATGAATCAGAAAATAAGATCGGGGTTAAGGATAACACTATAGTAACATACTTGTATTATATATATAAGTACGTATTCCCCTCTCTCTTAGACCATTCTTCTGTATCTTACTAAGGCTCGTACATAGATTTACGAGAAAGAAGATATGGAGGCAAGAAACCGAAGAGGAAATCTCGGTGGAGGAAGCAACACAAGAAATGGAAATGTTTGACCTAATACCAGGAAGAACCCGTATTGACAGGTAAATGCTAATCAAAATGTAGATGTTGGAAATCTGCTAGTAGTTTTGGGGACGATTTATCAGTTCTGCATCAATCTGATGTAAGCAGGAGCTGCTGCTGGAGTTGCTGGGAATGTTGGACGAGCTAATCCTGTGGCTTCAATTGGGAATAACTATGCTAAGTTAAGTAGAGACTGCACCAGTCTTGGTGGGAAGCCGTTTATGGGAACAGAGGATGCCATAGAAGTGGAGAATTGGCTATTGCATTGTGAGAGAATCTTCGTTGATTTGGGTTCGGATGATGAGCAGAAGAGAAGGCTAGCCTCTAGAAAGTTGCAAGGGATAGCACTTCATCAATGGAATAGTGTTACTGTTAGGGTTTCTTGGGAAGAGTTAACTTGGGTAGAGTTTAGAAGGAGATTTGAGCAGAGATTTTTGTCTGAAGTTGCCAAGTCAGCATTGTTGAGAAATTTTATGGATTTGGAGTAGGGAGAGATGTCGGCAATTGAGTATGCTATTAAGTTTGATGAGTTGTCCCGATATGGGTATGCTACTATATACACCGTCATTAGGAGGAATCAGAAATTCATTTGGGGATTGAGACCCAAGATTGCTAGGGCAACCCTGCCACATCTTCGAGATCGTTGTGATGTAGTTGTGAAGATGGCAATCCGACATGAGGAGATGCTTGCTATTTATGGGAAGGAAAAGTCGGTTGAGACCCAGGGTTCATAGGGAAAGAAGAGAAAGTTATTTAAAACAAAGTGAGCCTAGATGGGAGAGGCTGTCAAGAAGGCAAGGGATGATTTACTTTGCTGTAAGTGTGATAAGAAAGGTCATTATGCTCATGAGTGCCGGCCAGGCAAGGGGAAGACGGCTTTAGAAATGGAGAATGTGAAGTGCTTCAACTATAACCAAGTTGCGCTTTATAAGAAGTAGTGTCCAAAACTAGTCAAGGAGGACAGAGAAAAGGTCTTCGCTGTTGGACCATCGTCTACTAGGCCAACTGCAGCTGAAAAAGGGAAGATTGCGATGGAAGATACGCCTTTGGTCAAATATCAGTTTGGGTACTATTTGATACTGGTGCATCACATTCATTTATATCTCAGTGTTTGATTGATAGGTTATGCTTAGAATCCACACACCTTGTTACTTCCTTAAGTGTTACAAATCCTATAGGAGGGTATGCAACTCTAGGGATGAGACGTGACCAGCCAGAACTTGATTTGGTAGGTCATAAGTTTGCATGCAGTCTATATGTTTTTGGTTTCGTAAATTTTTGGATCATTTTGGGTTTGGATTGGTTGGGTAAATATGAGGCTAGGATATTTTGCTAGGATCGAAAATTATCATTGAGATACCCTGATAGTCATAACCGAATCTATTCTCAATGGAGAATTCTGATCGAAGTGGTTGTGCTTTGTTAAGTGCTATGGAAGTGGAAGAAGAGTTTAAGTCAAGTTCATGTAGCAAGAGAGTTTGCAGATGTCTTTGAGCCGGTTATAGAACTACCACCAAAATGAGCTATTGAGTTGCGAATAGATCTTACGCCAAGAGCTAAACCTATAATATACCACCTAGTAGCATGACACCGAACGAGATGAAGGAATTAAAGGTGCAGCTAGTAGATCTAGAAGGAAGGAATTTTTTTAGGCCAAGAAGTTCGCCTTTGGGAGCGGTCACGGTGTTTGTGAAGAAAATGATGGGTCGTTGAGGATGTATTTCGACTATCGTAAGTTAAAAGAGAAGACAATTAAGAATAATTATCCTTTGCCGAGAATAGATGATCTATTTGATCAGTTGTGTGGAGCCAGAGTGTTTTCCCAGTTGGATTTGGTGATAGGTTTCCATCAGTTAAGAGTGGCAAATGACAGAATTCCATTCACGACATTTCGGACTAGGTGCGGTTCATATGAGTGGTTAGCAATGCCATTTGGGTTAACGAATGCACCTGCTTTCTTCGTAGATCTGATAAACCAAGTTTTCCGAGAGTACATGGGTAGGTTTGTGTTGGTATTTGTAGATGACATTTTAGTATACTCTAAGGATGAAAGAGAGCATGAAGATCATCTTAGGGTAGTGCTTGAGACGCTGAGGCAGCATCAGTTGAAAGCAAAGTTTTCCAAGTGTCAATTTTGGAAGAAAGAGGTTAAGTTTCTTGGTCACGTGGTTTTAGACAAGGGCTTGTCATTCGATCTAGATAAGATTGAAGGTGTTAATAATTGGAAGAGACCAGAGACGGTGACTGAGATTAAAAGTTTTCTTGGACTTGCTGGCTATTACTGGAGATTCATTAAGGATTTCTCGTGGATAGTAGCACCATTGACTATGTTAACTAGGAAGGATGTGAAGTTTATATGGTCCGACAAATATGAGGAAGAACTCCTTAATTTAAAGCATTTTTTGACCAATGCACCTGTGTTAGTAGTTCCACACGGAAACCAGGGGTTGGTGGTGTACATCGATGCATGTAGAACTGGATTAGGAGCTATGTTGATGAAGAAGGGTAAAGTTATTGCCAACGCTTCACTACAGCTTAGACCGCATGAAGTAATATATCCTACTCATGATTTGTAGTTGGTTGTGGTGATATTTGCAATGAAGGTTTGGAGACATTATCTTTTAGGGGAGAGATATGAGCTATACAAAGATCATAAGTCTTTAAGGTACTTATTATCTTAGAAGGAGTTGAATATGGGACAACAGACGTGGCTGGAGTTTTTAGCTGCTTATGATCTTGGTATAGAGTATGCTCTTGGGAAAGGAATTAAAGTAGCGGATGCTCTTAGCAAAGGACATCAGAATGTGGTGTTAGCTATGTTTGTAGAATGGATGGATTTAAAAGCTTTGATTACTTGTAGTGTGCAGTTACGATCGACTACTAGTTCTAGTCAGAGCTACCGTGTTGTCCTGTTTGGAAGTTCACCAGTATTGGTCGAAAGAATTGCTTCTAAGAAAAAAGAGGATCCAGTATTAGTCGAGAAGATTAGAAGGTTTGAGGTTGAAACTGAGCTCGACGATCTAAGATATTTTAGTCTTGACCAAAGAGGTGGTTGAGAAAGAAGGGACGATTATGTGTTCTGAATGTAGGGGACTTAAGGAAAGAAGTTCTCGGAGAATGTCATCGGTCCAAGTTTATGATTCATCCCGGAGGGTCCAAGATGTATCAAGATATAAAGAGGAGCTTCCATTGGAAAGGTATGAAGAGGGATGTTGGTTTGTGGGTTAGACAGTGTGCAATCTATCAACAAGTGAAGGCCGAACATCAAAGCCGAGTGGGTTGCTTCAACCTTTGGAGGTACCGTTTTGGAAATTAGATTCGATACCTATGGATTTTGTAGACTGATTGCCAAGGCCAAATAGAGAAAATGAATGTATATGGGTCATAGTGGATAGGTTGGCCAAGTGTGCCCATTTCATTCCAGTTAAATCAACCAGGACGACACCTAATTTGGTAAAGTTGTTCATGAAGAACACAGTTAGACTGCATGGGATTTCTAGTAGTATAGTCAGTGCTAAGCATGCTTTGTTCCCTAGCGAATTTTAGAATAGTCTACAGGATGTATTGGGCACTAAGCTCAAGATGATTACTGCATGTCACCCGTAGACGGATTGGCTGACAGAGAGAGTCAATAAGGTACTCGAGGATTTATTGAGGGCTTGTGTGCTAGACTTTGGTGGATCTTGGGAAGATCATCTACATTTGGTTGAGTTTTCCTATAATAACAATTATCAGAATAGTATAGGAAATGGCACAATTTTAAGATTTGTACGAAAAGCCATGCTAATCACCAGCATGTTGGTTGGAGACTGGAGACAGATTAGCCTTAGGTCCAGATCTGATTAGAGAGGCGATAGAGAAGATTGAGTTAATATGAGAACTGATGAAGGAAGCTCTGTCTAGACAGAAGAGTTACGCAGATAAGTGGTGTAAAGACTTGGACTCAGTTGGAGATAAGGTTTTCATTAAAGTATCATCGATGAAGGGTGCGGTGCGATTTGGAAAGTCAGGAAAACTGGCACCGAGATATATTGGTCTGTTCCAAGTTATAGAGAGGATCGGAAAGCTCGCATAAAGAGTGGAGTTACCGAGCGGTATGGCAGGTGCCCACAATGTGTTTCATATGTCTCATCTTGGCAAGTACGTGCATGATCCAGAGACTACTATTCCTCCAACAGGGTTGGACGATTTGATAGTAGAACCAAATTTGACTTTGGTTAGACAACCAGTTTGAGTTGTAGCGAGAGATGAGAAAAGGCTAAGGAACAAGACAGTCAAGTTGGTTAAAGTTCAGTGGAGCGACAAACGAGAAGGACTATACTTGGGAGATAGAAGATGGGATTATAGATACTTATCTTGATCTGCTATGAGGGAATGTTCCATATTAGCTTTATATAGATAGTTGCTAATCAGGTAGGCTAGTATGATTGTTAGGAGCGGTTACAGATGATTGCTATGTTCAGTATTTAGTCCTCACTGAATTTCGAGGATGAAATTCTTTAAGGAGGAAAGCCTACAACACCCCTAATTTTTAATGACATTATTTTGAAGATTTAATTAGATATATTAAATAGAACAATGTAAATACTAGAGTGAAAGAGGTTTGAGATTTAAAGATTTAAATTAAAGGTCGTGCTTAATTAAGTTTTATTTTAGGTTATGATATGTTTCATATGTTAATTAATAAAAAACAATTAACACAAGGTGATTATAGGAATTGTCGCCATCGTGATCTTTTTACCCTTAAAATTGTCGTTTCATTTCCTTTTCATGTTCATTTTGCAAAACACAAAAACGTAAAATCTAAAGCTCAAGCCGACCATTAGTTAGGAGGAAAAGAGGAGAAAAACAAGGAATCAAGCTAGAATCATTGATCAAATCTCAAATTCCTTAACCTAATCAAGGTGAACAATAATCGAAACCATCTCTATTTTTTTAATAATCATTTGATTTCAGGATTAAGTTTAAATTCATTATGATGATGTTTAATGATAATATGCTTGGATTTCATGACATGATATATTCAAACAAGTTTGTTTGATAATTGTTTTATATGTTTTAAGGTTAAAATCATTTATTTTAGATTTTGAATGCCATAAGGAATTTATATGTTATGTAAAACATTAATTAGGAGATGGGTTTTAATTTTCATAATTTTCCAAGCTATGGAAAATTTGTTATGGATTTTCAATTGATAAAATGAATAATTTTGGTATAAAATTTTTTTGGCTAGTATATGGAAGAATTTGGGTTTGGAAATTTTATATCTTGGATGACATATTAAAAGTGAATTTCTATGATTTTTGAGGATTTTTCATAAGTAATTTACTATGAAAATTAAATTATTTTAGATGAAGGACTTAATTTTTTTAGCTTAAGGAAGGGCTTATTTGCTAAATTATCTTAATTAGATTTGAAATAATTACAACAGTTTTATTTTAGAAAGAATTTGAAAAGTTTATAGTAACCAATGAAATGTTTTAAAGTAGGCAGGTTAGAAAAAAGCAATTAACTAAAGAGACATTAAAACAGTCTTTACCCAGAAATTATGTTTTGCCTCTTTCAATAATACATTTCGACTCTATACTTTTGTCTCAACCAAGTCGAAACCACCCAATTCGAAATCAATACACAAGGTATCAATAAGTTGGTACGTAGTGGATTAAAAAAAGACAGAAGGCATGGTGCGAAACATAGCTTTCGAATGGGTCTAAGCCTTTCTTTTCCTCTCTAAAATATGCGCTTGCCTTGTTTTTAAAAGGACGCTTTCGAAGGGGTCGAAACCCGTTTAAATAGCTTTCGAAAATGTTGTTGCCTTTTAGTTTTGAAAAGAATGCTTTCGAATGAGTTGCCTTGTTTAAAATCAATGGTTTCGAAAGGGGTAGTTTCAACCCAGTTGAAACCATGCTGCTGACCTTATGCCTTTCGAACGGATTGTAGTCATCAACTGGATCAAAAGGTAGCTTTGGTTTATAAATGTAATAAGCCACTTCCTAAAGCTTTCGAAAGGTTTAATGGTTTCGAAGATAGTGGCTTCGAAAAGGGTGTTGAAGCTGTCCTTCCAAATGTTTTAATTTATATGATTAATGCTTTCGAAAAGATGCGTCTGAAGCCATAGTTTTCCCCAAACTCTTTTATATGAAGTATAATGGTTTCAGAAGGGATACTTTCAAAAGGTTGCGAAAGGGGCACTTTCGAAGGTTTCGAAGATATGCTTTTATGTGTTAATAAGTAATACTTTTGAGGAGGGTTTTGAAAGAAAAGATTTAAAGTGTTTCGAAAGGAAAATGCTTAGTGTTTTGAAAAGAAGATTTGAATGCTTTCGAAGGAGGTAATCTGGTGGTTTGGAAATTAAAAGTTTAAGGTTTCGAAAGCCTTAGTTTTCAAAAAAAAAGAACCCAATCTCATTTCTAAAGGAAAAACCATGGCACAAATAAAGGTGCTTTAAAATAACTTTTATATATGGAGTTTTTGAAGAAGCTTTACTTGATAAAATATTAGGTTAAAGGGGTTAACCATGTTTCATATGAAAATGATTTCAAGAATATTAAACAATAGGTGTTGGTGTTATTATGTTATTAATTTTTCTTCTTCTAGTATATATATTCACTTTAAAAAAGGACCCATAAGTGTATTTTGGGGACAAAGGCTGAATAACTAGCTAGGTTGACTCAGTAGTGAACATAAATTGAGTTAACTCCTATATGCGTAGAATTGCATCCAAGAGGTCAGGTAGATCAAGATATAGGAAGTGTAAGTAGTATTTAAAGAAGTTGTCAGATAGACAGGTTTATACTAAACCCATCAAAACTATGTTTAGAAAAGTTATTGGCAGGGGCCAATAGGTTCTTAGTGATCCCATGAAAACTATAATTAAAAAGAGTTAGTGGAAGAGGCCAATAGGTTTGTAGTGAACCTTAGAAAACTATATCCGGTTAAAGTTATTGACAGAAGTCAGTAGGTTCCTAGTTAACCCATGGAAATTAGGATATGAGGGAAGTTATTGGAGATACCAATAGGTTCAGGGAGAATCCATGAAACAAAGAAGTTTTTTTTGGCAAGGGAGAAAAGGTTCTTAGTGATCCCATGAAAACTATGAAACTGGACTGGAGTTCATACATTTTAAACAGGTTATTAGTAAGACCATGAAAACTAATAGGTTAGTAGTGACCCTAGAAACTATAACTGAGATAGATAGCCAAAAGGAATAGGGATGGGTAATCTAGAATTGATTTGCCTGTTTGCATATCATCATAATATTTTGAATTGTTATGTTTTAACCATTGTGGATGTAGGAGCATAGTATATGGTTTTTATAATGTTTTGGATAAGATACTGGTGAGGGAAAAACCTATTCCGCTAAGCAGCGTGGTCTCACTAGATATCTAATTGGTTTGAGATGGTAGGTTATTATTCATACCGGGCTTTATGTCTGACTCGAAGTTTATGTTTTCCCCTTAAACTCTCGGGTTCTAAATTGATTTTGAGTAGTTTGAGAGTTGAGTTTTTCAAGTACCTCTTTAGATGAATAAGCTTTCAGAGATGTGCAGGTAGCAAGCTAGCTAGTAGGAGTTCTTTTTTATTTTGATTTCGCTGTATTTTGTTATAAAGGCAAAGTTGTTTAATTGCCTAGTTATGTATACTTTGATCATCCTAGGGGGAATCTTCATATATCGCTCTTCGAGTATGTTATAATAATTATATTTTCTCTTAACGTGGTTCTCGAATATGGGATTATGTAATGAATATTGAAATGGAATGTGAAAGTTGTTTTATGATTTTTAAAATTTTCCATATCCATGTGTTTCAGTTATATCAATGTACCTAACATTATCGTATTTGGTCGTAGAGGATTAATAATTATGGATAACTTCAATATCCGTAGTCATTAATTTTGAGTCTCCAAGTGGGGGAAATTATAGGATAGCACCATCGACGGCAAATGTACCGTATAATTCCCATGTTTTTCCTAGATATTTTCCGAGTTAAAATCCTTCTGTGTTAAGTAGGAAATATTCACCTACCACCAATATTAAGAAAGATTACATATTTAGGCCAAGAATTGATAGTTGTTATTTAACTATCAACAAACATACATTCAAACTAAGATTTATTCCATAGGGAAAAAACTAACATTGGTTAAGCACATAAGCAACCACTAGCCTCCTTTAATAAATCTTTCATTCATTAAAATCACTTTGTAAATTACTTGTTTAAAAATACTTTTACAAAGGTACATCCACAAATCCTTATATTTTCGTTACTTAGAAAATATTCATATACTTATCTAAACAGTATAAGGATATTCACACACATTACACCTCACATCTTAGAAAATACACTCATATGCTTATCATACGTTATAAGTATATTTGCAAAATTGAGAAAGATTTTTTTATTCGACTCTCAAATCATTTATAACACTCCTTATAATTCTCTAAAACCATTTTATAAATCTTTGTAAAACCATTTATAATCCATTTATAAAAATTAAATCACTTATAAACTCTTTGTACATTTCAAAAATCATTTATAAACCCTTTATAAATCCATAAAACTATTTATAAAACTCCTATATAAAATCCAAATCTTCCAACTCTATTCAGGGGTCTCGAAAACATTTATATATAATAAAAAATCTTTTATTTCTAATACGATAATTAATAATAATTATTAACAATAAACATTATAAATAAATGAAAATTATTAACTTTAAAACATCTTAAAATAATAATTAATAATTTCAAAATATTGTTAAATAAACAATAATAATTAATCTATGCCATTTTTATAAATAATAATTTATTTTCAAAACCTTATTGATAATTCTTATTATTAATTTCAAACCATAATTATTCTTGAAATAATTAATCTTTCAAAATACTAACATTTTGATAAATTCTTTAGAACAACATTAATTATAAACAAATAACTTTAAAACAGTACTAATGTAATTAATAACCTTAAAATAATATTACTATAATTAAGTAACTTAAAACATAATCAATATAATTAAATAACTTTAAAATAATATAATATTTCTAAAACCCAATTTCAGATTTAAAAATCATTTCCTGTCTAAAAAAATCCAATTCCAACTCAATTGGCGATTTATAGTATTTCAAAATACTAATTTGAGGTTAATAGCAACCAAATGCTCAACCAATATTGATACTGATTTTCTATCACTGCCGGGGTTTTAGTTTTCAAACGTATAATGATGACAAAATCAATATTTCCAAAAATCAAGTTTATTATCCAATAGTTTATGTAACCGGAATGTTATTAAACTCAATTCAACAATAACGAGGAATCCTATTGGATCCCTCCAACCTGTTCCCCTGCATGACAACTCATATATATCAACATATGTATTTATGTATATATATATATATATATATAATCAACAATAGCGAGGAATCCTATTGGATCCCTTCAACCTGTTCACTTGCATCACAAATGTTATATAATCACAAAATACAAATCAACCGCTTCAAGGCGGGATTCGTATACAAAGGGTCATCCACACTTACACGGGAACATAATAGCGTCTCATCTGCTCCAGGGGTGCGGATATATCCAAACCAACTAAAAATATAATAATTCATCCAAACAATTATTCAACAATTTTTATCAACCATATATCATACTAGTTAATAAAAAAGGTGAATTTAATTCAATAAAAATATTTGTTGTCGCCGAGGCGTTTCGGTTTGGAACTAAAATCCAACGACGTCCGATTTTAGTCTAATTTTCAAGTTTCTTCAAATTCCTCCAAACCAGTTCCATTGCGAAGATAACGTCGCAGCGAGCACAATGCACAAATCCATATCTCATTTGGACCTCGTATGAACAAGATATTGTTTTTATAATTTAGACGATTTTCAATTTAAAATAAATATCCTAATTACATCATTAAATTTACTAACTATATTTTGAACTTAATACCTTCCCCCTCTCTCCCACACTCTTGCTTCCAGGCACAAGAAATGCGACCGCTTCCCCGCCATTCGCCACCGCTGTCGTCAATCGTGTTAGTCCTTGAGATGATGGTTTTGATGACAACAACCTTAGGATTTGTTATAAAATAAAAATATTAACATTATAGCTTAGATATATATATGTATATGCAGAATATAAATATGCAGGTATCAAGAATGAAGACCATACAATATAGAGATACAAGATTGATGAATTTAAAGATCGAAGATATCAAGATTGAAGACTCACGAGTATCAAGAAATCAAGTTATCAAGAGTTCAAGATTTCAGTAGTACAAGATAAGTATTGAGTCTAGAATTGTGTTAAAACTTCTTGAAAGCACTTACATCATTATTCGAAATTTATTCGTGGAATAGAATCCACTTTGAGCCTGTTAAAGGGATGGAACCCTAGTGGGATGGAACCCACGACAATATCTAGTGGAACATATAGTGGTACTATTTTGATATCCACTAATTTTATAAAAATGCTTTTCAAAAATATGTCTCTTGTTTTTTAATAATGTTTTCAAAACTTTCTTTTCAAAAAGACATCTCTTTTGGTTTTAAATATTTTGGCCTCAAAATTATTTTTATCATTTTTTAATATTTTGATTTCAAAATTACCTTGTTTTTAAACCATCTCTTGTTTTAAATATTTAGCTTTAAAATATTTATATACTCAAATTTTAAATCACTTTATGGATTAAGATTATATATATTAAAATTACTTTCAAATCTATTTTATGTGTTTAAGCTATATTCAAATATATTTAAAAAGTTTAGAAATTATTTTGAAAAATTATAGAAACCAATCTTAAATAAGAAAATCAAAACATCAATTTTGCCTTGAGCATGTCGATATCCCTCAACCCCCCATGTCGACATGGTGTCCGTTAAATTTGAAATTCAAGTTTTCAAAAGAAGTGTCTATTCGTCATAACCTTTCGCGAAGAGACATGACAATTGCTCTACTATATAGACCTGTTGTTTTGAACAAATTTTAATCATAATTTTACTTGTTTTCTATCCTCTTCATCTTCCACATTTATTCTAAAGAATCCTAAACTATACTTTGCCAAAATACCAAGTGAATCAAACTTGATTATCTCTTGTTTGATTCTATGCCACTCTCTTCATAAGGTCTCAGTGCTATGCAGAGTTATATTATCTTTTGTAAATCAAACTGTTAAGTAAAAGGGGAGGTTGGCCCTTGAAACCAATTGGGTGTGATTGTAGCCCTGGAAATCAATTAGGTGATCTTGTAGCTTGGTTAAATCAAGAGAGTTTGCCCTGAACTCGAATACAGGAGGGTGTACCTCGTAGCCTTGAAATCTAGGGTGTAATCTAGGAGATTATTTTGATAATAAATTCGTACGATTGTACGGGACTGGATGTAGGGTAACTCTGAACCAGTATAAAATCCTGATGTATTCTTTCCTTTACTGCTTTTATTAAGTATTTGCATCTATGTCTGATTCTGTGATTATATTTGTGTCTGTGAATTGCATTTGTTGGCGATTAAATTACATAAGTTTCAAAAAGATTTAGGAAATCCATAAAACACTATTAACCCCTTCTAATGCTATTCCAGCCTTAAGATCCGTAATCCGCATTTCTCACATTTGGTATCAGAGCATTGGTTTTCAAAGTTTTCATAATCTGAATTTTGGAAAAGTTTTTATAATGGCTATTTTTGGGGATTTTATTAACACTATTTTCATATGAATATGTAACAGAATCATCATGATATTTTTGTCTAAAACTATATTTAGTTATTTTGAAAAGTCACTTGATTCTTTAAAAGGTTATATTGTTTTGCAGGAGAAGAATTATGTCTAATGACTGTTGGTTAAAAGATAACAGATAATCATTCATCGATCAAGCAGAACAAATGGATATATAATGGAAATTGACAATGAAATGGGTACCAGATCAATATAAAACTTTTGATTCTCATCTACAACTTGATATTATACTGTACTTCTCTCTATCTACTTCCCAATGCCAGTAGTTTCGTGCGAATCCGTCAAGAAATGACCAAGTTATGGTCAAATGAAGTTTTGGTAAACAAAGAGAAAAGGAATGCAAAACTGTCAATGGTATTCTTCAAATTGCATCTAGATATTTTAGTATTTTGTCCTAACTCCATTTTCGGATTGTATTTCTTGTTCCCGTGGGCTTTTTGATGGGTAGTCATCAAATTCTGATCAAAATTGAGTGAGATGTGACAGTTTGAAGTTGGCTATCTAAAACTGAAAAATGTATGTTTGAAGTTGGCTATCTAAAATTGAAAACTGTGTACGTGATCTCCTGCAATTATCTTACTGTTCATCTTGTTGCACCACAATAACATCTAAATTCATCACCAAACTATTCCTAGATCGTAGCCCTTGCCTTACTCTTCGATTTTCCGCTGGTTTCATCCTATTCCGTTAAGAAACGAAGGAGATTTGCCTTCTATAAGTTTGATGGAGTTAACCCGCCTTTTGTCGAAGCCATAAGTAGCGGATTCAACCTAACTAACTTCACGACTATCGATGTTGGGGTATGATGGATTTGGTTTCGAAGGATGAAGTTTACTTGGATATGTCATTTGGTCAAGAAATGGAGGGAATGCACGACACAAGTACTTCGTTCGGTCTACACTCCCCGCTCGGTATAAAGGAGACGCACCTCGATACCTTGATACCTCGATCCTCGCACCTCGATACCTCGCACCTCGATACCTCACACCTCGACACCTCGATACCTCGACACCTCGACACCTCGCACCTCGATACCTCGATACCTCCCACCTCGATACCTCGATACCTCGCACCTCGATACCTCGATACCTCGACACCTCGCACCTCGATACCTCGATACCTTGCACCTCGATACCTCGCACCTCGAAACCTCGATACCTCGCACCTCGATACCTCGACACCTCGCACCTCGTACCTCGCCCAACATTGCACCTCGCACATCACTCGGCATCGTACCTCGCTCGGCATTGGCGGCTCGACATGGGTTGCTCGGCGAAGATGGCTCGGTGGAAAGTCGTTCGGCATAAGACGAATGTGGCTAGGTGGAAATTCTTAATGGCCTTTACCGTTCAAAAAGCCCAACAACTCAAAATTCGCTTATAAATACATCTTGTAGGGGTTCAAAAGGGGGTCTTCTTCTTCTTTTCTTCTGCTCTCTGACTTTTTATTTCCTAAGACTAAGGCCAGTCTACCACTTTGTAACTGTAATTGATTCGAACATCAATAAAAAGGAAACTTCTAGAGTGGACGTAGGCCGAAGTTAGCCGAACCACTATACAACTTGTTGTTCTGTGCTGCTTTCATTTTAGTTTTAACCGTTCTTCATATTATTACTCTCTACACACACTTTATCTGTTATTAGTGACTGTTAGTTGGTGCTTTCATTTACATTTGGGTGTTAGTGACCAATTTTGGTGCTAACATTTTGGTGCTTTCACTGAGAAGGCAAGCACTCAGGGATTTTGGAGCTAGGAACTTAGACTCTAGAAAGCAATGGCTAGGCCATCAACAAGAAAGCAAGTGACAGAAAGTAGCAATCAGGAGGGAAGTCAAGAGGCTTCCTTTGGAGCTGGAGCAGGTCAAGCATCCATCTACATCACCAGAGACGAGATGGAAGCAATGTTGAAAAGACAAGAGGAGATGATGCAGGCTCTTCTCGGACAATTTGCACAGGAAGGAAATGCAGGAGCTTAGGTCTGTGGAGCTAGATCAGAAGCGCTCAACCAGCAAGTAGAGGGAATAGCTCAGCAGGGGACATCACCCAATCAGCAGACGACTATCAATCCGGACAGATCTAGACTCGGGGGCATACCACCAGGGGATGCTGAACCAATCCATGGAGGGATACCAGATTACGCTGTCCAACCCGACACCAATAGGAGTGCAGGAGTACGAGATGAGGTGTATGTTCCAGAATTCCCTCATCAACTCAGAGGGCAGACCAGAGGCAGCGGACAAGGATTACAGCTTGGTGACAATGACAGACTGGCGGAGATGGTTAGACGAGCTATGAGAGGTGGATTGGTAAACAAAGACTTGGAGGATGTGAATAGGAGTCCCTTTACTCCTACTATCAGGCAAGCTAGGAACCCACCAGATTTTAAGCACCATCAGTGGAGATGTATAATGGGAGGATGGATCCTACGGTTCATCTTATAAAGTATATGAGGCATATGGAAGTGCTAGGGTCATCAGAGGAAGTCATGGCCTGATGCTTCCCATTGTATCTGACAGACATAGCAGCACTATGGTTTAGACAATTGGAGAGTGGTTCCATTGGAACGTTTACTGAGTTGACTGAGAAGTTTATGAGGCAGTTCAGAGTTCACATTTCGAGACCTAAGAATGTGATGAGTTTGGCAGCTCTAAAGCAGAGGACCGGGGAATCTTTAAGGAGCTTTCTTACGCGATTCAATGCAATGGCAGCATCGGTGGATCGACCAGATCCATCCGTGGTCTTAATGCAGCTGTATCTGGCATAGCTAATGGAACAGAGTTCAAAAATTCACTCACAAGGGATCAACCTATGGATCTAGGGAAGTTTTATCATGAGGCCGAAGGATTTTTACGATTAGAGGATGCAAATGTTGAGAGAGAGGAAGGAGAAGGAGATGAAGTTTATGCAGTCAAGGGTGAAAATCCTCCTAAAAAAGATTCAAGAACTGATAAAGGGAAATGGAAGGCCAGGGATAACAATGATGGACCAACGCGACCATGAAAGGAACCGAGATTCACCTCTTATTCAGAGCTGAACGAGACTTTGGAACGAAATTACCAAGACACTAGGGGGCAGATTCCTTATCGGAGGCCGATGAGAAGGGATCCGACCAGCAATGAAAAAAGGTCAGACAAGTATTGTTTATTCCATGAACTGAATGGTCATAGCATGAATGACTGCAGGCACTTGAAGGATGAGGTTGAGGGACATATCCGGAATGGTTTGCTATCGCAATATGTGAGAAGGGGAACAACGACGGTGGAACGAGAGCGGCCGCCACCTAAACCAACTGGGAACGGCTCGGGATCGGGGCATCAGCTTGTCATCATCTGATTGAAATAATGACGAATATGTGGCAAACTGCACACCAACGCGATTAAGTCATTTACACATGTACAGGACCGCGAACGGTCCTCAGGCATGCTCTGATAGGACTATAAATCGCATCAATGTAGGTGTTTGCACTTGGATGTCCCTGTTTTACTTTTATTTTCCATTTCTCAGGTTTGGACTTGATTCAGTTTGACATTTCCGTTGAAAGACTTATTTTGAATGAAAATCTGCTGTTTGTGATTCCATGACGGCTAAGCCATTTACACATGTACGGGGCCGCGAATGGTCCTTAGGAATGCTCTAAGCTGGCGATAAACCGCCACGACAAACAGTTCAAAAACTACTCGAAAAACTACTCGAACGTGAAATCTGACATTAATGATACTAATTCCCCCTCTGGCACACACAACTCGCCTCAAACGGCACCAGACCACGAACGATCACAAGTCGCCTCGAATGGCGCCAGATCGCGAACGATCACAACTCGCCTTGAACGGCACCCGACCGCTAACGATCACAACTCGCCTCGAACGGCACCAGATCGCGAACGATTATAACTCGCCTCGAACGACACCGGACCGCGAATGGTCATAATTCACCGCGAACGGCACTTGGCCTCGAACTGTCACATACCACTCCGAATGACATACGATCCCGAACGATCGTCATTCGTGGTCAGATAAGGCTATTAATTTCTTTGCAGGTCATTAACAGGATGCGAACATCCAGCTTATTGTGCTACAAAACACACCTTCCATTAGCAAGGCATGTTTTGAGGGGCAAAGTGTTAACCCGCCTTTTGTCAAAGCCATAAGTAGGCGGATTCAACCTAACTAACTTCACGACTACCGAGGTTAGAGTATGATGGATTTGGTTTCAAAAGATGAAGTTTACTTGGATATGTCATTTGGTAAAGAAATGGAGGGAATGCACGACACAAGTACTTCGTTCGGTCAACACTCCCCGCTCGGCATAAATGAGTCGCACCTCGATACCTCGCACCTCGATACCTCGATACCTCGCACCTCGAAACCTCGATACCTCGACGCCTCGCATCTCGATACCTCTATACCTCGATACCTCGCACCTCGATACCTCGCACTTCGCACCTCGATACCTTGCACCTCGATATCTCGATACCTCGACACCTTGCTCCTCGATACCTCGATACCTCGCACCTCGATACCTCGATACCTTGCACCTCGAAACCTCGATACCTCGCACCTCGATACCTCGCACCTCGACACCTCGCACCTCGCTCGGCATTGCACCTCACACCTCGCTTGACATCGTACCTCGCTCGGCATCATACCACGCTCGGCATTGGCGGCTGGGCATTGGTCGCTCGGCGAAGATGGCTCGGTGGAAAGTCGTTCGGCATAAGACGATGGCTCAGTGGAAATTCCTAATGGGCCTTTACCGTTCAGAAAGCCCAACAACTCAAAATTCGCCTATAAATACAGCTTGTAGGGGTTCAGAAGGGGGTCTTCTTCTTCTTCTCTTCTGCTCTCTGGCTTTTTATTTCCTAGTACTAAGGCCAGTCTACCACTTTGTAACTGTAACTGATTCGAACATCAATAAAAAGGAAACTTCTAGAGTGTACGTAGGCCGAAGTTAGCCGAACCACTATAAAACTTGTTGTTCTTTACTACTTTCATTTTAATTTTAACTATTGTTCATATTATTACTCTCTACATACACTTTATCTGTTATCAGTGACTGTTAGTTGGTGCTTTCATTTACATTTGGATGTTAGTGACCAATTTTGGTGCTAACAGATAGTAAATAGAAAAATGGAAAAAGAAGAAGAGAAACTTTTACGAAAAGTGGTGACTGTTGGGACTATTTGTAGTGGTTGAAGTGTCCATCATTCAAAATTCAAAGTTTTGGTGCCAAGTTGGTCAATCTACTAAATCATACGTATCTTTCTTATACGGCTTCAAATTCAGCAAATGAATATACCATGCTGATCAGAAAAACAAGCCCGTTGCAATAGAACAGATCTCGTCGTGAAATTCTGAAAGATATAAATGTGTGGTTCACGACAATGGAAGAATAACAAAGTTAGAAAGATGGAGGAGTGAAAAAAGTGGTATGCTTTACTATTATTTCATCTTCATTGTTGCATTTAGGCATATATATATTATGCATTCAGTTAGGCATAGAAATTTATCTCTTTTGTAAGATTTGATATTTTGGTCCACATATTGGCAAATCATAGTATACATATTGATATATCAGTCCAAATTTAATAAATATTTTAAAATATGTTCCTTTCAAATAAAATCTTACTACTAGTTTGTTACAACTATACTAAGTATAAAAGCATACCTTCATTCATGATTTCAACTTTTCTAATGTTATTTTTACTTCTCGTACTCTATTTCTTTTAAGACACTAATTTTATGTCTTTAAGAAATTAATAGAATGAATGTAGAATGTTAGAATAAGGCTCTATTTATAGATTTATTCAATTAATAAGATTGTGTGACATCACATGACACTTGTTATATAAATAGATAGTGACATACACGCAAAATGACACGTGTCATTACACTTGTTCTTTAATAAAAGCATTTTTACATGCATAATGCCAAGTATCTTTACACATGTTTTTTCATTATTAATTTTACGGTTTTTAAGTACTTTAATTATATTACCTACTTTAATGATTGGGTCAAAAATAAATTATTTACATGTGAAAATCTTGTCATAAAATTAGTGCAAAATCCTGTTAAAAACAGACCCAGAACTTTAGATAGGATTTCTAAAACATTGTCTTTTCTTCTGTAACGTTTTTTATGTACTGCAATTTTTTTTATAGCATTTCTGTGCTTTGACATGCTGTAATGTTTCAGATACTTTACATAGCATTGGTAAACGCTGCAGTTCTGTTTTCTATTTTGATTTTATTTTACTGCAAAAACTTTTTATAGCATTCTGTAAATGCTGTTTTTTCTTTATGAAACTTTAACCTATGTAAAAATGATATGTAAATTAAGTATTTTTCTCTGTTCCTTTTAGAGCTAGTTTCTAACTCATAATTTTAAAATTAATTTTATGTTTAATTTTTTTAAATAATTAACTATTTTTTAAGGGGCCTTAATATAACACATGTTTATTTTAGTTTTTTAATCTTTGTTATTTATCTAATATTTAATTATGATATTTTTTAAATTTAAAAGTTGTTTAAACATGTTTATAAATATTTTAAACAATAATAATTTAATATATAGGTTTTAATTAGTAAGTTAAGTATTTTATAAACATGGAAGTTTGGGTTCGTAAAAAACAGTCAAGTTAAAAAATTCATCTTAAGGAAATTAATTAAGGAGGGTATTAATTTTTATAAAACCATATTTGATCATATATACTGTTTAAATCCATATTTCTTAGCAATTTGATTTTGATATTGAGTTTTGTTACTACCTTTCATGAGTATGTTATAGTTTTAATATCATTTATTACCTTTAAACTCTTGTCTTTACTACTCTTTTAGTCTCATTCATTAGTTTCCTTAACCTAAGTCTAGTAATTAGTGTGTATTACCTTTCTTTAGTTGGAGTGATTTATAATAAATGGTTTGATATATGTATACATACATAGGTACATATATATATGCTTGTTAATTAGATATTACTTATCACTCATGTTTATCTTATAATTTGAGTATCTCTTACCATAGTCTAAATATCATCATATCATTCTGCATATTTTTTTCCTACTTCGTTATCATTTTATTTCATATTACATATCATTGTGCATCCTATTTCATGTCATATTTCATTGCATATTACATCATAAATTACAATGCCTGAAATATCATAATCATTTGCATCACAAGTTGCACTTCATTCTGCATGTCATCCCATGCTACATCACATATGTCATACATTTTGTATTTCATTACATGCTACATATTGCATACATGCACACATAACAAGTGTAATTTATTTAGGGGGAGTTTGTATTATTGTCTTATAGTATAGGATTTTTTTTTTTGATTTGTTTGGTATGTTTTGATTGACTTGATTAACTTGATTGATGTGTTTGACTTATTTGACCTAATTGGATTTGATGCGTTTGTTGATTGGATTGTCTGAGATATACTTATACATATTTGTGTATTGAATAATTATAATACAATTATGTTAATGTCTTTCATATACTTTGTTCTTTCATATACTTTGTTCTAGTGTTAGTTTAAGAGGGATTTTTATAGTTATATTAGTTTAGGATAAGATTTTGTTGATGACAAAGGGGGATAGATATAAAACAGAGTGGCTAGAGTAGTTAGGCTTAGATTAAGGGGAAGTTATAGTTTTAGGGGGATTTATTGTAAAGGAGAAGTATATTTTAAAAACATAGGTTGTCATCATAAAAAAGGGGGAGATTGTTAGTCCTTGCGATGATGGTTTTGATGAAAACAACCTTAGGACTTGTTATAAAATATAAATACTAACATTATAGTTTAGATATATATGTATATGCAGAATATAAACATGCAGGTAGCACAGATGAAGACTGTATAGTATAGAAATACAAGATTGATGAATTTAAAGATCGAAGATATCAAGATTGAAGACTCATGAGTACCAAGAAATCAAGTTATCAAGAGTTCAAGATTTCAATAGTACAAGATAAATATTAAATCTAGAATTATGTTAAAACTTCTTGAAAGCACTTGCATCTTTATTTGAAATTTATTCGTGGAATGGAATCCACTTTGAGCCTGTTAGAGGGATGGAACCCTAGTAGGATGGAACCCACAACAATATCTAGTGGAACATATAGTTGTCCTATTTTTATATCCACTAATTTTATAAAAATGCTTTATAAAAATATATCTCTTGTTTTTAAAAAATGTTTTCAAAACTTTCTTTTCAAAAAGACATCTCCCGTGGTTTTAAATATTTTGGCATCAAAACTATTTTATCGTTCTTAATATTTTGATTCCAAAATTGTCCTTGTTTTTAAACCATCTCTTGTTTTAAATATTTAGCTTTAAAATATTTATATACTCAGATTTTAAATAACTTCATAGATTAAGATTATATATATATATTAAAATTACTTTCTAAACTCTTTTATATGTTCAAACTATATTCAAATATATTTGCAAAGTTTAGAAATTATTTTGAAAAATTATAGAAACCCATTTTAAATAAGAAAATCAAAACATCAATTTTGCCTTGAGCATGTCGACATCCCTCAACCCCTTGTCGACATGGTGTCCATTAAATTCAAAATTAAAGTTTCCAAATGAAGTGTTTATTCGTCGTAACCACTCACGAAGAGACATGACAGTTGCTCTACTAGATATACCTGTTGTTTTGAACGAATTTTAATCGTAATCTTACTTGTTTTCTCTCATCTTCATCTTCCACATTTATTCTAAAGAATCTTAAACTATACTCTACCGAAATACAAAGTGAATCAAACTTAATTATCTCTTGTTTTATTCTCTGCCACTCTCTTCATAAGATCTCAGTGCTATTCAGAGTTATAGAATATTTTGTAAATCAAACTTTTGAGTAAAAGGTACGGTTGACCCTTGAAATCAACTGGGTGTGATTGTAGCCTTGGAAATCAATTGGGTGTGATTGTAGCCTGGTTAAATCAAGAGAGTTTTCCATGTACTCGAATACAGGAGTGTGTATCTCGTAGCCATGAAAGCGAGGGTGTAATATGGGAGATTACTTTGATAAGAATCCATACGATTGTATGGGACTGGATGTAGTGTAATTCCGAACCAGTATAATATCCTGGTGTGTTGTTTTCTTTACTGCTTTTATTTAGTATATGCATCTGTGTCTGATTCTGTGATTATATCTATGTCTGTGAATTGCATTTGTTGGTGATTAAATTACATAAGTTTCAAAAAGATTTAGAAAATCCATAAAACACTATTCACCCCTAGTGTTATTCTAGCCTTAAGATCCGTAATCTGCATTCTCACAAATCATGCGCCTTTTTGAGCTTGCTGCTGATCGCCGTCGCCATGCCACGCCTAACCCCGCAGGTCTGATCTCCTATCGCGTTGCCAACTGCCCAAAACAAGAACCCAAATGCGCCACGTCCATCACGAGATTGCCGTCTCTATGGTTGACCGTTGGCCATGAAATTTTGGCCGAAGCCAACTCTTGCCCTTCTCTACACTTTCTCTTCAAACCCCGTTGACCCTAGGTCCATAGAAATGCCACAATCGGCCAAAATCATTTTCACCATTCACTCCAAATTCGGGCCATCCCATCATGATCCAGCGAGATCCAACCGTCCATTCGCTTTGTCTCGACGTTAGCAACACCTTGTTAGTTGACAAATTCCTCTGATTTTGCTCATCGTGGTCCAAAATGATTAGGGCGGTTGAATGTGGTGCAATTTAATTTTTGAGAAGTGGGAAATGGTTTCTGGTTTGGGTCATTTTGAAGAAAGGAAGGGTATGAGCGAACATGGACAAGTATGGCTGAAGACATGGGGTGTGACGAACATTGTAGGAGTATGGTAGAGTATGGGAATTATAACACACACACACACATATATATATATTCGAAAATATTAAGTTACAAAACACCCGAAAATATCAAACCCCTATCGAGGCATGCCGCCTGACATTCTATATGTTATCCCCTATTTCGAACACAATGGAATAAGTTTCAAGGCCTAATTCGATCTTATGTAGAAGATAGCTTTTTAAACCTAATTAATATATAAATTTCCAAAATTAATTTATAGGCATTTCGATCTCGCACGTCCATACGATAAGTCTAATCACCATGAAATTCGACAGCACATTATAATTCGTTATTACGGATCCAATGAAGCTGGTTTCATCGAAATCCAAGACAGTGCCCCGAAAGGCTATCTTTATATGTTAATTAAAAAAAATTACAATAAAAACCAAATTAAACACTTTAAATTAACATAAAATTTTTACTATCTTCATTCTTATTAAATAGAATTTAAAACCTAAGATTCAATTATTTAAACAATTTCAATTATTAAATTTAATAATTTAATTATCAAACAAATCGCTATATTTGAAATTCAAGTTATTTAAATTATAAAATTATCTTTTCAATATTTAAAACCAATCTAATATACAAAATTTAATGGACTAAAATTCTAGGACGTTACAACTTTTAGGAGCTAAAGTGTTTTCCTACAATGAGATTTCATCTGTTAAGGATTATAGATGAAAGTAAGCCGAAGACCGCATTCCATAATCTAGATGGGCTATATGAGTGGGAAATAATGCCTTTTGGACTAATGAATTACCCATCATACTTTGTGGATCTGATGAGTAGAGTAATTAGAGGGAAACTTAATAAATTTTCCATGGTGTCTGTTGATAATATCTTAGTTTTCTCCAAAGGCAATAAGGAGCACAAGGACCACTTAGGGAGGTATTAGAGACCTAGAGAAGAAACCAACTCAAAGCCAAGATTTCTAAATTCCACTTTTCGAAACCTAAAGTTTGGTTCCTCGGGCATACTGTTTCGGAACAAGAATTGGCTGTGGAATCTGCTAAAGTGGAAGATGTCCAAAGATGGAAGACTTCTAGTAATGCATTAGACGTTAGGAGTTTTCTAGAGTTGGCAGGCTAATAAAGGAAGTTCATCAAGAACTTTGCACAAATAGCAGCCCCTTTAACCCAATTAACTAAGAAAAATCTAGTTTTTGTTTGGGATGATAGATGCAGCAAGACATTTGAGAAGATTAAGGAGTCACCGACTAGTGCACATATGCTCACAATTCCAGATGGAACCAAGCCGTTTAGGGTTTTCAGGGATGTATGTGCCACAGGATTAAGGGCAGTTCTTATGCAAGAAGAGAAGTTTGTTGCATATGCTAGTAGACAATTGAAGGACCAGGAGAAGAGTTATCAATGGCATGATTTGGAATTGACAGCCATTGTTTTTGCCTTAAAGATGTGGAGGAAATATCTCGTGGATGGAAGGTTTGAGTTATTCACTGATCATAAGTCACTCAAATACCTATTTTCCAAAATTATTAAAATCTTAGGCAGTAGAGGAAGATGGAGTATATATCATCCTTTGGCTATAGTATTCAGTATATCCCTGAAAAAGGGAACATAGTCGTCGATGCCCTTAGTTGAAGATACACTACCCTTGCTGCTATATATGAATGGAGACAATTGGAGTTTCTCTCGAATTTTAACCTCCAATCGTCAAAAGAACCCATCTAAGGTGTTCTAGCAGTTTTGGAGATTAGACCAGCCTTGATGGATCATATAGGGTATGATAAAGTGAAGGATGAGAGGTTGGTAGAGATTTTGGAGAAATTGAGAAAAGGGAGCATTTTCCCCAAGGTAGGAGGTATTCAGTTGATGAGAATGGATGTTTGAGAAGAGATGGACGTCTTTGTATTTTTACGATTGATGGTTTGATGAGAGATGCACTTATAGGGGTCACCACCTAATGATAACCATTCATCCCAGAGGAGTTAAGATGTATAAGAACATGAAGAGAATTTTCTTTTAGGATGGAATGAAGAGAAGCATAGCTAAGTTTATTGCTAGGTGTTTAGCATTACAGAAAGTAAAAGATGAGCAAGGGAAGCCTGGTGGATTATTATTACCTTTGTAATTTTCGAGTTGGAAGTAGGAACAAATTTTAATGGATTTTGTGGAAGGATTGTCGAAAAGTTAAAAGGGCAATGAGGCTATTTGGGTTGTAGTGGACAGACTCACGAAGAGTGCTCATTTTGTTCCGATTATGAGAAAAAGGACTTGCGTCTCTCTCGTACAGATTTATATTAAGGAGGTAATTTGTCTACATGGAATTGCTATAAGCATAGTAAGTGATAGGGACCCCTTGTCCACTAGCGAGTTTTAGAGGAGCCTACAAACAGCTTTGGAATTTTTTTTGAACCTTAGCATGAAATATCACCGAAAAACTGATGGACAAATAGAGAAGGTGAATAGGATTTCGGAGGACTTGTTGAGAGCTTGTGTCTTGGATTTCGAAGGACATTGGGAGTAGCACCTACCTTTGGTTGAATGTGCGTATAATAATAGCTATCAAGGACGATTGGTATGGCCCTTTTGAAGCACTTTATGAGAGGCAATGCAAATCACATAGTTGTTGGTGGGATACAACCGATGAAGTATTACTCGGATTGATCTGTGATGCCATGGAAAAATTAGAGTTGATCGGGTAAAGGATGAAGATAGTGCAAGCCGTCAGAAATCTTACGTAGATAAAAGAAGGAAAGAGCTTGAATTTGAGGTTGGAGATATAGTGTTTGTTAAAATCTCCCTTCTTAGGAAAGTTTTTAGGTTTAGCTAGTCTAGAAATTGGCCCCTAGATTTGTTGGTTCATTCGTAATTCTGGAAAGAATAGGAAAATTGACACACTGTATGGAGCTTCCTAATAAGATTGTAGGAATCCACAATGTTTTCTACGTTTCTTACCTTAGGAAATGCCTTCATGATACCGCTAACAGATTAAAGCCTGATCAGTTGGGGGATTTTGAGATGGAGTTGACAGTGCCTCATGCCACTGCATGCATTTTGGAGCATGGTAATAGGAGACTCCACAATAAAATAAATAGAGTGGTCCGAGTACAATGGGGGATAATCCGGTAGAAAGCATATGAGAGATCGAGGAGAAGATGAAGAACACTCACCCAGAGCTTTTCACTTGTAATTTATCCCTCTAAAATTAGTATTTTGGTTGCATCGTAGTTGCTATATTTGATGGTAGGAGATGGTTGTCAACTTTTTTACAATCACTTTACACTCATGTGGAAATTTTTATGCATGTTTAGGATATTTGCTTACATACTTTCATGACACGATTACACACTCACGCTAGAATTGAGCTCATTTAGCACGTCTATAGTACATAATCATATTGCACTATTGGTTGAGTAGATGGTTGTGTAGATAACTTGGTTGTATAACATAGATGTTATTGTGCGTTACGCAGTTCGCCCATTGGAAGATTTTGGGATGAAATCCTTTTTAAAGGAGGGAGAATGTAACATCCCGTAAAATGAATCATAAATAAATGAAGTAAATTAAATATAATAAGAGTTGAATATGGAAATTTTATGAAAGTTAGAATTTGACCATGGAAGTTATTCCATTGCATTCGTGGTGAAATTCTGATCTATTTCTATATTAATATTTTGAAAACGGAGCTAAAATAAAGAGTTATGAGACTTTTAAGTTTTTACATTTATATTAATTTAATTGGAATTCAAATACAAATGAGAATTTAAATTTAGGGTTTGAATTTTAAAAATTGACTTAGGGGTTAAGCAAACATTTAGTCAACAATTAACATTAAAGTTAATTAGGGTATAAAATTAATTAAAAATCAACGGAAATAAAAACATTCTCAAAACAAACATATCGGTTGACCCCTTTATTGGGACCGGTCGACCCTAATAGTCGATTGTTGAAAAGGGGCGGTCGAGTAGTCATAACTAAATTTTGGTAGTGGCGACTAGGGTTTGAAGGGGTGTGTTATTTATTTTTATGCTTTAGATTTATCCATTTTAAACTATTTTCAACATACGGTTGTAGTGCATTTCAATCCCTCTATATAGAACCATATGCTCTTCACTTTCTATTCATATTATGTTGGGGAGTACGATGAAATTCTACCACGCTATCTCTCCAATAAGATTCAAAAAATCCGTAGAGAATTCAGGTAAGATTCAACTTATTTCTTATTTGTATCTTCTTGCTCCAATCTGTTCTTATCATGTTCTTCTCCAATTATTCTGAATCTAACTAATATATACATCTTCCCTATTGTGTGTGTATATATCAAAAGAGAGAAATTCTGAAAGAGATTGGAAGGCTACAAATCCATTTAAGTGAATCTAAGACCAACTTGTGAGTGGAAACCTTAGTGTTTCTTTTCAGTAATTATTTAGTATATTTCTTTTTGGATTTGAATATGCCTTAGGAATTTTGGGATTTTGAAATATGATAGATAGAATTCTCCAAAATTCCTTTTTATTTTGAAATGCCAAATCCATGTTGAGATTCTCAATTATTTACGTTAATTTAATGGAATTTATTTCATTTATGCAAATTTTGATAATTTCATAGTCTATTCCGCTTCTCCTTTTTCTTCGGTTCAAATTGTGATTCTTCAATGAAATAAGGGGTTTAGATTACGAATTCTATTCGTAGTTTACACCATTTATTTTTATATATATTTTTTTATAGAAAAGGAGTTAAATAGAATATGGAGTTTGGATTGTAATTCTTATTTTTAGGATATTCCATTGAATTGGTGTAATGAATTGAGTTTCTATTTTAATTCCATAAAATTGAGTTTCTATTTCTTTGTAAAACCTGTAGGATCGATTTCACCCTAGAGGGGGGGGGGGTGAATAGGGTGATAGTATAAATTATAAAAATTAATCGCGGAAGCTTATAAAATAATTTCAACACAGATCACAGAATAGTAGCAGCACAGATAAAAGCAGAACAATAAATGCAGAAATAGAATGACACAGAATTTACCCAGCTTCGACAAAAACCTGCCTACGTGCTGCCCTCCAAGGTTTCTACTAGAAATTAGATAGTCACATGCTTACACACGTAAACTCGCGACACCCGCTACTGACTAACCTAACTCTACGCTCAAAACCTTGCCACAACTCAGCCACTGAGTTGCGAATTCTCAAGCCACGCCACGTAGCTTGTCCCCTAGTCACACGACTAGCAAATACAACGGTTTGAAAAGAGATTAAAAATTTAAAACAAATTTAAAACAAATAATAAGATAAAACCCTTATTTAAAAACTAAAGCCTTATTTAACAAACAAGGCCCCTTTTATAAAACGCGCCGACCCAATTATTTTCTTTAACCCGAATTCTCTTTTATTTTCTTTGAGATAATGTCGGCTTGTTCTTCTTTCTGAAATTAGGGCTTCGGCGCTTGTTCGTTGCTCTTTGTGAATTTAAGGCTTTGTTCTCGATCCAGATTAGGGCTTTCGAATGCCAATTTATTTGGTTGCTCTTGTCGATTGATATTGATGCTCTATTGATCTGCTTGCTTGGAGTCGCGCTCGGCTGCTTCTCTTGATTTGTGAAATTAGGGTTCGGCTTCGGTTGCTTCGAGATAATTGAATTCGCCTTTTCTTCTGGTATGTTATTTGTATCTTTTGCTTTCAAGTTTGATTGCTTTTTCATTCATGCCGATGATGATACTTTAGTACTCGTATTTATATGAATTCGAATACACTAGTTAACTCGATACTTTCCTGAAATTCACTTTCCTGATGCACACGACTTTCCTGATATTTTTTCTGTCTATGCTCACGGCTTTGATTTTTACGCGTACGATTTTTCTTGAATAAAAAGGTAAAAACTTTCCCTTTTTCATTGCTGACTTTTTCAAAGACACAACTTTGATTATTTTTTTTTCAAAATTTTACGCACTTGATTTTTGACTTAGGCTTGATTTCTGCACTGTCGAACCTCGTCCATCTTCTGTATCACTTGATACTGGTGTGTTTGCCTTTGTTAAACTTTGTCCTATGCTGGTTCATATGTTTTCTTCTCTGTTGAACTCGATTGGTTTCAAACATGTGAGTTGTTGTTTTCTTCTGATGTAGCTGTTTGTCTGCATTTTTCGATTTCACACTTGAACTTGTAGTTGTAACTGGACATGTTGCATACTCTCTGTAGTTGCACTCTGGTTGCCGCAGTATTGCTGTTGGGTTGTCGTACATATGAACTTGCATTCATTCGAGTTGTATTTACACCACCTCTTGAGCTTCAGTAGTTGTACTCATTGTTTCTCGGCATTGACTTCTATATATTTGGGCTTGTTGTTGTGTTGACTTGAATTGTGTATTTGTGGTATTGCTTCATGGTCAGTGGAGTTCTTATTCAAACCCGCTGTGTCTCTTTTGCAGTTTGGTCTTGCATTTGATGTTGTTTATGTCTGTACTGTCTTATGAGAACATTTGGTCATGACATCCAGGTTGGTTGTTGCAGTCCTGTTGCATTTGTTAGTTTAGTAGTGCACATGGTCTCTTCACTGTGTTGCCCACCATGTTGCATACATGTTTTCATTCACTTGAGTCTGCCTTGTTGAGTTCATGTAGTTGCATTGTAGTTGCACACTTTGACTTCACTGAGTCGCCATTTCATATGCTTGCACTACTTCATTTTGTATTCGTTTTGATCCACTTTGTCACTGCATATCTATATATGCTTGACCTGTTTCATTTAGTTGTGCATGTCACTGTGATGTTTGTTGTTTGGACGTTGTCTTGTGTGATCATGACTATTGTCTGCACTGTCCACTTGTGTATTGCCTTTGACATCCATGTTCTTCACTTTGGTTGGTCGAGACTTGTTGTTTTGTGGTCATCTTATTGTGATGATTTTGTTGCTATGACTTTATCACTGGATCCATTCTGGTTTGAGCTTGTTTGCAATTTTGCCTTGACCACCTTTATGCTATAACCATACTTTTGGCATGAGTGATATTTAGACCTGTAGTCTTCATTTGCAGCCTTGTGTTGAACCCAGTTTCAAACACTCGGGTTTGACCTTGTGCTCGTGTCGTGATTGCACGTGGTTGAACCCTGCTTTTCATTTGGGTTTGACCTGTGCTCACCTGTCCCTGTAGCATTATCAAGTGTATATCGATGTGTACGGCCATGTGGCATGTACAGTGACACACTGTACATGTCACATTGTTCGTGTATGATGAATTCAAATGTGAATTATGAACGAACAACCCAAATAACTGAGGCAAATCGTATTTTTAAAAATCATATTTCATTTTATATTGAAAAAATATTTCTTTTTCAATTTTACTGCGTTAGTGAATATTTTTGCAGATTGCTCAGATGCTGGATTCAAACTGGAATGCAGTTGAAGATAAAATACGAGTGTGAGTGATATGTAGTGAGGTTATTAATGTAATCTGAATTGTGATGTAATTGTGATGTAATCAAAATTGTATATGTATAGTGAGAGCTTGAATTTGTACTATTCAAGATTGTAATAAATATTTGTTTGAATAAAATTTCTGTTTGAATTCAAATTCAAATTCTGTGTAATTTATTTTATTCAACAAATATTTATTTAATCTATGAAAAACAAAATAGTACATTACCAAATACATTTAAATGAATATATATATATATATATGTTTATTATCATCAAACAAAAACATATAAGCGCATATTCAACATTCTCCCCCTTTTGATGATAACAAACACATATTTAAGATTTTGACCGTGTTAAATGTATTTGACCAATTTTATACTCTAATTGCTCCCTCTATTTAAATGCTTCCTCTCTACATGATGCTCCCCCTACATATATGCATACCTATAGAAATATTCAAATAAGCCTAGATGCAAATGGAAAATAATTTGACCTTTGCTTGATTTTATTTGACAAAATCTTAACTTTTCTCTCCCCTTTTTGTTATCAGCAAAAGAATAATAGTGTTAGAGAAAAATAGAGATAAGGTGATCAATATTAATTCAACATTAAACTCGAATTGAATATAAATATTAAACTCCAATAAGAATCAAACAAAAATCATAACTACCCTTGTTAGGCGCATATTCCACTTTTAGAATGAATGATGTTCTAATATAAAATCATACAATTGTATCAACTTGTGGTATATTTATATCAGGAATTTGAATACCTACTAATCATGCATAACCGTAAGGACTTTTAAATGAGATTAGTAGTATTCCAATTTAATTTTAAAAATGAAATCAAGTATCTTCTAACCACGCATGACCGTGAGGACTTTTAAATGGGATTAGAATCAACTTGTCTATTAAATCAATTAATTTTGATATGCGTTCCATACATGCATAACCATCAGGAGTTTTAAATGAGCATGGAAGCACATAATCAAAAATCCAAGTAATTCACCCATGCATAACCGTGAGGACTTTTAAATGAGAGTGAATACTTTGGATATTTATTTATTTTTAAAAAAAATATATGAAATGAAAAACAAATGTTCCCTGATTATAGTACCACATATCGACCAACTATATATAAGTTTTGATAAACCATGGTCGATAGAAATATGATAGATATAGAAATGGTCATGGAATCTTTACCCAACAAAAAGTTTTATAACTCTTGTTTGAATTCCTAAAGAAATTTTCCAAATATACTCTCTTGAGTAATGCATGTTAATTATCAACACTTATCACCTTTTCAATCACTATTTATCTTTTTGATAATTAGTAGGGAGCCGGATTAGTCAAAATTTGTCATTTAAAATCAAATAAAAATGACTAATCTAAAAATATGGTCAAACAATTATTTTCTCGAAGGGGTTATATGAGAAAAAAAATTCTGCTAATTGAAAATTATTTGTAATGAAAAATATGCAGATATTTTCTTTGAAAAACGATGCAGTTACTAAATGTCTCACCATAAATCACGTTCAACTCGCAATTTTTCTATCAACTAGATTACCAGTGTAATCTGCATCTGAATTTCTCTTTCACTCCAAAATATCACTAACTATATTTGATAGACCAGATCATGAAGTGTGCAAGAAAACTCAAACGGCATTCTAAATGGCATTCTCTTGAATTTGGATTGAAGCCGTGTAAATAATCAGAAAATCGTGAATATAGAGTTAGTCGAATTATAACCAAATGCATTATCATCTAACAAAAACACAATATTTAATCCAAACAAATATGTTTGAAGTAATTCAAAGATTATTGTTTTTGGCATAAATGTAATTGGCCAACTATTTTGAATAAGTCAGAATCAAAGTCATCATCTTTTCATCATCTCGATATTGGATGATTTAGAATATGGTGCAGATTATCACATTTAATATATTGTTCAAATAAATATACCATTACCTGTTTTACCTTTACGATATTTTTCGTTGTTTATCCATTGTGATTCTGTCACCTTTATAATAGGCTAAGGAACTTTGCTTTGTCGCCCGTTGTTTTTCTGGAACAGCCAAAAATCCAGAAAACACTGTTGTTGTTCCTTAGCCTGCCACCACACCTACACGGGAAAAGATTTATGTGACCTATTTGTTTTTATAGGTCCATGGTTGTTAGTGGCAGAATATTTAGAAAAATAATTTTGTGGAGACCCAAAACTGTTTATATATGTTCCTTTTGGCACCCAAATTTGTTTAACTTTGAGAGATTTTATATTTGTGCCTTTTGGAACCCAAATTGGTATGTTTTTCACATGTTTGGGTCTATACCAACAATTATTGTGATAGTGTCCATATTTGCTACAAATTGTGCACATGGAATTTTCTTGATTAATATCGCTTTCAATATTTTCAGATTGACTATATCCAAGTCCTTGTCTAATCGTATTACCAGTTTGCTTTCCTAATAGCATATTCAACGATTCTTCACCTTTTGAAAATTTATCTAAGGTCGTCGACAATTGTTGGACTCATGTTTTGAGAGATTCATTTTCGTTTAACAATTGTGTGCACTTTTTAATAGAGTTCTCTCTCCTCGTTTTTTCACTTTCTTTCAAAATCAGAATTTTATTTTCAAGTGATTTTATATTAGTTTCTGATTTTTTGATTTCTTCTTCGAATGTTGGACACTTATCACACTTAGGGATCCTACTTTGATAGGTTTTAACTAATTGGTCAAGTTGTTTATTTAAATCAATTAAAGTATCTTTTTGTGATTCAAGTTTGGCATACTTCTCCCTAAGTCGTTCAAAACAACCATTCACTTCGTGGAAATATATAAGTAATTCTGAATGAGAAAGTTTTGATACCTCACTTGGCTCGTCATCATCATTGTCAGTTATTTCACCATGAAGACACAAGTCTGCTTTTTCATCCTCACAGTTAGCACTTTGATTATCTTCATCACTTGTATTCCACGTGGCAGCAAAACGTCTGCTTTTTGATTTCTTTTCAAAGTCGCGTCGATTTTGAGGACAATTGGGCTTGATGTGTCCGGGTTGGTTGCACCTATGACAGATGATCTTTTGTTCTTCTGGATTGTCCAATATTTTATTTATTCTGCTTTTCAATTTTCGATTTAGAGCTGAATTTCCGTATTTGTAATTCCACCTTTTGACTTTCTTTATTATCAGCTCCAATTTCGCTGCTCCATCATCATTATCATCACTATCACTTTCAGTTGTTCCTTTAAGAGCTATTGATTTCTTTCGAGTATCACCTCCTTCACGTTCTTCCTTGAATTTCATTTCTAGCTCATAAGCAGTGAGATTTCCGATGAGTTCTTCTACTTTCATTTGTTTCAAATCTTTTGATTCTTGAATGGCAGTCACTTTGGCTTCAAAACTTCGTGAAAGGACTCTGAGGATTTTTCGGACTATCTCCAACTCTGTATATGGTTTTCCAAGGGCTTTTGATTTGTATACGATATTGGAAAGTCGTCCATGCATCTCTTTGACATTTTCTTCTTTTGCCATTGTGAAATTCTCGTATTCGCTGCTTAGCATGGCAAGGTGAGATTCTTTGACTTGAGATGTTTCTTCGTGAGTAACTTCTAGTGTGTGCCATATTTCCTGTGCAGTTAGACAATGTGAGACACGATTAAATTCAAATTGATCCAATGAACAGATAATAGAATTCATAGCTCTAGCATTAGCATTTTGTAATTTATTTTCTAGTTCTGTCCATTGATCCATCGGTTTATCTATTTCCTGATTATCTACAATTATAGTTGGTGCTCTATAACCTGTCTCAACAATGTTCCAAGCGTCAATGATTTTCAGGAAAATTTTCATTCTATTTTTCCAATAAGCATATTCACCATTGAACATTAGTGGTCTAACTATGGACTGACCCTCAGCAAAAGCATTATTAAAAGAAGCCATTTTAA
The DNA here is from genome assembly GCA_030765085.1 of Allium cepa. Classification (NCBI taxonomy): domain Eukaryota; kingdom Viridiplantae; phylum Streptophyta; class Magnoliopsida; order Asparagales; family Amaryllidaceae; genus Allium; species Allium cepa. The sequence goes on from CM060938.1 coordinate 196,497,509, forward strand.
AAAATAAAATTTTTAAAATAAAAATTGGTTTTTGAAAAACGAGTTTTTTTTTTTAAAACAGAAGTTGACTTCTATTCCTTGCTCTGATACCACTTGTAGGATCGATTTCACCCTAGAGGGGGGGTGAATAGGGTGATAGTATAAATTATAAAAATTAATTGCGGAAGCTTATAAAATAATTTCAACACAGATCACAGAATAGTAGCAGCACAGATAAAAGCAGAATAATAAATGCAGAAATAGAACGACATAGAATTTACCCAGCTTCGGCAAAAACCTGCCTACGTGCTGCCCCCAAGGTTTCTACTAGAAATTAGATAGTCGCACGCTTACACACGTAAACTCGCGACACCCGCTACTGACTAACCTAACTCTATGCTCAAGACCCTGCCACAACTCAGCCACTGAGTTGCAAATTCTCAAGCCACGCCACGTAGCTTGTCCCCTAGTCACTCGACTAGCAAACACAACGGTTTGAAAAGAGATTAAAAATTTAAAACAAATTTAAAATAAATAATAAGATAAAACCCTTATTTAAAAACTAAAGCCTTATCTAACAAACAAGGCCCCTTTTATAAAACGCGCCGGCCCAATTATTTTCTTTAACCCGAATTCTCTTTTATTTTCTTTGAGATAATGTCGGCTTGTTCTTCTTTCTAAAATTAGGGCTTCGGCTCTTGTTCGTTGCTCTTTGTGAATTTAAGGCTTTGTTCTCGATCCAGATTAGGGCTTTCGAATGCCAATTTATCTCGTTGCTCTTGTCGATTGATATTGATGCTCTATTGATCCGCTTGCTTGGAGTTGCGCTGGGCTGCTTCTCTTGATCTGTGAAATTAGGGTTCGGCTTCGGTTGCTTCGAGATAATTGAATTCGCCTTTTCTTCTGGTATGTTATTTGTATCTTTTGCTTTCAGGTTTGACTGCTTGAGTTCGATTGCTTTTTCATTCATGCCGATGATGATACCTTGGTACTCGTATTTATATGAATTCGAATACACTAATTAACTCGATACTTTCCTGAAATTCACTTTCCTGATGCACACGACTTTCCTGATATTTTTTCTGTCTTGATGCTCACGGCTTTGATTTTTACGCGTACGATTTTTCTTGAATAAAAAGGTAAAAACTTTCCCTTTTTCATTGCTGACTTTTTCAAAGACACAACTTTGATTTTTTTTTTCAAAATTGTACGCACTTGATTTTTGACTTCGGCTTGATTTCTGCACTATCGAACCTCGTCCATCTTCTGTATCACTTGATACTGGTGTGTTTGCCTTTGTTAAACTTTGTCCTATGCTGGTTCATATGTTTTCTTCTCTGTTGAACTCGATTGGTTTCAAACATGTGAGTTGTTGTTTGCTTCTGATGTAGCCGTTTGTCTGCATTTTTCGATTTCACACTTGAACTTGTAGTTGTAACTGGACATGTTGCATACTCTCTGTAGTTGCACTCTGGTTGTCGCAGTATTGCTGTTGGGTTGCCGTACATATGAACTTGCATTCATTCGAGTTGTAATTACACCACCTCTTGAGCTTCAGTAGTTGTACTCATTGTTTCTCGGCATTGACTTTGGTATATTTGGGCTTGTTGTTGTGTTGACTTGAATTGTGTATTAGTGGTATTGCTTCATGGTCAGTGGAGTTCTTATTCAAACCTGCTGTGTCTCTTTTGCAGTTTGGTCTTGCATTTGATGTTGTTTATGTCTGTACTGTCTTATGAGAGCATTTGGTCATGACATCCAGGTTGGTTGTTGCGGTCCTGTTGCATTTGTTAGTTTAGTCGTGCACTTGGTCTCTTCACTGTGTTGCACACCATGTTGCATACATGTTTTCATTCACTTGAGTCTGCCTTGTTGAGTTCCTGTAGTTGCATTGTAGTTGCACACTTTGAATTCACCGAGTCTCCATTTCATATGCTTGCAATCCTTCATTTTGTATTCGTTTTGATCCACTTTGTCACTGCATATCTATATATGCTTGACCTGTTTCATTTAGTTGTGCATGTCACTGTGATGTTTGTTGTTTGGACATTTTCTTGTGTGATCATGACTATTGTCTGCACTGTCCACTTGTGTATTGCCTTTGAAATCCATGTTCTTCACTCTGGTTGGTCGAGACTTGTTGTTTTGTGGTCTTCTTATTGTGATGATTTTGTTGCTCTGACTTTATCACTGGATCCATTCTGGTTTGAGCTTGTTTGCAATTTTGCCTTGACCACCTTTATGCTATAACCATACTTTTGGCATGAGTGATATTTAGACCTACAGTCTTCATTTACAGCCTTGTGTTGAACCCAGTTTCAAACACTCGGGTTTGACCTTGTGCTCGTGTCGTGATTGCACGTGAGTTGAACCCTGCTTTTCATTTGGGTTTGACCTGTGCTCACCTGTCCCTGTAGCATTATCAAGTGTATATCGATGTGCATGGCCATGTGGCATTTACAGTGACACACTGTACATGTCACATTGTTCGTGTATGATGAATTCAAATTTAAATTATGACGAACAACCCAAATAACTGAGGCAAGTCGTATTTTCAAAAATCATATTTTATTTTATATTGCAAAAATATTTCTTTTTCAATTTTACTGCGTTAGTGAATATTTTTGCAGATTGCTCAGATGCTGGATTCAAACTGGAATGCAGTTGAAGACAAAATGCAAGTGTGAGTGATATGTTGTGAGGTTATTAATGAAAACTGAATTGTGATGTAGTTATGATGTAATCAAAATTGTATATGTATAGTGAGAGCTTGAATTTGTACTATTCAAGATTGTAATAAATATTTGTTTGAATAAAATTTCTATTTGAATTCAAATTCAAATTCTGTGTAATTTATTTTATTCAACAAATATTTATTTAATCTATGAAAAACAAAATAGTACATTACCAAATACATTTAAATGAATATATATATGTTTATTATCATCAAACAAAAACATATAAGCGCATATTCAACAAAACCTTTAATTTAACTCCATCTTTTTTTTAAATCAATGAATTATGTATGAAAAGGGAAATATATATATATGTTAGGATTTTATATCTGAGAAGAGATTTGGTTTGGAAGGAAACAAAAATATAAATATGAAAATACGAACATAGATTTACCTCAAATTCCTGTATTGTAGGTTGATTCTTTTCCTTTTCTTTCTAATTTCTATTCTTCTCTAATTTGTTCACGTATATATAAATATTTTATAATTTTAGAAAAGTAGTGGAGAAGAGAAATGGAAAACTATGCTACTATTTCCAGAAAATATATAAGAAGAAAGAGAGGGTTATGCCTGAATTTATAGCGTTACAATCAACCATAGCCGTAAGATAAAATATATTAAATCTAGGCTTTTGTGGCCTAGGCAAACCCTAGCCGCTACACGCCTAGCAGTCGACTAGCCTCAATAATGGGTTGGCCTATGGGCCCAGGCTACTAATTATAAACGTTAATTAATTATATCATATTATTTTCATTTTGAATTCGTTTTTCGTCCGTAACTTCTTCGTTTTTCATCCGTAACTTCTTCGTTTTAGCTCTGATCTCAAAATTCCAAATATGAAAACTGCTTAGAATTTTGCCACAAACGCCATAGTGCAAGTTCCATGGCCAAATTTCATTATTTGAAAAAATTTCATTTTTGGAAATTTACTATCTTTAATTTGGAAATTGAAATGTGAAATTGTTTAAATTTGGAGGGTGTCACATTCTTCCCCCGTACAACCCTGATTCAACGGTTGCTTAAATAAAATAAATAAAGATTTAATTTCGAAATTGAAATGTGAAATTTTATTTCTCAATGTATTAAACTCAGATAAGTTAGAATTTTAGTGTTTTATTTAAATAATAACTAGAATAATAACTTTGAATGAGAAATCTAAAACGTGTATTTTATTTGAAAAGCAATATATGTGATATAATGATGTAAATTTCTTGTTTTAAAACCTGTTAGAGAGTAGGCTAGAATTTTCTCTATATTGTGTAATTTATCCCAAATAAAATTAAGTTAGTTGTGTTCAAATAATAAAGAAGTTATAATTGACCTTTTATCATAAATAAAAATATTATTATGTTTAGATATTAAAAAGGTGGTTGAATAATTGTTTAAATTTTGTTTCTTTCTTTTTAGTGAAAAATAAGTTATTGATATACATTGTAGTATTTATGTATAAATTTTTAGGGATAAAATTAATTTAAATATAGGTTTAAAAGTGAGATAAAAGTGAAAATCGTTTATTTCTTTCTTATTGGATTTTATTACAATGCAAAGCCCAATAGTAGTGTCACTAAAACGAAAACTCCTCCTAGCTATTTACTATACATTCATTTCCTTAATTACAGTAAACCGAGAAACATTTTTTCCTCTTGCTCTTATACCAAGCTTCTTGTGAATAGTCAAGCTTTAATTCAAATAAATTAGAGAAATCTAAGAAATTCTAAGTATGGTTTTTAAACTCAATTCTATCTCCTAGCGTAGTTGATTTTAGTTTACGGTGTTTGTACTTAGCTTCTCTTTTCTGTACTAGCTTAATAATTCTAAGGTTTTCTAGTTGAAGCGAAAATAAAGATACTGTTGTGGTTTACTACCTAATGCTAAGAAGAGTGGTCAGTTGGACTCATAACCATCTCTATATCATTGGCTTGCTTGTGTAGTTGAATAAAAATTGATGTTTTAATAGAGAAATTGAATTGAGTTGTTAGATGAAGTTATCTAGTTTGCTGAAAACCTTAATCTAGTATAATTAGGAAACAATAATGAGATCGTTGATGTTGTGAAGCTTTATGCAACTGTTTTGGTTGCATGCAAGTCTGAAATCGCATACATATGACCCTGGTGTGAAATGTCATTACCTAGATTTCGATCAAAGGGGTTTCTAGGGTTGGAACAGCTCCGAATTTCGTCCCTATCGGTGCAGTGGTGGTGCATATCGGTGGACTGGTGGGCAGGTGGCCTAGAGCTGTTTTAGCTCTAAGAAAACCCCCTCGATTCGCCCATTCGATTGCTCATCATTGCCTTGTTTTTGCTTGGACTTTTACATCATTTTGAAGCTTGTTTGTGATGAAATACTTATGCATTTACGAATGACTGAATCTGACTTATGATTTTGTTAGCATGGATGTCTTGTTCTATGATTATTGATAGACATACAATTTAATTACACCAGTTTGCAAAGCTATTTATAAAGGAAACACTTTTTGGAAATAAATTGATTTCTGTTGATATAGATATATGGAAAATATATGTATTTCAAACATGAATGATTTTAGGAAATATTATATGTATGTGTGTGTGTGTCTATATATATACACACACACTTTCATATTCTAAAGTGGAATGTGACGAATTTTTCTATAAATATAGATATGAACTAAATCGTATTTTCTTCTAGATATATTATTACTCTTTTTAAATCCGGATTTTAAATAAGATTTCAAAGCAAAACTATTTTTTTTATACAAGTACACTATTTCACTTGAATGAGAAATTGAATTAAATAGTCTAGTAAAACATGTGGTATGGAATTCTTACGCTTACTTCACCGGTTAATTCTTGGACTTGTCCAATTAAACATTTACGTTTTTATTAAATCTTCGAGTGTCGTCAAGTGGTTATGGGACATTAGTTGATATTCTTATGATTACTAATTGAAATGGATAATACTTATTGATAGATTTTCAGACTCATTCTTGGGTGATTAGTTTAGGCGGATTAAATGGGTTTTTAGGCCTATCTTGTGATTCTCATTTTCAAGCGAGTTATAATTTTCAAAGTGAAACATCTTATGTTGGCGCGTGAAGTGCGTATCCCTTGTGTTGACTTGCAAAGTGCATGTCTATAGCTTGCATATATGGTTGTGATTATCTTTGCTCTTATTGTAGTGGTTGTTTTGACTTTGATGAATGTTGTAAACAAGCATAAACTTAACTTTAAACCATGAATCATTAAATGAAGTATTATTATGTTAGTGAAGTACAATTTATGAATATTTATACTTATCATTTAGGCAAGCTTATTATTAGTAGTATTTCACCTTTTGTGATAATTAGAGATAGTCTGACCCGGGTATTATTTTAGTACTCGGGTAAGACTGTGACTTGATATGTACAGAGACTCGGTGACCTTGGATGCACGCAAGCTTAAGAAGTATTATCAGATGTTCATTATATTTGAGATGTATCATTTGAGTATAGCTTATATGCTTGTGTATTTTGTAAACTATTATGATTATATATATTTGAGACATGTTGTGTTTATAGATGTATATGTATATAAATGCGAGTCTAGTGTTTTATTTTATAGACTTATATTTTTGGGCGATATTTGATGTACATTATTTCTGTTGCGATGTTTGGTTCTACGTTGTATATTATGTTATGTATTATTCTAAATTATATTAAACCTCTATATTATTTTTTTGCGCCTGGATTGGATATGTTGAATTACCACATGCAGAAAAAAAGAAAAAAAATTATAGTCGCATTATTCGATCTATCCATTCTCACCTAAAGCAATTTTACGGATGGTTGCTCCTAACCGGCCCTATTCTCTACACTAATTGTAACGACCCGCAAACCCATACCCCTTAAGTCAACGTTATTTTCCAACATATAAACTCAAGGTGAACGGAAATATGAACCGTTAGGATTAAAGTAGAAGAAGTAAAAGAAGAAAATAGAAATCAACATCAGAATCTGACCATCACAGCAAAATAAAATATAATTCATAATAAATGATCTTTACACAAAAACAATTCTGTTTATACATTACATCATCAGAGTATACATAACACACAACTGGACAGTAAACATAACATGTCCTCACAATCTGAATTAACAGTGGAATTTTTAACACAAATACGGAAGTACGTATACACCCGAGTCAGTCTGGAATATCAGCGTGAGAAAATCACACTCAAATTGATTATTAAAGTTTCAAAATTCTTTTGAAAACAAAAGCATCCGTCTGATATTATAATAGTGTTTATAGAAAGTAAAATAGAATCTAGCTAAAATGCTTGCATCTCACGTTTCAGCAATAGTTGGGCACAATCAAAACCGTAAAGGCACATAGGGAGAATGGATTTCCAACTAATGACTAGGCACAGGGGTACCACTTGTCACAGTACGTGGCCTAGATCACCGTACCGAGGATCCCTCCCGATCCCCTGCACCACAAGACCGAGACTGCCCCTTACTGGATAATCTCGAGTAAGATCACCCTGTGGTTGGGATCTGCAACCGCCACACAGCCGAAATAAAAAGGGACATCTAGACAAGGATTACCTCACCCTAATGGGTGCTACCCACTTAGCCTTGCTACATAACCCCTGATTTTCAGTCATTCTCAGTTGATGAAGCTCGAGTCTAAGCGTTACCTTTTTAGAACACATCTCTTAGAATGCTTATCGCCCATCTAACGATGTTCCGAAAGCATTCATCCATATTAGTCCATCCCAGGTTCGAACGGAATCGAAGGTACTACTCCCACTACACCAATTTTGGAATCATCCTCAGGACTAGTAGCGACTAGCCCTTGCACTTCACTGCTCCATCTTCGACTCCGAATTCATTTTTCCATGAAAACGTACAAACCGGATCGAAGTTGTTTTCAAGAAATAAATCCTGGTCCCGGTCTCTTCGAAACGATCAGCGCATTATCCAATATTGATAGTCATTTTCTAATTATCAAATAACATTCACAAACATCCATCAAACATAAAAAATTTTCCCAAATTATTTATCAATCCTTAAAATATCTTCGCAAGATATATTTCAATTTTCAAACCTTTGAAAACTGTTTTCAAACCACACTCTTTGTTTGCACCAAAATTGGGCAACACCCTTCGGAAGTTTTTGAAGAGATAATAAATGAAGAAATTAAATTGAAAATGAGGATTATCTAACAAAAACTCCAAGTCACAGAAAAGTAAATTGCACGGAAGACAGTAATTTAGAGTGGTTCGGCGTTTTGCCTACGTCCACTATGAAGTTTTATCACTTTATTGCTTAATACTTGAAGATTACAAGTGTTCTAGAGCGAAGTACAGCAGATAATAGACTTAAATTCGAAATCAGCAACAGTGAAAACGATATGGAGTGATTCTGGCAGCGTCCGGGCGTGCTTTTTCTCTAGAAATTCTCCGATCCCCTTTCTGAATGACCAGGGTCTCTACTTATAGGTGTAGGAGGCTGATATTTCGCCTAAAATCCGGGGAGACCGCTTCTGGCACATGAGGGGTCCCACACGCCCGGATTTTGGAAATCCAGGCCCACTTTGGGATCGATTCGAACTCGGGTTCGAATCGATCAAGAATGCATCCAATCGAGGTGATATTTGGTGTAGACATTCCTCAGCGTGCACGTAAGCTCCTGTGAAAATTTTATAGCATTTGGAGTTGTAGATCTTGAATTATGATCGATTCAAGGTTGCATTTTCGGTTGACGCGCTTGGTTCGAATCGATCCCTTCGAATCGATAGGGCCGAATCGATGACTCGAGCATGTGCCAGGTGACGTGGCACGCGTTTCTCGAGTTGATCCATCTTTTTCTCCATGTTTACTAGGTCGAATCCATGGTTTTAGCCGCCTTCACTTGGTGGATACGAGGGAGTGGATTCGAAGATATGCTCCTTCGAATCGATCGAATGGATGTTCCTTCGTATCGATCAAGGTATGCTATAGTTGATCGACACGAAGGCTTCTCAACTGAATGAATTCGAAGATGGTCATGGGATGGAGGCGAAGTTCTTCAACTGCATGGATTCGAAGGTCCTTCCATTGATGGATTCGAAGTAGGGAATGTTCTGATGGATTCGAACCGAGGCCCTGTTCTGATGGACTCGAACCAAGGCTTGCTCGATGGATTCGAAGCAAGGTTATGTCTCGTGGATTCGAACCAATGCATGGCTTGTGGATTCGATCATGGGACTAATCGCATGGATTCAAACTTAAAGCTATTTCCTCCACTTTTCATTGGTGATAATTTGAGCATACGAACTCGGATTGACTTGAGATTTGAGATGCTGACTTTTATGATCTTTCTTGGCATGTCCCATCAATTGTAGCTCAATCTGGACTCAGACGAAATTCAGTAATATCTATAGTGAAGCTAAGTATGATCAATCTCGGAGACGAACTGTCCTTTGTTTTCGTTCTATTCTCTTGGCATCGAGGCTTTGCCAAAAGCAAGATAACATTTGCCCCTCAAAGTACGTCTTGTGGAACAAGACGTGCTTTGAAGAGCTGCGATTTCTCTCTTAACAATCATTGCTCTTTTGTCGAAGGTTGTAACCTTGCTTTGATATGATTGATTGCTGCAGGATAGTGCCTGGCTGCTGGTTGTTGTAATCGTAACCAGATGAATATTCGATCCCTATGAATGTTTAAAATCGAATGTTAGTCCGACATATATGCACATATGTTAGTTTGACCCTTGTTAATGTTGTGTGTCCACAAGTCTTTGTCAGTTTTGTCCGATATTGAATCTCTTATCGATTCTCTCCTGAATCGATTTGGAAATTTGAGTTGAGACAACGCTTGATGGTTGTTTTGAAAAGTCCCTTCCTGTCGATCCTCTCCTGAACCGATATAGAAGGTCGTCAAGTAATTTTTTCATATCGAAGCGATGCGTCCATTCTCATCGATGGCTTCCGATGGATTCGAAGTAATTGTTCGAATCAATAGTCTTCGAACCGCTGCGAGTCGATGGCCATGAAGTTGGTACTTCGAATCAATGGGATGTGGCGACTTCAATTCAGCTTTTGTTAATTGCTTCGTATCGATGAAGCTTCGTATCGACGCCGCCTTGATGGATTCGAAGCATGATGGGTTCGAACGTGAACGTTCGAATCGATCGATATTTGACCGGTAGTGATCAGTGAGATTGACCGGGAGGCGAATCGTCTTGTTTCCTTTCTAGGATCCATATAAATACGCGAGGCTTGGCTCATTTTTACCTTTTTCTTTTACTGTTGCTCTGTCTTTTCCTTCGTGTCGATTCTCCAGACTCAAGAGAGACGCTTCTTCGAATCGATCGAAATCTTCAATCCTTCACTCATAATCATAACAAATCAGGTAATTAATGGATCAAAACCGAGCTAAAAATGATGAAAATGGAATTGCCATCATTCTTGAATTCTTCTGAGATCAATTTTGAAGGATTGTGAGATCTAAGCGGAATTGATCGAACCGAGGAATGGAGCATGACAAGGTGTTGATGTTTCTTGGAGAAGAAAGAGATTCTAATTACTTTTTGCTTTGTATCGATTCAGGATGGGGTAGTTCGAGTCGATCTTGATTGCACGAATTCGTATCGATTGCTTGTGGGATAAAGTGGTTCGAATCGATAGATTCGAACTCATAACTTCACGATCGATTCGAAGGTATCGAGCTCGACCGATACGGAGTCGTTCTACTGGGTTGATATGAATGCTCTCCTCATGGACTCGAAGCACTACTTCAATTGATACTATGGACATCGTTCCAAGGGCCATATCGATTCGAAGCGCATCGAGTTGACCCTTATCGATTCGAAGCACATCGAGTCGATCTGTATTGATCCGAGGTGATCGATTCGAACGTCCTCAATCCAAAGAATGCAATACTTCTGACTTGCTCCAACTCCTGAACTACGACCGATCTCGAGCTGAATATTGACGAACTTAATGAATTTTAGCACACTTGATTCGGACGAGCTTTTACCTTGCATAATTGAACTTGACTGTAGAACTACACTCGACTACCTTTTGAAGCTCGTCGATGGAACTGTGGCCTAATCAAAATATAACGGACTTATGTTTGAATTGATCGGTAACATCTGGATGACGAGGTTGTGACGGTCAGCGATGACGGTCATTTCCGGTCTCGATTTTCAGAGTTTTGTCGTTCGCACATCCCGCTGTTTGCAAATTTTCTCTAACTCTATAGAATCTTTCTAAGTAATGCACAACACTGCACTGCACTGCACACACTTTACACTGGGAATGAACGGGTTTTTTATATGCTTAATGTTGCTTTCTGATGAGTTAGTTATTTATGGAATCTTCGAGCTCTCAACAACAAGAAGTACAGAGTTCGCCTCCTCCAGAAATACTTGAAATCCCTGACATTCCTCCCGAAGTAGTTGGTCCGGCTCCGGACGAAGTGTCGGAAGCCATATTTATCGATGATCCTATCGGCTCCGTTACGTCCAGTATTTATGAAGCCTTACTGGGCCGGATCTGCCTGAAACATAACTTATCCCCGGACGACGTTTTGCTACCGGGCGTTGATGACAGACCTCACAAACCGCCCGAGGGGTATACTGCTTTCTATCGTCACGCCTGTGTGGCTGGAACTCTCCCTCCATTCAACCAATATATCAGGGAGATGTTATCGTTCATTGGAATCACCCCCTCACAACTTTATCCCAACGAACACGCACCGCTAAACAGTGTTTTTGTCCTATTTTTGGATCATCTCTTTCGTCCGCCAAGGCCAACCGAGATTAGACACATATTTAACTTCAAGACCAGGGGCGATAGCCCTTCTTTCACCGTTTTGGAAGCAGTTAGAAACTGCCAGATCGTGACGGGAGCCTGGACCAGACTCGGTTATTTTAAAAATGAATGGTTTTTTGTTCGATACCCCCCAGGGTTCGCTAGGCGATGGTTGTCTAGACGTAAGTGTCATAAATTGCACAAGCCTTCTTTAAACAGTCGTTATCAATACTTGTACTAATATCAGGTGTTCTTCTTGCAGCTATCATCTCAAGGACTGACGGTGGATATTACAAAGGCGTTATCCGAAGTTTACAAGAGGTCCCGAGTGATTTGCAGCACATCGACTCGGTGTTAACTAACGATAACTTAAGGACGCTGGGTTTAATTGAGATGAACCAGAGTATTGTTATCGAGGGGTTGGCGAAACCGGCGTCGAAGACAAAGAAGAAAACGGTGAAAAGAAAACCTGGCATAGTAATAAGAGAAATGAGCGACGATGAGAGGACGCCCACTGATACCGAGTTAGCGGCTGATCTTTCCCGAATAGAAGAGAAGCGGAAAGGCAAGGCTGTTGTCCCTAAACTTAAGAGACGGAAGTCTGTAGTCGTATCTCGTTTGATCCCCGGAACTACTACCTCTGATGCTGCTCCTTGTCAATTAGGAAACGCTTTTATAGGATTGGATGACATTCCTATCCCGAAATACGTATCTCTCCACCATGAGTCCGGGTTGGATGAACTCCGGGAAGCGTTAGAAATAAGCGAGCCTTTACCTGTTAGTGCAGTCGACACTTCTGGTTGGTCGGGGGGTTTGCACATTTGCATACACTTTCATAACACTACACGACTTCCGCACAAATCGTATTGCTTTCGCCTGGTATTTAACTGAATTGCTTCTTTTTTCAAGTGCTATGTCTGGCCGTCAATCTACACTAGACAAACTCCGAAGAGTGCATCACCCTTCGTCTTATTATGAATCTCGATGTGGAGTCTCCGATCGCGGTTGTGAACCAAGGTATCTTGGCCAGGAATATTATGCAAGGGATCATCATCGTAGCTACTCTAGTCAGGAGCGCTCAGACAGAGATCGGAGATACCGCTCCCCTTCTCGTTCTCCTCCGCCACCCCGAAGCCATATTCAGGTATCTGAGCCTCAGCAACATCAACCGTGTTCGCAGGTTTCTAGGCTTGAGTCACATCGTTCTAGAACTGAGGTTGTTACGACCGCGGCTGCGGAGGAGGCCCCTATTGAACCATCCGGTGATGGGGCCATCAGACTTGCTCAATTGAAGAGGGACTTCCCAGAAATTTGCTTCGATGCTTGTATTTTTCCTCCTAATCTTAAAAGAATTCCCGAAGACGCCATGACCACAGCACTTAGTTATACCTGCGATTTCTATGCTCAGTACAAGGAATGGTATAAGGGGCTGTTAAAGCTTCAAAAGTAGCCTTTGATCGGGCCAAAATTATCGAGAAACTGGAAGCCGACTTGGCTCAGAAGAACCGTATTGTCGATATACTTCAATCTGAGGCTGAATCCTCCCGTAAGGCCGAAGTTGAGTCGCTAAAAAAGGTTGATGAGACATTAGTTGAGATGGAAAAGATGCAACAGGCACATTGCACTTCAGTAGAAGACTTGGGCCATCGATACAAAAATGTTGAGGCCGAGCGTGATGCGGCAGTTAAAGAACTAGAGGAATTAAAGGCTAAGTTTGCCGATATAAACAAGGAAAAAGACGATGCTAATATGGCCGCACAAGAAGCGTGTGAGCAAGCTGTGTCTTTTCGGGCTGAGCGTGATGCGGCAGTCGCAAGGGTTAAGGAGGTTGAAACGGAAGTGGAGTAGAAAGTCCAGGCAGAGAGGTTCAAGATGGAGGCCGAATTTGACGAACTCTTGGACACATATAATGCCAACGTGTTAGAGCACAGAAATCTCGCCTGGCGGGGGGATTACTCTATGCTTCTCTACAGTGCCTGGAAAAAATTAGTGGAGAACAAGAGGATGTCTTGCCCGGATGGAGTATTAGATGAGTTTGAGCTCGAGCCACGTCTTCTTAGCGAGGATGAGAGGAGAACTCTTCATGAGGCGATAATCTCCGTCGAGAAATAAAAAATTGACATCCATCAAACGGAGATTGGCGAAGGTTCGGGTGTCGCGCATCATAGTGAAAATATCGAGGTTCCTATCCCGACTTCGTCCGAAGTTATCGCCGCGGTTGACCCACAAGTCATTCCTGCTTACAACCCGGACCAACCGGGGTTATCTTCTGGTAAGACTGCCGTCTCCGAGCCTGTTCAAGCTCCAAGGCAAGGTAAGGAAGGTGCTTTGATTATTTCCTTCATGTCTTAAAGTAACGATTTTTGAGAGAAATTACTAGACTGATTATTTTTTGCTCTCCTTTGTTCAGTGACTGAGAGTGTCGCATTCGTGACCCCAGTTCCTCCGGTCCTATATCCTACGCATGGAGTTATTGTCACCGAAGCGATTTCAACTGCCGCCATGGCCGGTGATATTGGAGAGGGGAGCTCGATGTCATTCGATGCTCAAATGATAGAGGAGCTACTCGGTCACTCTCTTGACCCCATTCCTGATCCTTCATTCGCGATGAGTGGAGCTGCTCCAGTTTTTAGTTCTGTCATGACGACCACCAGCGTATCCAGCAAAGCTCAGTTGTCTCGAGAAGAAGAGATTTTAGCTGAGATAAGCGCTGAGATGGCCACGTTGACAACGGTCGGTGGTTCTGAAAGCGACACTGCCCCCTCAAGCTTATCCTCTCTAATGGTGATCTCTCCCGGTGGCACGGTAACCATCTCGAGTGTTGCTGAACAAACACCTGTCACCGCTCCCATGCCTTCAGCTCGTCCTCCCAAAAGGATCTCTGTCCCCTCCAGCTCTGAGGAAGATGTTGATATTATGCCAGATCCGGAGGATGTTCCAAAGAAGGGCAAGAAATCTCGTAGGAAGCCGGGTAGTGGGTCCAGCGGCTCGACTCCAAAGAAGAAACCTCGGAAGAAGAAGGAGTGAGCTTCCTGATTTATCATGTAGTTGTACATAGCAATTCTTTTACTTCTTCTTTTGTTTTTTTAGAGCCGTGTATATGTGTGGATTCGGCCTCCACTTAATTGAAATCTTTTGACTTGCCATGTAATCAAACCTGTTTTTGTTAGTTAATGGAATGGGAAGTTGCTTTTTTCTTTTACTTAAGTGTTTTGCAGTGTTTGTTTTTTTTATCTGCCAAGTATGAAAAACATAATTTCGTGTCATGATTTGATGAATGAGTTGAACTTCGGGCATTGAACTTCTTCAGTTAGTGATTGACACTTAAGCTTTTTTGCCCCTAAGTTTCGGGAAACAACATTTGCATCTTGGTGGTTGATCGCACTTATTACGAATCTTAAGCACATGTCCACGCTCTGGGGACTTAGGATAATTTGAGATCGATAGTCCGATTCGAACTCCGGGAATTTGAGAGTTATCGATGTTTGTAACACGGTTTGCGCTTCGGAAACCTGGAATTGATGTTTATACTCCGCTTCACGCTCCGAGAACTTGGAGTTAGTTTTGATATTTCGGTTCGCATTCCGGGAACTAGTTATTGAATATGTATACTCCAATTCGCACTCTGGGAAGTTGGAGTCCGTTCGCGCTCTGGGAACAAGTTATTGAATGTTTATACTCCAACTCGCACTCTGGGAAGTTGGAGTTCGTCCACGCTCTGGGAATGAGTTATTGAATATTTATACTCCAATTCGCACTCTGGGAAGTTGGAGTCCGTTCGCGCTCTGGGAACAAGTTATTGAATGTTTATACTCCAGTTTACACTCTGGGAATTTGGAGTCCATTCGCGCTCTGGGAACGAGTTATTGAATGTTTATACTCCAATTCGCACTCTGGGAAGTTGGAGTAAGTTCGCGCTTTGGGAACGAGTTATTAAATGTTTATACTCCAATTTGCACTTTGGGAATTTGGAGTCCGTTCGCACTTTGGGAACGAGTTATTGAATGTTTATACTCCAATTCGCACTCTGGGAATTTGGAGTCCGTTCGCGCTCTGGGAACGAATTGTTGGATGTTTATACTCCAATTCACACTCTGGGAATTTGGAGTCCGTTCACGCTCTGGGAACGAGTTATTGAATGTTTATACTCCAATTTGCACTCTGGGAAGTTGGAGTTAGTAAAAGGATTGTCGTGTATCAATCCTTGTAAATGCTGGTGTAGTGTTCTGTCCCCGAGCTCGGGTTTCACTTAGTGAGTGACCGGTCGTATCACAATCACTCCCTATTTGAATAAATCCCACCGCGTGATGGAACTTAGCTCTCCGTGCATCGTGATATTATACGTCATTTTCAGTGAATCACAACTTTTGGCTCGAAGAGATGGAATTTTATTGCTGAAAAAAAGAAACATGGCAAAATCAGTTGCCTTATTACAAGTTCAAACTTCGAAATGCAAAAATAAAATGCTAAGGAGGAAATTGACTAAAAATAGATAAATAAAGCCTGTCATGTGTGGTAGCGACGGAGACTTTCGCTATTCCAAGCTTTCGGTAAAGTAAGACCGTCAATGGTTGACAACTTGAACGTGCCATCTCCGAGCTTTTGTGAAATCACATACGGTCCCTCCCAATTTGCCTTCATGTGCGAAGGGACCGGATAAATTCTCTTGAGTACAAGATCGCCGGGTTCAAAGGTTCGCAGTCGGACCTTGGCATTGTATATTCGAGCGACTTGACCCCGATATGCGGCTGCCCTCAAATCAGCTTCTTCACGCTTCTCATCGAGTAGATCTAGAGATTCAGCAAGTAATATGGCATTCGTTTTCGGAT
This sequence comes from Allium cepa, assembly GCA_030765085.1. NCBI lineage: Eukaryota > Viridiplantae > Streptophyta > Magnoliopsida > Asparagales > Amaryllidaceae > Allium > Allium cepa. Next base: position 196,513,806 of record CM060938.1, read on the forward strand.
CATAATATGTCACACGATGAGAGTGAACTTCCAATTCGACTGGAATAACGGCTTCAGAGCCATAGGATAGAGAAAATGGAGTGTGTCCAGTTGTAGTCTTGTGAGTCGTTCGGTAAGCGCATAGAGCCATAGGCAGTTCATCAACTCACTTGCCCCTGGCTTTTTCCAGTTGTTTCTTCAAAATAGACTTGATTACCTTATTGACGGCTTCAACTTGACCATTTGCTTGAGGGTGTGCTACTGCAGAGAATTTCTTGTGGATGTGAAATCGTTGACAGAAGTTCTTGAATTCAACACCGTCGAATAGGGCTCCATTATCGGTGATAATAGTATGCGGGAGACCAAACCGGCAGATGATGTTGCGTACCACGAAGTTGATTACTTTCTTTGTCGTAATTGTTGCAAGAGGTTCAGCTTCAGCCCATTTGGTGAAGTAATCAACTGCCACGATGGCGTACTTCGCGCCACCTTTAGCTAAAGGCAATGCACCAATTATATCAGCTCCCCATATTGCAAATGGCCATGGACTGACCATTTGGGTTATCTCAGTAGGTGGAGCTCTGGGAATTCGAGAGTGTTTTTGGCATTTATCACACTTTTTGGTATAGTCCATAACATCGCGATTTACGGTAGGCCAATAATACCCATATCGGAGTATTTTCTTGGCAAGTGCTTGCCCCCCAGTATGATCGCCACATTCTCCTTCGTGCACATCGTGTAATACTCGTTTGACTTCGTCGTGTGCGATACACTGGAGAAGAGGAACAGAATATTCCCTTCGATACATAACTCCATTCTGAATGACAAATCGTGACGCTTTTCGAAGAATTTGTCTTTTCTCACTTCTTCGTTTGGGTAATATGCCACGCTCAATGTAGTCTTGGTAGAGGGTCATCCATCATTACCTGCTGGAAGTAGCTTCAAATGTGAATTCATTCTCTGCTCGATCAATGCTTGGAGAGGATAAAGTCTCGACAGGAACGAGTCCCAAGTGTTGAGCTCGCCTGTACTTGCCAACTTTGCCAACGAGTTGGCTTTCTGATTGTGCTCTCGGGGTACGTAGAAAATGGTATAATAATCGAACGATCAAGCACTTCTCGGACTCGGGCCAAATAAGCGGTTAGTCTTCGATCTTTGGCCTGGTATTCACCATGAACTTGGCATACTACCAACTGGGAGTCACAGTAAATTTCCACAGCGATAATTCTTAGGTCACGGGCTAACTTCAACCTAGTAAGCAAAGCTTCATATTCAGCTTCATTGTTGGTTGCATGGAAATCAAACATTAAAGCGTAGCATATGGATCGGCCCTCGGGGGTTTCAAGCACTATCCCTGCGCCCGAGCACCGATCGTTGGATGCACCATTAGTATATAGCTTTCAAATGTATTCGGGGGATTTACTAGTTTCAAGTAAGTCTTCAGGAATAGTGAATTCGGCAATGAAATCTGCTAGGACTTGACCGTGTATGGCTCATCTCGGAGTATATGTGATGTCGAATTGACTCAGTTCAATGTTCCATTTTAGTAACCCGCCAGACGTCTCAGGTCATGTGAGGACTTGTCGTAATGGTTGATCGGTGTACACAGTGATGGGATGAGCCTGAAAATATGGACGGAGCTTCCTTGAGGCGATGACTAGGCAGTATGCCAATTTTTCTAACCTTGGATAATTTCTCTCGGCTCCGTTTAATCGTTTACTAACATAGTAGACCGGTCTCTGCACTCGGTCTTCCTCCCGAACTAACACAGCGTTGATGGCGTTTTCAAATACTGCCAGATAAAGTTATAACTGTTCATGATCAATAGATTTTGAAAGAATCGACGGTGTGGAAAGATGCTGAATTAGTGATTGAAATTCGCCCTCACATTCTGTAGTCCATTCGAAGTTTCGTTTCCCTTTTCGGATCAGGTCGAAGGAGGGTATGCATTTTTCAGTTGATTTCGAGATGAACCTGCTCAGTGTTGTAACCTTTCCATTAAGGCTCTGAACCTGTTTTATGGTCCTTGGAGTTTGAAGATTCCTGATCGCCCAAATCTTTTCGGGGTTGGCCTCTATTCCTCGGGCGTTGACGATGAACCCAAGGAATTTTTCGGATGCGACTCCAAAATGACATTTTAGCGGATTAAGCTTCATCTCGTATCTCCGAAGGACATTGAACATTGACTCTAAGTCTTTGACGTGATCAGTGGAGTATCGCGATTTTACCAACATGTCATCTACATAAACTTCCATAGTCTTTCCGATCTGGTCGGCAAACATTCGGTTGACTAAGCGTTGGTAAGTTGCTCTGGCATTCTTTAACCCAAAAGGCATGACCTTGTAGCAGTATAGTCCTAGGTCAGTTACGAAGCTCGTATGTTCTTGATCGGACACATGCATGGGTATCTGATTGTAACCAGAATAAGCATCCATGAAAGATAATACTTCATTCCCGGCCGTTGAGTCCACAAGTTGATCGATTCAGGGAAGTGGAAAGCTGTCTTTCGGACAAGCCTTATTTAAGTCAGAGTAATCGATGCACGTTCTCCATTTCCTATTCGGTTTTCGAACAAGTACAGGGTTATACCCACTCTGGGTACAAAGCATCCCGGATAAACCCATTCGCTCTTAGCTTATCAACTTCTTCTTTGAGGGCGGCAGATCTCTCTGGATCCATAACCCGTCTTTTTTGTTTGACCGGGATATACCGTAAGCCAATATTTAAGGTGCGGCTCGAGACGTCCGGCGAGATTCCACACATATCAGAATGCGTCCAAGCGAATACGTCTAGATTTGCTTGGAGAAATTCGACCAATTCCCGTTGTGCTTGTGGGTTTAGCCGAGACCTAATTTTCAACATTTTTGAATCGTCATCATCCTTAATTGGAACATCAATCATCAGCTCGGTTGGAGAAGCTTGACTTTCTTCAGACTCATCATTATCTTCAGTGTCTATGGGGTCTAGATCCTTCTGGAATTGGTCGTGGTGCCCGGGCTGAGGCCCGAGCACTAATTGTCAATCATCGACGAAACGGATGTAGAGAGATTCCTCCACGCCCTTTCCTTTCTCCTTTCTCTGCGCTTCTCGCAGTTCGGCAACATAGCAGGCTCTCCCAGCAGCCTGATCTCCTTGAATGACCCCAATCCCACGATCAGTGGGGAATTTCAAAATTAAGCACCATGGGGAAATTGCTGCCCTGAATTTGGCACGGGCCGGTCGGCCCAAAAAAGCATTGTATGGAGAGTGGATATCTAAGACAACAAATTGTAACATTCGGACCCTTCGGCGTTCTCCAACTCCCAATTCCACTGGCAACTCCACCACTCCAGTGGGTATATTAGCACTTCCATCGAAGCCATGGACTCTAGATTGACAAGGCTTTAAATCTTTGGCTTCCATCTTCATTTCATCATATGCTCTCTTAAACAAGATATTTACTGACCTCCCACTGTCCACCAGGATACTCTTCATCCAAGCAGGACCAACCTGGGCAGATATGACTAGTGGGTCTATAGTTGGGGCTTCGACCTTATCAGCATCTCGGTTTCTAAATACGATGTCATCTGCCATCGTCCTCTGTTGTCTGGCCGGAGCCCCTTCATCAAGTGTACGGCAACTCTCGAAATTCACATGCCTGATCGAATTGGCGTATGATTCCATTTCCCTCCAGCTTCGGTCCGCTGGATGAGGACCACCACTAACTGTATTTATGACCAATCTCCCGCCTGTACGAGTGGTCTCCTCCTGTCTCTCTTGGTTTTGTGCGCGATTTTGGTTTGACGGGCCCACGCCACCAGCCTGCGGTGCCCACACGAATTGATCTAACTTCCTTTCCCTGATCAATTTTTCAATAAGATCTTGCAAATGCCCGCAATCATTGGTATTGTGTCCGTAACTTTCGTGGAATCTACAGAACTTTCCTGTTTGAATCTGTCTCTCCGACGATGGCTTCGGAGTCGGCTTCTTATACTGCATTGCGTTACAATTCTGTAGATATATTTTCCCCAGTGACGTATTCAGTAGTGTATAGATTTCAAACATTTATGCCCTATGCCTCGGGCCACGATTCTGATCTTGCTTCTTATTTCTATTATCGTCGTTCCTCGGCTGGGTTTTCTTGTTTTGAATATTCAATTGTACTTTTCCAGAGCTCCCCCCTGACTGTTTAACTCCCACATTGCTTTGAATTCCTTCATTGCTGGGTCTCGCATCGTCCTTCTTCCTATATTGTTTCACATCCTCACGCCTTAAGAATTGGGCGGCTTTGGAGTAGAAACGATCCAACGATGCGGGAGGTTTCCCAGCTAGCCAATTTCCAAATTCAGAGTCGGGGTCAATCCCCTTAGTCATGGCCATCAAGATTGAATTATCATTGGGGTTAGTGATCTCTGCACAAGCGGCACTGAATCTTTCCAAATATCGTCTGAGTGTCTCTCCTGGAGCTTGAGTGACATTAGATAAAGTGTTTACGCCTTTAGGCCTGGCAATGTGCATACGGAACCGTTCAACAAATTTAGTAGCCAATTGGTCAAAAGAAGAGATAGATCGTGGTGGTAATCGTGTAAACCACATCATCGCAATTCCCCCTAAAGAAATGGGAAAACTACGGCATTTTACTCCATCATCAGCTCTTGCAGCAGTCATCGACCATTCGCATTTCAGAATATGTTGGTTAGGGTCGGAACTTCCTTCATACATGGGGAGAGTCGGCATCCTGAATCGCCGAGGAGGTTCAGCATATAATATGTCATCAGTGAACGGAGTATGACTTCGGGAGATTCCCCAATCGTCATTTGTTAAGCCCTAACTTTCGCAGATCATTTGGCGTACCATAGCTGAGAGGTCAGGTGTTGCTATATTCGAAGGGTGGCAAGCCAAAGTGTGGTCGGGTTCCACAGTGCGAGGTAGGATCGGGCGCTGTCGACGATCCGTATCTCGCCTCCTTGGCTCGATGTCTTCTGGGACATATGGTCCTAGAACATGTTCTTGCTGGTGGTAGTTCTGATTGGAGTGATTTCGGGTATCAATTCCTATGTCGACTGTAGTGGCGGTGGCTTGGTTATCCGTAGTATGTTGTGGAACGGTGCCTCCTCGTGAGGAGGGCCCTGTATGAAAGCTGGCAGAAGGGCCAACTCTTATCTGCCCAACAGTTAATGCTTGTTGGTGACCAGCAGTATGCGCATGGCTTCCGTCTAGCCTGGTACGGGTAGATCAGCCGCTGTAATCAGACGAGGCAGAGCTTTCAGTGGAGGAATGAGGGGCATGGTCCCTTTTGGATCTTCTACGCCTTTGGCGGTTTAGTTGATTAGTCAACTCAACATTGGCGCGTAATTGTTCAGCCAGCTGTTGTTGACTTTGGGTTAGTTCCTGGAGTAATGTTTGGAACTCTTGTCGAGGGACCGGACCTGATGGATCTGAATGCCCGGTATCATCTTGATTGGGTGGAGGTAGCTGCGTGGGATTTTGTCTATCTCGGCCTTTTGGCCAGCGGCAGTAGAAGTGGTTCTCGTGCTAACCATCTTGAGGTGTAGAATCCTTTCCCAGATTTTGGTAAATCTGAATAGTATGGAAGGAGTCTGAAAGTGAAGTCTGGATCTCTCTTAGATTTATGCAATCCTGTATCGATGACAGATCCAATGAGCAGGAGGAAACCTGGGTTTTCTCGATGAAAGCACCAAAGTGTTTGCACCAAAATTGGGCAACACCCTTTGGAAGTTTTTGAAGAGATAATAAATGAAGAAATTAAATTGAAAATGAGGATTATCTAACAAAAACTCCAAGTCACAGAAAAGTAAATTGCACGGAAGACGGTAATTTAGAGTGGTTCGGCGTTTTGCCTATGTCCACTATGAAGTTTTATCACTTTATTGCTTAATACTTGAAGATTACAAGTGTTCTAGAGCGAAGTGCAGCAGATAATAGACTTAAATTCGAAATCAGCAACAGTGAAAACGATATGGAGTGATTCTGGTAGCGTCCGGGCGTGCTTTTTCTCTAGAAATTCTCCGATCCCCTTTCTGCATGACCAGGGGTCTATTTATAGGTGTAGGATGCTGATATTTCGTCCAAAATCCGGGGAGACCGCTTCTGGCACGTGAGAGGGCCCACACGCTCGGATTCTAGAAATCCGGGCCTACTTTGGGATAGATTCGAACTCGGGTTCGAATCGATCAAGAATTCATCCAATCGAGGTGAAATTTGGTGTGGACATTCTTCGCGTGCACGTAAGCTCCTATGAAAATTTTATAGCATTTGGAGTTGTAGATCTTGAGTTATGATCGATTCAAGGTTGCATTTTCGGTTGACGTGCTTGGTTCGAATCGATCCCTTCGAATCGATAGGGCCGAATCGATGACTCGAGCATGTGCCTGGTGACGTGGTGCACGCGCTTCTCGAGTTGATCCATCTTTTTCTCCGTGTTTACTGGGTCGAATCCATAGTTTTAGCCTCCTTGACTTGGTGGATTCGAGGTAGTGGATTCGAAGATATGCTCCTTCGAATCGATCGAATGGATGTTCCTTCGTATTGATCAAGGTATGCTATAGTTGATCGACACAAAGGCTTCTCAGCTGAATGAATTCGAAGACGGTCATGGGATGGAGTCGAAGTTCTTCAACTGCATGGATTCGAAGGTCCTCCCCTTGATGGATTCGAAGTAGGGAATGTTCCGATGGACTCGAACCAAGGCCCTGTTCTGATGGACTCGAACCAAGGCTTGCTCGATGGATTCGAAGCAAGGTTATGTCTCGTGGATTCGAACCAATGCATGGCTTGTGGATTCGATCGTGGGACTGATCGCATGGGTTCGAACTTAAAGCTATTTCCTCCACTTTTCATTGGTGATAATTTGAGCATACGAACCCGGATTGACTTGAGATTTGACATGCTGACTTTTATGATCTTTCTTGTCATGTCCCATCAATTGTAGCTCAATCTGGACTCGCAAAAAATTCAGTGATATCCATAGTGAAGCTAAGTATGATCAATCTCGGAGACGAACTGTCCTTTGTTTTCGACCGATTCTCTTGGCATCGCGGCTTTGCCAAAAAGCGGGATAACACTCTTCTCATAGAATGAATTACCAACTATTTATTTCAACTGAAACACCAAGTACAATACTTTAGGTTTTTAAAATAATTTAGAACACTTTATTATAAAATATACTTTAACATTTAAATTGAAACTACTTCAATACTATATTAAAAATATATACTTTAGGAATATTTAAAATGAGGTTACTTTATGAAATATAAAACTATATTTTCTCCTTTAAAACAAAATACCAAGTCACCTTTAAATAATTACTATGACAATAGATTTGAAAAATACTTACTTTAGAATTTAAACATTTAAAAATAATATATTTTCTAAAATGTACTTTCTAAAACAACTTTAAACTTTTAAGTTATACTTATAAATTTGCTTTGAAAACGTACTTGGCTATCCATGGAAATACGCTTCTCTTTCACATCTATTAAAAATAAATCACTATTTATTTCTAAACAAATTTACCCATTCCTTCAATAAATTCCCATCGTGAATTTATTCTTTCAAATATCCACTGATATATTGCTTTACTTTTATAAACCCAGTTTATAAGCCTTATAGACTCAACTTCCCTTTAAAATTCCGATTCCAACACTTAGATCAATTTCCAAATTGATTCCCAATTTTCTCCATTTTGAATAAATTTCTTTACTTACTCAATTTATTGCAAAACCCATTAATTGCATAGTTTATTCCTTAATTATGATTTAAAATCTTTTTAACTGAAAATACCAATTTCACATTTTCCAAATTTCTTCTTTATCCTTGCAAATAAATTCAAACCTTGAATTTTAAAATAAATTCTTTATTTCTTGATATAACATCACTTAAGTTTTAAATTCATTATTTCTCTGTTTACTCAAAATCCCTTTTTCATACCCGGAATTTATTAATTAGAATTTTAAAATCACTTTTATTCCTTTCCAATTCATTCTTATTTTTATTCAAATTCTATATAATTATTTCACTTAAAAATTTACTCTTATATTTCTTTCAAAAATCCAATTCTAAATATTTTGATGACTCAGTGTACCGAAATATATTAAATCAAACCATGGCATCCAATATTCCAATTATTAATATAATTCATCATAGCATATCAAGTAATCATAACACAGAACTATTAGAACAACCTAATAATTTTGAGGAATCCAGTTGGATCCCTCCAACCTGTTTCTCTGCATCCACAGATGTAAGCACAATATAAAATACCAATTCCACTTCGAGGTGGAATATCGCGGTATATGGGTTTATATAATATCATCCGCTATTATGCGGCGCATAGGGTCTTATCCGTTATATAATGCGGGAAATCAATCACTCCAATATATACTATATACTACTATATATAATATAGCACATCAAATCAATTCAATCATTCAACCAATTATTTAAATTTAACCATTTAAATTTAAATAAAACCCAAATGAGTGAGTTGAGTTATATGTAATCTATTTCCAATCCAACTTGATTTCTTCATGATTTAGACCTTGAATAAACATTTTTCATTCTATCAACACTTGAAGTACTTGAACAATCAGTTACCAATTATTAATTTATTTTAAACAATTTGCTCGAATTAAAATTAACTTTAAATCTTTAAAGTGTTTTAACTATTTAAATTCCTCCTTTGAAATCACATCCATTTACAAGAACATTTATATAAGTTTCCAAAATCTAAAATTAAATAAACTTATTATTAATGTAACGACCCGAAAATTTCGATCTCGAAAATTCCAGATAGTTAGGAAAAGAAAAAAGAGATAGAAGAAAAAGAAACAGAAAACCAAACCCAAAATTTGACATACGCAGCGGATAAAATATAATATCACATAAATAATAGTTACACAAAGGAAATTGTACTTGTCAAATTACACTTTATTATATATCAGAGTTACAACAGATTTACAATCACAGAACAGATAAATCAATCTATTTCAGATACTATAATATATCACATCAGAAGCTCTCCATATGTTCCTGCTCTCCAGCTCGCCTCCTGAGCTCCAGAACGTCCTTACCTGAAATCTGTAGCACTCGGTCTGACCCGAGCATTACATTATTATTATTTTCCATAAGTTGTTAGCCAACTTTTAAACTTTAATAATTACCTAGTTTATTTTTACGTAATTATACAAAATACCCAAACAACGGGAAAAAAGAGAAGAACTCATACCCATAGCAGAGCACAGACCAATGCCATCTCCTCTCCCGGATATGAGTCGAAAACACGACCAAGCATGCACGAGACGACACCGAGTTCTTCAATCGGAGCTGGACCCGACATTGCCATCAACCCATCCACGACGCCCCCATCCCCTCAGCATTCCCGCACCCACTCAAACATCTTCGAGGCAAACGAAATCAGCACAATCTCGACTACGAGAACAACTAAGCTCCCATGAACCGCCGTGCCTCACGAAGCACGTGCTTTGATCGACTCGCCGACCAGAAAACCCTGCTACTTCTTGCGAATCTCTTCACCTTCCACTGTCGCTCCTCATAAACGCCGTGATTGCAACGAGGCCGAACCCTCCAACTTCTAGCCTCGCGCGCGTGCTCCTCTCTCGCGATCGCCGCCTCGCCTGACTTCGCCTTCCATGACCCTCTCCATGCCGTGCATGCCACCGAAAAGCTAGGAATCGAACGCGATTAAGTCATGTTTCCCCCTTCTTTCCATTCATTTTTTTAAATTAGGGAACAAAATTGATTCGTGAGTTTGATTTGGAAGGGAAAGGGACGATCAGTTCATAGTCTGTAGATTGATTATGTTGAAGGGGCAGTTCGATTTTGAGTTAGAGATTTGGTTTTCGACCGAGAGAAGAAAAAAGGGTTCTCCATAGAAACTGAAAACAATTGAAGCGGCCATTCCCTTTTTTTTTAGAGATGACACAGGAATTGAACTCAAATTTAAAGAGGAGATAGGCGGCTTTGAAAAGATTTGAACCCAGGTAAAGAAAAAGTTACGTGTTGAATGCCTGCTACAGAGAAGGAAAAAGTTTCGATGTTGAAAGGAAGCAGGCTGAGGAAGGAATCTCTGCTGGGTTGACTATGTATATAAATATATATTATTATTTTTATTTTATTTCTTATTTCATCCAAATCCAAACCGTCTCGATAAATGCAACTTAAAATTTCAAACTCCTATCGAGACGTGCCGCTAGGTGTTCATAATACTATACCCCTATTTCGAGCACAATGTAAAAGGTTTCGTGTCCTAATTCGATCGTATGGAGAAGATAGCTTTTTGGACCAGTTATCAAATTGAATTTTCGATATAGATTTCAGCGCGTTTATCTACCGTATGGCTAAACGATCACTCCAAACACTACGACAATTTAAATCCGATAATAATACACTATTACAGATCCAATGGAACTGGTTTCATCAAATTCCAAGACTATGCCTTGGAAGGCTATTTTCAAATATCAATTTAAACGATATAATTTCAAAACTTAACAAAACACTTTCAAATTAAATTTTAACACTTTTACTATCTTCAGTATCATCAATATAAATTTTACAAGCCTTTAAAATATTTTTTACAAGCTTGAAACTCCATATTTTATATTTTACCCAATTCCCAATTATTAAATTAAATAGTTATATCATCCAACAAACCGCTATGTTAAATTCTGAATCTATTTTATTGAATAAAAACCAAACTTTTCATATTCAAAATCAATTTATAATCCAAATTAAATATTTAAACCCATTTAAATATTCCAAACTCAATGATGAAAAATCCGGGTCGTTACATTCCTCCTCCCTTAAAAGAACTTCGTCCCCAAAATTGCTAAGGCAGACGAATGCCTTAACCCATTAACTTGCTAAAACCCATTTAGTGAAAATCTCATACTCACTTTTTCTAAACTTTAGTTCCAAATAAACAATTAGTTTCGACCAAAACAATTTGTCCTCAACTCCACTTCTAAAATCCTTTTATCTTAACTCTAATTTGAAATCGTTTTGTCGCTAAAAAAAAAAATTCCAAAAATTTTCTAACTCCCAAAATTTTCGGCAGAGTCTCCTTTGTACGGAGGAGCTTTTGCAATTTGACAAGAAATATAATAATATATACATCGACCCACACGGTCGGAAAAACAATAACAGTTCATATTTCCTATTTTTATTGCGTAGGTGTACCTTTATATCGCATTTTTAAGAAAGCGGCTTATTTTTTTAGCATTTTGCACGACCAAAATCCTGCCAAACGGCCTTCAGGCACCTGTAGTTACTCAATTTAAACATATACGCACTATGTATAATAAATTTATAGCATTTCACTTATATTTAAACAGCTAAAACATGGATTCTATAACAATGCATGTCATATACTTTCATAAGCACATATGTATGGTTTCGACACTTATTTTAATTGTTTTTCAATCAACTCTCAACCCATACTATTTAATTTAAGTGATTTACAACTCACTTGCTTGCATACGATTCATTTTTAAACCAAACGAACTTATATTCATTTCAATTGATTCAAAAATCAATTTTATTTACTTCTATTAATTCATAGAATTTTATTTAATCTCATTTTCGTCAAACGATAATTATTTCTATGCAAATTCGGCGATATTTATGTGAATAAACAATTACTCAAGCTTATAATCATTTTAAACTAATTCCAATACAATTTAAATTAAATTCTATTCCATTCTAACTTATTTACAAACCATTCACTTGCATTTCATTCATTCCCGCGTTGGCTTCTTTTAAACCCATTCCATTAATCTTGACAACATTCCATGATAATATTAATAACCATTTCTGAAATTAATTTAACCCAAACTTTTATTTAATGGGCTTTCACCCTTACTCAAAGCCAAGCTTCTATTATTTTTAAACTTAAGTTAATTTACTTTCTTCAAACATTTTCGACTTCATAACTTAAGTTCACTTCTATTTAATTTGATTCTCATCAAATTCAATTAACCCATTCTCTTTATCCATTTTAATTTTAATCCCATTCTCAGTTTGTTAAAATAATATCCAAGTACATATTTAACTCATTTATACTCGAATTGGATTTCATTTGCAACTCAAATCATTTCTATTATTTAATTCACAAACCAATTTTATTAACTCACAATTCAACTTTTATTTAACCAAATTAAACCCCATTAACATATCCAATTAACTCATTTATTTCAACTTAGTCCCTTTCCCACTTGCAATTCAATATTTGATTTTTATCTTCAAAAATCACTTCATTTAATTTTCTTGAGTTCAATCTTATTTTATATCTCAAGTTTGGAAAAAAAATTCATTTCCAAAACATCAAACAATATTATTTTAGACTATTATTTTACTTTTCCATTTTTATTTTAACTTGAGATCTTTACTTAGCCCAAGCACATTTTTATTTACACATTTTCAATTCTTTGATATGTTATCGAAGCTTATTTTTTCCAAATTCAGTATTATTTTCATCTAACTTAGCTTACGCTAAATTCAACTTCATACCCTTCTCTCGTAAATTTATTTGGGTAAGAATTTAATTCATTTAATATCATCTATAACTCATTTGAATTTCTATTTCAATTTTTATTCAACTTACTTCCATTTATTTAAGTAAGAATTTTATTTTCATTTTAATCCAACTCCGACTCAATTTCATTTGGTTTTAGTTAATTTCAATTCAATTCCAACTTAATTTTAATTTTCTCATTCAATCACAACCTATTTAAGTTTCAAAATTTAATTTCTTCACTTCATTCCAAGTTAAAATTTATTTTAACCTTCTCACTTTTACCTTTAATTCTAAAACCCAATCCGTATATTTATCTTCAAAATCATTCACCATTTATAAGTTTATAACTTATCTCCTGATGATCTCAAGGATTCCAGAATTTTTAAACACCCGGCTTTTGTTTCAAATCATTTTGAAATCACCAATATCTCAAAATCACACCTTTCATACTTTTAAACCAATCTTGGTTTTTTTTATCCCCAACAAATTTCCTTTGAAATTTCAAAAACAAAACTAGTTCTTCTGAACAAATCAATTTGGCAGCAATCCGTCGCTTAGAAACTCAAAAATGAACATCGATGATGCTACAGTCATCACCGAAGTTATTTTTCAGCGACTGAAGTGAGCTCAATGCTATATCCCTTCCCAAAATTTATTTAAAACAATTTCCTTTCAGAAATACCTCCAAAATAATAATGCTATTATTTGTCTTCCAAACACTTTGAAAAACACTTCCAAAATCCCCGAGGTTTTAAATTTTCAGATTTTGACTAAAAATCAAATTTTAACGATAATTCTTTGTATAATTTTTTCTCATACAAATTTCCATTTGATGATGCAAGTCATTCGAATTTTTATAATCTTATTTGTTTAAAATATTATCATCCAAACATCCAAGTTATATAACAACTTAAGAAAATATTTCTTTTATATCAAAATATATTTTTGGGTAAAACTATTTCATTTACCTGCTTTCGAAAACAATATTGTGTCGAATTGTTCTATTCAAGTGTTTAGAAACCCCTTCGATACAGTTGTCCATTTTGTGCCGACGAAGGTTCATATACCACTCAATAAATCAATCAACACAATATAAAACCATTTTTGTATCCACTAACAAATACACGCTCATAACTATGTCAATGCTATTTCTAATGAGTAATTCCCAATAGAGCCAAGGTTCACGCTTAACCTTTCAGCTCTGATACCACTGTAACGACCCGCAAACCCGTACCCCTTATGCCAACGCTATTTTCCAACATACCAACCCAAGGTGAATGGAAATACGAACCGTTAGGGTTAAAGAAGAAGAGGTAGAAGAAGAAAATAGAAATCAACATCAGAATCTAACCATCACAGCGGAATAAAATATAATAGATAATAAATGATCTTTACACAAAAACAAATCTGTTTATACATTACATCATCAGAGTATACATAACACACAACTGGACAGTAATCATAACCTGTCCTCACAATCTGAATTCACAGCGGAATTTTTAACACAAATACGGAAGTACGTATCGCCATCCTGCTCATCTCCTGAGCTCCACCGCATCCTTTCCTGTATTCTATAATACTTTGTCTAACCCGAGCATTATAGTGAAATAACACCCGAGTCAGTCTGGAATACCATCGTGAGAAAACCACACTCAAATTGATTATTATAGTTTCAAAATTCTTTTGAAAACAAAAGCATCTCGTAAGACCATGCCACAAATAAACATGTCGGGCTTTTACCTTACGATATCCAAAACACTTTTTATCAAATCCGTCTGATATTATAGTAGTGTCTATAGAAAGTAAAATAGAATCTAGCTGAAATGCTTGCGTCTCACGTTTCAGGAATAGTTGGGCACAATCAAAACCGTAAAGGTGCGTAGGGAGAATGGATTTCCAACTAATGACTAGGCACTGGGGTACCACCTGTCACATCACGTGGCCTAGATCACCGTACCGAGGATCCCTCCCGATCCCCTGCAACACAAGACCGAGACGACCCCTTACTGGATAATCCTGAGTAAGATCACCACGCGGTTGGGATCAGCAACCGCCACACAACCGAAATAAAAAGGGACATCGAGATAGGGATGACCTCACCCTACTGGGTGCTACCCACTTAGCCTTGCTGCATAACCCCTGGTTTTCAGTCATTCCCGATTGATGAGGCTCGAGGCTAAGTGTTACCTTTTTAGAACACATCTCTTAGAATGCTCATCGCTCACCTAACGATGTTCCGAAAGCATTCATCCATACAAGTGCGTCCCAGGTTCGAGCGGAACCGAAGGCACTACTCCCACTACATCCATTTTGGAATCATCCTCAGGTTTAGTAGCGACTAGCCCTTGCACTTCACTGCTCCATCTTCGACTCCGAATTCGTTTTTCCACGTAAACGTACAAATCGGATCGAAGTGGTTTTGAGGAAATAAATTCTGATCTGGTCTCTTCGAAACGATCGGCGCATTGTACAATATTGATAGTCGGTTATTTAACTACTAAATAACATTTACAAACATCCATCAAACATAAATAATTTTCCCAAATTATTTATTAATCCTCGAAATATCTTCGCAAGATATATTTCTATTTTCAAACCTTTGAAAACAGTTTTCGAACCACACTCTTCTCATGGAATGAATTCCCAAATATTTATTTCCACTGAAAACACCAAGCTAAATCCTTTGGGGTTTTAAAATAATTTAGAACACTTTATTATAAAATATACTTTAACATTTAAATTGAAAACTACTTCAATACTTTATTAAAAATATATACTTTAGGAAAATTTAAAATGAGGTTGCTTCATAAAATATAAAACTAGATTTTCTCCTTTAAAACAAAATACCAAGTCACCTTTACATTATTACTACGATAATAGATTTGAAAAATACTTACTTTAGGATTTAAACATTTAAAAATAATATATTTTCTAAAACATACTTTTTAAAACAACTTTAAACTTTTAACGTATACTTATAAATTTGCTTTGAAAACGTACTTGGCTATCAAGGGAAATACGCTTCTCTTTCACAATTACTAAAAATAAATCACTATTTAGTTCTAAACAAATTTATCCATTCCTTTAATAAATTCCCACCGTGAATTTGTTCTTCCAAATATCCACTGGTATATTACTACTTTTATAAACCCAGTTTATAAGCTTCATAGACTCAACTTCCCTTCAAAATTCTGATTCCAACACTTAGATCAATTTCCAAATTGATTCCCAATTTACTCCATTTTGAAATAAATTTCTTTACTTACTCAATTTATTTCAAAACCCATTAATTTCAGATTTTATTCCTTAATTATGATTTAAAATCTTTTTAACTGAAAATACCAATTTTAGATTTTCCAAATTTCTTCTTTATCCTTGCAAGTATATTCAAACCTTTAATTTTAAAATGAATTTTTTATTTCTTGATATAACATCACTTAAGTTTTAAATTCATTATTTCTCTGTTTACTCAAAATCCCTTTTTCATACCCTGAATTTATTAATTAGAATTTTATATCACTTTTATTCCTTTCCAATTCATTCTTATTTTTATTCAAATTCTATATAATTATTTCACATAAAAATTTACTTTTATATTTCTTTCAAAAATCCAATTCTAAATATTTTGATGACTCAGTGTACCGAAATATATTAAATCAAACCATGTAGCCAATATTCCAATTATCAATATAATTCATCACATTATATCAAATAATCATAACACATAATTATTAGAACAATCTAAATAATTTTGAGTAATCCAGTTGGATCCCTCCAACTTGTTTCCCTACATCAACAGATGTTATCACAATATAAAATACTAATTCCACTTCAAGGTGGAATATCGTGGTATATGGGTTTATGTAATATCATCCGCTATTATGCAGCGCATAGGGTCTCATCCCCTATATAATGCAAGAAATCAATCACTCCAATATATACTATATACTACTATATATAACATAGCACGTCAATTCAATTCAATCATTCAACCAATTATTTAAATTTAACCACTTAAATTTAAATAAAACCCAGATGAGTGAGATTAACTCACCATTGATTTTGTATGCAATCTATTTCTAATCCAGCTTGATTTCTTCATGATTTAGACCTTGAATAAACATTTTCCATTCTATTAACACTTGAAGTACTTGAACAATCAGTTACCAATTACTAATTTATTTTTAACAATTTGTTCGAATTAAAATTAACTTTAAATCTTCAAAGTGTTTTTAGCTAATTAAATTCCTCCTTTGAAATCACATCCATTTACAAGAACTTTTAGAAAAATTTCCAAAATCTAAAATTAAATAAACTTATTATTATCATTATTATTATTTTCCCTAAGTTGTTAGCCAACTTTTAAACTTTAATAATTGCCTAGTTTATTTTTATGTCATTACACAAAATTCCCAAACAACAGGAAAAAAGAGAAGAACTCATACCCAGAGCAGAGCACAGACCAAGGCCAACTCCTCTCTCGGATATGAGTTGAAAACACGACCATGCATGCGCGAGACGACACCGAGTTCTTCAATCGGAGCTGGACCCGACATCGCCATCGACCCATCCACGACGCCACCCTCGGCATTCCCGCACCCACTCAAACATCTTCGAGGCAAACTAAATCAGTACGATCTCGACTACGAGAACAAATAACCTCCCATGAACCACTGTGCCTCACGAAGCACGTTCTTTGATCGACTCGCTGACCAGAAAACCCCACTACTTCCAACGAATCTCTTCCCCTTCCACTATCGCTCCTCGTGAACGACGCGATTGCAACGAGGCCGGACCCTCCAACTCCTAGCCTAGCACGCGCGTGCCCCTCTCTCGCGGTCGCCGCCTCGCCTGACTTCGCCTTCCATGACCCTCTCCATGTCGTGCTTGCCATCGAAAAGATAGGAATCGAACGCGATTAAGTGGCGTTTCCCCTTTTGTCCATTCATTTTTTTATTAGGGAACCAAATTGATTCGTGAGTTTGATTTGGAAGGGGGAAAGGGACAATCAGTTCATAGTCTGTAGATCGATTATGATGAAGGGAGGCAGTTTGATTTTGAGTTGGAGATTTGGTTTTGGACCGAGAGAAGAAAAAAAGGGGTTCTCCATAGAAACTAGAAACAATTGAAGCGGCCATTCCCATTTTTTTGAGAGATGACATAGGAATTGAACACAAATTTAAAGAGGAGATAGGCGGCTTTGAAAAGATTTGAACCGATGTAAAGAAAAAGTTGCGTGTTAAATGCCTGCTACAGAGAAGGAAAAAAGTTTCGATGTTGAAAGGAAGCAGGCTGAGGAAGGAATCTCTGCTGGGTTGACTATGTATATAAATATATATTTTTATTTTTATTTTATTTCTTATTTTATCCAAATCCAAATCTTCTCGATAAATGAAACTTAAAATTTCAAACTCCTATCGAGACGTGCCACTAGGCGTTTGTAATGTTATACCCCTATTCCGAACACAATGGAAAAGGTTTCGTGTCCTAATTCGATTGTATGGAGAAGATAGCTTTTTGGACCAGTTATAAAATTGAATTTTCGATATAGATTTCAACGCGTTTATCTACCGTATGGCCAAACAATAACTCCAGACACTATGAAAATTGAAATCCGATAATAATACACTATTACAGATCCAATGGAACTAGTTTCGTCAAATTCCGAGACTGTGCCTCGTAAGGCTATTTTCAAATATGAATTTAAACGATATAGTTTCAAACTTAACAAAACACTTCCAAATTAAATTTTAACACTTTTACTATCTTCAGTACTATCAATATAAATTTTACAAGCCTTTAAAATATTTTTAACAAGCTTGAAACTCCAAATTTTATATTTTTCCCAATTCCCAATTATTAATTAAATAGTTATATCATCCAACAAACCGCTATATTAAATTCTAAATCTATTTCATTGAATAAAAACCAAACTTTTCATATTCAAAATCAATTTATAATCCAAATTAAATATTTAAACCCATTTAATTATTCCAAACTCAATGATGAAAAATTCGGGTCGTTACACTAATAGACAGCATTATCCAGTAATACCAATTGTTAATGTAGGTCTTAGGGTGTGGCATCACACCGGCTTTTAAAGAATTTCATCCCCGAAATTTATACCAACGACTACGTCATGTTATTATCCGCGCTTACCCCAAACAACATAAGCAATTTGTGTACATGCAATTTTGCAACCAAAAATGCACAACTGCTTGGTGCATTACTGTATCATCACACAAAAAAACATATATATGCAAAATGATTTTAAATCGGACCCTACAATATGAATGCATTTATTTTAAAAAAACATTTTTGAAAACATGATGCTAACAACCTACATATACTTGTAGTTCTACATGTATGCAAATTTTGAAAATTCTTTTCATTTAAAAATCCGCATACTTTTATGAATAGAAGCACGGTCTAACCAATTTTTCATCCAATACCCCATCATCTAGAAATCTAACACATCGAAAAATCGCTTTCTAATTGTTACTCCTATGCCGGGAAAAGAATTTAAGTGGAGAATTTAACATTGTTATCACTCTATAAGCTTCCCATTCCCATAGTACATTGACAATTTCCCTGCTGCCCTAGATTTTCTCCAAATTTACCATGCACAAAATGCATAAGGAGGCTTTTTTCAAGCTATAAAACGGAATTGAGTCAAAAAATAGACTCGCGCGCGTCGTTAACAAGATATGAAAATAGAAATTCCATGGCTAAAACAACTTTACCCTTATTATCACTTGCGTTTTATCATATCGTTGATCCTAATGCACTGCTAAATCTACAAATTCTACCTATATTTTCCTTCCTTGCGCCTAATGTGGCGTTCAAAATCAAATATTTCATAGAAATCTTTCTCACTTTTCAAATTTGTACGTGATTTGAAAAATAAATTCAAAAATATTAAAACGTACATTTTCCTTTGAAATAAATTTTTTGGACAAAAACTTTAAAAATTATTTAAGAGCCAATAATAACTCAAACCCAATTTTTTTTCAAAAGAGATACTTTTTTAAATCAAGGGAAACTTATTAAAATATTTTCTCCTCAAAAATTTTGATAATCAAGCCACCATTCAGCATAGTCAGAAGTCAGTTATGCTCGAAACATATAAACTAAATTCTAAAATCTCACGACTAACCTTAACCCACAAAGATTGACATTATATATATATATATATATAATATAGACACATCTATTATTCTTAAAATTTAGCTTTTATTAAGGAACTTGAGAAATGACCCATGATACCAAAAAAACTTTACCTTATCCTTTGGTATAAGTTTCCAACTATTCTTAACTCCTAGTCTTATAATGCATTTACCATTAGTTAAGTGTCTTTATGAGATTTCCATATTTAAATTGTTTCTTCTCCACGCATGAATAATAGCGGCTCATGTATCCAGAAATAGAAGTACAGTAATTAAATAGGAACATTCTCATAATATCATACATGCTTTTTTTTACAAGAGACAACTAATAGTTATGACCAATCAACCTAAAAGAAAAGAACAAATGCTGGAAGGGAAAAGACAATAATCCCATAAATCCTAAAACACTGCCTACAGACTATGAGACGTCTTGCTCCACAGCTGGAGCTCGAGCCATTGTTGCGACCCTTGAATGGTCGTAGTATGGTAGCTATACATCCAATCTCATGCCGTTGGCTCTGCTGGTGTTGCTGGCGGCTTCAGAATCGCCATCTTCTTAAGGGTGGATCTATTAATGCCAGAAGGAATATTCTTTTATACTGCATTTTCATGGATATTCACCTATATTGCCTATAGACGAGAGCAAATGGTGACAATACTGAAGGTAACTCCGTGAAGTGCCGACTTCTTGATTGATAAAATGAATCATAAGGGTACGGGTCCTATTGACGGCGATGCCGCCAATAATAGCACAGGTGGTCTTCCGGATCATAGGATAAATCTGATCATAACTTCTAATCTTTGTGATGATATTGTCCCACATGATATGCACAAATAGATGGGCAGTCGGACGTATATTATCGGTCTTTAAAACACCGACATCTTAGGAAAAGATCTCCTACAAAATGTCTAGATCTGTCATCCCTAAATCATACAAGCCCGCATCCTCTATAGAAACCTCCAAAACCTCAACAAGATCATCATTAGTTAGCTCAATCAGACTCCTTTTATCTCTGAACGAATCATACGGTTACCTTTATCGAAATTCTATGCTAATAGGGCATAAAATAGGTGGATTGCGCTTGGGTAATATCCCGCTCAAAGGTCTCAAAGTGGAAGATCAGTGCAAGTCCTACTGCGATGAATAGCTCCTCTTGCATATAAAAGCGATTAAATATTCTGCTTATTCTAGTCCAGCCAAGAGGTCTCTTAAGCGGTGAGACCAGCATGGCGCGAGAAAGAACTGGCAGTGCATGAAAGTGCTATAGGTTAAGAAGTGGTCGGAGGAAAGAAATAGAGTTCAGATCTGAAGTAGTGGTGGGGCAAAATCTAAAATGCAAAAAACGATGCAAGGGGAACACGAAGCTAGTACTCCTAGGAGGGGGAGAAAAATGGCTTCTCCTGGTGGTAGAATGAAGGAGAGAGGCTGTTAACTTTGGCCAAGGAGGATAAAGATTGGGTTTGGCTGGTTAAGATAGGAGGAGCAAAAGAATACAGCTGGAGGAATTTAGATACGACTATTATAGTTGCTTCCAGGTTCAGGTTGTGTCAAAACTCGTTGAATGGTAGACCTCTCTAAGTTTTCTGCTAGGTGGTCAACCGCAAGATAGGTTTTGGGCGTTGGTTGAACTTGGGCCAAATTAAGGTCAGATTAAATAATAATTATCTTGTGCCATCTCCTTTGAACCGATACGATCTAAAAATTTCTTGTCCTCATCATGGTGGTGTCAATGCCAACTATCTAGTTTCGAAACATTCTCCAGTAATTCATAGTAGTCCCAATAAAAACTGCTATAACCAACAACACTACCAAAAACCCAAAAGTATTCCAACTACTATTCCACATTATATGGAAATATTCCTTCTAATAGCTGGCAGATAGAATGTAACGACACACTATTTTAGACCATTCAAATCGACAATAAAACCACACATGTCTGACTTGAGTAATTCAAAACAGTGGATTGTAATAAAATTTAGAGCAAATAAAACCAATTACAGAATCACAGACACAGATAAATCAGAATAACTCGCAGAAGAAATAAAATAGCAATAGTAGTTCTTGAAGCTACCATAAATACAGTCTCAAACACAGTCTCAAAACAAGTACAAAATACCATAGTCCGAAAAGTAAATACAACAGAAATCCCAGATACATTAATGTCCACTGGTATTTAGGCTAAATAGAAAATACTGAAAAGAAATAGATAGCAACTACATAGATAAATGATCTCTAGCAATCCTAGCTCCAGAAGGTGAATTCCAAAGCTGAAACTTAGGATGACCCGAGCATAAGAAAATAAACACAAATACTTGAGTCAGGACATACATACTTATACAATGTAAACCAACTCAAGTGAACTGTAATACAATGTGCAAGTAACTTAAAGGATGCTTGGGATGGCCCATCCTCTAAGGCACTGTTAAACTATTTACTATGTAGTAATATACACTATTATAAAATGTCTGTTAGTAAAGTTACTTAAAAATAGCGTTAAGGAGTTACCCAATATCCCCCTTAACACATAAATAGTCCTAGTTGTTTATCCAATATCGCAGTCCCTCCTGACCGGGAAGCCATCAGAGGATACTCCACAGGCTACGGCACAAAACCAAAATCGTATAAGGCACGCTAGGGTAGGTGACACGGCACAACGAGACAATGCCATGGTACCAATCACGCATCCGGACTGGTGGTAACGCGTAGCATCCACTACCGCCCACCTCGAGCCACACTCCCAAAGTCAAAGGTGCGCAACAATCAATCACAAGGTAATAGAATGGCATACGAAGAAGTGTGTCCAATAAGAGGAGTTACCTCATTGGCCCGGAATCGCTCCTGTTTTAGCCACCTTATGCCAACTCATGAGAGTCGGGTCCACGTATATACCTCAATAGAATGTCGCCACCATCCTACTTTATTCTGGAATCTCCATCGTGTACACGGTTGTTAAAGTGGTTTTCGGAGTTGGCAGAGAGTATGACAACTTCCGATCCCGGTCTCTTTAACAAACCAGCATTATAATTACCCATGGTTATATATTTCAAAAATTGTTTATATTTCACTTCAAACATATTCATTTAGACCATTTAAATTCAATGTCAAATAATATTCATTTCAAAGTTGTAGCATTCCTAAGTTCATTCATTCAATTATAAAATTTCTAGAACATTGTAAATTTCAGCTACAACAACACTTATAAAATGTTACGGTAGATATAGTAATATTCCAAAAACATTGTCATTTTCAGAAATAGCAGCACTTATAAAGTGCTACAGTAGGTATTTAGTTATATTCAAAACAATTCAAATTCAAAAACCGCAGCACTTCGAAAATGCTACCGTAGGTATATTTAGTATATTCAACACATAGTTCAAATTCAGAAACTGCAGCACTTTAGAAATGCTACTGTAGGTATATTTAGTATATTTAACACATAGTTCATTAAACCACGGCATTTTCGAAAAGCTGCAATTTCTATTATAAGTTTTACTATACCTTTTAAAACAATATATCTTCAACTTTTCTCATTTTTAAATTATCAAACTTATTTCACTTTTCAAAATTATTTATTTATTATTACATAACTTATAATTTTAAAAAAATAACATTTTATTAATAAATATCCAATTTAAATTAAAATTCATTTGTTAAGTCAAATACTTTATAAATTGCTTAATTTTATTCCACCAAATAAATTAATACTTTATTTAAAATACCCATTTCATAAATAAAATATTCTTATCACTAAGTTAAGCTTAAAATTCCATTTGAACTCAAATTTCCAATTATAAAGTCGAATGAAAATTTACATTTTAATCATTAATTTGCTTATACAATTTAACTTATAGAAATCACTATAACATTTTTTTTAAATCATTTAAATCCAATTTAATTTGAAATTTCATATTTTATATTTCAAAAATACTTAGTAATCTCTAGAAAATATTTAAAATTAACCATGGGTCTGTATATAATTATCTAACCTAGGTCAAGTGATATAGATATATCATTTCAATCCGTAATTTAAAAAGAAAAATCTGGGTTCTATCATTTCAAACCCGCAATCCCAAGTGAAATAAAATAAATAAAAAATCGCTTGAGCCTATCGTTTCAGCTCATAACTTTTTTTCCTTATTCTAACATCCGTTCGGGTATGTATCATTTCAATCCATAGTGATTCTATTCTACTGGGAACTTGCAGTGTGAGAAACAATATATAAAATAAATAGTAAAACATATCATATGATGTCAGGCGATACAATAGATATATAATCAGGTAATATCATCATATAATCTCAGATAACAGGCAGATGTGAGCATATAGCATTGCGTATCAACTATTACAGTTTAAGTGACATTGTTTCACATTTATATAAGTACGATTTGTCTAGAGTGAATAACTCACCTTCTAAAGCTAGAGATCAAATTCAAAACATAAATCCAAACACCGCAAAGCACGAAAAGGCACGACAAGATTTGAGAAGAAGTAACACCCAAATTCAAATCTTATAATCAAATAAATAAAAAAATTATAAGTATATGATTTAACACAAACAAATATGGATTAAACAATGAGAATTATGAATCAAAAATGACATAAACTTGCTTTAATCAATCAAGTGGGGGATCGCCCACCATCAAATGGGCTCGGCCGTCACCAAACTCGGCTGAACCATGATGTTTAGAGGCAAGCTAGGCTCGGTTAGGTGGTCTTTGGGTCAAGCAATGCATGGCTAGGGTATAGAAAATGGAAGGCGAAGCAAGTAGAGGCATAAGCATGGATGAAGAGGAGTTTTTGGGCTCGACCTAGGGCTACGTGGCCCGACCTATTAGTGTTGAGGTGTATTATTTCTTCTAAATTCGGCATTCTTGATGAAATCCGATATTACTTGCCACTTTCTTAATCTTTACAATCGACATCCTTCTTTTATTATTTGATATTCGTCATCATCTTATAATTTGTCATCTATCCTTTATTTCATATTCCTTAGTCCCATATATGCAATGGTTCGACATCTTTTATAAGCCCAACACCTCCATTCTTTGACATATTTGGCATCCTCTTGTTCCATGATACTTCAGGCTTCGGTGGTTTGGTAACTCCACATGGTAGTCTTCAGGTTTGACACTTTTGCATGATAGAGACACGATATCTATTGATATTCGATACCACTTTGGTTTGCTATAAGTTCGTTATCTTGAGAAGTTGTTTGAACAAAGTATCTCCTTTTCTTTACATACTCGACAACCTTTATAGCTGTTGAGGCTTGTAGTTCGGCACCTTCCTTTTATAGTTAAATATTTGGTACCCTATTGTGGCTTCATATACATTCTTTGCTTTTCACTCTACAACATCATCATGTATTGTAGAAGTTCGACACTAAATTTTTGCTTGAGCATCCAATGCCCTTGGTTGTGGAGGTTTGTTGTCCTTTATTGAGCACTCAATTGCTTTTCCTTCTTCATTGTTCGACATCTCTTATTATCTTGGGACTCACCATATATCTCCAGGCATTTTATACCTTTATTTATGATAACATTTAACCCTATTGTGTAGAAGAGTATTATACTTTAATATAATGTTGACTTTTTAGGTTACTGCTTTGATACATTTGTTTCCTTGATATCTACATTGCTTCCCATTGGTATTCTATTTGATCTCATTCGTCTATTTAAATTGAAATCAATGCTTTACATTGTTGCCTTTTCTCCCTACAGATACCTGTCTCCTTCTTCCTCTTCAACATTTTACCTACAGTTTAAACTCGAGAAAAGCAATTTAAATTTCCTTACTTTAATAATAAACTTTTTTGATCTCTTTTTTTCTTCGAGCTCGATTTCAAGGTGTCCTCTATTTTGCTTAGTTTAAACAAAAATGCAACAAAGGGATTTTTTAGTTTTTAAAATTAGGGCTTTAATCGATCGGGTGTTTTTATGTATATTCTAGGATTGGATTGGAAATTTAACCATGTACTTGTTATAATTATGTAAAGTTTAATGTTTGAATTCGAATGTAAATTATGGAAAACTTATTTTTTAATTGACCGAAGTTGTTGTGAATTCGATAACTTTCTAGGGTTCTGCCAATGATAGGATCGATACTAATCTCAACACTTAACTGATAATCTAATTAATCGTTAAAAACTCGATATCTTCTTTAAAATCCAGTAACCTTTTGCTGATTAAACTCTGGTTCACAAATCCTATATCCTTTGAGATTTGACATTTAATTTGAAATTTGGGGTGTGTGTATGTGTATTTTAGGCTTCACTAATTAGAGTTTTGACAACCAGTTAGAGGTTCAACAGCTATCTAGAAATTCGGTAACCATTTATGAATCTGACAATGGTTCGAAAGATTATCATTTTAGTTATAAACCCGGTAACTTCATAGTGTTTTTCTATCCCTTTATAAATTCTAAAACTAATCAAAGAGTTGTTATATGGGTTACAAACTCAATATCTTATTTAAGTTTGATACAATGCTGTGGTTTTGGAAGTAGTTATAGTATTGTAGGCTCATAAACTATTTATGCATTTGACACCATACAAACTCGATAATTGATTGAGCATTTCTTAACAATTTTAAACTTACTTTATTATTTATGAACTCGATACTTTATTATGGATCCGACGTTGGGTTACTAAGTTCGACACTTTATTATAATTCCAACAAGGTGCTATAAGCATGGTATCTTGATCAAACCCTAATGACTAGTCATGTTTTTGTCATTCAGTTATAAATCCAATAAATTGTTGATGAGTTTTCAATTGGCTATAAATACTCGGAATATTAATAAACGTGATATCTTATTATTGGTCTAATACCTATAGATGAACTTCTTAGTAAATTATCAAATTGTTACAAGTTCTATGGTTAGTCTTTGTTTTGGCGCAGACTAAATAGTTAGTTAGTTTTTATAACATAGTAATCCATTGGTCTTGGGCAATACCATTTGACAGATAAACGGTTGGAAAAAGAATCCGGTAAGGGCGCTAAACCTCCTCCAACTTTCGAGAAAAGTAACTATAGACTAATTCATCTCTTATTACCTCTTGTGAGAAATGTGGATTATAGATCTTAAGGCTGAAATAACACTAGATGTTGGGATGAATAGTGTTTTATGGATTTTATAAATCTTTTTGAAACATATTTAATTTAATCACCAATAAATGCAATTCACAGACACAAATATAATCGCAGAATCAGACACAGATGCAAATACTAAATAAAAGCAGTGAAGGAAAGAATACAAAAGGATTTTATACTGGTTCGCAGTTACCCTACATCCAGTCCCGTACAATTGTACAGATTTCTTATTAAAATAATCTCCCATAATACACCCTCGGTTTCAAGGCTACGAGGTACACTCTCCTGTATTCGAGTCTAGGGCAAACACTCTTGATTTAACCAGGTTACAAGATCACCTAATTGATTTCCAGGGCTACAATCACACCCAATTGATTTCTAGGTTCAACCGCACCTTTTACTTAACAGTTTGATATATAAAAGATCTTATAACTCTGAATAGCACTAAGATTTTATGGAGAGAGTGGCAGAGAATTAAACAAGAGATAATCAAGTTTGATTCACTTTGTATTTTGGCAGAGTATAGTTTAGGACTCATTAGAATAAATGTGGAAGATGAAGAGGAGAGAAAATATATGAAATCTGGTAAAAAAATTCGTTGAGAACTACTGGTATTTATAGTGGAGTAACAGCCATATCTATTCGTGAAAAGATACGACAAAAAGACACTTCTTTTGAAAACTTGAATTTTGAATTTAACGGACACCATGTCGACATGGGGGGTTGAGGGATGTCGACATGCTCTAGGCAAAATTGATGTTTTGATTTTCTTATTAAAATTGGTTTCTATAATTTATCAAAATAATTTCTAAACTTTGTAAATATATTTGAATATAGTTTAAACATATAAAAGAGTTTGGAAAGTAATTTTGAATATATATAATCTTGATAAATAAAGTGATTTAAAATTTGCATGTATAAATATTTTAAAGCTAAATATTTTAAAGCTACCAATGCCATGTAAAGTTTCTGAAACACTATAGCGGTCAAAGCACAGAAATGCTATAAAAAAGAATTTGTAGTACATAAAAAATGTTATAGAAGAAAATACAGTGTTTTAGAAACCTTATCTAAAGTTCTAGGCCTGTTTTTAACATGACTTTGCACTAATTTTATGACTAGATTTTGAGAAGTAAATAATTGATTTTTGACCCAATTTTTTAAAATAGTTAATATAACTAATGTACTTAAAAAACATAAAAATAATAATGAAAAAACATGTGTAAAGATACTTGGCATTATGGATGTAAAAATGCTTTTATTAAAGAACAAGTGTAATGACACGTTTCATCTTGCATGGATGCCACTATCTATTCATGTGACAAGTGCCATGTGATGTGGCACAATCTTATTAATTGACGAAATCTATAAATAGAGCCTTATTCCAACATTCGAAATTCATTTTATTAATTTCTTAAAGACATAAAATTAGTACCTTAAAAGAAATAGAGCACGATAATTAAAAATAACATTAGAAAAGTTGAAATCAAAAATGAAGGTATGCTTTTCTACTTATTATAGTTGTAATAAATTAAGTAAGATTTTATTTGAAAGGAACACATTTTAAAGGACTTAAACAATTTGGACAGATATACCAATATGTATACTATTGTGTGTCGATATGTGGACCAAAATGTCAAAACTTATAAAAGAGATAAATTTCTATACCAAACTAAATGCATAAATATATATTCCTAAATGCAATAATAAAGATGAAATAATAGTAAACCGTACCACTTTTTTCTCTCCTCCATCTTTCTAACTTTGTTATTCTTCGATTTTCATTAACCATACGTATCTTTCAGAATTTGATGACAAGATCTATTCTACTGCGACGGGCTTGTTTTTCTAATCAGCGAAGTATATTCATTAGTTGAATTTGAAGACCGTATGAGAAAGATACAGATGATTTAGTATATTGATCGACTTGGCGCCAAAAATTTGAATTTGAATTTTGAATGAATGGAAACTTCAACCACTATAAATATTCCCAACAGTCACCACTTTTCATAAAAGTTTCTCTTATTCTTTTCCCTTTTTTTCTATTTACTATCAAACTTCTAGAAGGCATATATCCTTCCTTTCTTAACAGAAGAGGATGAAACCAGCAAAAAATCGAAGAGCAAGGCAAGGGCTGTGATCTAGTAATAGTTCGATGATGAATTTGGATGGTATTGTGGTGCAAAAGGCAAAATAGTAAGAGAAGTGCAGGAAATCCTATACACAGTTTTAAGTTTTGGATAGCCAACTTCAAACTGTCATATCTGATTCAATTTTGATCAGAATTTGATGATCCACCATCAAAACAACCGTAGGAATAAGGACTACAAAAAGGGAAATGGAGTTGGGACAAAATACGCAAATATCTGGATGCAATTTGAAGAATACCATTGACAGTTTTGCTTTACTTTTCTCTTTGTTTACCAAAATTTCATTTGACCATAACATGGTCAATTCTTGACGGATTCGTACGAAACCAGTGGCATTGCGAAGCAGAAGGAGAGAAGTACGGTATAAAATCAAGTTTTAGATAAGTTTAATATTGATCTGATACCCATTTCAATTTCGATTGCCATTATATATCCATTTGTTCTTCTTGATCGATGAATGATTATCTGTTCTGTTTTAACCAACGGTCATTAGATATAACTTTTCTCCTGCAAAATAGCATAACATTTTAAAGAATCAAGTGAATCTTCAAAATAACTAAATATAGTTTTAAACAACAATATCATGATGATTCTATTACATATTGATATAAAAATAGTGTTAATAATTTTATCAAAAAAATTGCCATTTTAAAATTTTTCCAAAATCAGATTATGAAATTTTTGAAAACCAATGCTCCGATACCAAATGTGAGAAAGGCAAATTATGGATCTTAAGGTTAAAATAACACTAGAGGGGGGTAAGTAGTGTTTTATTGATTTTCTAAATCTTTTTGAAACTTATGTAATTTAATCACCAACAAATGCAATTCGCCGACGCATATATAATCACATAATCAAACACAGATGCAAATACTAAATAAAAGCAGTAACGGAAAGAATACACCAGGATTTTATACTAGTTAGAGTTACACTACATCCAGTCCCGTACAATCATACGAATTTCTTATTAAAATAATCTCCCAGATTACACCCTCGGTTTCAAGGCTACGAGTTACACCCTCATGTATTCGAGTCCAAGAGAAAACTCTCTTGATTTAACCAGGCTACAAGATCACCTAATTGATTTCTAGGGATACAATCACACCCAATTGATTTCAAGGCTCAACCGCACCTTTTACTTAACAGTTTGATTTACAAAAGATCCTATAACTCTGAATAGCACTGAGATCTTATGGAGAGAGTGGCAGAGAATCAAACAAGAGATAATCAAGTATGATTCACTTGGTATTTCGACAGAGTATAGTTTAGGTTTCTTTAGAATAATGGTGGAAGATGAAGAGGAGAGAAAATTGTTATTCCTTGAGATGATGGTTTTGATGACAACAACCTTAGGACTTGTTATAAAATATAAATAATGTCGTTATATTTAGATATATATGTATATGCAAGATATAAACATACAGGTACCAAGAATGAAGACTGTACAGTATAGAGATTCAAGACTAAAGATATCAAGATTGATGATTCATGAGTACCAAGATACCAAGAGTTAAAGATTTCAATAGTATAAGATAAGTATTGAGTCAAGAATTATGTTAAAATTTCTTGAAAGCACTTACATATTTATTTAAAATTTATTGGTGATGGATCCACTTCGAACCTATTAAATGGATGGAACCCTAGTGGGATGGAACCCACGACAATATCTAATGGAACATGTAGTGGTCCTATTTTGATATAAACTAATTTTATAAAAATGTTTTTCAAAAATATATCTCTTGTTTTTAAAAATATTTTCAAAACTTTATTTTCAAAAAGAAATCTCTCTTAGTTTTAAATATTTTAGCCTCAAAACTATTTTTATCATTTTTAATATTTTGATTTCAAAATTGTACTTGTTTTTAAACCATCTCTTGTTTTAAATATTTAGCTTTAAAATATGTATATACTCAGATTATAAATCACTTTATAGATTAAGATTATATGTATTAAAAATTACTTTCTAAACTCTTTTATATGTTTAAAATATATTCAAATATATTTACAAAGTTTAGAAATTGTTTTGAAAAATTATAGAAACCAATTTAAATAAGAAAATCAAAACATCAATTTTGCCTTGAGCATGTGGACATCCCTCAACCCCCCATGTCGACATGGTGTCCGTTAAATTCAAAATTCAAGTTTTCAAAAGAAGTGCATATTCGTCGTAATATTTTGCGAAGAGATATGACAGTTTCTCTATTATAAACACCAATAGTTCTAAACGAATTTTTTATAAGATTTCGTATATTTTCTCTCCTCTTCATCTTCCACATTTGTTCTAAAGAATCTTAAACTATACTCTGCCGAAAGACCAAACGAATCAAACTTGATTATCTCTTGTTTGATTCTCTGCCACTCTCTACATAAGATCTCAGTGCTACTCAAAGTTATAGAATCTTTTATAAATCAAACTGTTGAGTAAAAGATGCGGTTGAGCCTTGAGATAAATTGGGTGTAATTGTAGCCCATAAAATCAATTAAGTGATCTTGTAGCCTGGATAAATCAAGAGAGTTTTCCCTAGACTCAAATACAGGAGGGTGTACCTCATAGCCTTGAAACCAAGGGTGTAATCTGGAAGATTATTTTGATAAGAAATCTGTACGATTGTACGGGACTAGATGTAGAGTAACTCCAAACCAGTATAAAATCCTGATATGTTCTTTCCTTTAATTATTTTATTTAGTATTTGTATTTGTGTTTGATTCTGTGATTATATCTGTATTTGTGAATTTCATTTGTTGGTGATTAAATTACATTTGTTTCAAAAAGATTTAGAAAATCCACAAAATACTATTCACCGCCTAGTATTATTCCGGCCTTAAGATTTGTAATCCGCATTTCTCAAAATTGGTATCTGAGCTTTGGTTTTCAAAATTTTCATAATCCGATTTTTGAAAAATTTTAAAATGGCAATTTTTTTGATAATATTATTCACACTATTTTCATATGATACGTAACAGAATTATCATGATATTGTTGTTTAAAACTATATTTAGTTATTTTAAAATGTCACTTGATTCTTTAAAAAGTTATGTTGTTTTGTAGGAGAAGAGTTATGTCTAATGACTATTGGTTAAAAGACAACAGATAATCATTTGTCGATCAAGAAAAAAAAATGGATATATAATGGCTATCGACAATGAACTGGGTACTAAATCAATACAAAACTTTTGATTCTCAACTACAACTTGATTTTATACTTCGCAATGTCAATGGTCTCGTGCGAATCCGTCAAGAAATGACCAAGTTATGGTCAAATGAAGTTTTGGTGAACAAAGAGAAAAGGAAAGAAAAAATGTCAATGGTATTCTTCAAATTGCATCCAAAGATTTGATTATTTTGTACCAAATTCTTTTCCAGAGTGTATTTCTTGTTCTTACAGTCGTTTTGATGGGAGAATCATCAAATTCCGATCAAAATTGAGTCACATATGACAGTTTGAAGTTGGCTATCCAAAATGAAAAGTGTGTACGTGATTTCCTCATTTCTCTTACTGTTCGGTTGATTGCACCACAATACCATCCAAATTCATCCCCAACAAATGAAGGAGATATGCCACTGGCTTCATCCAATTCCGTTAAGAAACGAAGGAGATATGCCTTCTATAAGTTTGATAGTAAATAGAAAAACGGGAAGTATAAGAAGAAAAACTTTTATGAAAAGTGGTGATTGCTGAGCCTATTTATAGAGGTTGAAGTGTCCTTTCATTCAAAATTCGAATTCAATGTTTTGACGCCAAGTTGGTCAATCTACTAGAATCATCAATATCTTTCTTATACGGTCTTCAGGATTCGCAAATGAATATACTACGATGATAAAAAAAACAAGCCCATCGCAATAGAACAGATTTCGTCGTTAAATTATGAAAGATATAATTATGTGGTTCAAGATAATGGAAGAGTAAAAAAGTTAGAAAGATAGAGGAGTGTAAAAAGTGGTATGCTTTACTATTATTTTATCTTTATTATTGCATTTGGGAATATATATTTACGCTTTTAGTTAGGTATGGAAATTTATCTCTTTTATAGTTTTTGATATTTTGGTCCATATATCAACATACCATAGTATACATATCGATATACCAGTTCAAATTTTTTTAAAAGTCTTTTATAATGTGTTTCCTTTCAAATGAAATCTTACCACTAATGTATTACAACTATAGTAAGTAGATAAGCGTACCTTCATTCGTGATTTCAACTTTTCGAATGTTGTTTTTACTTCTAGTACTCTATTTCTTTTAAGATACTAATTTTATGTCTTTAAGGAATTAATAGAATGAATTTGGAATGTTAGAATAAGGCTCTATTTATAGATTTCTTCAATTAATAAGATTGTGCCACATCACATGACACTTGTCATATAAATAGATAGTGACATACATGCAAAATGATACATGCCATTACACGTGTTCTTTAATAAAAACATTTTTACATGCATAATGCCAAGTATCTTTGCACATGTTTTTTCATTAATGTTATGTTTTTAAGTAGTTTGCTTATATTAACTACTTTAAAAAATTGGGTAAGAAAAATTAGTGCAAAATCATATTAAAAACAGGCCCAGAACTTTAGATTGGATTTCTAAAACGTTGTCTTTTCTTCTACAACCTTTTTTAAGTGCTACAAATTCGTTTTTCTAGCATCCTGTGTTTCGAAACTCTGTAGTGTTTCAGAAACATTTCACAGCATTTTGTAGATGCTGCAGATTCTGCTTTATAATGTTTTGAATATATTTTATTGCAAATTTTTTTTATAGCATTCTGTAAATGCTGTTTTTTCTGTTTGAAACTTTAAATTATAAAAAAACAATATTTAAACTAAGTATTTTTCTCTATTCTCTTTAGAGTTATTTTCTAACTTATATTAGAACATTTTAAAATTAATTTCATGTTAAATATTTTTTAATAATTAATTAAATTTTTTAATGTAAGAGGCCTTAATATAACATATGCTTATTTTAGTTTTTCAATCTTTGTTATATCATATTTCATTATGATATTTTTAAAAAATAAAAGGTGTTTAAACATGTTTCTAAATATTTTAATCAATAATAGTTTAATATATAGGTTTTAATTAGTAAGTTAAGTACTTTACAAACATGGAAGTTTGTATTCTCAAAAAATAAATAAGTTAAAAAGATTATTTAGAAAAAAATTATATAAGGAGGCTATTAATTTTTATAAAAATCATATTTGATCATAAATAGTTTAAGTCCATATTTCTTAGCATTTGATTTTGATATTAAGTTTGATTGCTACCTTTATTAAGTTTGATTGCTACCTTTCATGATTACGTTATTGTTTTAATACCATTTATTACCTTTAAACTCTTGTCTTTACTACTCCTTCATTCCCATTCATTAGTTTCCTTAACCTAAGTCTAGTAACTGGTGTGTATTACCTTTGTTTGGTTGAAGTGATTTATAATAAATAGTTTGACATATGTTGTAACATTGTCATTTTTAATCAAATTCAAATCGGTAATTAATATAAAGTTTTGATTAAAATTGTGAAATAATTTGAATTTTCCAAATTAAATAAGATAGGTGCCTGTTTATTTATATGAATAGACTGTAATTTGAAATTTGAATTTGAAATTTTCTAAAACAAAGAATATATGTTGTCTATTTATATGTATATAGATTGATTTTAAATTGCATTCTGAATTTGAAACTCTAAAATAAATATTTTTGAAAATAAACTGAATTTAATTTGGGAATTCAATTGTAGATATTTTAAAAATAAATTGGATTTATTAACCTTAAATTTCAAAAGTACTATATATATGATTATTATTTGTGTATAATTTTTTTTCAAATCATTTTCTTTAAAGTTGTATAAATGTAAATGATAGGAGAATGTGTGAATGAAAATATTATATATATAAACCAAAATTGAGATAAATTTAATTAAAATAAGATTTAAATTTTTTTTTATATACTTTCTTTTTGGAATTGCTTGAATTAAATTTGGTTTGTAAATATATAATGAGATTGATTAAATGGTTAGATTTCTTTTTAATTTTAGTTTGTATATATGTTATAATTTATTACACAAGGGTTTAAACATAATTTTTAAAGCGGAAATTAGCTACAAGGGCCTCTTTAGCAAGTGGAATTAGTTTATAGAACACACAACTAAAATAATTACTTTCAAGGAAAAAACGTAAAATAATTAGTTTCTTGGGCCTGAAAACCTATGAAATTATGCCCTTGAAAGTCAATGGACTACTAACTTTATCCTTGAAAGTAATTATTATGCTGACTTTGGCCTTGAAAGTAATTTCTTTGAATGTGTGTCCTAGAAACTAATTGGACTTCAAAGTTTGTCCTTCTGGTGAAATGCCCCATTTTTAAATTTCTTTAAAGTGAAGGTTTAAACAAAAATTACTTTCATTTCAACGAACGTAAGGTGGAGATTACATGCATTAACATATGTTGCCTAAATATAAATTAAAATTAACAAGTGTTAACATAGTAAGGATGAGTTAAACAAGTGTCTCATTTTTAAAAATTTCTTTTTAATTTTAAAATTAAGAAATAAAATGATAACAAAGTTTATGTATCATTCTATATTCTTCCTTTCTCATTTTCCTCTATTCCAAAGCTAAGATCAAACCTGAGAAAAACAAAATGAAAATTCGAAATTATCTCAAAAACAAAAACATTTTTCAGGCTTCAAAGATTGGAAAAAACTTTTCCAATAACCTGAATCAAGCAGAACAAAACCTAAAGCATCTTAAAACCTGAGAAGGAATTCAAATAAAGGCTTCAAATTTGAAGCTGTAGATCATCTCAAAAATAGAATCAAACCTGGGAATTATAATCAACAATCAAAACAAAAACAAACCAGAAGCAAGCTTCAACCTGGAAGCTATAAACCAGAAGATCAAAACAAAAGGAAATCAAGCAATCTGCAACCTGATCTAAAGCTAAGCCTAGCAGAAAATTCAAGTTCTAATGCAACTCAGTAAAACAAATCAAAGTTTTAGATCAAAGTATTTAGCATTTCTAGATTTTAAAATCATTTCGAGGCCTTTTTTCTTTCAAAATAGGTGAGCAAACTTTTGAAACTATATACATGAATTTTGGTTTGCGTGTGATAATTATGTGTGTGATAATATTTTAGTTATAAATATAAATGCACGTGTATAAATTTAAAAAAATGCCTGTGCATGTCTGTAATATGTAAATATATATAACCTGTTCTTATTTTGCAGGGTTTAAAACAAAGTTAAAATTCAAATCTTCTCCTTTAAATTCTGATAGACTGTGGTATTTAAATAAATTATGGTCGTTTAGTTATAAATTAAGATTTAAAATATTTTTAAGTATAGTAGGTTTGATTTTATCTGGAAAATTGTAAATAAACTGTGAAACTCTTAAAACATGTTAATTCCGAACATCATAATTTGCTGATTTATTTATATGATCGAAATCACCTTGGAAATCATGATTTTAAAGGGTTAATCAAAAATTTAAGTTTAGGAACCAGGGAGAAATGTGGAGTTGATCAAAATTGGTATTGTGGTCGAATGCCATCGATCGACAAGTTTATATGTATCGTGATCGTGGTGGAAGGTTGCTTGGGTGTCGTAGATTAATGGAAAAATGGAAACAGAATTTATAGATCGCCGTGGGGGTGGCGCAGCGTTGAACTAGGGTTTAAGCCTAGTTTATGGTAGTGGTTGATTTCAAGGTAAATGTGGTGTCGTCATCGGGGATAATGGGACCGGGTGGAAATAGAGCAGGGGGCTATAGTGAGGCTTTGTTGTGGTTTGCATGGCCTCTAGTGTTCTTGGTCGGAGGGATGAGGTGATTTCAGGTGTCTGGTTGGGTTCCAGGTTAGGATGAAGAGGTTCGATTTTGATTTCAGGCCAGATCATAGAAACTGGGAGGTCATGGTGGTCAGAGAGTTGTTTGGTGATGTGCTGATGCTTGTGGCAATGATCAGAGAAGCTTCGATCATCTGTGCACGTGCATGAGCATCATATGTATCTGGTTTTTTTTACAAAGTTGTGGCAGAAGAAGAAGACTCGAAGGAGGTCTCGAGTAATCTGGTTAATGGCTCGAGTGGGCGTACGGGTTTTACTCGCGTATATTTCCAGCATTTTAAATTTTAAATTTAAATTATAAAAAATAGTACGGGTATTTACTCGAAGCCATACTTGGGTAAGCTTACAAACGACTTGGGTGAAAACCCGAAGTGTCTCGATTTTAAATATATGCCAGTTTTGGAATTTAAATTTAACAAGTTTTTATTAAGTCAAGATTAAATATTTTCTTTTTTAATTCTTTTAAAACATAATAGATGTTTTATGTTGGTTTTGGAATTGGTTAAAGGTTTAAAATAATTATTTTAAATTTATTAAATTTAAGATATTTTATTTTATACCTATTATTTAAATTTAAGTTTATTTAAATAAGTTTAAATGATGTAATGTAATAGCTTTAAGTAACTTAAAGGGTTTAAGTTAACTTATGTTGAAAAAGGTTACTAAATAAATTTGAGTGAAATTAATTAATGAATAAAGATAAATAGTTTATCTTTTAAATTAATTAAGGTCTTGAGTAATTTCTTAATGAAATTTGAAAATGATGTTAAATTACCTAAGGTAATTAACCAATGGTTGATTAATTGATGTGATTAGTTAAAGGTTAATTTATCAATTAATTTTAGTATAATTACTTACTTAAAGGATGATTAATTAATGATAAGTAATTAAAGGTTAATTACTTAATGAAATTAATTAAATATAATTACTTAATGTAATTGATAAAGGATAATTACTTAATGTAATTAAGTTAAAGGTTGATTAATTAATGTAAGTAATTAAGGATAATTAATTTATTATTAAAGATTAATTAATCAAATGATTAAAGGATAATTAATTAAAAGGTAATTAATTAAGAGTTAATTAATTATTGTAATCAGTCAATTAAAGGATAATTAAATAATTAAAAGTTAATTATTTGATGACAATGGTTAATTACTTTATTATTAAAGCTTAATTAATAAATGACTAAAGGACAATTGATAAAAATGGTTTGTAATCAATTAATATTAATTAACCAGGTTTGCTAATTTATTTATAAGTAACTGATCTGCTTTAAATTAATCAGATGATTAATTGATCTTACTTATGGATGTTTGGATTATATTCAATGTTTGAATTGTTTGATATCCCTTATGTGTGATATTCTGTGATGTAAATTGTTTGAATTGAGCGGTGTGTGTAATTTATTTATCTGTGATGCATTTACATATATATCTGTAACCATGTGAATGGAAGATAAGCGTTATTGGATTATACCGCTTATCGATATTGTTGTGCTTGAATCTGTAATGATTGATGATGTTGCACTATTGTGAAAAACCCCTGGACTACACTATACACACACAAATACGGATTTCACGAGGCTTCAGTTAAGTTACAGATATTTGAATTTAATATTATTTGATGTAAAATAATAGAATGGTTTTAAAGATTGAATTTTGAATCCAAAATGGTTTGGAAAAGTAATTGGGCTGAATATGAAAACTTTTGAAAAGAAAGTTTTGGAAATTACTTTGATATAATATAACTTGTTAAAAGTTTTGAAATTTAAATGGTTTGCTTTGAATTTGAATTCAAGATTTGAAGTTGAGTTCTATGATTATATGTTTGGAAATTATGGTTTAAAAAGGTTATACAAGTTATATAATGTATTTATATGGGTTTTAAACCATTTTAAAAGTATTATTTCAGGAATTTAAAAATTAACCCAAGTTTATATTTTAAAGGCTATAACTTGCGCATATTTGATCGGATTTTTTGAAAAGAAAAGCATTTGTTTTCAAAGGATAATTGCTTTCATATTAAGAAAGAATTTCCAGTTTTGTTGAAAAAATTTCAAGTTTGGAATGGGAAATTGTTTTGAAAACTATGAATTAATCTTTGTGAAAGATTAGTGAAACTTGTTTCAATTTGAAAGTGATTTTAAAAAGGGTGAATCTTTTGGTTTAAAAGATTTGAAATGAAAATTTGTTTGAACCAATTGAAAAAGAAGGTTTAGGGTTTAAAGTTATGACTTAACTAAGATCTCAATATCCATATATTTTAAAATTAAGCGCTCATTATTCAGTTTAGCCGGGAGAGGACTTTGTGTCATAAAACCCATTCTGAATAGTGATACGACGAAATAGATAGCATTTGAAGACCGGTGTTGAAGACCAGGTATTTTCGAGAACGAAAGGATTACCCGTTGAATGTCTCTGCACTGAGTCACACCAGTATAAGTTCTCCATATGTGATGGGGAGTCCGATCGGGATTGTGAATACCTGGATTGCAAGGGCTTCTTTTGAAGTGCCTTCGGTTCTGTTCGAACCCGGAACAGACTTGTATGGATGTGTGTTTGACGTTAGACTTTGAGATGTAAAGCTAGTTTCTATCAAATGCATTTCTATTTGGTGACGGAGAATTTATTCTCTTAGCATAACACCTTTCTCTGAGACGTACGAGCTCAGATGTTAGGTAGTTGATGGTTACTAGTGATACATTCCCAATTTGGTAATGTGGCATACGAAGTGCTGCTGATCATTTGTTGATCAAGGCTTGGCTTTTGTGAAAAGCATAGCGTTGTGGACGAGACTGCATCAGAACCTCATAACCCAGAAATGGTCGAAACAAGAAGGACGCATCAAGGTTATTTAGGCGTAGCGCCCCCTTAGGGTATGTCCATTTCCTTCTAGATAGAAGTGGTATCATGGTATGGAGCCCAGATACTTAACTTATGTGGTTGCTGCAAACTTATTTCTTTGTGGTTGTTGGCGTCGAGGCCTTGGATAAAGGTCGATTACGACCGGGGGATGGCATACTCGTGTAGTAGTTACATAGTTACAGTGGTAACCCGGCCTTGTGTTGGCAGAGATCCGGTTAGGTTCTCGGGACGTCCCTGCTGAGGCGTATCCATATGGCCCAGGAAGTTCCTTAGCCTGATCATTTGTTGGAAATCCAATCACCAATACGAGCCCTGTACGGTTTTAGTTGTATAACCTGCCATTTACTTATGGTGGTGACCCACTGTTTAGATGGTAGCTATAGTATGCATAGTATGAAATGTGTATGCTGGCTAAGATTTGTATTATACTTTCGAAGGGTTTTCTGCACTATGCACTAACAATAATATCAAAAGGTTTTTTGCGTATCAAGCATGTTTGACTATCATAAGGAGAAATATCCTCCAATTGTGTATTTGCATTGTGTGTGTGGCGGGAGGCCTTATGGTAGTTTCATTTTCCAAAAAGCATTGCGGATTTCTTTTAATTTCTTTTGCTTATATTTAAAGATAAAACTGTTTTTGTTTTTTTACACCAGTCCCATGATTGACCTGGAGTTTATTGTTTCCTTTCTAAACTCTAGGCGCCCACAATTTTCCACATGGGCAGCCTAGAGTTAGATTTTCAAATAGTCTGCAAGTAGATATAGAGTCAATAGCCTTTAGCTTTCTGTTTGGAAATCTTTGATGTCCTTGGTCTTTGAAGCCGTTTGGATTTGGCGATCGCATTGTGTTTCATTCTGCACCGACCTTTCTTAATACAACGTGATGGTGGTTCGAGCTTTCGATATGGAGCTTGGAGTCTTTTGAGCTTTGGCATTATAGTTGCAGCTTGTGGATTCACTCTCTCTCTTAGAGATTATGATTGGAGTTATTTCTTCCGATGTTATCTTGTATCTCTGATATAGATAAGTCGTTTGTATCGATGTGTTGTATCAAATATTGTATATCTATAAAATCATTCATTTTTCTTCCGCTGTATTGTTGTACTTAATGTGTTATATGCTCCGGCATGAATCGAATTTCAACGTTTGAATCTACAGCATTCGAATACGGTGAAGTATGGATGTTGATTTTCGAGCGTTGAAATTTGGGTTGTGACATTTGGTATTAAAGCTGAAAGTTGAGTAAGAACTTTAGCTCAGGAGTATAACACATTAGGTGACTCATTAGAGATAGGGTTACAAAAACCCTAGAATGAGTATATCCCTACGATATCCGTCTGTATGCCTCGGTAAATTCTCTTACTATCCACTGATAGTGAGTATGAGTGCAAGAAGAGGACGAGGTAGGGGACAGAGAAGTACCGCTACAAATGGTCAATACTGCAACAACAAGGAAACAAATTTCTCCTCAATCTCTTTTGATCATTATTCGATTCTTTGATCGTTTTCATGACAGCTCCGAAAAAAAGCTTTGGTGTGGTGGTGGCCCTGCGAATCGTGTAGATAAGTTCCTATTTGAATCATCAGTTTCTTATCAATCTTTTCATTTTAACTTTAATAAATTTGAAATATTATTTGAAATAAATTGGTTAATAAAATAAGAAGTTAAATTGGATTGTATCCGTTTATCTATTCTTTGGGGTCCAGATATGTTCTACGAATGACTAGTTATTCTTCGGACTAACCAAAGCCCCTGCATATCCTGATGACCCGAGTATCTTATGAATTATTAAATAGATCGTTCTTGTATTTATTGACGATATTCTGATTTGGTAAGCCAAATGCATAATAGATATTCAATTTGATCTGGTAAAACATTCTCTATCTGTTCTTTGTTGTCTCCCTCGCTAGCAAATTTCACAGACGAAATTTTCTTAAGAGGGAGAATTTGTAACATTCCCATTTTTAAATCAAATTCAAATTGGTAAGTAATATAAAATTTTGATTAAAGTTCTGAAATAATTTGAATTTTCCAAATTAAATAAGATAGGCGCCTATTTATTTATATGAATAAAATGTAATTTGACATTTGAATTTGAAAATTTCTGAAATAAATAATACATGTTCTTTATTTATATGTATATAGATTGATTTGAAATTGCATTCCAAATTTGAAACTCTAAAATAAATATTTTTGAAAATAAATTGAATTTAATTTGGGAATTCAACTGTAGATATTTTATAAATAAATCGGATTTATTAAACTTATATTCCAAAAGAACTAATATATATATATACATATATATGATTATTATTTTTATATAATTTGATTTCAAACCTTTTTCTTTAAAGTTATATAAATATAGATGATAGGAGAATGTATGAATGGACATACAATATATATATATATATATATATATATATATATATATATATATATATAAACCTAAATTGAGATAAATTTAATTAAAATAAGATTTAAGAAAAATTTTATATACTTTCTTTTTGGAATTGCTTGAATTAAATTTGGTTTGTAAATATTTAATAAGATTAATTAAATGGTTAAACTTGTTTTTAATTTAGTTTGTATATATGTTATAATTTATTACACAAGGGTTTAAACATAAATTTTAAATTTATTTAAAGTGT
Organism: Allium cepa; assembly: GCA_030765085.1. Classification (NCBI taxonomy): domain Eukaryota; kingdom Viridiplantae; phylum Streptophyta; class Magnoliopsida; order Asparagales; family Amaryllidaceae; genus Allium; species Allium cepa. The sequence goes on from CM060938.1 coordinate 196,556,080, forward strand.
GGGTTTAAACACAAATTACTTTCATTTTAACAAATGAAAGGTGGAGATTACATGCATTGACATATGTTGCTTAAATATGAATTGAAATTAACAAGTGTTAACATAGTAAGGATGAGTTAAACAAGTGTCTCATTTTTAAAAATTTCTTTTTAATTTTAAAATTAAGAAATAAAATGAGAACAAAGTTTATGTATCATTCTATATTCTTCCTTTCTCATTTTCTTCTATTCCAAAACTAAAATCAAACCTGAGAAAAAGAAAATGAAAATTCAAAATCATCTCAAAAAAAAACATTTTTCAGACTTTAAAGATTCAAAACAACTTTTCTAATAACTGAATCAAGCAGAACAAAACCTGTAGCATCTTAAAACCTGAGAAGGAATTCAAACAAAGGCTTCAGATCTAAAGCTATATATCAACTCAAAAACAGAATCAAACCTGGGAACTAAAATCAAAAATAAAAAAACAAATCAAAAGCAAGCTTCAACCTGGAAGCCATAAACGAGATGATCAAAACAAAAGGAAATCAACGAATCTGCAACCTGATCTAAAGCTAAGCCTAGCAGCAAATTTAAGTCCTGATGCAACTTAGTAAAACAAATCAAAATTTCAGATCAAAAATATTTAGCATTTCCAGATTTCAAAATCATTTCCAGGCCTCGGTTCTTTCAAAACGAATGAGCAAACTTTTGAACTTGTATACATGATTTTTGGTTTTCCCGTGATAATGGATATGTGTGATAATATTTTAGTTATAAATATAAATGCACGTGTATAAATTTAAAAGGAATTCAAATAAAGGCTTCAAATTAACGGCTTCGAATGTGTATGAGAAGGAATTCAAATAAAGGCTTCAAATTTGAAGCTGTAGATCATCTTAAAAACAGAATCAAACCTAGGAATTATAATCAACAATCAAAACAAAAACAAACCAGAAGCAAGCTTCAACCTGGAAGCTATAACCAGAAGATCAAAACAAAAGGAAATCAAGCAATCTGCAACCTGATCTAAAGCTAAGCCTAGTAGCAAATTCAAGTTCTAATGCAACTCATTAAAACAAATCAAAGTTTTAGATCAAAGTATTTATCATTTCCAGATTCTAAAATCATTTCCGGGCTTCTGTTCTTTCAAAACAGGTGAGCAAACTTTTGAAACTATATACATGAATTATGGTTTGCTTGTGATAATGATGTGTGTGATAATATTTTAGTTATAAATAAAATGCACGTGTATAAATTTAAAAAATGCCTATGCATGACTGTAATATATAAATATATATACCCTGTTCTTATTTTACAGGGTTTAAAACGAAGTTAAAATTCAAATCTTCTCCTTTAAATTCTGATAGACCGTGGTATTCAAATAAATTGTGATTGTTTAATCATAAACTAAGATTTCAAAACATTTTTAATTATAACTGGTTTGAGTTTATCTGGAAAATTGTAAATAAACAGTGAAAGCCTTAAACATGTTAATTTCGAACATCATAATTTGCTGATTTATTTATATGATCGAAATCACCTTCGAAAATCATGATTTTTAAAGGTTAAATCAAAAAATTTAGTTTAGGAACCAGAGAGAAATCTGGAGTTGATCAAAATTGGTATTGTGGTCGATTTTCGTCGATCGATAAGTTTATATGTATTGTGATCGTGGTGGAAGGTGGCTTGGGTGTAAATTGATGGAAAAATGGAAATATAATTTTAAGATCGCCGTGGGAGTGGCGCGGCGTTGAACGAGGGTTTAAGCCTAGTTTGGGTAGTGGTTGATTTTGAGGTAAATGTGGTATCGTCGGTGCATCGGGGATAATGGGACTGGGTGGAAATGGAGCAAGCGACTACAGTGAGGCTCAAGTGTGGTTTACGTGGCCTCTAGTGATCTTAGTCGGCAGGACGAGGCGATTTCAGGTGCCGGGTTGGGTTCCAGGTTAGAACAAAGAGGTTCAATTTTGATTTCAGGCCAGATCATAGGAACTAGGAGGTCATAGTGTTCAGAGAGTTGTTTGATGATGTGTTGATGCTTGTGGCGATGATCGGAGATGATCATCTGTGCACGTGCGTGAGCATCATATGTATCTGGTTGTTTTACAAAGTTGTGGAAGGAGACTCGAATAAGGTCTCGAGTAATCCGGTTAATGGCTCGGATGGGCATACGGGTTTTACTCGCGTCTGTTTTTAGGGTTTTAAATTTAATTTAAATTAGAAAAAATGGTTCGGGAATTTACTCGAAGCCATACTCAGGTAAGCTTGCAAACAACTCGGGTGCCAACCCGAAGTGTCTCGGGTTCAAATATATGCCAGTTTTGGAATTTAAATTTAATAGGATTTTATTGAATCAAGATTAAACATTTTCTTGTTTAATTCTTTTAAAATATAATAGATGTTTTATTTTGGTTTTGAATTTTTTAAAGGTTTAAAATAATTATTTAAATTTATTAAATTTAAGGTATTTTATTTTATACCTATTATTTAAATTTAAGTTTATTTATATAAGTTTAAATGATGTAATGTAATAGCTTTAAGTAAAAGGGTTTAAGTTGAATTTTGTTGAAAAGGGCTATCAAATAAACTTGAATGAAATTAATTGATGAATAAAGATAAATAGTTTATCTTTTAAATTAATTATGGTCTTGAGTAGTTTATTAATGAAATTTTAAAATGATGTTAAATTACTTAAGGAAATTAATCAATGGTTGATTAATTGATGTGATTAGTTAAAGGTTAATTTATCAATTAATTTTATTATAATTACTTAATTAAAGGATGATTAATTAATGATAAGTAATTAAAGGTTAATTACTTCATGAAATTAATTAAGTATAATTACTTAATGTAATTGATAAAGAATAATTACTTAATGCAATTAAGTTAAAGGTTGATTAACTAATGTAAGTAATTAAGAATAATTTATTTATTATTAAAGATTAACTAATGAAATGATTAAAGGATAATTAATTGAATGGTAATTAATTAAGGGTTAATTAATTAATGTAATCAATTAATTAAAGGATAATTAAATAAATAAAGGTTAATTAATAAATGATTAAAGGATAATTAATTAAAATGGTTTTTTTAAAATGGTTTTTAATCAATTAATATTAATTTACCAGGATTGGTAATTTATTTATAAGTAATTGATCTGATTTAAATTAATCAGATGATTAATTGATCTTACTTATGGATGTTTGGATTATATTGAATGTTTAAATTGTTTGATATCCCTTATATGTGATATTCTGTTATGTAAATTGTTTGAATTGAGCTGTGTGTGTAATTTATTTATCTGTGATGCATTTACACACACACACACACACACACACACATATATATATATATATATATATATATATATATCTGTAATTCAATGAGTGGAAGATAAGCGTTATAGGATTATACCGCTTATCGATATTGCTGTGCTTGAATCTGTAATGATTGATGATGTTGTACTATTGTGAAAAACCTCAGGACTACACTACACACACATAAATATGGATTTCACGTGGATTCGGTTAAGTCACAGATATTTGAATTTAATATTATTGGATCCAAAATAATAAAATGGTTTTAAAGATGGAATTTTGAATCCAAAATGGTTTGGAAATATAATTGGCTGAATATGAAACTTTTGAAAAGAAACTTTTGGAAATTACTTTGAATATAATATAACTTGTTAAAAGTTTTTAAATCTAATTGGTTTGATTTGAATTTGAATTCAAGATTTGAAGTTGAGTTCTATGAATATATGTTTGGAAATTATGGTTTAAAAAGCTTATACAAGTTATATAATGTATTTATATGGATTTTAAACCATTTTAAAAGTATTATTTTGGGAATTTAAAAATTAACCCAAGTTTATATTTTAAAGGCTATAACTTGTGCATATTTGATCGGATTTTTCCAAAACGAAAAGCATTTGTTTTGAAAGGATGATTGCTTTCATATTAAGAAAGAATTTCCAGTTTTGTTGAAAAGATTTCAAGTTTGGAATGGGAAACTGTTTTGAAAACTATGAATTAATCTTTATGAAAGATTAGTGAAACTTAGTTTCAATTTGAAAGTGATTTTAAAAGGGTGAATCTTTTTGTTTAAAAGATTTGAATCGAAAATTTGTTCAAACCAATTGAAAGAAAAGGTGTGGGGTTCAAAGTTGTAACTTAACTAAGATCCCAATATCCATATGTTTTAAAATTAAGCGCTCATTATTCGGTTTAGCCAAAGAGAGGACTTTGGGTCAGAAAACCCATTCCGAATAATGATACGAAGAAATGGTTAGCATTTGAAGACCAGTGGTGAAGATCGGGTATTCTCAAGAACAAAAGGATTCCCCGTCGAATGTCTTTGCACCGAGTCGCACCGGTATAGAGTTTTCTATGTGTGATGGGGAGTCCGATCAGGATTGTGAATACCCGAATTGCAAGGGCTTCTTTTGAAGTGCCTTCGGTTCTGTTCGAACCTGGAATAGACTTGTACGGATGTATGCCTGACATTACACTTTGAGATGTAAAGCTGGTTTCTATCAAATGTATTTCTGTTTGGTGGCGGAGAATTTATTCTCTTAGCTTAACACCCTTCTCTGATACGTACGAGCTCAAAGGTTATGTAGTTGATGGTTACTAGTGATACGTTCCCAATTTGGTAATGTGGCATACAAAGTGGTGCTGATCATTTGTCGATCAAAGCATGGCTTTTGTGAAAAGCATAGCTTTGTGGACGAGACTGCATCAGAACCTCATAACTCGGAAATGGTCGGAACAGGAAGGATGCAGGAAAGGTTATTTAGGGGTAGCGCCCCCTGAGAGTATGTCCATTTCCTTCTGGATAGAAGTGGTATCATGGTATGGAGCCCAGATACTTAACTTATGTGGTTGCTGCAGACTTATTGCTTTGTGGTTGTTGGTGTCAAGGCCTTGGATAAAGGTCGGTTACGACTGGGGGATGACATACTCGTGTAGTTACAGAGGTAACCTGTAATGACCCGCAAATCCGTACCCCTGAGTTAACATTATTCTACCTAGATCAACTCAAGTTGTACAGAAATACGAACCATTTGGGTTAAAGAAGAAGAGGTAGAAGAAGAAAATAGAAATCAACAACAGAATCTAACCATCGCAGCGGAATAAAATATAATAGATAATAAATGGTCTTTACTCAAAGATTAAATATCTCTGTTCATATATTACATCATCAGAGTACATCAATCACAGTTCAACATCAATATCATACAATGGATACGCAACCACTCAATGCAGCGGAATATACATATATAAACAAGTACGGAAGTACGTATCGTCATCATGCTCGTCTCCTGAGCTCCACAGCATCATACCCTATATCCTATAATACTCGGTCTGACCCGAGCATTACAGTTAAATAACACTCGAGTCAGTCTGGAATACCAGCGTGAGAAAATCACACCCAATTGATTATTAAAGTTTCAAAAATCCTTTGAAAACAAAAGCATCTCGTAAGACCACGCCACAAATAAACATGTCGGTTTTTTACGTTACGATAGCTAAAACAATTTTTATAGAAATCCTCTGATATTATAATAGGGTCCATATACAAATACTTATAAAATAGCCGAAATTATTACATTATTAAATTCCAGCTACTAGCCACAGAGTGGGTAATACAAACAAAACTCATACAAGGCTCGTTAGGAGAATGGATTTCCAACTAATGACTAGGCACTGGGGTACCACCTGTCACAGTATGTGGCCTAGATCATAGTACCGAGGAGTAGGCCCGCTCCTCTGCAATACAAGACCGGGACTACCCCTTACTGGATAATCCCGAGTGAGATCACCCACGGTTGGGATCAGCAACCGCCTACTAAGCCGAAATAAAAGGGACATCTAGACAGGGATGACCTCACCCTGCTTGGGTGCTACCCATCTAGCCTTGCTGCATAACCCCTGATTTTCAGTCATTCCCATTTGATGAGGCTTGAGGCTAAGCGTTACCTTTTTAGAACATATCCCTTAGAATGCCTATCGTCCACCTGACGATGTCTCGCAAGCATTCATCCATACAAGTCCGTCCCGGGTTCGAACGGAACTCCTACTACATCCATTTGGAAATATCCTCAGGATTAGTAGCGACTAGCCCTAGCACTTCACTGCTCTATCCTCGAATCCAAACTCGTTTTCCACGAAACATACAAACCAGATCGAAGTGGTTTTCGAGAAATAAATCTCGGTCCCGGTCTCTTCAAAACGATCAACGCATTTGTCCAATATTGATAGTCGGTTATTTAACTATCAGTAATACTCACAAACAACCATCAAACAATAAATAATTTTCCAAATTATTTATTAACCTCAAAAATATCTTCACATGGTATATTTTCACTTTTCAAACCCTTTTCAAAAAAGTTTTAAAAACTGTCTTCCTTTGTCGGAATAAATTCCAAGTATTTCTATTTCCACTGGAATCACCAAGCATAAAATTTTAGATTTTAAAATAATTTAAACACTTTTCTTTGAAATGTACTTTAAAACCTTTAAGTTAAAAACTACTTCGATAATTTGTTAAAAATACATCCTATATGAATATTAAAAATAATGTTACTTTATAAATATAAAACTAGGTTTTCACTTCTTTTAAAACAAAATACCAAATCACCTTTAAATAATTATTTCAATAATAGATTTGAAGAAAATATTTACTTTAGAATTTTAAACGTTCAGAAATAATAATTTTTCTAAAATATTCTTTTTAAAACAACGTTAACTTTCATCTTATATTTAAAATTTTACTTAAAACGTACTTGGCTATCCAGAGAAATATACTTCTCTTCACAACCTTTAAAAAAAATCACTATTTATTTTTTTAAACCATTTTTATCATTCCTTTAATAAATTCCCACCTTGGATTTATTCTTCCAAATATCCAATTCCAAACACTTAAATCAATTTCCAAATTGATTTCCAATTTACTTCCTTTATTCAAAAATCCTTTAATTTCAGATTTATTCCTTAATTATGATTCAGAATACTTTTAATTAAAATACCAATTTAGATTTCTCAATCTACTTCTTATTCCTTTAAATAAATTTAAGACTTTAAGTTTTAGAATAATTCTTTATTCTTTTAAATTAATATCACATAATTTTACAATTCATTAATTACTGTTTATTCAAACCCTTTTCTTTCCATACTCAAAGTTATTTATTAGTATTTAACATACTTCCATTTCTTTTTCAATTCATTCTTAATTTATTAAATTTTCTAAGATTTATTTCGTTTACAACTTTACTTCCTTTATTTTCTTTCCAAAACCCAATTTACATATTTTTGGTAATTCATTATACCCAAATATATCCATTCAAATCAAAACATTCAATATTCCAATATATTTATCATATAATATCAAGTAATCACAACAGAGAATATTAAATAATAAATGTTGAGGGGTCCAGTTGGATCCCTCCAACCTGTTTTCCCCGCATCCACAGATGTTAGCACAAAAATATGCCAATTCCAGAATATACCATACTATAGCACATCAATCAATTTCAACCATTCAAACAATTATTTAAATTTAATCATTTAAATTTAAATTTAAATTCAGCTGAGTAAGATTAGCACACCTTTGCATTTGCAATCCCAATTCGAATCTCGGCTTGTTTTCTTCATAGTTTTAATCCATGTATAAATATTTATACAATTTATTAATACTTGAAGTAATCAAACAATTTACTTCCTTTTTAATTAATTAGTTAACAATTTAATTTCAACTAAATAATATTTTTTCTCCAGCATACATATTTATCAAATCAAAATGGAAATAAAGATCTCTTTCTAAAATATATTGAAAACATAGATGGTTATAACTTACTATAATAAATCTATTTATTAGTACCCATCAACAGTCCTTTTCTCTACTGTTCAAATAGATGTAAATTATTAATATTTGAATAATTAATCTCCACTTGATAGATTAAATTTAAATTTATATTCTGACAAAACAAACAATTCAATTTCCATTTTAAAATTTATATCCAACTACTATTTTAATTTTAAACTAGTAATTAATTTTAATTGATAAATTTTCCTTTAAAAATACCTATACACTTAAAAATAGATTTCAAAATTCTAATTTTTTCTTGTTTACCTAAAATTAAAATAGGCATGTGAAACTATATTTTTTTAACAAGAATATGCATATATGTATTTCTGATTAAACTTAACTAAAACAACAAGCTAATACCTTATTGCCTCCAGCAAGTAAGAACACAGCGACCCCCCGTATTGCAGCACTGGACCATGCTTCGCCACACCAAATTCCACGACCTCGATAGCTTCATCGAACCTGAACACATGCCTCGCTTTGCTTCGGTCGAGTATCGCCACGCCTACATCACGACCCGCTCGCGAATGTCCCCTACCCAAATCGCGTTGCCGCACAGATGATTCTACACATGCGCGTGAAAAATCGAAGTCGCCGACCCCAGCCCTCACAGTCCAGTCACCATCACTCCCTCGCGTCCACGCCCTGGCCACGCGATCAAACTCTGGCACAAAACAACTTGACCTAACCCCTTACTCGAGCTCGAACAGAGGAGTCGCGGAAGAAATCGCGAATGCTTAGGGTTAGGGGTTTGAGAAGGAACGAATAGATTTGTATAAGGGAGGCGTTCTTTTTTTTTATTTGATTAGCTCAGAAAAGAAATGGAAAGCGGCCATTACTTATTTTTCTGATATTTGTTCGAATCAATGAGGATAAGGACTCGCAAAAGACCTAGAAGGGCTTGATTTTTGGCTTCCAGAAGAAGGATAAGGAATCGTGTTTGGTAAGCCAAAAGAAGCGTGCTTCAGAAGACGAAAGGAAATCATGATTTGATTTCTGCGCGTTGAAAATATTAACGTGCCTGAGACAATTTGCTACAGTGACCACGAAATGAAAGCTTTAAAAATTCTGATGTGAAATTATTTCGGCTATGATTTGAATGGTATATTATTTAAATTCAAATCGTATCAATAAAATTTTCAATGCGTTTATATATCGAACGCTCACTCAACAACTCCAATCACTATAAAAATTGAAATCCGATAATAGTTTAATATTACAGATCTAATGGAACTGATTTCGTTAAATTCCAAGACTGTGCCTCGGAAGGCTTTTTTTTAAATTCAATTTAAAGATAGAATTTCAAAACTTAACAAACCATTTTTAAATTTGATTTCACCACTTCTATTCTCTTCAGTATTATCAATATAAATTTTATAAGCCTTCAAATTATATTTTAACAGGCTTAAAACTCCAGAGTCAACATTTTACTCAACTTCAAATTATTTAATTCAATAATTCAATTGTCATATAAATTGTGATATTCGTAATTCAAGTTAAAATTACTCTATTGAATATTTAAAATCAATTAAATATTCCGATTTTAAACGATCGAAAATTTCGGATCGTCACATTCCTCCCCCTTAAAAGAATTTTGTCCCCGAAATTACTAATTAGGAAGAATAGTCCAATACCCATCTACCCTTTTCCCAAAACCAAACAGTTTCTAACAATTCAACATCTTACCAATTATCTTCTTATAAAAGACCCATTATTATTCTTTTTAACTTTTCAAACTTTTCCATAGTTTCCAAACAACTCTACTTATTCAACTATTCAAATTATAATCCAAAACTAAGTTTAAAATTTTCGAAATTTCTCAAAAATCTTCTAACTCTCTAAATTTCCGAAATAAATTTTCCAGCGTCTCCTTTGCGCGGCTAGCTCGGTACAACTACAGAATGGCCCTATGGCCTCCCAAATCCAAAAAAAAAACAAAAAGCCAAGTGGCTCGATCAAAATCCCAATCAAATTTCATATAGAAATTTAAACACATACCTTTTTGTCGAGCAACTAAAATTTATATTTCTGAAATCAAAATCAATTCTCTTTTCCCTTTATATAATACCTGCATATCCTGCTTAACACTAATATCCAATCACAGTATTCCCAAAACATTTTATCGACTTCCTCACAAAATGTCAATATATATTCATTCTAATATTATCTTAGAAAACATTTGTAATATCAATTTCCAATTAAGAATTCATCATTCCCTTCTTAAGTTAGTATAAGCATTTTATATGTTTCTTATATTTATTTTCATCTTCCACTTTAGTTTATATCTATTTCCATTCAAATTGATTCTTTCATTTCCATATGAATTCAATTTATCTTTAACTCTGAATATTTACATTTTAGTTTTCATTAATAACTAGTCCATATCATTACTTTAAATTAGTTTCTTTACAAATTTAATTCAAATTCCAATTCGAAAACATTTGTCGTTAACAAAATTTCCTAAAATTTTCAAAAAATTTCTGTCTCCCAAAATTTCTTAAAATTTTGGCAGAGTCTCCTTTGTACGGAGGAGCTTTTGCAATTTGACAAAAGATATAAATATATAAACATCGACCCACACGGTTGGAAAATCCAAAAACAGTTCATATTTCCTATTTTTATTGTGTAGGCGTACCTTATTTAGCATTTTTAAGCAGGCGGCTTATAATTTTAGCAATTAGCGCAACCCAATCCAGCCACACGTCTTCCAGGTACCTGTACTTACTCAATTTAAACATGTAAGTGCCAAATATATGAAGTTTAACAACATTACTTATTCGTAATAGTTAAAACATATGAATTCTAAAAGAAATGTACACCAAATACATTCTGTAAGCAATTTATATAGTTTTCATACTAATTCAACTGTTTCAGTTTATTTATAACCATTTTCATTCAATTCAAATGGTTTTCAATGCATTCGTATACAATTACATCAATTTGAATGGTTTAAAACTCAACCGCTTACATTTAATTTATTTTTTAGCAAACTGAACTCATATTTAATTCGCAATTCATTCATTTACATTCCATTCCATATTTGTTTATTCCAAACTATTTTATTTAGCTCGAAGACAATCTAAGCTATTTCATTCAATAACCATTTCAATTTTTCTTATTGACTCCAAGTTTTTAATCCCTTAACAATTTAAATGGTTTACAATTATTTATTTAAGAATTTCATTCCAATTTATTCCCAAACTATATATTTGCATTTTATTTCACATTCACATTGGCTTTATTCAAAACCATTTCATTAATAAGCTCAACAACCTCCATGCTTAAAATTTAATAATCATTTTCCTCAATTTCATGTAAGCCATGCTTCATTCAATTCTATACTTAAGTTAATTACTTCAAATCATTCCAGTTTCAAAACTTAAGTTCACTCTCATTTGCCCATAAATTCTCTTCCAATTTAATTTGATTCTATTTAAATTAAATCTCTTCCATTTACTACTTAGCTCAATTAATTAATTTATTCAATTCATTTAAAAAATTTAATTTCCATGTTCGATTCATTCTCGAACTTATTTAATTAATTACAAGATCATTTTCACTTTATTTATACTCAGTTAGATTTTGTTTGCACTTCAAGCCATTTCATTTTATTTTCTAACCAATTCAAGATGAATTTCATATTTATAACTCAAGGTCTCCTTCTCCCATTCACTTTAATTCACCATCAAATTTTATTAATTCACCATTTAACTTCTATTTAACCTATTCAAATTTTATCCACATATTTAAGTTACTAATTTATTCCAAATCACTTTGCTCCAAATTTATAATTCAATACTTGATTTTTTTTAGCTTCAAAAATCTCTTCAATTAAATTATCTTGGGTTCAATTCTATTTTGTAATTCAGGTTTGGATTTTTATTCACTTCCCAAAATATCAAACAATTTTATTTCATATCTCCCTTTCAAATTTATAAGCCACACATTCATTTGTTTTTCCCAACTTTCATCCATTTACCCTTAATCACATTCACCTTTCAGTTTTTATTCAAGATCTTATCTTTATTAAGCCAAGCATACCTGTATTTCAAACATTTAAATTCTTTTGATAAGTCATCGAAGTTTATTTATTCAATTTACTCTTTATCCAGCTTATTTCTATTCGAATAAGGGTTTTATTCCATTCAACTTAAATTATTCAAGCTTTTATTAAATAAACTTTCGCTTTCCTCAAAGCTATATAAAGTTTAATCTTTAGTTGATTTACTTATTTCAATTTCATACTTATATTCATTTCCATTATTATTTGATGCTTATCTAAATCAAATTTCATTTAATTAATTTAGCCATTCACATAACTCCATTCTCAATTTGTTAACATAATATCCAAGGCCAATTTAATTTCATCCATACTTGAATTGGATTTTATTTTCCCTTCAAACTAGCGTGTGCCCCATGCTACGCACATGGGCAGAGTCTATAACCTATTACAATCTTAGTTTTAGGTGATGGAAATTTTAAAGTTTTTTCATTATCCCTCATGTTCCATTTTATTATTTAGCACCAAGAGCATTTCGAAAGATTGTGACTGATTTGTGTTGTTTATTATGATTGGAGCGAGGAATATGATGTTTGTTAGTGTTCTTTTTTATGTATTGATGTGGTCAGTGTCGACATTTATCAATTTCGCATTTTACTATGTATGTTTAGGGTTATTGGCATTTAAATTGGGAAGATTACACTAAATTTTGAAGATTAATAGAATTAAGAGTAGTCATGAATGTAGTTCTTTGATAGTAGTAGACATAGAAGTAGTGTGTAAAGTATGTATATTACTTGCACTAATAGTCTAGATTATGTAAGCAGTTCTATGATTCATTTTTCATAAAGTAAGATGATGTGTGTAAGCAACAAATATATTAAACATACAACATGCTCGTTTAATATCCTAAGAAATCATAGTGAAATTATTTTTTAATTCATAGTTGACATACAAATATGTTTGATATATGCTTCATCCATTTTTGGTGCAATAGTTTCATAAACTTTGTTAAGGGCAGAGGGAAGATGATCGTTGGATAGTAGGGTTATATAGCTTTCTATATTGACAGCAGTATCCAACACCATATTAAACGTGTTTCATATGTTTATTTTTTCTGCTAGACGGACTACACATAATATATATCAAATAGGGATAGAATATTTACTAACCCACCTTGTCATTTTGCAAAAGGACAATAAAATGCCACAAACGTTGTAGTGAAGGTGGATTTGGATGTGTCAAACTACATATAACATTTTTGGTTAGAACATAGTTCCCAAATGAATCTTTTTCAAAATACAACGAAATAAAAGATAGGATTGAGCAGCTAAAAATCCAAAATACTTCCGTGTTCGTGTCCGTACCCGAAAAGTTATTCGATATTTGAAAAACGGATACAAACATTGTTATATCTGCATTCGAAAATTGTTGTTCGTTTTTTATCAAGATTATAGTTATATTTTTATGTATTTTAGCATATAAAATAATTGTCGTTTACAATTTTATCTAGGTCAAAAAATTTAGTATGTGTATAAAAATAATTTAATAAATATTTGCTGCTTAAAATTATTTTTCTTAGCATATTTATTATATATATATATATATATATATATATATATATTAATATCATAATGGATTTTTTAATGTCGAAATGAATTTATAATAAATCAAAATTTTCTATTTATTTGTTTAGTTTTATAACTTGTGAATTGATTAAAGAATATCCAATAAATATCCAACATCCAGTCGCATCGCGATAGGATATCCGAAATTAATTCTGCACCATCCAACTTCGTATCCGACCGTTTGCAGGCTTAATATATCTCTTTCCAAATATTTTCAAATCAAACCTATGTTTGAAATTTTTTAATGGTATTCTTGATGCTTTATCCTTTTTTTTCTAAGAATGGTTACCATTATTTGTCATAGCTTCTTAACTAAAATAAAGATATATCTTTGTAGACTTGAAAAACCAAAGTAATGTACATGCATATAAATCTAACTTATTTTGATTACCATTTCAACACAAGATACACATAAATGAGGTCAAGTAATTTAAGTCATTGAACAAATGATCTCTGTGTAATATTTCTAACATGAACAATATATATTAAACTGTAGACAATAAATGATTATAAAAGATTGATAAAGGGCAATTTAAATTGGTAGAAAAAATCATATCATTACAATAAAATATAGACACGTATATGATACATTTGGCCACCAACAGAGAAATACATATAAACATAAAAGACATACATAACAGTTGATGGGTAGAAAACGAAGGTGCAAACTACAACATTTTTTTTTCAAATACACAGTGTCAGTGGAGTATTGTAGATAGAGTTCTTTGGAGCTATTCTTTCATTTTTGTCATTTCTTCCTTGTCCAATATCGTTAGCATCCTTGTAAACAGATTGAAGATAGATTTTGAATGACTATTTCATAGTATATTTAGGATGAATTATCACCTATTCGAATATTCCACCTCTATTGCTATTTTGAGTTCCATTAGACTTGGATGGTTTTACGCTATCTAGGAATTCAGGCGTACCCTGCAACCAATAATTTTTATAAATTTGTTAGTATATTTCATTGTAGCTATGTGGTTATGCCAATACCTGGTCTACTTTCCTTCTTCCTCTTTGGCTTAGTAGTTGTTTTAGTTGGTAAAACAATTTGTAAGCAACGTGGTTTGATGCTTGGATAAAACACCAAACTTAGAAAGTAAGAAAGAGGATTAGCACAGTTTTGGACAGTGTTTGACTCAACAATTAATTTGTGGGTCAAGTTGTGATTGTTAGCCAAGTTGTGATAGTTTGCTCTGTAAAAGTGTTACATCTGAAGAGGTGTTAACTACAATCATATTAACGGTTTCAGAAGTTACCTGACCAGTTGATTGATTATCTACCGGCATATACAAAAGATGGACACTGGGAGTTTTGCGAACTGTTAGTTTTTTCCCTCTGTTGATAATGCCATGGTTCGTAGGTTGAAATTAAAACTAAGCTTCTGCACCAGTCTAAATAGTTTGCCTACCACTCTGTCCCTTCATTGAGAAGCCAAGCACTTCTACTCACCGATCTGAACGTACTCGAGCAAGTGCTAGATTCCAAACCAACCAATGTACCTTGCCTAAAAGTCCTAAGATCTATATCAACACCATGAACATTAGAATCAAAATCCGCTCCAAATCGACGATCAAAACATGATCCACTATTGATCTGATCTACTCCATCCCCAATCATTTCGAGCTGCAAAACAATATTTTGGTCCAAAGCACAGTCCATATTCTTTCCAATAGCAGTATCCATGTTTCGATAAACACAATCCTCATACTGCTCACATATAGCAACCACCTTGCATTTTTCCTAAGCCTAATCAACTATATTTCTTCGACCATCTTTGTGCAGAAAATGAACCGAGCACATCTTCCAGCAAAATAATGAAATACATGACCCATCTTTTTCTTCCTTCTCATCACAACCAGCTTCAACACTTTTACAAACATACCCTATCACCAATATCAGTATATACTTTGTCACTTCACGCGCTAGCCCTATCAATCCCTTTTTCATGCTAGAGAATAGAATATGTTCCTTATCAATATCATCTGATCTTACACCCATATCAACCATCGTGTTCGAATTCCTACAAACCTCATGAATGAGCTTCTATTTGCAGCCTGATTTTAATTGACCCAAAATAGACCATTCATTTCCATCACCCCCTTCTTTATTGTCCATCCACTTTCCTCACCGAATAACCAACTACAGAACATCATTGGCACACTTATTTAAACAATACCACAAATGGCATTAAAAGCAATATCACAGCCAACAACAGCAGACATAACAGAATCTGAAGTATCACTCGTGCATGTTCCTATGCACATCCAGACCTAAATTCTTCATCCCATATTCTTTATTACCTTTCTTCTCGTCAAATAACACAATCCCCAAATCATAGACTTTACTATCATACATAGAGCCATCTTTTGCACTGCTTGAAACCAAAATGACTATCCCCAAGGGTTCAACTCTCACAACTGAATCAAATACCTTTTCATGTACTATCATATTGTGATCCTCACCCCCCTCAATATTAACACATTCAATACATCATATAAATTAAAAATTTCATCATCCTCTAGACCTAATAATTCAAACTTATTATGGCTAGCAAGATAAAATTCACAAGGATCCATACATTTTGTTACATATTTTGCAGCTATACAAAACTCATCCACCTCATTATTTTTCTTTGTACATTTAACCCTATTACTGACCATGCTTTTATCTGAAGGTTCTTTGATTGATATAACAGAGCAGACACTATCAAAACCCTCTATCATATCATATCTCTCACTCTCCACTGTTAGCTTGCCTTTGTCCGTCCCTTTCTTTGTATTATCTTGTAATTTTACCAACAAATTGTGACTATGATACATTTTCCACTGACACACAATTTGCCCACTATAGACCCTTACCAACCAAGACTTTTTTGCATTGGGTAGACGACGAAGACAGCTGATAGGACAATGTTTTGTAAATTTCAATTTTGAATAAATAAAAATTACATCCCCCATCTTATTGGAAGTCAACAGATGGCAACGGAAAAGAGATCAACTATACAAAAGAAATAACAGTCAAATGAAACTAAAGTCTAAAAAATGTGTTGAATAAGTTTCTTCAAGCTTGAAGATTTCACTTAGTGAGAATGAAGATAGGAATAACATGAGATTCTAGAAGCCCAAACTTATTCCACACATTTATTCAAAGGTTCCTGTTCAATAGTGTGTAATGTAACCTCCCACTGAATTGTGTTGTTTTTTTGTAATAAGCATTCGACGATCCTCTTAAACAGATAAATAAATAAAATTTCAATGCGTAACTAGACATTATACAATAAATACTGTGTTGAGTTGATCTCATTATTAATGTAATTCTTTACATTTTTTCTATAAAGGTAAAAATGCTTCTCGATGACGTAAATATCATTTATTTTCAAAAATTCTACAATCGATTAACACATTTGTTGTTGCTCTATATCAAGTAACTGAAAGCAAATTATTGAAAGAAAGCATAGAATTACTTACAATATATCATTAATGAAAGCAAGAAAGGAATCTTGATCTTTCATTCCTCCATTTTTTAATTTTTTTCGAGAAGTAAAAAGGAAGATAAAGAAAGAAAGAAATTTAAAATGTTGCTTAACACAGTTGTAGTTACTCTATATCAAGCGTCTAAAACTTAAATAACCTTCAATCTATTATCACTGAAAGCAAGCATTGAATCAAAATTCCAAACACAATATTTTAGGAACAAAGAAGGTTTGGGGTTGGATAATGCTACATCATGGGTAGATATTGGTCGAAGAGATAACATGAATAGCGACTCAATTGTCACCATAACCATTTTTATACGTATTAATCAACCTAGCACATACAATAGCTTAACAAATAAGTGAACAAAAAACAAAGTAAGTACCATCGAGAAATACTGCAAAGCTACTATAAAGCTATTCAATTTATACGTGCAATACTGCCATGTTGGTGAAATTTGATCATTAAATAATACGAAAACAATCCAGTAAAATCATGAACACATGTTATAGTTCGTGATCCCAACAAAACACTCCTGTTTACCTGTCTTCCATTATTCTGACCATGTTATGGATATTACGAAAGATCACCAACATGTGATTCTATTAAGAGAAATAACTAAAATTATTTTTAGCATAATCGTATCAATTAACTTGAGGACAAACAGTTAACCTTCCAATTAGGTTCATTAGTAGTTATTATATGCTTCACTAAGATCTAGATGTTTAATTTTTTTTGTTGTAGAGTTTATAATGATATCACTATTAGTTCTAAATGTTATTCTTGGCCTTTTAACTCAAATAGTATTATCTACAGTCAGTAATATTGTCAAACATAAAACATTCATGGATGTTCATACTGTGTTGAATATATGAGTATAAGGGATAAGTTTTATAAAGAACAATTTGAATACGAACTATGAAAAGAAAATAAATGGGTAATTCCCATCTTATATAAAGCTTTACCACTGTGCACTTCGTATCTTTTCCTTCAACTAAAAAAGCTTTTATACATGTTGAATTGCCCCATAACTGATACAAAGTAAAAATTAGTTGAATTTTAAATGTTGTAATGAAATCAAAATCTGCAGGGAAAAATAGATAAAGTGTCATTAGTTAGTAGTTATAGTAGAATTAAACATTCCATCGTTCACAAAGTCGTCATAGAAAAGTCAGGTGTTCCTATCGATGTTCTATCTCATACAAATTGCTTAGTCGAATATGGTAGGAAACAAATATAACCCAAACAATAAAAATATACCTTGTAAATTCAAAATTTCAAAGAACCAAACCCACCAAATCCAAATCGATCAGACTTCGCTTCTTATAAATACCAAATGATTTCAATGCATCCAACATAACCATGTGTTTATAATAAAATTAAAAAGACGCATAAATGTAAAAGTGTTACTTGAAAATTTTGCAAGGAAATTGAAGCAATTAGAGTTATGTATACGAAGTGAATAATCCATCGATGTGAATAGTTAAAAAATCAACAAACAAATACAAAGAAGAGAATATTCGGTATCGATTGTTCACCTACGCGGTTTCGTAATTTTGGGTCCTTGATGGCGGTTTTCAAAGAGTGAAAGTAAATAAGATTTTTCGAGTGAGAGGTTATTAGGTTGGAAGAGGAAAGGGGGAAACGGTAACCGTTGCCGCTTAGTTGTGGAGAGCGAGAACCGTGAAGATGAGAAATTTTGGACTTTTAGTATTCGTGGGAAATGAACATGGGCACGTGTCAAATGCACATGACGTGGATTCTACTTTCCTATTTAAATAATAGATTACCTTTATTTTAATCCATTGCCATAACAATTTAATTCATGTTTGATTCACTGCAATTTCAATTGAATTTCTATTTAAAAATTCGGCTTCGTTTCGAAATTCCACCATTAATTCAAATTTCAACTTATTTCAATACAACTGGATTTATATTTTCAGTTTAATTTACTTACTTCCATTTTCTGAGCTTAAATTAATTCCAATCCCATTTAGAGTTCTATTAAACTTCTTAATTCAATTCATTCACATTTTATTAATTTTATTTACTTCACTAATTCATTTATATTATATATATATATATATTCCCTTTATTTTCATTTTCTCATTTCAATTACATACAAAATTTGCTATTTTATTTCTTCCATCATAATTAAATTTCAAAAATTTAATCTTAATCCAAGTTAAATTTCCATTTTTAACTTCTCACTTTCGATTTTTAATTTCCAACATTCAAAGCTTATATTTCCTTTCTGATTTAAAAATCATCCCAATTTATAAGCTTACCACCTTTCTCTTCAGGATTTTTAAACACCCGACTTTTAGTTTCAAATTATTTTGAAATCTCCAACATCACAAATCACACTTCTCAAGAATCAAACTAATCCCGGCTTTATTTCCAATAAATTTCCTTTGAGATTTTCGAAAACAACTAGCTTTTCTGAATAAATCAGCTTTTTTGGCAGCAATCCGTTACTTAGAAATTTGAAAATGAATACTGATGATGCGGCCGTCAACATCAAAATTATTTCCCAATGATCCAAGTGATTTCAATGCTATATCACCTTCAAAATCCATTTAAAACAAATTTCCTTTCAGAAATATCTCTAAACAACAATGCTATTACTTATCTCCAAAACACTTCCAAATCTCCAGGATTTTAAATTTCTAAATCATGCTTAAATCAATTTTAACTATAATTCATTTGTATAAATTCCCATTTGATCATATTTCAATTTATAAATCACAATACTAATTTATATTTATGGATTTCTTTTTCCATATGAAATTATTTTCCTTAATCTTTAGTTATATTTTCAATTTCTAGTTAAATTTTTAGACAACAATGATAATAATTTAATATTGTCATTTCTAACCTCCAAGCAACCATATATTAGCTAAAATAGTCTACAAAAACTTTTCTTTATATCAAAATATATTTTTGGTTAAAATTATTGCATTCACCCACATTTAAAACAATATCGTGTCAATTGTTCTATTCAAGGGTTTAGAAACCCCTTCGATACAGTTGTACAGACTGTGCCGACGAAGGTTCATATGCCACTCAATAAACCAATCAAAATAATATTAAAAAAATTTATATTCACTAACAAATACGCGCTTATATCTATTAATATGCTCAAACTTATTATAGAATACTACAGACTCTATTTAATGAGTAATTCCCACCAGAGCCAAGGTTATCACCAACCTCGCTCTGATACCAACTGTAATTACCCGCAAATCCGTACCCCTGAGTTAACACTATTCTTCCTAGATCAACTCAAGTTGTACAGAAATACGAACCATTTGGGTTAACGAAGAAGAGGTAGAAGAAGAAAATAGAAATCAACAACAGAATCTAACCATCGCAGCGGAATAAAATATAATAGATAATAAATGGTCTTTACTCAAAGATTAAATATCTCTGTTCATATATTACATCATCAGAGTACATCAATCACAGTTCAACATCAATATCGTACAATGGATACGCAACAACTCAATGCAGCGGAATATACATATATAAACAAGTGCGGAAGTACGTATCTTCATCCTGCTCGTCTCCTGAGCTCCACAACATCATACCCTGTATCCTATAATACTCGGTCTGACCCGAGCATTACAGTTAAGTAACACCCGAGTCAGTCTGGAATACCAGCGTGAGAAAATCACACCCAATTGATTATTAAAGTTTCAAAAATCCTTTGAAAACAAAAGCATCTCGTAAGACCACGCTACAAATAAACATGTCAGGTTTTTACCTTACGATAGCTAAAACAATTTTTATAGAAATCCTCTGATATTATAATAGGGTCTATATACAAATACTTATAAAATAGCCGAAATTGTTACATTATTAAATTCTAGCTACTAGCCACAGAGTGGGTAATACAAACAAAACTCGTACAAGGCTCGTAGGGAGAATGGATTTCCAACTAATGACTAGGCACTGGGGTACCACCTGTCACAGTATGTGGCCTAGATCACAGTACCGAGGAGTACGCCCGCTCTCCTGCAACACAAGACCGGGACTATCCCTTACCGGATAATCCCGAGTGAGATCACCCCGCGATTGGGATCAGCAACCGCCCACTAAGCCGAAATAAAAGGGACATCTAGACAGGGATGATCTCACCCTGCTTGGGTGCTACCCACCTAGCCTTGCTGCATAACCCCTGATTTTCAGTCATTCCCATTTGATGAGGCTTGAGGCTAAGAGTTACCTTTTTAGAACATCTCCCTTAGAACGCTCATCGTCCACCTAACGATGTTTCGCAAGCAGTCATCCATACAAGTTCGTCCCGGGTTCGAACGGAACCGAAGGCACTATTCCTACTACATCCATCTTGGAAATATCCTCAGGATTAGTAGCGACTAGCCCATGCACTTCACTTCCCTATCTTCAAATCCAAACTCGTTTTCCACGAAACGTACAAACCGGATCGAAGTGGTTTTCGAGAAATAAATCTCGGTCTCAGTCACTTCGAAACGATCAACGCATTTGTCCAATATTGATAGTCAGTTATTTAACTATCAATTAATACTCACAAACAACCATCAAACAATAAATAATTTTCCAAATTATTTATTAACCTCAAAAATATCTTCACGGGATATATTTTCACTTTTCTAACCCTTTTGAAAACAATTTTCAAAACTATCTTCCTTTCTCAGAATAAATTCCAAGTATTTCTATTTCCACTGGAATCACCAAGCATAAAACTTTAGATTTTTAAAATAATTTAGAACGCTTTTCTTTGAAGTGTACTTTCAAACCTTTAAGTTAAAAACTACTTCGATAATATGTTAAAAATACATCCTATATGAATGTTGAAAATAATGTTATTTTATAAATATAAAACCAGGTTTTCACTTCTTTTAAAACAAAATACTAAATCACCTTTAAATAATTATTTCAATAATTGATTTGAAGAAAATATTTACTTTAGAATTTTAAACGTTCAGAAATAATAATTTTTTAAAATATGCTTTTTAAAATAACATTAACTTTCATCTTATATTTAAAAATTTACTTAAAACGTACTTGGCTATCCAGGGAAATATACATCTCTTCACAACCTTTAAAAAAAAATCACTATTTATTTTTTAAACCATTTTTCTCATTCCTTTAATAAATTCCCACCTTGAATGTAACAACCCGCGAATTTAACCGGTTTTAATAACGTTATTAATTGAAATTTGTGGGAATTTTAAATTATAAAATTTTGAAATATAAATTTATTATTTGGAATGCGTCTAATTAAATATAGTAACTGGTAAATTTTTGTCCGAAAATATGAAAGTTTATTTCGTGTGTAAATTTACTTCAATTTAATCAGTTAAAAAGCGATGAAAATAAAACGTTTTCAAAACCAAAATATTTTTACATAGAAAAATTCTAAACCAACTTCTGACCAAGATGTCAGTTTGTTGTTTTTCCAAATTCGGACATCTTTGGCTCCGTCGATCTTATTTTTCTGCGATTTTCTTGCATTTTTCGTAGTATAAAATTTTGAATTTTTAAAATTAAATCGTACCACTAATATCGGTATACCATTCTGAGTATCTCGTGATATCTGTAGTATATTTATTTCAGTAATTCGACATCTGCAATGCGATGTAATCGGCAAAAAAAAAATGGTCGTACCGGTACTCGTTGGAACCCTTATGGTATTTGTGTCTTTCCATTTTCAACTTCCAGTATCTACCGTATGATCTATACCCACTGACCATTTACATTCCCTGAATTCATTTATTCCTATTACTATTCCCTAAATTTCATTCATTATATGCCGGTTCTATTCTAGTTTCTTTTTCCTCTCAAAATTCTGTTCATTGCCGTGTTTGAGAAAATTTATAATATTATAGTGTACGTATTGTATCCTGCTTGTCTACATATTCTTGCTTCATGGCCGAAGCTATGGCCTCCACCATCAACCTTTCACTAGCCACAGCCCCTCATCCAAGCGCCGTCTACAGCCAAGCCCCGACAGCTGCAACCTATTCCCCGCTCTTCCCTTCAACCCGCCTCCTCCACATCAACGGCCACGACAGCTAGCATGTGGACCCTGGTTCACCTACGCCTCCACCAACCTTCCACTCCACGCTTAACTTCCAGCGTCCACTGCGTGCATCACCACAGCCCGCTGCCACGTGCCCTCATTCCCTCCAACCGATCCACTGCACCCATCCGGCTGTGCTCCCTTTGCAACCGCTGTTTTCTCGAAGCCGCCTTGATGCTCCTTCTATCACCCACCTTGGCCGAGCAGACACCGAAGCCAAGCACACACGTCGCAGCAACGCCGCCTCATCCAACCCGACCACCCAGTCTACCCCGGCCTCACTTTCCTCAACGCCTCTGCACCCTTCACTGCGGAAGCCCAATTTGACCACGGCCTCTTCTCCGTGTTTACATTTTGGGTACGCATGCTTCAATCTTTCACGCATGTTTATATTAGCTGCGGTATAGTGTATATTTTACAAACATATTCTTATATGAAGTTTTTTTTTGTTTAACCCATATTGTATAAAGCTAGTTTATAAAAGTTATAATATATAACTTGTTGCGTATGCAGATTTCGAACGATGTATAAACTATAAACTGTTGTTATGGAAGTTTATCAAAGTTAGTGTTTGTTATGCTGTAGAATATGGGTTGTATATTTATTTATTTATTTATTTGTTTAAAAAAAATGTAAGTTGCAGGTGGTATCTACTGTTGTCTGCATAAAGTTAATATGAGTATAGTATGTTGGTTTCAAAGATTTATGGTACAGCACTCTTTGATTTACACATGCTAGTATGGACAATGTAGGGTCCACGTTAATATAATGTTATCATAGGGTATGTTAGTAGTCTGCATATGATGTATATATTTGGTTAAATAGCTGTAACCATATTTTCTTTCGCACACCATAGCCTGCATCTATTTGTTAGTGTGCATATGGGTGGTAGTTATAAAATATAAATTTTGGGTTATCTTTGTATATAGATGGATATAAGGTATGAGTGGTCTGCATGGTCGAGATGGCTAGTTGCATATAAATTTTAAGGGCTGGTTTATAGTGAAGTTATTTTGGGCTTAAATTTGTGTATAAAAATTTATATATTTATATTGGAGATATTTTGTGTGCAGCATAAGTTCGTAAGTTATGTATATACATTGATTTGTTACCGATTCTGAATCCTAACAAAATGTTTTAAACTAAATATTGAATTTAATAAAGTAATAATAATAAATAATGTACATATTTTCAGTCTATATCAAAACTGGTTCTAACTTGATTTCGTCTATTCCTATTTATCAGCTTCGCTCGTTGAATTCGTACCCATCTTATTTTGCCTTGGAATTCATGTTTGGATCCACAACTCGCTTCCATTCTCGTTCATCTTTCTAGCCTCGGAAAGTGAGCAATCACTCACGATTAACTTTCTTTTATTTATTAAATTTGATTTCAATTGGAATGACAATTGAAATATGCAACTGTTAGTTATTTACACTGTTATATATATGTTATTACCTATATCAGTTCACCTGTGACATCTGACACCATTATCTGCTAGTTATAAAATGATAATCCCGTGTGGTTGATAATTGATTGATTGTTTGTTGTTTATATTGGATGTTAAATTGTAATGTATAAAGTGATAAATATTATGCAATTGAATTTGGCATAGGATAGTTTAAAAATTTGAATCGACATATGTGTTGAATTTGATTAGTTAATTCGAATAATATGACCACTTTTATTTGTTAAGTTAATTGACACGTAAAATTTGATAAATTAGACTTTGAACCTTTGAACATATATTGGATTAATTGTTGTAGTATTAAATTTGAAATTGAAAATGAACGACAAGTGGAAAAATCGTAATGTATAATCTTTAATCTACATGAAATGATAGTGTAGATTCTAGAAATAATTATATTAATTCGCACAAACAACAATTTGAATTAATACGATTATTTCGGGATTATTTGAATTGATTATTGGATTGTGTTTGTTTGTTGTTATTACTTGTTTATTTACTTTGACACCATCCCAGTAATCACACTGCAAGTTCCCTTTATTATGCTTGATTTTGAATTGGAAACGGAATCGGGTTGAAATGATAAATACCCAAATGAACTTGACTTAGGATAGAGAATTAAATAAAAAAATCCGATTGGTCAATAATTTGATTTAAAAATGAAATAAAGATTTTATTCGAGCAAAGAATAAGTTTTGAAATGAAGTTGGAATTTGAATTTTTGAAGGGAAAATGTAAAAATTGAAATCTGAAACAAATATTAACGTAGTAATTAATGAAAGAACATTGTTTGAAATTTAATAATTAAATTTGGAATTATTAATAAATAATTTGGAATTAGTAATAATTGAGTTTTGAAATTATTAAGTTTAAAATCATTTAATAATTAAATTTGAAATTATAATTAAGTTTGAAATTATAATTAAGCTCGAAATTATTAAGTTGAATTTATAATTAGGTTGAAATGATTTGATGATTAAGTTTGAATTCATAATTAAGTGGAAATGATTTAATAATTAAGTTTGAATTTATAATCAAGTTTGTAATTATTAAGTTTGAAATTATTAATAATTAAGATTGAAATTATTTAAAAATTTAATAAGATTTAATTATTTGATAATTGAATAAAATTGGACTCTTTGATAAGAGAAATTTAACTTTTGAACAAGTGGATTTGAACTTCGTTAATAAATGAAACTGAGTTTCTTTATTTATTAAAGTTTTGAAAAAAATTTATTTAAGTAAGTGAAACTGAAACTCCTCGATTATGTGAAATTTAGTTCTTTATTAATTAAGTTTGAAATTTGTAACGAAGTCAATAAATAAGTGAAAATTGAATTTCTTTAACAAGAAATAAAATGTGATTTATTGAAATGAATGAGATTTATTGAAATTAACGTAAGACTTGTAATTTAAGAATTCGATTTGACGAATCTAATTTAGTTAAATTTGAAGTTTTGATATAATGAAGGTGAACGTAAGTAATTGATTTAAATGAATTGGAATTTAAATAGAAGCTGATTTGAATGACATATTTTCTTAATGAATATGGAATGAAATCGATAAATGAAATTAAATTGATTTGAATGAAAATTAAACAATTTAAATGATTTTGGAATGCAACCCATATACGAACTTGAATCAATATTTGAATTGTTTTAAATAGAAATTAAAATTGAATTGTAAGACATTGAAATGGTTATTTGGTAGTTTTGAAACGTAAATTTTGGAAATTGATAGTGAATGACAATTGAAATGTTCATTTATAAATTCTAATTGAAATTGAAATTGAATTGGTTTTGAAATTTGTTAAACGACCAATCGGTGTAATAATTACGGAAGTTATTAAAGAAACCGGAATCAGTTATGGATATACTCTCTATCTAAGCCGAAAACCACTTTAATAACTATACGCGGAGTGATGATCCAGAATGAAGTGGTCGGAATGATGTATGTGATGACCGAAGAAAGAGAACGATAATGGATAGCCTTGACACTTGTGTCAAATTGGAAATGACTAAAACAGGAGCCGTGCCGGGCCAAATGGGGTTAGCCACCTCGTGCGAACACACTTCTTCGAATACTACTCATTACTTGTTATTGATTGGTGCACCCTCATACTTTTCAGGAGTGTTGTTTCGCGGTGTTGCGATCGCTGCGGCGGTGCGTACTCACCAGTCCGGATCAGGCGAACGGTAGTTTCACTGCCTTGGGTATTGCCTCATGTGCCTTGTCATACTTGTATCCCTATATACGCGACCACTACGAATTTGTTTTATGTTATACCTATGGAGTACTCCCTGATAGCCCACTAGTTTACGGTGGAGTTTACAGTGTTGTATAGACTATGACATCTATATAAAATGTGTTAAGTGGGATAATGTGTAACGACCCAGAATTTTTAACAATTCAATTTGAGAATATTTAATTAATTTGAAATATTTGAATGATGGTTTGGATTGAATTTTCAATATAACTTTGAATTTGACGATTTAATTTATAGAATTTAATCTATGGAAGTTGAATAAAAATTTGAATCTTCAATTTTAAGCTGATTAAAAATATTTCAAAGGCTTGTAAAATTCATATTGATAATATTGAAGGTAATAGAAGTTTCAGAATTTAATTTGAAAAATGAATTGTTCAGTTTTGGGATTAAATCGTTTGAATCGATATTCAAAAATAGCCGTCCGAGGCACAGTCTCGGAATTCGACGAAACCAGTTCCATTGGGTCCGGAATATTGAATTATTCTAGGATTTCAAATTTCGTAGTTTTTGGAGTTAATATGTGAGCACACGACACATAAACGCGCCGAAATCAAATTGAATTCAAATTAAATTTTAAATTTTAATTTTGTCAAAGCACACGTTACTTTCCCCCTTAATATTCACGCCTAAGTTCACGGCAAGAATCACGCCTAAAATCGTGATAACCATGCCTCCATTTCATTTTATAAATGCCGAATCCCCTTCCTCTCCATCATTCAGTTCAAAAAAAAAAAAAAATCGAAACTCTCGTTCGAATCATTAATGGCCGCGTCGCTCTCACTCTCCCCCCCTTCGGTTTCATTCCTCTTTCCTCCCCCAAAATCGCGATCAATGCCGATGCCTCAGGAAAAAAAAAAAAAAAATAAATGAAAACAAAATCGCGTAAGCACGGCGACCGCGTATGTACGCGTGCGCGTGATTTGGGAGAGCATGGCGATGCGATTTGGGCTCGCGAATTCAAGTACGGCGGCGGCGTTCGATTTGGGGGTTTCGATGGCGGGGGGGGAGCTAGCGGCGCGCGCGTTCGTGATGGAGGCGTTTCAAGCAACTGAAGGTTGGAGGGCTAGCGACGATGGCGATGGGGCTCACGTGCGAGCGGCACGAGGTCGCGAAGGGAAGCGTGTGGTGGCGGAGGGCATCTCGAAGGTGGGGAGGAGACTCGCGACTGCGATTGGCGGTCGCGTGCACAGTAAGGTAATTAAATTTTAATTTTGTTTTAATTTTAGTTATTATATATATATAAATAAATATAGGTAGAGAGAAAAAAAATAAAATAAAACATAATAACAGTAAAGAAAAAGATATATTTACAGTAAATATTTATTTGAAAATTTATAAAGTTAAGGGAATTCGGTTATAAATTTAATCTTTAATTTAATAAATTTGTTAAAAAGAAGATTTGTTTAAAATTAAATTTATTTGTTTAAACGAGAAATTGGTTTAAAAAAAAAAAAAATAAGACTATCAGTTAATTTAACTATTAAAATAAAATCACAAATCAATCAGAATTATTAAACGAAAATTTAATTTATTCGATTGATTCGAATATTAATTGAATTGTATAAAATATTTATACTAGGTATAAATCAAGAAAATCGAGTCAAGAGGGAAATTGGATTGCTAATAAAAGCAAGGTGAGAACTTCTCACTCAAAAGGAATTTCTGTTGTTTATTTAAATTTTAAATAGTTAGATTTAAAATTAATTGACTGTGTGGATTGATTGATTGAATGATGATTGTTATATATATTGGATGTGAATAGACCCTATACGCCGTTAGTAAGCGGAGGTTATTTATTACACACATATACCGCGATATTCCATCTTGAAGTGGAATTGGTATTATATTTTATATATAGCAATATATATATATTGGCATATGTATATATTGCAGTTGATTGATTTCCCGCATTTTCTTTTAGCGGATGAGACCCTATGCGCCGTTAATAAGCGGATATATATTTATAAAATCCCATATACCGCGATATTCCGTCTTGAAACGGAATGGTATTGTGCTAATGTCTGTGGATGCAGGGAAACAGGTTGGAGGGATCCAACTGGATTCCTCACAAATATTTATTGATTTTAAATATTGTGATGTTTGATTGTTTAACATATCGATATATGATATTGAAAAATCGTGATTGACTATTTGATGTGTTGCATCATCGGATCCAATTTTTGAAATTTAAAAATAACGATTTTAATTTCAAAAAGGATTTTTGGAAATATACGTTTATTAAATATTTTTGGAATTGATCCATTATAATAAATAAACGTTATAATTTTTAATGTTATAAAAATTATATTTTTGAGAAATATAGTTAAAAAAAAATTGATTTTTGAAAATATGGGATTGATGATTTTATGAAATAGTTTAAACTGAGATTTTTGAATCTATTATAAAAAGTTTAAAAAAATAGGATTTATGAAATTGGATTATTTTATAAATCAAAATGATGGGATTCTAAAAGAGTTTAAAAGATGTTTTAAAATAATAATACAAATTTATTTGTATTAAAAGATTTATAAATTGATATTTGTAAATTAAAAATATTAGAAGTGTAAAACGAACTTTTCTAAGTGTTAGAAAGAATTGTAAATGAATTTCATAAATTGGAATTATAGAATTATAACAGTGAAGTTATAAATAAAATTTTATAAGCAGTAGGTTTATAAAATTTATAAAGTTATTAAAGGAATGAGTTGGATAAATGAATGAATCTTATAAGTTATAAGATTTATAAAATTTATGGAGTTTAAAGGAATAATTTTGTAAATAAATAAATTATAAGTATTTGACTTATAATATGAATTTTTGGGATATCATTGTGATATGAATTGAGATAGGTTAATAAAGGAAATTTATAAAAGAAAGTTGTTATAAAAGAAATAGAAATAGAATTTATAAAACATTGTTTTATAAATCAGCAACGACTTATTTTGATAAGTGAATTGTTGAAATTTTTAATGGAGTTATATTCATGTTTTAGACAATGAATAATTCCTTAAAATAAAATGAATAGAAGTGATGAAATTTATTAACAAGGTATATTCACGTTTTTAAATAGTGAATAATATGTTAAAGAAATTATTTAGAATGTGATGTTTTAAATAAGATTAAAACAATCTAACGATGTTTTAAAATATGTTGAGATTCGAAACCATAGATTTCAACGTTTATTGTTGAAATAGATGTTTTCGAGAAATAAAAGGAAATGGTAGACTATAACACTGTTGTTATAGTAAATAATTTCCGAAAGGAAATGTTTTGTATAGTATTGGGATTTATATATATCTATTTTAATTTCGAATCCCTATGCTAGTGATTTTGGGTTGTCGTAACGATGTTTTACGTAACATTCGTTTTGGCCCAAATAAATATGATTAAGGGAATGATTTCCTTAAAGAATGGAATATATACTTAATTTCGATTAGAGGATATGGAATATTTTCCAAGGTTGAAAATAAATAAAATTTGTGGATTACTTATAAAATAAATAAGTATGGGAGTTGTTTTTCCAATGAGAAATGGAAAGTTTAGAGAATTTATCTTTTTGAAGATAAATTGAAATGAATATTTGAAATCGTATATTCATAAATATTTTGGGAATATAAATTCAATATGGAATTTATAAAGGAAATTTGGAAAATAGGTTTAAAAATAAATATTGATTTATTTTTGAGATATGGAAAGTTATATCTTCTAAAGATATTTTTGGAATTAAATAATTTGGAAAATTATTTGGAATTTGGTGATGTTGGCATATCCATTGATAGTTCAATAACCGACTATCGATATATACCTTTGAATAGGTATTTGTTGTGAATTTGGTTGAAATTGAATGCCACACTTATTTTTTTTAAAATAAGCGCTCACTATTCGGGTTAACCGGGAAAGGACCATGGGGTCGTATAACCCATTCCGAATATGTGATACGTCGTTGTGAATCGCATTTGAAGATCGGTGTTGAAGACCGGATATTTGCGAGAGCGATAGGATGAACTATCGATTGACTCTGCACCGAGTAGCTACGGTATTGAGTTCTCCATATGTGATGGTGAATCCGATCAGGATTGTGAATATCCGGATTGCAAGGACTTCTTTGTAAGTGCCTTCGGTTCTGTTCGAGCCCGGAACAGACTTGTATGGATTGTATGCCTGACATTACAAGTTGAGATATAAAGCCGATTTCTTTCAAATATATTTCTGTTGGTGGCGGAGAATTTATTCTTTGCTTAACACCCTTCTTTGAGACGTATGAGCTCAAAGGTTATATAGTTGAAGTTATCAGCGATATATTCCCATTTTGGTAATGTGACATACTGAGTGATGCTGAAATGATCATTGTGTTGATTATTTGTGATAGGATCATTTATTTGATCGTCTATCTTAGTGATCATTGTGTTGATCATTTGTTGACCCAAAGCATGGCTTTTGTATAAAGTATGTTTTTGTGGACGTGAATTCGTCGAGCCTCACATCCCGGAAATGGTCAAAACAGGAAAGATGCAGCAAGGTTATGAGGGGTAGCGCCCTTTAGGATATGTCCATTTCCTTCTGGAAAAGGGTGGTATCATGGTATGGAGCCCAGATACTTACTCATGTTGAAAACACTTTGTTATGATTGTGTGAATTGATTAGAGAGCGCTCTCGGAAAAAGGTCCCAAAGGACCGGGGGATGGCATATTCGGTCAGTTGTTACTCAGTTAGGAGTAACCCGACCTTGTGTTGGTAGAGATCCGGTTTGGTTCTCGGGGATGTCCATCCAGAGGCATTCTCATGTGGCAATGGGAAGTTCCTTGGCCTGACCATTTGTTGGAAATCCATTTCCCAATACGAAACTTGTACGGTATTAGTTGTAGAACCTGCCATTCACTTATGGTGGTCACCACTGTTTGGATGGTAGCTATAGTAGGCATAGTTCGAAATGTCTATGTTGGCTAAGATTTATATTCTACTTTCGAAATGAATTTTTCCTACACTATACACTAATAACAATATCAAATGTTATTTTAAATGCGTATCAAGCATCTTTGACTATCATAAGGAGAAATCTCCTCCGATTCTGCGTTTGCATGTGTGTGTGTGCGGGAGGCCTTATGGTAGTCTCATTTTTAAAAGCATTGCGAATTGATTTAAAAAAATATTCCTCTATTTTGATTTTAAAGTAAATAAACTGTTTTGAGTTCTCACACCAGTCTTGTTAAGCTATTGGGCTATGTGATGGGGGGTTCTCACTTCGCGGTTTGGTGGCGAACGGGAGACTCTTACTCCCACACATCCTCTTTTAGGGGGTTGGTTAGGCGTAAGCTGTGACAGTCGAAAGGCTGGCCGTAAAAGCAAGTTTGGGATACCAGTGTAAGCCACGGTGGGGCTGGGATGGTTGAAAAGCCTACCGGTTGTGACCGCTGACGGTACTGTTTGTTACATTTGGTATCAGAGCTGATGGTTAAGCGACAACCATGGTTCTGTTGGGTATAATTCATTAGAGATAGAGTCAGCAGTACTCTAGAATGAGTTTGAGTGTAATAATAGATACGAGTGCGTATTTGTTAGTGATATAAAATTGTTTTATATTGTGATGATTGGTTTGTTGAGTGGTATATAGATTCTGGTTAATACGAGTAATTAACGTTGTTGATAGGAATCTATAAACACTTGAATAGAACAATTCGGCACAATATTGATTTTGAATTGGGTAAATGAAATAATTTTACCTTGATTATATTTTATATATAAAGAAATAATTTTCAGAATTGTTAAAGTATTTATAAGTTGATTGTTAGGTTGTTTGAATAATCTAAATAAAAGAATAATTGTATAAGCAAAAGAATTATAAGAATTGAAATTATAATTAAAGTATTTACAATTGTGAAATAAACTTACATATATAAGAAGTAAAATTATATGAATATGAGTTGTAAATAAAGGTGAATTTCAAGATTAAATGAAATATAACTTAAGTAATGTAAATGGAATTGATTTTGGGTATCAAAGTAAATTAATTAAGTTAAGTGATGGATATGAACTTGAGTTATATAAATGAAATTCAACTTTGTAATTGAATTGAATAAATGGATTGAATGATAATCAATTGAATGTGAATAAAGTTGATATGAAATAATGAATGTAAGTGTTAATTCATTAAATTCTAATGTTATTGGAAGTTGAATACTTGAATGAAAGTCAATTTAATAAAACCAATTGGAAAGTAAAGATGTTAAACCAAAATAAATGTAAGTGAAGCGAAAATTTGGTTGTAATCAATATACTTTGGTTGTTATATGGATGTTGATTGATTGTATATAAGTTCATTAAGTGTTAATGAAATTGAAAGCTATGTAATTGAATTCAAATGGAAAGTAAATAAATTTGAATAGAATTGAAATTGTGAATTGAATTGAAATGTGAAATTGAATGAAAATGAATGAGTAACTTCAACAGTGAAGTAAAAACGTGTAAGAAGCATATATTGAAAATTTTGTAATAGAATTGGCAAAATGGTTTGAATGTTGGATTTAGATACTACTACTAGCAGGTTACACAGGTGTATAAAGGAATTGAGATTTTGATTTCAAAGATAAAATTGAATTGCTCGACAAAAAGGTACGTATTTCAATTTCAGTATGAAATTTGGTGACTTTCTTCTCTAGCCACTTGGCTTTTCTCTTTTCTTTTTGATTCTGAGAGGCCGTGGTGCCATTTTGTAGTCGTACCGATCGAGCCGCGCAAAGGAAACGCTGGCGAAATTTTTCGAAAATTTCGGGTGTTAGAAAATTTTTTGAGAAAAATTTGAAAGTTTGAAATTTGAATTTGAATTTAAATTTGAATTGTTAGGAGAACAATGTTGTTTGAAACTTATAATTGAAGTTGAAAAGCTAGTTGAAATAAAAGTGAATCTCTAGTAAAAAGATTTAGGCTAGTAAGTTGATAAAACTATTTGAATTGTGAAAAATAATAATCGGGATAAGGGCATTCTTCTTAACTTGTAATTTCGGGACGAAATTCTTTTAAGGGGGAAAGATTGTAACGACCCAGAATTTTTAACAATTCAATTTGAGAATATTTAATTAATTTGAAATATTTGAA
Organism: Allium cepa; assembly: GCA_030765085.1. NCBI lineage: Eukaryota > Viridiplantae > Streptophyta > Magnoliopsida > Asparagales > Amaryllidaceae > Allium > Allium cepa. Next base: position 196,589,933 of record CM060938.1, read on the forward strand.
TGATGGTTTGGATTGAATTTTCAATATAACTTTGAATTTGACGATTTAATTTATAGAATTTAATCTATGGAAGTTGAATAAAAATTTGAATCTTCAATTTTAAGCTGATTAAAAATATTTCAAAGGCTTGTAAAATTCATATTGATAATATTGAAGGTAATAGAAGTTTCAGAATTTAATTTGAAAAATGAATTGTTCAGTTTTGGGATTAAATCGTTTGAATCGATATTCAAAAATAGCCGTCCGAGGCACAGTCTCGGAATTCGACGAAACTAGTTCCATTGGGTCCGGAATATTGAATTATTCTAGGATTTCAAATTTCGTAGTTTTTGGAGTTAATATGTGAGCACACGACACATAAACGCGCCGAAATCAAATTGAATTCAAATTAAATTTTAAATTTTAATTTTGTCAAAGCACACGTTACTTTCCCCCTTAATATTCACGCCTAAGTTCACGGCAAGAATCACGCCTAAAATCGTGATAACCATGCCTCCATTTCATTTTATAAATGCCGAATCCCCTTCCTCTCCATCATTCAGTTCAAAAAAAAAAAAAATCGAAACTCTCGTTCGAATCATTAATGGCCGCGTCGCTCTCACTCTCCCCCCCTTCGGTTTCATTCCTCTTTCCTCCCCCAAAATCGCGATCAATGCCGATGCCTCAGGAAAAAAAAAAATAATAAATGAAAACAAAATCGCGTAAGCACGGCGACCGCGTATGTACGCGTGCGCGTGATTTGGGAGAGCATGGCGATGCGATTTGGGCTCGCGAATTCAAGTACGGCGGCGGCGTTCGATTTGGGGGTTTCGATGGCAGGGGGGAGCTAGCGGCGCGCGCGTTCGTGATGGAGGCGTTTCAAGCAACTGAAGGTTGGAGGGCTAGCGACGATGGCGATGGGGCTCACGTGCGAGCGGCACGAGGTCGCGAAGGGAAGCGTGTGGTGGCGGAGGGCATCTCGAAGGTGGGGAGGAGACTCGCGACTGCGATTGGCGGTCGCGTGCACAGTAAGGTAATTAAATTTTAATTTTGTTTTAATTTTAGTTATTATATATATATATAAATAAATATAGGTAGAGAGAAAAAAAATAAAATAAAACATAATAACAGTAAAGAAAAAGATATATTTACAGTAAATATTTATTTGAAAATTTATAAAGTTAAGGGAATTCGGTTATAAATTTAATCTTTAATTTAATAAATTTGTTAAAAAGAAGATTTGTTTAAAATTAAATTTATTTGTTTAAACGAGAAATTGGTTTAAAAAAAAAAAAAAAAAATAAGACTATCAGTTAATTTAACTATTAAAATAAAATCACAAATCAATCAGAATTATTAAACGAAAATTTAATTTATTCGATTGATTCGAATATTAATTGAATTGTATAAAATATTTATACTAGGTATAAATCAAGAAAATCGAGTCAAGAGGGAAATTGGATTGCTAATAAAAGCAAGGTGAGAACTTCTCACTCAAAAGGAATTTCTGTTGTTTATTTAAATTTTAAATAGTTAGATTTAAAATTAATTGACTGTGTGGATTGATTGATTGAATGATGATTGTTATATATATTGGATGTGAATAGACCCTATACGCCGTTAGTAAGCGGAGGTTATTTATTACACACATATACCGCGATATTCCATCTTGAAGTGGAATTGGTATTATATTTTATATATAGCAATATATATATATTGGCATATGTATATATTGCAGTTGATTGATTTCCCGCATTTTCTTTTAGCGGATGAGACCCTATGCGCCGTTAATAAGCGGATATATATTTATAAAATCCCATATACCGCGATATTCCGTCTTGAAACGGAATGGTATTGTGCTAATGTCTGTGGATGCAGGGAAACAGGTTGGAGGGATCCAACTGGATTCCTCACAAATATTTATTGATTTTAAATATTGTGATGTTTGATTGTTTAACATATCGATATATGATATTGAAAAATCGTGATTGACTATTTGATGTGTTGCATCATCGGATCCAATTTTTGAAATTTAAAAATAACGATTTTAATTTCAAAAAGGATTTTTGGAAATATACGTTTATTAAATATTTTTGGAATTGATCCATTATAATAAATAAACGTTATAATTTTTAATGTTATAAAAATTATATTTTTGAGAAATATAGTTAAAAAAAAATTGATTTTTGAAAATATGGGATTGATGATTTTATGAAATAGTTTAAACTGAGATTTTTGAATCTATTATAAAAAGTTTAAAAAAATAGGATTTATGAAATTGGATTATTTTATAAATCAAAATGATGGGATTCTAAAAGAGTTTAAAAGATGTTTTAAAATAATAATACAAATTTATTTGTATTAAAAGATTTATAAATTGATATTTGTAAATTAAAAATATTAGAAGTGTAAAACGAACTTTTCTAAGTGTTAGAAAGAATTGTAAATGAATTTCATAAATTGGAATTATAGAATTATAACAGTGAAGTTATAAATAAAATTTTATAAGCAGTAGGTTTATAAAATTTATAAAGTTATTAAAGGAATGAGTTGGATAAATGAATGAATCTTATAAGTTATAAGATTTATAAAATTTATGGAGTTTAAAGGAATAATTTTGTAAATAAATAAATTATAAGTATTTGACTTATAATATGAATTTTTGGGATATCATTGTGATATGAATTGAGATAGGTTAATAAAGGAAATTTATAAAAGAAAGTTGTTATAAAAGAAATAGAAATAGAATTTATAAAACATTGTTTTATAAATCAGCAACGACTTATTTTGATAAGTGAATTGTTGAAATTTTTAATGGAGTTATATTCATGTTTTAGACAATGAATAATTCCTTAAAATAAAATGAATAGAAGTGATGAAATTTATTAACAAGGTATATTCACGTTTTTAAATAGTGAATAATATGTTAAAGAAATTATTTAGAATGTGATGTTTTAAATAAGATTAAAACAATCTAACGATGTTTTAAAATATGTTGAGATTCGAAACCATAGATTTCAACGTTTATTGTTGAAATAGATGTTTTCGAGAAATAAAAGGAAATGGTAGACTATAACACTGTTGTTATAGTAAATAATTTCCGAAAGGAAATGTTTTGTATAGTATTGGGATTTATATATATCTATTTTAATTTCGAATCCCTATGCTAGTGATTTTGGGTTGTCGTAACGATGTTTTACGTAACATTCGTTTTGGCCCAAATAAATATGATTAAGGGAATGATTTCCTTAAAGAATGGAATATATACTTAATTTCGATTAGAGGATATGGAATATTTTCCAAGGTTGAAAATAAATAAAATTTGTGGATTACTTATAAAATAAATAAGTATGGGAGTTGTTTTTCCAATGAGAAATGGAAAGTTTAGAGAATTTATCTTTTTGAAGATAAATTGAAATGAATATTTGAAATCGTATATTCATAAATATTTTGGGAATATAAATTCAATATGGAATTTATAAAGGAAATTTGGAAAATAGGTTTAAAAATAAATATTGATTTATTTTTTAGATATGGAAAGTTATATCTTCTAAAGATATTTTTGGAATTAAATAATTTGGAAAATTATTTGGAATTTGGTGATGTTGGCATATCCATTGATAGTTCAATAACCGACTATCGATATATACCTTTGAATAGGTATTTGTTGTGAATTTGGTTGAAATTGAATGCCACACTTATTTTTTTTAAAATAAGCGCTCACTATTCGGGTTAACCGGGAAAGGACCATGGGGTCGTATAACCCATTCCGAATATGTGATACGTCGTTGTGAATCGCATTTGAAGATCGGTGTTGAAGACCGGATATTTGCGAGAGCGATAGGATGAACTATCGATTGACTCTGCACCGAGTAGCTACGGTATTGAGTTCTCCATATGTGATGGTGAATCCGATCAGGATTGTGAATATCCGGATTGCAAGGACTTCTTTGTAAGTGCCTTCGGTTCTGTTCGAGCCCGGAACAGACTTGTATGGATTGTATGCCTGACATTACAAGTTGAGATATAAAGCCGATTTCTTTCAAATATATTTCTGTTGGTGGCGGAGAATTTATTCTTTGCTTAACACCCTTCTTTGAGACGTACGAGCTCAAAGGTTATATAGTTGAAGTTATCAGCGATATATTCCCATTTTGGTAATGTGACATACTGAGTGATGCTGAAATGATCATTGTGTTGATTATTTGTGATAGGATCATTTATTTGATCGTCTATCTTAGTGATCATTGTGTTGATCATTTGTTGACCCAAAGCATGGCTTTTGTATAAAGTATGTTTTTGTGGACGTGAATTCGTCGAGCCTCACATCCCGGAAATGGTCAAAACAGGAAAGATGCAGCAAGGTTATGAGGGGTAGCGCCCTTTAGGATATGTCCATTTCCTTCTGGAAAAGGGTGGTATCATGGTATGGAGCCCAGATACTTACTCATGTTGAAAACACTTTGTTATGATTGTGTGAATTGATTAGAGAGCGCTCTCGGAAAAAGGTCCCAAAGGACCGGGGGATGGCATATTCAGTCAGTTGTTACTCAGTTAGGAGTAACCCGGCCTTGTGTTGGTAGAGATCCGGTTTGGTTCTCGGGGATGTCCATCCAGAGGCATTCTCATGTGGCAATGGGAAGTTCCTTGGCCTGACCATTTGTTGGAAATCCATTTCCCAATACGAAACTTGTACGGTATTAGTTGTAGAACCTGCCATTCACTTATGGTGGTCACCACTGTTTGGATGGTAGCTATAGTAGGCATAGTTCGAAATGTCTATGTTGGCTAAGATTTATATTCTACTTTCGAAATGAATTTTTCCTACACTATACACTAATAACAATATCAAATGTTATTTTAAATGCGTATCAAGCATCTTTGACTATCATAAGGAGAAATCTCCTCCGATTCTGCGTTTGCATGTGTGTGTGTGCGGGAGGCCTTATGGTAGTCTCATTTTTAAAAGCATTGCGAATTGATTTAAAAAATATTCCTCTATTTTGATTTTAAAGTAAATAAACTGTTTTGAGTTCTCACACCAGTCACATGACTGACTCGGAGTTTATTGTTTTCCTTCCTAAACTCTGGGTGCCCACCAATTTTCCACACGGGCAGTTAAGAGTTAGGTTTATCAGGATATTCTGGAGTTGCTGGAGGCAAGCTGGATGGCATGGCGTATTACTAGTTTATATAGTATTTCTTTTTCCGCTGCATTGTTTGTTGTTGTATGTTGTTGTACACTCTGATGTGATGATATGATGTAATAAAATGTGATGTAATGTAATAACTGATATAGTTCTTTGTTTAAAGATTATTCATTTATTATTATATGTTGTTCCGCTGCGAATTGTGAGATTCTGATGTGATTCTGTTGTTCTGTTTCCTTTCTGTCCCGTTCTATTTTAAAAATTCTCTGTTTTCTAAAAAATCGTTTATCTTCTTTCCTCTCTATTTTCTATCTTTTCTCTCTTTTTCTTTTCTTAAATTCTTTTTAAAACCCATAACATCTCGGTTTTCGGCCTTTGATTTCTCGGCAGTCGATAAAGTGAGTGTCGATGTTGAATTTTCGAAGAACGAAAATCCCTGTTTGTTACATAATGGTAACGCCTTAACACTATTTTGATACTTTATATTACTGATAGACATTATCTATTTAGCGTACACTACTACATAGTAGATAGTTTAACGGATCCCTAGAGGATGGTGATTCCAACATCCTTTGAGTTACTTGTATTTCGATTGCTTTTTCACTTGAGTTGGATTTATTGATACGAGAATATTAATCATGACTCGAGTGTTTTGTGTTTTGCTTTACGCTCTGGTCAGACTTAGTGTACCAGTATTCGAGGCTCACCTTTGGAGTTGGAGCTTTGCTTGAAGATCCAACCATCTATTCTGCTTTCAGTATTCGATGATTCCAGTGATGTATTCTGATTTGTACTTGATGTATCATATTTCTCTTTTGTTGTAAATTCTGATGTATCTTATATATTTATATAGTAGCTTCATGAACTACTATCCATTTACTTCCGCTGCATATTATTACTCTGTGTCTGTGATTATTTATTTACTGTATATCTGAGTTTTGCCAAATATAAATTAACAATTCGGTATTTTGAATTATTCAAGTCCGACATGTGCGGATGCGAATAGTCTAAAATAGCGGGTCGTTACAGTTGGTATCAGAGCTTTTGGTAGCTCTAGGCAAAACTTAGCATATAAGGTAAATGTATTTACAGAATCACTCTCATTCTAGTTTCAGTCTCTTCCTTTTGACTCAATTCCCTTGAATTTTGGAACATTCCCTGCGGTTCTGAAATTCATTCGTGTCCCTCACTATTTGTCTTCTTTCAATTCAGGAGCTCCCCATAACTCCACTTCGAATGATCTTTATAATGAATTAGCGGTCTAGCCAAACTTTGAATGATTTGTAAATGGGTGAAACTCCTTTGCAATTGGCATTGGTTTACCGAAGATCTCTGTATTTTTGGTTTACAATGCTATCTATTTCCTGCTATACCTGAATTCTATCTCGAGAGATCAAATGTTGATTTACCTCGGAATTCAGCATCGATCTTATTCTTGAAGTCACGGTCGACCCGGTTAAGGTTGCCCGTGAACTAAATAAGCTTATCCATCTCCTGATTCTATTAATTGAATTATCTTATTTTTGTTTCGAACGTATTATCGAATCAAAATCTTTTTTCATTTGATTTCATCAAATTTGAATTCCTATACTTGTTTTGAAATCTATTTTTGTATCGTCAAACGAACAAGTGTATTTGTAAATTTATATTTAAAATGTTTTATATATTGTGTTGTTTGAGTTGTTGATGTTGATTTGGATTTTCGATCGATTCGTCTGATCAACCCTATCGATAGAATTTCCAAAACACTTGAACAGAGCAAACTGACACAATAGTATTTTCGAATTTGGATAATAAAATAATTTTGAATGATTGTATTATTTATAAGTATAAATTTTTCTAAAATTAAATTGTTAATGAATTTGTTGTCAGAAATGATAATATTTGATTTTCATTTATCGTTTTGTAAACTATTGACTATTGCATAATATAAATAAATGAATTTATAAAACTTAGTTATTATTTGATTTGGAATTTGAAGTGAATATAAATTAGAATTTGAGAATTTAATTTCCGATAATTTCGAACTATGGTTTTAAAGTTTAAAATGTATACTATTTAAAATATTTTTGAATAGAAATGGTTTCAAAGAATTTTAAATGATTAAATTAGAGCTCTTCTCTTTTGTCGCTGGAAAATAATTTCGGTGATGACGGCCGCATCATCGACATTCATTTTCAAGTTTCAAAGTGGAGAGACTATTCTGTAGCTTTGTTATGGTTTGTTTTGAAAATAAATTGATTTGAAATTCTTAAAATAAGATTTGATTTGTAATATATATATATATATATATACTAATATATGATTTAAATCTGATTTGATATATTATATATATATTTACCGGTAAATAAATTTGAAGTTACTCGAAAATTTAATTCTTAAATTTATGTTAAAGGATAATTTCAATTATAAAATGAAATCGAAATTTTGAATAAAGATTTAAGCCCGAATGATTAAATTAGAAATTTCTTGTATAACACTAAATTACATTTTAATATAACTTACCTAAATTTTCAAAAGTTAACTATGTAATTGAATACTATACAGTGTAAATTGATGTTAAGAGAATTTTTAAATAAATTTGAGTAGTTATAATGAATGTAATTATACTTTATATAATTTGATAAGATATATTAAGTAGAAAATTTAATAATAATTTGGAAGAAAGAAGAATTAAATTTGTCGAATAAAGTATGATTATAATAAATGACTATTCAAATTTATAATCTTTGAAATTGTTAAATTTAGATAATTGGATTGCATATAATACAAATTGTCTTTATAAATAAAATGTGAGTGCGTATAATAAATGTTATTCACTTAAATTTAAAATTATAAAATGGTTATAGAGATAAATAGAATAATAAGTTGAATAAATAATAGGTGTGATTAATAGAAGGAATTTTTTATTTATTTTGAAAGTTAATAAATTGAATTAAATCAACTTAAGGGGGTATCTTGAATTAACTGAGTATAAATTGAATTTCATTTGAAAGAAACCTTTTGTACTTAACGTTTTTAAATGTGAAATCAAATCAATTTAACGAAAATCTTGAACTTAAAAACAAATTGTTTGATACAAATTTATTTAAATTGAAATTTATATGGTTTAAATTAATTGTTTATAATGTAATTCAAGTCTATTTTCTTTTGATTATTTCTATTCTCCTACCTCATTCCCTTTCGAGGACGAAAAGTTTTGAGTGGGGGAGAGTGTAACAACCCGCGAATTTAACCGGTTTTAATAACGTTATTAATTGAAATTTGTGGGAATTTTAAACGATAAAATTTTGAAATATAAATCTGATATTTTGAATGCGTCTAGTTAAATATAGCAATTGGTAAATTTTCGTCCGAAAACATGAAAGTTTATTTCATGTGTAAATTTACTTCAATTTAATCAGTTAAAAAGCGATGAAAATAAAACGTTTTCACAACCAAAATATTTTTACATAGAAAAATTCTAAAACATCTTTTGAGCAAGATGTCAGTTTGTCATTTTTCCATTCGGACATCTTTGGCTCCGTCGATCTTATTTTTCTGCGATTTTCTTGCATTTTTCGTAGTATAAAATTTTGAATTTTTAAAATTAAATCGTACCACTAATATCGGTATACCATTTTGAGTATCTCGTTGTGACGATATCTGTAGTATATTTATTTCAGTAATTCGACATCCGGAATGCGATGTAATCGGCAAAAAAAAATGGTCGTACCGGTACTCGTTGGAACCTTTATGGTCTTTGTGTCTTTCCGTTTTCAACTTCCAGTATCCACCGTATGACCTATACCTACTGACCATTTACATTCCCTGAATTCATTTATTCCTATTACTATTCCCTAAATTTCATTCATTATATGCCGGTTCTTTTCTAGTTTCTTTTTCCTCTTGAAATTCTATTCATTGCTGTGTTTGAGAAAATTTATAATATTATAGTGTACATATTGTATCCTACTTGTCTACATATTCTTGCTTCTTGGCCGAAGCTATGGCCTCCACCATCAACCTTTCACTAGCCACAACCCCTCATCCAAGCGCCATCTACAACCACGCCCCGACAGCTGCAACCTCTTCGCCGCTCTTCCCTTCAACCCGCCTCCTCCACATCAACGGCCACGACAGCCAGGTTGTGGACCCTGATTCCCTTCGCCTCCACCAACCTCTCCACTCCACGCTTAACTTCCAGCGTCCACTGCGTGCATCACCACAGCCCGCACGTCACGTGCTCTCATTTCCTTCAACCGATCCACTACACCCATCCGGCTGTGCTCCCTTTGCAACCGCTGTTTTCTTGAAGCTGCCTTGATGCTCCTTCCATCACCCGCCCTGGTCGAGCAGACACCGGAGCCAAGCACACACATCGCAACGACGCCGCCTCATCCAACCCGACCACCCAGTCTACCCGGACCTCGCTTTCCTCAACGCCTCTGCACCCTTCACTGCGGAAGCCCAGTTTGACCACGGCCTCTTCTCCGTGTTTACATTTTGGGTACGCATGCTTCAATCTTTCACGCATGTTTATATTAGCTGCGGTATAGTGTATATTTTACAAACATATTCTTATATGAAGTTTTTTTTTGTTTAACCCATTTTGTATAAAGCTAGTTTATAAAAGTTATAATATATAACTTGTTGCGTATGCAGATTTCAAACGGTGTATAAACTATAAACTGTTGTTATGGAAGTTTATCAAAGTTAGTGTTTGTTATGCTGTAGAATATGGGTTGTATATTTATTTATTTATTTGTTTGTTTAAAAAAAAATGTAAGTTGCAGGTGGTATCTACTGTTGTCTGCATAAAGTTAATATGAGTATAGTATGCTAGTTTCAAAGATTTATGGTACAGCACTCTTTTATTTACACATGCTAGTATGGACAATGTAGGGTCCACGTTAATATAATGTTATCATAGGGTATGTTAGTAGTCTGCATATGATGTATATATTTGGTTAAATAGCTGTAACCATATTTTCTTTCGCACACCATAGCCTGCATCTATTTGTTAGCGTGCATATGGGTGGTAGTTATAAAATATAAATTTTGGGTTATCTTTGTATATAGATGGATATAAGGTATGAGTGGTCTGCATGGTCGAGATGGCTAGTTGCATATAAATTTTAAGGGCTGGTTTATAGTGAAGTTATTTTGGGCTTAAATTTGTGTATAAAAATTTATATATTTATATTGGAGATATTTTGTGTGCAGCATAAGTTCGTAAGTTATGTATATACATTGATTTGTTACCGATTCTGAATCCTAACAAAATGTTTTAAACTAAATATTGAATTTAATAAAGTAATAATAATAAATAATGTACATATTTTCAGTCTATATCACAACTGGTTCTAACAAGATTTCGTCTATTCCTATTTATTAGCTTCGCTCGTTGAATTCGCACCCATCTTATTTCGCCTTGGAATTCATGTTTGGATCCACAACTCGCTTCCATTCTCGTTCATCTTTCTAGCCTCGGAAAGTGAGCAATCACTCACGATTAATGTTCTTTTATTTATTAACTTTGATTTCAATTGGAACGACAATTAAAATATGCAATTGTTAATTATTTACACTGTTATATATATGTTATTACCTGTATCAGTTCACCTGTGACATCTGACACCATTATCTGTGTAACAACCCGCATATTTATCGATTTTATATTTAAATATTTTATTTAAATATTTTGTCGTTAATCGGATATTGGTCCGAAAAGCTACTTTTTGCAAACGGTCAAATTAGGACTCGAGACCACTTCCACTGAGTTCGAAATGCCGTTTATAACTTTTTTAAGTATAAACATTGATAGGTTTGGAGTTAGTGGAATTTCACTTACTTTTCCCGCTTTGGACTTTGGGTTAGATTAGCCATTATAACTCAAACCCACTTCTCTCTTTCTCCTCACTCTTCATAAATTTCCTAACAACCAAGCTTAAGCATTAATGGTGAGTGGAAAGAGAAATTAAAATTCCAAGCTCAAATTCTCTTGCAAATCCAACATTCAATTCCAAATTCAAGAAGAAGACATTGGATTCAAGCTTGTGATTACTTCTCCACTGCTTTCAAGTTTTCTTCATAAATTTGGTGAAAAGGTGAGATTTTTATCTCACAAATCTAGCATATAACTATCTTGGACTGTTGGGAATGAATCCCTATCATGTTTGCATGTACATTTGCATTTGGTTTGGATTGGATTGGCAAAAACCCCAAATTTTAGTGTTTTTGGTGAAAAACTGCACTTAGGTCATTCTGCCTATGCTAGGTCGTTCGCGTGGAAAAGTCTCGGCCTCAAAATAGCTCGTTTTCGACCTTAAAATGGCTTAGAATGTTAGGTCGCTCGGCACTCGGAATAAGGTCGTAGGTCGTTTGGTTTTAGGTCGCTAGGTCATTGGGCTTTAGGTCGAATGGACCTTAGGTCGTAGGTCGTATGCACCTTAGGTCGTAGGATGTTCTGGCCATTTATAACGTCTTCGGAGTTAGGTTGTATGGACCTTAGGTCGCTAGGTCATATGGCTTTAGATCGCTAGGTCGTATGACCTTAGGTCGTTAGGTCGTATGGCTTTAGGTCGCTAGGTCGTATGACCTTAGGTCATTAGGTCCTATGGCATTTTAGGTCGTGTGATCTTCTTACCTGTTAGGTCGTTGGACCTACATCCTGTTAGGTCGTTGAACCTTTAGCTCATAGGTCGCTAGGCCTTATCTCCTTAGGTCGCGTGACCCATCTTCTTTAAACCACTAGGTCGTGTGACCTATATTCCGTAGGTCGTTGACCCACTTAAGTCGCTTGTCCCTCATAGGTCGCGTTTCCTGCTTAGGTCGCTAGGTCGGGTGCCTTTAGGTCGCATTCCTTTAGTAGGTCGCGTGTCTCTGTTAGGTCGTTGACCTCCTTAACTCGCATGACCTAACCCGTAGGTCGTTGGACCTCGATTCTATTTAAGTCGCTGCTTCTTATAGGTCGCTCGACCCCTTATTTTCTTTAGGTCCTTTGAGTGTTAGGTCGCGAACCCATTTTATGTCGCATGACCTTTACCCTTTAGGTCGCTGGACCACTAGGTCATGCCCATTTAATCACTAGGTCATACCATTTTTGGACGGGGCGCTGCCCCCGTACCCCGCCAGGGGCGCTGCCTCCTGGACCCCCGCGACTTGACCGGGCAGGTCGAACCCCGTAGCAGGGGCGTTGCCCCCACACCCCCGCCTTGAGGGGTTGCCACCCCCCTGGACCCCCCCTCCGTAGGGGATCTTATCTGAAAAACATTCAACAGAACTTGCTTTGTTGAGATGCTGAGTTGACCATTCTTCGAGACAAACTATCTTTGGCTTCTCGGTCGATTTTATGGATTTTTGAATATCTATTTCGATGGATTCTTTATTGGTTTCTTTGGATTTTATTCACGTCTTTGTATGCGAATTTTTATGATTGATTGTTTCTACAATCACTTCTATGATTTTTCACTTTAAAATATGAAGGTTTCAATACTAGTAGTAAATATCAAAACTCTTTCAGCAAAATGATTTCAACTCTATTTTCAATAACGAAGCACGTTTCTTAAACCATTTTCCAATCTACTAGTATATACAAACCTTTACTTCACTCGTATGAGAAATTGAATTAAACGGCTTAGTAAAACAAGTGGTATGAAACGCTTGCGTTTGCTTCGTCGGTTAACTCTTGGACTTGTTCGATTGAACCTTTTTATGACAATTTTCTAGTGAAGGTCTACAGTTTGTTCGTAAATATTTGAGTTAAGAAAGTGGTTATGGGACATGAAGCTAAACTTTTATATTTACTAGCTTAGTGTAATTGACACTTCTCATTGATCATGACGATCATTTTGTGATTTAGGCTAGCAATTGTGCGATGTCTCTTTGTTTGCTTCTTGGTTAGGCTAGACACCATTTGTGTGATTCCATTCACACATACCTTTTTGCTTTTTGGTTAGCCTAGACACCATTTGTGTGATTCCACTCACACATACCTTTTTGTTGCGAGGTCAGGCTAGACGCCATTTGTGTGATTCCATTCACACATACCTTTTTGCTTTTTGGTTAGCCTAGACCTCATCTGGGTAATTCCGACTCATCCATATGGGGTAGCTCCCCATGTTCTTCGGACCGTCATGTGATAGGCCTCTTTCCCTTTTTCTGTGATTTCTGGATTTCTTGTGTTGATTTTTGGAATTTATGTCATTGAGTTGTTATGAGTACAAGTTTAGGGTATGATGCCTCTTTGGATCTTTGAGAAGATTCTTGTGATATCGATTTATCTCTTATTGATTGATCTTCTGTTGATCATCATTTGCATACTTATAGTAGTATGTCGGTATGGATATTTTATGTTTATGCCATATCTTTTATTTTATACCATTTCATCTGATATTTATAGCTAGACCGATCCATTTATTATTTTCTTAAATAATACTCGGGTCAGACCGAGATGTTACAGGTGCTTCTGCTTGACTTCTTCCCGGGGTTTGCTACTCTGACTTTTGGCTAACTACTTAGATTAGCAGTTTTTGTTGCATACACTTGAGATATAGACTCATAGTTGTATCTTTTGTATTGCACGTGTTGATATTCTTTTGTAATATTGTGGATCTTTTTGACCACTACTCTGATGTACACTTTCATGTGTTAGTTATATATTCATATCTTCTTCCGCCTTTGTGATATGGATGTCTGTGACTGATTTGTGTTATGATTTTTTCTATGTTTGTTTTCGATGATTATTTATAGCCACCGTGTGATAAGCAATCACATGGATGGTCGCTCCTCAACAACCTTATTCTCCGTGCTAGTTGACAGCACTACACCGTAGTGTTCTTGGCTAGCGTGGGTATAGAGGTGGGGCGTCACAGCTTGGTATCGGAGCCAAATTTCGGAACAATGTAGAATAACTTAACAAGGATCATCGTCCTAAGTCCACCTTAGGAGTTATGTCCTAGGATTAATTCGAGTCGTCATACCGATTCATCCTATATCCTTTATGATTCCTTGTTTTATCTAGCAAGATTGCTTGATATTCATTAGTGAATAACCTTCTTCTTTCTCTTCTTTCTTTCTTAAGGAAGGGAAATGGTTAGACCTGGTCGTCCTAGAGCTGGACCATCTACTACAACTCCCCAAGATGGAGTTTTTATGACTACCCAGCAACTTCTTGACCTTGTCACGAATGCTCAAGCAGCTGGTTCTAATCCGGAACCTACTCACCCTAAATCTGGGTTTGCACGTTTGTGCAATGATTACACCAACCTGGGTGGGAAGCCATTTAAAGGTTCTGAAACTATCATCGAGGTTCAGGCTTGGTTGAGGACCTGCGATCGAATCTTCATTCACATGAATCTCGTCGATCTTCACTGTGTTCAGTTGGCTTCCAGTATGCTCCAAGAGAGAGCATTGGACTGGTATAAACTTCTTATTTCTGAAGTCAACGAAGCGGACCTTACCTGGGAGCAATTCCGGACACGCTTCGAGTTAAAATTTGTACCAGAAGCAGAGAAGGTAACTCTGGCTCGACGTTTTATAGACCTTGTTCAAGGTAAGTCCTCCGTGACTGATTACGTCGCAGCCTTTGAGTCGCTTTTCAAATATGGGGTTGAATACACCAACACCCCACTGAAGAAGAACCAGAGGTTCGTTTATGGCTTAAACAAAAGCCTCAAGAAGCCATTACTTCTAAAGTTAGAAGTTCCTTTCGACCAACTTATAGATATCTCTCTTCGTTTGGAAGAGGCTGATAAAGAAAGTGATATTGAAGTAGTAGCTTCAAAACCCAACTTCAACAACAAAAAGAGGCCCAGTAAATTCAAAGGCCCTTATCCTAACAAAAAGGGTAAGCAAGCAACCCCTGCGGCAAAGTCTCCTTTTCCTGGTGGTGCGAGATGCTTCAACTGTGGATCTGGGGATCATTTGCGAATAAGAGCTGTAAGCCCAAATCTTGTCGCTATTGTAAGAGCCCAGATCATTACATATATCAATGCCTCAAACGTGAAGGCAAGAAGGAAGGAAAGTTGAATGTGGCTCAAGCCCCTGACAACACATCTCGTGGCCAAGGTATTTCTCACTCCATTCTTGATGGTATTATTTTATTTCATGATCAACCTATTAGAGTTCTCTTTGATATGGGTGCATCCCGTTCTTTTATATCAAAGGAACTGGTAGACACTATTTCCTTAAGTGTTACTGCATTAATGACTTCTTTGAAAATTGCGAATCATGTTGGTGGATCCGCAACTCTTAGTTTGCTTTGTAAAGATGTGGAGATTATTTTATGTGATTGTTCTTTCCTAGCCGATTTGCATGTCATGCGTTACTTAGGCTTTGGAATAATTTTGGTAATGGATTGGCTTAACCGCTATCGATCCCATATCCTATGTCCTGAGCGGACTATTCATCTCCGACATCCACTATCTGTTAATCAGATTTCTGTTAATCTTAAAGATTCAGAATCCTGTTTGATTGCATCCTTATATTCTTTAAATCCTCGTGATGACGATGATGACGATGAGGATGCTATTATTTCTCGTATCCACGTTGTTCGTGAATTTTCCGACATATTCGAGCCCGTTGTAGGTCTACCACCTAAGCGAGCAATTGAGTTCAAAATTAACCTTATTCCTGGAGCTCAACCTATTACTCGTCCTCCTTATCGCATGTCTAATAAGGAAAATGAGGAGATGCGCAAACAATTATCTGAATTGGAGACGAAGCAATTTATTCGCTCTAGCTCCTCGCCTTGGGGAGCTTCAGCTATTTTCGTGAAGAAATCTGACGGTACGCTTAGGCTTTGTGTTGACTATCGCAAGCTTAACAATCTGACTATTAAAAATAAATATCATTTACCTCGGATTGACGATCTGTTTGATTAGCTTAGCGGAGCTAGGGTCTTTCCACAGTTGGACTTGGCTATCGGTTTTCATCAGCTTCATATTGCTGAGATAGTATTCCTTTGACATCGTTCCATACTCGTTATGGATCTTATGAATGGCTCGTTATGCCATTTGGTTTAGCGAATGCTCCGGCTTATTTCATTGACCTCATGAATCGAGTTTTCAAAGATTTCCTCGATCGGTTTGTTCTCATATTCATTGATGATATTCTTGTGTATTCAAAAACCGAGGAGGAACATGAGAAACATCTTCGGATTGTATTGGAAACTCTTAGGAGTAATCAATTAAAGGTGAAATTTTCTAAATGCCACTTTTGGCAATCTCGTGTGAAGTTTCTCGGTCATATTATTTCCGAATCCGGAATTTCTGTGGATCCTTCAAAGATTGAAGCGATTCAAGATTGGAAGAGACCGGAAAGTGTGACAGAGATTCGTAGTTTTTTTGGATTGGCGGGTTATTACCGTCGTTTCATTAAAGACTTTTATAAGATTGCCGTGCCTCTTACTGCTTGACAAAGAAGGGAGTTAAATACATTTGGTCGGACAAATGTGAAACCACTTTTTAGAAATTGAAAGAACTCCTTTCCGATGCTCCTATTCTTGTTATTCCCGAGGGGAATCAAGATTTTGTTGTTTATATTGATGCTAGTCGCGTTGGGTTGGGTGCCGTTCTTATACAAAAAGAATGTGTTATTGCTTATGCTTCTAGGCAATTGAAGCCGGCCGAGACTAGATATGCTACACATGATTTAGAACTCGCGGCTATTGTTTTCGCCCTTCTAATTTGGCGTCATTTTCTATTGGGAGAGAAATTTATTCTTTACACAGATCATAAGTCTTTGGAATATTTATTTTCTCAAAAGGAACTTAATTTGCGTCAAAGTGTTGGGTTGAGTTCCTTGCACCTTATGATCTTGATATTCTTTATACCCCTGGTAAGGGTAATCGTGTCGCCGATGCTCTTAGCCGTAAACAACAAGCAGTTGTTTCTATGATGATATCCGAATGGAACGATCTCGAGATTTTATCTACTTGTGAGATTCAAGAGCACGTATCTGATTTATGCTCATCACTTGTTTTATGTAGCCTTGAGGCTCATCCTTCTCTTTTAGACCGCATTCTTGAAGCTCAAGGACTAGATCCTGAATTGGCTCTTCTTGGCCAAAATGTTAATCATAAAATTGATATTGAAGGTTTGAAAGACTTTGATATTGATTCTCGTGGCGACATTCGAAAATATGGTAGACTTATCGTACCAAATATTGGTGATCTTCGTAAAGATATTTTAGAAGATTCTCATCGTTCTAAATTCACCATTCATCCCGGTAGTAGTAAAATGTACGCTGATTTGAAGCGGCTTTTTTATTGGGAGGGAATGAAATCTGATATTGCTAACTTTGTTAAGTGTTGCATGACTTGCCAACTTGTCAAGGCCGAACATCAAAGGCCTGGTGGGTTATTGCAACCTTTAGAAATTCTAATTTGGAAGTGGGACCAAATTTCCATGGATTTTATAGATGGCCTTCCCCGTTCTCGTTTGGGTCATGATAGCTTATGGGTGATCGTTGATAGACTTACTAAATCCGCCCATTTTATTCCCGTTCGGTCTAACCGAACCGTTCCTCTTTTGGCCAAATTCTTTATCAAAGAAATTGTTAAATTGCATGGAGTTTCTACTTCTATTGTTAGCGATCGAGATCCATTGTTTACTAGTGGATTTTGGAAGAGTCTTTAAAAAGCTTTAGGAACGAAGCTTAATTTTAGCACTGCTTATCACCCCCAGTCCGATGGACAAACAGAGCGTGTGAATCAAACTCTTGAAGATCTTCTTCGAGCTTGTGTGCTCAATTTTGGTGGAAGTTGGGAAGATCATATTTCACTTGTTGAATTTTCCTATAATAATAGCTTCCAATCTAGTATTGGTATGGCACCTTTCGAGGCACTCTATGGAAGGCCATATCGATCTCCTTCTTGTTGGCTTGAGGTTGGTGAGAAGCTGGTTTTAGGCCTAGAATTTATTCGTGACTCCACAGAGAAGATTGAACGTATTCGACATAGGATGAAAGAAGCCTTGAGTAGACAAAAATCCTATGCCGATAATCGAAGAAGGAAATTAGAATTTTCTATTGGAGATCTTGTTTTTATTCGTGTTTCACCTATGAAAGGTGTTGTACGTTTCAGTCGGTCGGGAAAGTTAGCGCCTCGATATATTGGGCCATTTCCTATCACTGAACGTATTGGTTCCATGGCTTATCGCCTTTCATTACCGGCTCAGTTTTCTGCCATGCATGATGTATTTCACGTTTCTCAATTATGGAAATGCCTTCGAGATTCCGATTCTATTCTTGAGCCTGGTATTGTGGAAGAAATTGAAGTTTCGCCAAATTTAACTTATGAGCAGCAACCTATTTGAATTATTGCTTCGAAGGTCAAGCGACTTCGAAATAAAGATGTTCCGCTTATAAAGGTTCAATGGTCCTCGAATCCTAAGGATTGCTCTTGGGAATCCAGAGAATTCATCGACCGAACGCATCCGGACTTGCTTACTCCTGCTCTTTGAGGTGAACTTCCTATTTCAAATTTCTTTTGTGTTAATATGCTTTTATGGTTGTTACTTGTTATTTTCATCTTATATATTGCGAGGACGCAATTTCCTTAAGGAGGGGAGTCTGTAACAACCCGCATATTTATCGATTTTATATTTAAATATTTTATTTAAATATTTTGTCATTAATCAGATATTGTTCCGAAAAGCTACTTTTTGCAAACGGTCAAATTAGGATTCGAGACCACTTCCATTGAGTTCGAAATGCTGTTTACAACTTTTTTAAGTATAAACATTGATAGGTTTGGAGTTAGTGGAATTTCACTTACTTTTCCCGCTTTGGACTTTGGGTTAGATTAGCCATTATAACTCAAACCCACTTCTCTCTTTCTCCTCACTCTTCATAAATTTCCTAACAACCAAGCTTAAGCATTAATGGTGAGTGGAAAGAGAAATTAAAATTCCAAGCTTAAATTCTCTTGCAAATCCAACATTCAATTCCAAATTCAAGAAGTAGACATTGGATTCAAGCTTGTGATTACTTCTCCATTGCTTTCAAGCTTTTCTTCATAAATTTGGTGAAAAGGTGAGATTTTTATCTCACAATCTAGCCTATAACTATCTTGGACTGTTGGGAATGAATCCCTATCATGTTTGCATATACATTTGCATTTGGTTTGGATTGGATTGGATTGGCGAAAAACACCAAATTTTAGTGTTTTTGGTGAAAAACTGCACTTAGGTCGTTCTGCCTATGCTAGGTCGTTCGCGTGGAAAAGTCTCGGCCTCAAAATAGCTCGTTTCCGACCTTAAAATGGCCTACAATGTTAGGTCGCTCGGCGCTCGGAATTAGGTCGTAGGTCGTTTGGTTTTAGGTTGCTAGGTCGTTGGGCTTTAGGTCGAATGGACCTTAGGTCGTAGGTCGTATGGACCTTAGGTCGTAGGTCGTTCTGGCCATTTATAACGTCTTCGGAGTTAGGTCGTGTGGACCTTAGGTCGCTATGTCGTATGGCTTTAGGTCGCTAGGTCGTATGACCTTAGGTCGTTAGGTCGTATGCCTTTAGGTCGCTAGGTCGTATGACCTTAGGTCGTTAGGTCCTATGGCATTTTAGGTCGTGTGATCTTCTTACCCGTTAGGTCGTTGGACCTACATCCTGTTAGGTCGTTGAACCTTTAGCTTGTAGGTTGCTAGGCCTTATCTCCTTGGGTCGCATGACCCATCTTCTTTAAAACACTAGGTCGCGTGACCTATGTTCCGTAGGTCGTTGACCCACTTAAGTCGCTTGTCCCTCATAGATCGCGTTTCCTGCTTAGGTCGCTAGGTCGCGTGTCTTTAGGTCGCATTCCTTTATTAGGTCGCATGTCCCTGTTAGGTCGTTGACCTCCTTAACTCGCATGACCTAACCCATAGGTCGTTGGTCCTCGATTCTATTTAAGTCGCTGTTTCTTATAGGTCACTCGGCCCTTTATTTTCTTTAGGTCGTTTGAGTGTTAGGTCGCGTACCCATTTTAGGTCGCATGACCTTTACCCTTTAGGTCGCTGGACCACTAGGTCGTGCCCCTTTAATCACTAGGTCGTACCGTTTTTGGACGGGGCGCTGCCCCGCACCCCGCCGAGGGAGCTGCCCCCTGGACCCCCGCGACTTGACCGGCTAGGTCGAACCCCGTAGCAGGGTCGTTGCCCCCGCACCCCCGCCTTGAGGGGTTGCCACCCCCACTGGACCCCCCTCCGTAGGGGATCTTAGCTGAAAAACATTCAACAGAACTTGCTTTGTTGAGATGCTGAGTTGACCATTCTTCGAGACAAACTATCTTTGGCCTCTCGGTCGATTTTATGGATTTTTGAATATCTATTTCGATGGATTCTTTATCGGTTTCTTTGGATTTTATTCACGTCTTCGTATGCGAATTTTTGCGATTGATTGTTTCTACAATCACTTCTATGATTTGTCATTTTAAAATATGATGGTTTCAACACTAATAGAAAATATCAAAACTCTTTCAACAAAATGATTTCAACTCTATTTTCAATAACGAAGCTCTTTTCTTAAACCATTTTCCAATCTACTAGTATATACAAACCTTTACCTCACTCGTATGAGAAATTGAATTAAACGGCTTAGTAAAACAAGTGGTATGAAACGCTTGCATTTGCTTCATCGGTTAACTCTTGGACTTGTTCGATTGAACCTTTTTGTGACAATTTTCTAGTGAAGATCTACAGTTTGTTCGTAAATATTTGAGTTAAGCAAGTGGTTATGTGACATGAAGCTAAACTTTTATATTTACTAGCTTAGTATAATTGACACTTCTCGTTGATCATGACGATCACTTTGTGATTTAGGCTAGCAATTGTGCGATGTCTCTTTGTTTGCTTCCTGGTTAGGCTAGACACCCTTTGTGTGATTCCATTCACACATACCTTTTTGCTTTTTGGTTAGCCTAGACACCATTTGTGTGATTCCACTCACACATACCTTTTTGTTGCGAGGTTAGGCTAGACGCCATTTGTGTGATTCCATTCACACATACCTTTTTGCTTTTTGGTTAGCCTAGACCTCATCTGGGTGATTCTGACTCATCCATATGGGGTAGCTCCCCATGGTCTTCGGACCGTCATGTGGTAGGCCTCGTTCCCTTTTTCTATGATTTTTGGATTTCTTGTGTTGATTTCTGGAATTTACGTCATTGACTTGTTATGAGTACAAGTTTAGGGTATGATGCCCTCTTTGGATCTTTGAGAAGATTCTTGTGATATCGATTTATCTTTTATTGATTGATCTTCTGTTGATCATCATTTGCATACTTATAGTAGTATGTCAGTATGGATAATTTATGTTTATGCCATATCTTTTATTTTATACCATGTCATCTGATATTTATAGCTATACTGATCCGTTTATTATTTTCTTAAATAATACTCGGGTCAGACCGAGATGTTACAGGTGCTTCTGCTTGACTTCTTCCCGGGGTTTGCTACTCTGACTTTTGGCTAACTATTTAGATTAGCAGTTTTTGTTATATACACTTGAGATATAGACTCATAGTTGTATTCTTTTGTATAGCACGTGTTGCTATTCTTTTGTAATATTGTGGATCTTTTTGACCACTACTCTGATGTACACTTTCATGTGTTAGTTATATATTCATATCTTCTTACGCCTTTGTGATATGGATGTCTGTGACTGATTTGTGTTATGCTTATTTCTATGTTTGTTTCCGAAGATTATTTATAGCCACCGTGTGATAAGCAATCACATGGATGGTCGCTCCTCAACAGCCTTATTCTCCGTGCTAGTTGACAGCACTACACCGTAGTGTTCTTGGCTAGCGCGGGTATAGAGGTGGGGCGTCACAATCTGCTAGTTATAAAATGATAATCCCGTACGGTTGATAATTGATTGATTGTTTGTTGTTTATATTGGATGTTAAATTGTAATGTATAAAGTGATATATATTATGCAATTGAATTTGGCGTAGGATAGTTTAAAATTTTGAATCGACATATGTGTTGAATTTGATTAGTTAATTTGAATAATATGACACTTTCTATTTGTTAAGTTAATTGACACGTGAAATTTGATAAATTAGACTTTGAACCTTTGAACATATATTGGATTAATTGTTGTAGTATTAAATTTGAAATTGAAAATGAACGACAAGTGGAAAAACCGTAATGTAATAATCTTTAATCTACATGAAATGATAGTGTAGATTCTAGAAATAATTATATTAATTCGCACAAACAACAATGTGAATTAATACGATTATTTTGGGATTATTTGAATTGATTATTGGATTGTGTTTGTTTGTTGTTATTGCTTGTTCATTTAATTTGACACCATCCCAGTTATCACACTGCTAGTTCCCTATATTATGCTTGATTTTGAATTGGAAATGGAATCGGGTTGAAATGATAAATACCAAAATGAACTTGACTTAGGATAGAGAATTAAATAAAAAAATCCGATTGGTCAATAATCTGATTTAAAAATAAAATAAAGATTTTATTCGAGCAAAGAATAAGTTTTGAAATGAAGTTGGAATTTGAATTTTTGAAGGTAAAATGTAAAGATTGAAATCTGAAACAAATATTAACGTAGTAATTGATGAAAGAACGTTGTTTGAAATTTAATAATTAAATTTGGAATTATTAATAAATAATTTGGAATTAGTAATAGTTGAGTTTTGAAATTATTAAGTTTAAAATCATTTAATAATTAAATTTGAAATTATAATTAAGTTTGAAATTATAATTAAGCTCGAAATTATTATGTTGAATTTATAATTAGGTTGAAATGATTTGATGATTAAGTTTGAATTCATATTTAAGTGGAAATGATTTAATAATTAAGTTTGAATTTATAATCAAGTTTGTAATTATTAAGTTTGAAATTATTAATAATTAAGATTGAAATTATTTAAAATTTTAATAAGATTTAATTATTTGATAACTGAATAAAATTGGATTCTTTGATAAGAGAAATTTAACTTTTGAATAAGTGGATTTGAACTTCGTTAATAAATGAAATTGAGTTTCTTTATTTATTAAAGTTTTGAAAAAAATTATTTAAGTAAGTGAAATTGAAACTCCTCGATTATGTGAAATTTAGTTCTTTATTAATTAAGTTTGAAATTTGTAACGAAGTCAATAAATAAGTGAAAATTGAATTTCTTTAATGTTAGCGCCAAAATTGGTCACAAACACCCGATATCGTGAAAGCGCCCGTTTACGAGCAGAAATCAGCAACAATCAATATAAGACTCAGATCTAAACAGTAGCAAGCACGGTAACTCAGTAATAACAATAACAAACACAGGGTTTATAGTGGTTCGGCGATCTTGCCTACGTCCACTCTGAAGTTTATGACTTATTGATATTCTCTTGATGATTACAGTTGATTATAGCAAGTTACAATGGATTATAGCTCTGAAACTTGAATGCAACAGCGATGATAAGTTGTAGAATTGAATCCGGTAGAGTCTTGGCGCTTCAGAATTCCGATCCGATCCCCCTTTTCTGAATGACCTGGGGCTTTTATAGCTGTAGGAGGTTGATATTTCGCCTAAATTTAGGGAGACCACTTCTGGCACGTGAGGGGGCCCACGAGCCCAACCTCAGGGAATTTGGGCCCACTTTGGGATCGATTCGAAGTACGTTCGAATCGATCTAGAATTCATCCAATCGAGGCGAAACTTGGCTGGACATTCTTCAACATGTATGCAAGTTTCATGAAAATTTCGTGGCATTTGGACATGTGGATCTCGAGTTATGATTGATTTAAGATTGTATTCCCGGTTGATGCATTCTGCTCGAATCGATTCTCTTCGAATCATTGGGTCGAATCGATGACATTGCGTGCCCAAGTGATGACGTGGTGCGCATTTCCAGGGTCAACCCACTCTTTGCTCCGAAACGACTGGGTCGACTCCATGCTTTTCATCGCTTCGACTTGGTGGATTCGTGGGAACGGATTCGAGGCAAGGTGCATTCGTATCGATCGTGGCCTATAACAGTTGATCGAAACGAAGCCATCTCAATCGTTTGGATCCGAGGCCGGGCACAGGATGGGTTCGAAGTATAGTTGCTTCACGGACTCGAGGTACTTTGCCCTGATGGGTTCACAGGAAGGCTATGGGATGTATACGAAGCTTGGCCACCTGATGGGTTCGAAGGTAGGCCATCGGGATGGATACGAAGGTGTCGATGCGAAATCCATGGATTCGAAGTAGGAGAAACTCGATGGATTCGAAGAACTTCCAAGCTTGATGGATTCGAAGTAGATGGGTTCGAACCGATGGATGCGAACATGATTTCTGGCCATCGATTCGAACTATAGGGTATCCTTATGGATTCGAACCGAACAAGGGCTATCTTTCTCAAACTGAATTCATCATATCTTGAGCATGCGAATTCGGATTGACTTGAAACTTGAAACGTTGGCTCTCGTGGATTTTCTAGCCATGTCCTATCAATTGTAGCCTGATCCGGGCTCGGACAAAATTCATCGATATCCATAGCGAAGTGAAGTACAACCAATCTCTGAGATGAACTGTTATTTGTTTTTGACCGATCTTTTGGTATCACGGCTTTGCCAAAAAGCGGGATAACATTTAACAAGAAACAAAATGTGATTTATTGAAATGAATGAGATTTATTGAAATGAACGTAAGACTTGTAATTTAAGAATTCGATTTGACGAATCTAATTTAGTTAAATTTGAAGTTTTGATATAATGAAGATGAACGTAAGTAATTGATTTAAATGAATTGGAATTTAAATAGAAGTTGATTTGAATGACAAATTTACTTAATGATATGGAATGAAATCAATAAATGAAATTAAATTGATTTGAATGAAAATCAAACAATTTAAATGATTTTGGAATGAAACCAATATACGAACTTGAATCAATATTTGAATTGTTTTAAATAAAAATAAAAATTGAATTGTAAGACTTTCAAATGGTTATTTGGTAGTTTTGAAACGTAAATTTTGGAAATTGATAGTGAATGACAATTGAAATGTTGATTTATAAATTCTAATTGAAATTGAAATTGAATTGGTTTTGAAATTTATTAAACGACCAATCGGTGTAATAATTACGGAAGTTATTAAAGAAACTGGAATCGGTTATGGATATACTCTCTATCTAAGCCGAAAACCACTTTAATAACTATACGCGGAGTGATGATCCAGAATGAAGTGGTCGGAATGATGTACATGATGACTGAAGAAAGAGAACGATAATGGATAGCCTTGACACTTGTGTCAAATTGGAAATGACTAAAACAGGAGCCGTGCCGGGCCAAATGGGGTTAGCCACCTCGAGCGAACACACTTCTTCGAATACTACTCATTACTTGTTACTGATTGGTTCACCCTCGTACTTTTCAGGAGTGTTGTCTCGCGATGTTGCGATCGCTGCGGCGATGCGTTCTCACCAGTCCGGATTAGGCAAACGGTAGTTTCACTACCTTGGGTATTGCCTCATGTGCCTTGTCATACTTGTATCCCTATATACGCGACCACTACGAATTTGTTTTGTGTTATACCTATGGAGTACTCCCTGATAGCCCACTAGTTTACGGTGGAGTTTACAGTGCTGTATAGACAATGACATCTATATAAAGTGTGTTAAGGGGGATAATGGTAACGCCTTAACACTATTTTGATACTTTTTATTACTAATAGACATTATCTATTTAGCGTACACTACTACATAGTAGATAGTTTAACGGATCCTTAGAGGATGGTGGTTCCAACATCCTTTGAGTTACTTGTATTTCGATTGCTTTTTCACTTGAGTTGGATTTATTGATATGAGAATATTAATCCTGACTCGAGTGTTTTGTGTTTTTCTTTACGCTCGGGTCAGACTTAGTGTACCAGTATTCGAGGCTCACCTTTGGAGTTGGAGCTTTGCTTGAAGATCCAACCATCTATTCTACTTTCAGTATTCGATGATTCCAGTGATGTAGTCTGATTTGTACTTGATGTATCATATTTCTCTTCTGTTGTAAACTCTGATGTATCTTATATATTTATATAGTAGCTTCATGAACTACTATCCATTTACTTCCGCTGCATATTATTACTCTGTGTCTGTGATTCTGTGATTATTTATTTACTGTATATCTGAGTTTTTCCATATTTAAATTTTAACAATTCGATATTTTGAATTATTCAAGTCCGACATGTGCGGATGCGAATAGTCTAAAATAGCGGATCGTTACATTGAATTTATTCTTCCAAATATCCAATTCCAAACACTTAAATCAATTTCCAAATTGATTTCCAATTTACTTCCTTTATTCAAAAATCCTTTAATTTCAGATTTTATTCCTTAATTATGATTTAGAATACTTTTAATTGAAATACCAATTTAGATTTCTCAATCTACTTCTTATTCCTTTAAATAAATTTAAGACTTTAAGTTTTAAAATAATTCTTTATTCATTTAAATTAATATCACATAATTTTAAAATTCATTAATTACTGTTTATTCAAACCCTTTTCTTTCCATACTCAAAGTTATTTATTAGTATTTAACATACTTCCATTTCTTTTTCAATTCATTCTTAATTTATTAAATTTTCTAAGATTTATTTTGTTTACAACTTTACTTCCTTTATTTTCTTTCCAAAACCCAATTTATATATTTTTGGTAATTCATTATACCCAAATATATCCAATCAAATCAAAACATTCAATATTCCAATATATTTATCATAGAATATCAAGTAATCACAACAGAGAATATTAAATAATAAATGTTGAGGGGTCCAGTTGGATCCCTCCAACCTGTTTTCCCTACATCCACAAATGTTAGCACAATAATATGCCAATTCCAGAATATACCATACTATAGCACATCAATCAATTTCAACCATTCAAACAATTATTTAAATTTAATCATTTAAATATAAATTTAAATTCAGCTGAGTGAGATTAACTCACCTTTGCATTTGCAATCCCAATTCGAATCTCGGCTTGTTTTCTTCATAGTTTTAAACCTTGTATAAATATTTATATAATTTATTAATACTTGAAGTAATCAAACAATTTACTTCCTTTTTAATTAATTAGTTAACAATTTAATTTCAACTAAATAATATTTTTTTCTTCAGCATACATATTTATCAAATCAAAATGGAAATAAAGATCTCTTTCTAAAATATATTGAAAACATAGATGGTTATAACTTACTATAATAAATCTATTTATTAGTACCCATCAACAGTCCTTTTCTCTACTGTTCAAATAGATGTAAATTATTAATATTTGAATAATTAATCTCCACTTGATAGATTAAATTTAAATTTATATTCTGACAAAACAAACAATTCAATTTCCATTTTAAAATTTATATCCAACTACTATTTTAATTTTAAACTAGTAATTAATTTTAATTGATAAATTTTCCTTTAAAAATACCTATACACTTAAAAATAGATTTCAAAATTCTAATTTTTTCTTGTTTACCTAAAATTAAAATAGGCATGTGAAACTATATTTTTTTAACAAGAATATGCATATATGTATTTCTGATTAAACTTAACTAAAACAACAAGCTAATACCTTATTGCCTCCAGCAAGTAAGAACACAGCGACCCCCCGTATTGCAGCACTGGACCATGCTTCGCCACACCAAATTCCACGACCTCGATAGCTTCATCGAACCTGAACACATGCCTCGCTTTGCTTCGGTCGAGTATCGCCACGCCTACATCACGACCCGCTCGCGAATGTCCCCTACCCAAATCGCGTTGCCGCACAGATGATTCTACACATGCGCGTGAAAAATCGAAGTCGCCGACCCCAGCCCTCACAGTCCAGTCACCATCACTCCCTCGCGTCCACGCCCTGGCCACGCGATCAAACTCTGGCACAAAACAACTTGACCTAACCCCTTACTCGAGCTCGAACAGAGGAGTCGCGGAAGAAATCGCGAATGCTTAGGGTTAGGGGTTTGAGAAGGAACGAATAGATTTGTATAAGGGAGGCGTTTTTTTATTTGATTCAGTTGGAAAAAAAATGGCAAGTGGCCATTATTTATTTTTCTGATATTCGTTCGAATCAATGAGGTTAAGGGTTCGCAAAAGACCTAGAAGGGCTTGATTTTTGGCTTCCAGAAGAAGGATAAGGAATCGTGCTTGGTAAGCCAAAAGAAGCGTGCTCAGAAGACGAAAGGAAATCATGATTTGATTTCTGCGCGTTGAAAATATTAACTGCCTAAGACAATTTGCTACAGTGACCACGAAATGAAAGCTTTAAAAATTCTGATGTGACATTATTTCGGTTATGATTTGAATGGTATATTATTTAAATTCAAATCGTCCCAATATAATTTTCAATGCGTTTATATATCGTACGCTCACTCAACAACTCCAATCACTGCAAAAATTGAAATCCGATAATAGTTTAATATTACGGATCTAATGGTACTGATTTCGTTAAATTCTGAGACTGTGCCTCGGAAGGCTATTTTTTTTTAAATTCAATATAAACGATAGAATTTCAAAACTTAACAAATCATTTTTAAATTTGATTTCACCACTTCTATTCTCTTCAGTATTATCAATATAAATTTTATAAGCCTTCAAATTATATTTTAACAGGCTTAAAACTCTAGATTCAACATTTTACTCAACCTCAAATTATTTAATTCAATAATTCAATTATCAAATAAATTTTGGTACTCGTAATTCAAGTTAAAATTACTCTATTGAATATTTAAAATCAATTAAATATTCCGATTTTAAACGATCGAAAATTCCGGGTCGTCACATAACCCGACCTTTTGTTGACAGAGATCCGGTTAGGTTCTCGGGGCGTCCCTCCAGAGGCGTACCCATGTGGCCCAGGAAGTTCCTTAGTCTGACCATTTGTTGGAAATCCAATCGTCAATATGAGCCCTGTATGGTTTTAGTTGTATAATCTTCCATTTACTTATGGTGGTGAGCCACTTTTTAGATGGTAGTTATAGTAGGCATAGTACGAAATGTGTATGTTGGCTAAGATTAATATTATACTTTCGAAGGCTTTTACGCACTATGCACTAACAATAATATCAAAAGATTTTTTGCGTATCAAGCAAGTTTGACTATCATAAGGAGAAATCTCCTCAAATTGTGCATTTGCATTGTGTGTATAGCGGGAGGCCTTATGTAACACCCCACCCTGAGCCCCACCTTAGCAAAGAGAATTAACAAGTAATTCGGTCTACTAAAGCGGAGAATAGGACTGGTTAAGGGCGACCATCTATAATTTTGTCTTAAAAATCTACTGACTACGTAGATAAATGCTATATAATTTTTTTTGCAACTCAAGTGGATCGACATACCCGGTAAATGCTTAATCCAAAACTATAGGTGGCTAACGAATCTATCAGAACAAAATACAATAACTGAATGTAAATCACATCACATAACAGTAACCAACATCATATATATACATATACACCGATACATGTTTAGTACAATACAATATGAATACAATAAAGGTGGTACGCGACCACACCATATACATCGAATCAAATGTAAAAACATCAGAGTATGCTGAAGAAATAAACTACTCAAGAGAAAGAAGAGCCGATATCCAACATCAACTTCAAGCTAAGCCCAATAGATGATACCTGAAACAACTCGGTCTGACCCGAGTGAAAACACACGGGTCAGGCTAGCTAGAACTTATCATTAGTAAAGGTGATAATAAGAGATAAGGGGAAAACCATTCCATCATTACCAATGGGATGAGATAGGTCATCAAGTAATCTCTAGAGTGATACATCAATAGTTCATCATGATTTCATAGAGGAATACAATATGTATATTAGATAGACATGGTTTATCTATATATATATATATATATATATATATATATATAACCGAATGAAATGGGTGAGGATATGGACCATAAAGTAAATCTTCATAAGATAATTAAACTTCAAGAATCCATCATAAATAAAACCCATCTAATAGAAACTTCTTAATTATTATACCTCATCTCATCGGTATAAATATAAATACATCTCAACTCCATCATTAAGCTCATTATAAAGGAATCTCCATAATCATTTATACCTCATATAATTGGTATAAATATAAATCTATCTTAAATCTATTATCAACACTCATCATAAATGCATTACCAAAATTTATACCTTATCTCATTGGTATGAATATATATAATGTGTCAAATCCATCTTGATAGAGCCCGGAAAGAATCCAAAACATCATATTCGAAATCACCATAAAACCATGTATATAAATAAGCCCTTTTCTTACATAAGGCTATAATAAAGCATCATCATCAAAACAGTGAAAACGAAACATCTAAACTTCATGGAAAACAGCACGTGCTTTACATCTTGACTAGTACTAGTAATTTGGTACCATACATCGTGATGACTTAGGGTCACATAACATCATAACATCGTGATTGACTAGTCGGAACATCTTGATGACACCCAGCCACAAATCCAAGTAAAAAAATCGTGGTGATTGGAGTTGAGTAATAACATCGTGAACATCGTGGTGACTCCAATCGTACTCGGTCTAGTACTAGTAACATCTTGAATGTGTCTCAACTATTCGAATAGGAACCCAAAAGGAGAGAACGTATATCTCATACTATACATTCTCCCCTAATGTTTTACTAATCGTTAGTTGGTTCCACATTAGAAAACATTATAAAACATCAGAACCATCATAAAACTCACTCCGCCTCATCTCATCGGCGAGTTAATATAATACCATACTCATCTCTACTCATCATGAGTAATGGTTCCATCGTGACTTGTCTCATTTCATCGACAAGTAAAAATCATCATAACTATCTTAACTTCATAAATCATCATAAACATCTTAACTTCATGAAAACTTCATAAATAGACTTACCTCGTCTCATCGGTAAGTAAAACAACATCATGATGGTTGTTTCCAATCATAATTCTTCAAACGGAAAATTTTCGTCTTGGTCGCCTCATCTTATCAGCGATTAAGAAACACATCTTAAAATGGTCCTTCATCGAATGTACTCCTAAATTGGAGTTCTCGGACCATATAATCTACTTAAAATTTAATAACCTCTTAAATCATCTCAAATAGTTCATCAAAAGGGTTTCGATCGTATAAGTCCGATATTAAGCGATAAAGCAAATCCATGTGTCCCATACCACATGTTTTACTTTACCGCTTAATTGTCTTTCTTATACGTCCGAAATTCATAAAAATAAGTAATTTTATTTATAAAATAACTTTATTAGAGAAAACATAAATTTAAAATGATTTTTCGAAAACGATTATTAAAACCAATATTTGAAATTCCTTTATTATAGAAAATAAATCTATCTTTATTTAGAAAAATAATTTTAAAAAAATACTATGTAATAATAATTTGAAATGTTTTCAAAAATGGTTTAGTGAAAACCATTATCGAAAGCAATGAAAATTAAGAGGGATATCTCAAAACCGATAATTTGAATTCAATACGAATTCAATTCAAATTTAACCCAAAATCAATTCAATTCCATTTAAATTTGGATTTCAAATTTTTCGAATATAGCTAGCGTATTGATAGGCATCATAACTCTCAAAATATCTCAAAAACAATATCAAAACCGGACGAGAATGAAGGCATAAATGAGTTGATACAATTCTAAGATCGATGATTATTGTTACTGTCGATTAGCTCTTGGGACAGCAACAAACAAGTCTGATTTCGACCAGTAAAACATCAAAATTTAAAAAAATTCAAAACATAAAACTTGTAGCCCTATGTATTAGGTTTCCATAACATCCAAAATTATTCAATTCGGTTAAGAAACGAAATAGTTATGAACAAAACACTACACGGGCCTGTAATTGTTGTTGCTGTCAATTTGCTCTTAGGACAGCAACAAACAAGCACGATTTTGAACAATAAAACTTCAAAATTTCAAAAAACTCAAAACACCAAACTTGTAGCTCTATGTCTATTCTTTCCAGAAAATTAAATATTATTCAATTTGGTTTAGAAACGAAATAGTTATGAAGAAAACATTACTCGGACCTGTAATTGTTGTTGCTGTCAATTTGCTTTCGAGAGAGCAAAAAACAAGTCTGATTTCGACCAGGAAAGCATCAAAATTTCAAAAAATTCAAAACATCAAACTTGTAGCCCTATGTCTTCGGTTTCCATAAAATTCAAAATTATTCAATTTGGTTAAGAAACGAAATAGTTATGAACAAAACATTACTCGGGCCTATAATTGTTGTTGCTGTCAATTTGCTTTCGAGACAGCAACAAACAAGTACAATTTTGATCAAGCAAACGTCAAAATTTCATAAAACTCAAAAAACCATAATTGTAGTTCTATGTCTAAGCTTTCCATATCGTGCAAAATTACTAAATTTGGTTAAGAATTGTAAGAGTTATGACAAAAATACTGTGGTAATCAGGAACAAGGAATTTAGATGACAAAGAACAGAGACTTTTTACATTTACAGTAAGCAATTCTATGAATGATTTACACAGAATTCAACCTTTCTAGCTAGCATTTGTGAGTACTAAACTCACCTTATGATTTAGCAATGAATTCAAGCGCAGGTTGAAGAATTTTGATGGAGAAATGATCCCCAGTAACCTGTAGAAGCTAGAAAAGGCACATGTAGGAAGAAACAAAATTATTACAGACAATTCATATCTGAAGTTCTAAGATTTTTATGAAAAATCTTTTGTATTGAATGGATGTTACCTTTCTATTCTTGATTTAGATGATTTCTCTTTGAAATTTGTAGCCAATGAGTGAGAATTAGATTTAGTTTGAGGAAGCCATTATTCCCCCTTTTTTTTTTACTGTAAGAATGATTTAGGAGGAAGAAGAAGATACAAATTACGTACTCTTCTTTTCTCACCAGAAAGATCTAGAAAATGGGCTTTGGATCCCATCCAAACCCTTTAAGCCCAAATAGAACACTTAGAAAAAAACATAGTTATGTATATATATTTCCACTTAATTTAACACTATATGCATATAACAACTCATTTTCAAGTAAAATAAAATGCATACAATAATTTGTTTTGAAATAAAATAGTTATTGCAACAAAGTAAAACTTATTTTAACAACAAAAATTTATTTTTTACATATAAAACCATATTTTAGACAATATTTCACAATTTTGTGTAAAAACACCGTTTTAAAAGCGTAATTTGTTCAAAATTTATTCTCTTTGTCAAATAAATTGTAATAAATCATTCTTTTGCTTTTACATGATCAAAATAATATTGTCAAACAACATTTCATCTTTCATTTTAATAAAACACATATTATCTTCATATTTCACATTTTAAATTCAATAAATAACTCATATTGACAATGTTTTCCAATATGGTCATATTTACCCAAATAAAATTGCAATTTGGTTATTTCCTACTCACAAAATGAAGTTCTTAAAACTTTATTTTCATTTCTTTAGATTTATTTCAACAATTTAACATTGAAATGCATCATCTAATTAACTTATTAGCTCCAAACAAATAAATACCCAATATTTCCATTTATTTAAACCAAATACTTATCCTATCAATATTTAATCCCATATTTATACCCAAATAAACAAAATAAAGTTCCAAACTTTATTTTTCTCATTTTATTTACAAAATTCATTGTTTATTCCAAATAAACAATTTAAATTTTTGAATTATATTTTAATTTACAATATTAAATTATAACTTTGTTATAATTTAATGTATACCGGTAATCTCCAAACCAGGGTTGTTACAGACTCTCCCCCTACAAAAATTGCGTCCCTGCAATTTTCTAGAAAAAGAGCTGTAAACAACAGAAAAGATACAATCATCAAAAGATAAAGACAAGCTTGAATACCAACCCATTCATACTCTTAATATCGAATGGTAGAAAGAAATAAGGAAAAACTCACTTGGTTAATTCAATGGCCCATCGTATGCTAAAATAGTTATTAGCAAACCATCGAATTTTTCAAGTAACTCGCAAGAATTTCGAAGATCTCCCGTCTTTGAATCAAAAGTCAATAAGATGCTCAACAATAATAAATTGAAAATGATTGAACTCAAAGCTCAATGAATAGAGTTGGGATCAAACTCACTCAAACCCGAACTCTAAGCAATAAAGAAGATCATCAACAAGATTTTCAGCATAATAATACCAAAAGAACATCCTTACGACAAGATAAACATAATAGACAAGATGAATAAATCACAAAATGACTTCTTACAAGGCCACCAAACTCGAATGACCGTGAAAATGCATGTCGTCGTCAATGCACAAGAATAGAGTGAACTCAAGAACAAGAATATAAGCTCAAATTACTTTTCAATCTAAGATATTTAGATTTTTTTTTTCACCATCTTTTAAATTTTAGATCTCAATTTTCAATATTTGAAAATTTTCAAACTCTTTACTATATTACTTAGTAAGTAATATAAAATTCAAATTAAAAGTCCAGATTTCTTCTCCCACTTCAAAATTAATTTTCAAAGAATTCTGTATATCCATAATAATATTCCTTAAAATAAATTAAAGGTTTAAATTTTGTTTACTCTTTTTATTAAACTACTTAAAAAGCTTAAAACAATCTTCAAATCCTCTTATAACTCTTCTCTTAAAACATCCAATGTATATAATATAAATTCTAAAATCTCGAAATATACTTTCAATAAAGTATAGCTCAATAATTTTATCACATATTCTCATCTTTATAATTTCAAAATAAATATACAAATAAATGGCATTGCCTCGCCACTGAATCTCTAATAAATAGATATGTCCGTTGGCTGCAGAGTCGATCGAACGATCAAAACTGCCTCGCCACTCTGATACTCGTCTCTAAAATCAATGACCGCATTTACCATTCAAAAATAAATTTAATATTTAATTTCAAATATTATTTTCAAAACCTTAATTTTTAAAACACAAACCATCGTGTCTGATTGTCTCATCATAGCATTTAGGAGATTCTTATCAATAACGTTGATTAGGCGTATCGACTAGAACTCTTAACTACTCGATGGACAACCCAACACTCTCAAATTATTTCTATAAAATATAAAAGAAATACTACTCATGTAAATATATTCTCAAAATATTCTTTGATATTTTTTTTTATATCTCAAAGCTCAAATTTCTCTTTAGAACTTATATTTATATAGCTTCAAAACTGAAACCAAAGAACATTAAGAGAATGCATCGAGATATTCCCAGAATACTCGATTCTCAAAATCAATAGAAGGAGATAGAGTGTTCGTCAATCTTACGATGTCACGAGCCACTCCCAAAAATCATCAAGATATAGGATAAGCAAGATATTCTTCTCGAAGGAGAAGAAGAAACAATCCACGAATCACTACTTCAGTCGGAGTAATGCTAAAGGATAACATTGATTGAGTATATGAAAAGAACACTCAAACGAAGCTGAATGATAAACTCAATCAAACTCGAACAATCTAGAAACTCACCTCATTCCTTAGTGGATGTCCTCGTGGAAGGATAACCAAAGAGCCAGGAATAAGGTTATCTCAATGCTTGATTGCCCGATTGGATGTCAAATCCAAACGAACTCACAAAACTCAACAAAGTCACCTTGACTGGAATTCGAGATATATCATCAACATCTCGATACTCAAGAGTGAATACAGAAGCTTCGAAATCATCACTAACATTTCAAAGTGATAGAAATAATAACCTAATCAAATTAGGATCCCTAAATAAATATAGGGTCCTATAACAACAAGAGGATCGGACTTAACATCAAATAAGTCAATCCATCTCAAATCAGATACATCTCAAGATGGTGAGTAATAAACAAATACTCACTAAAGCAACAACAAATAGAGAACACGGAATGCTCACAACGAGCCAATCATTGTGGATCCCTTTAATAGGATCACAACTCTCAAAGGAATGCAACGAGAAATCAATCAGCTCCATGTATAGGAACTCACTCGTATCGATAAAAATAAGAATAGAATAATCCCAAATAACATTTTATATAAGATAAGATGACATCAAACTCTATAACGGAATACTACAGAATAAAATGTACCTATATTCCTAGAGATATTCCATCCCAGCAATCCCAAAACTCGAAAAAGAATCAAGGCTCGATAAGAAAACAAGCTTGAATAAAGGACAATGATTCACCCGTATTGTACTTCAATGTATCATGATATATGTACTGTTCTGTGTTTATTCTACTTTGTTCTGACCACAGCTCTGATACCATGCTGTAACGCCCCACCCTGAGACCCACCTTAGCAAAGAGAATTAACAAGTAATTCGGTCTACTAAAGCGGAGAATAGGGCTGGTTAAGGGTGACCATCTATAATTTTGTCTTAAACATCTACTGACTACGTCGATAAATGCAATATTTTTTTTTTCAACTCAAGTGGATCGACATACCCAGTAAATGCTTAATCCAAAACTATAGGTGGCTAACGGATCTATCAGAACAAAATACAATAACTGAATGTAAATCACATCACAGAACAGTAACCAACATCATATACATACATATATATACACTGATACATGTTTAGCACAATACAATATGAATACAATAAAGGTGGTACGCGACCACACCATATACATCGAATCAAATGTAAAAACATCAGAGTATGCTGAAGAAAAAAACTACTTGAGAGAAAGAAGAGCTGATATCCAACATCAACTTCAAGCTAAGCCCAATAGATGATACCTGAAAAAACTCGGTCAGACCCGAGTGAAAACACACGGGTCAGGCTAGCTAGAACTTATCATTAGTAAAGGTGATGATAAGAGATAAGGGGAAAACCATTCCATAATTACCAATGGGATGAGATAGGTCATCAAGTTATCTCTAGAGTGATACATCAATGGTTCATCATGATTGCATAGAGGAATACAATATGTATATTAGATAGACATGGTTTATCTAAATATATATATATATATATATATATATATATATATATATATATAACCGAATGAAATGGGTGAGGATATGGACCATAAAATAAATCTTTATAAGATAATTAAACTTCAAGAATCCATCATAAATAAAACCCATCTAATAGAAACTTCTTAATTATTATACCTCATCTCATCGGTATAAATATAAATACATCTCAAATCCATCATTAAGCTCATTATAAAGGAATCTCCATAATCATTTATACCTCATATCATTGGTATAAATATAAATCTATCTTAAATCTATTATCAACACTCATCATAAAAGCATTACCAAAATTTATACCTTATCTCATTGGTATAAATATATATAATGTGTCAAATCCATCTTGATAGAGCCCGGAAAGAATCCAAAACATCATATTCGAAATCACCATAAAACCATGTATATAAATAAGCCCTTTTCTTACATAAGGCTATAATAAAGCATCATCATCAAAACAGTGAAAACGAAACATCTAAACTTCATGGAAAACAGCACGTGCTTTACATCTTGACTAGTACTAGTAATTTGGTACCATACATCATGATGACTTAGGGTCACATAACATCATAACATCGTGATTGACTAGTCGGAACATCTTGATGACACCCAGCCACAAATCCGAGTAAAAACATCATGGTGATTGGAGTTGAGTAATAACATCGTGAACATCGTGGTGACTCCAATCGTACTCGGTCTAGTACTAGTAACATCTTGAATGTGTCTCAACTATTCGAATAGGAACCCAAAAGGCGAGAACGTATATCTCATACTATACATTCTCTCCTAATGTTTTACTAATCGTTAGTTGGTTCCACATTAGAAAACATTATAAAACATCAGAACCATCATAAAAATCACTCCGCCTCATCTCATCGGCGAGTTAATGTAATACCATACTCATCTCTTCTCATCGACGAGTAATGGTTCCATCGTGACTTGTCTCATTTCATCGACAAGTAAAAATCATCATAACTATCTTAACTTCATAAATCATCATAAACATCTTAACTTCATGAATACTTCATAAATAGACTTACCTCGTCTCATCGGTAAGTAAAACAACATCATGATGGTTATAGAATCTTCTGCAAATCAAACCGTTGAGTAAAAGGTGCGATTGAGCCTTGAAATCAATTGTGTGTGATTGTAGCCTCGGAAATCAATTAGGTGATCTTGTAGCCTGGTTAAGTCAAGAG
This sequence comes from Allium cepa, assembly GCA_030765085.1. Lineage (NCBI taxonomy): Eukaryota > Viridiplantae > Streptophyta > Magnoliopsida > Asparagales > Amaryllidaceae > Allium > Allium cepa. The sequence continues at coordinate 196,628,149 of CM060938.1, forward strand.
AGTTTGAGCTGGACTCGAATACAGGAGTGTGTACCTCGTAGCCTCGAAACCGAGGATGTAATCTACGATATTATTTTGATAACAAATCCGTACGATTGTACGAGACTGGATGTAGGGTAACTTCGAACCGATATAAAATCCTGGTGTGTTCTTTCCTTTATTGCTTTTATTTGGTATTTGCATCTATATCTAATTCTGTGATTATATCTGTGTCCATGATTTGCATTTCTTGGTGATTAAACTACATAAGTTTCAAAAAGATTTAGAAAATCCACAAAACACTACTTAATTCCTCTAGCGCTATTCCAGCCTTAAGATCTGTAATCTGCATTTCTCACAAAAATAAATGAAATTTGGTAAAAAATTCGTTTAGAACTACTAATATTTATAGTAGAGCAACAACCATATCTATTCGTGAAAGGATAGGACAAATAGACACTTCTTTTGAAAACTTGAATTTTGAATTTAACGACACCATGTCGATATGGGAGGTTGAGGGAAGTCGACATGCTCTAGGCAAAATTGATGTTTTGATTTTCTTATTAAAATTTGTTTCTATAATTTTTTAAAATAATTTCTAAACTTTCTAAATATATTTGAATATAGTTTAAACATATACAATAGTTTAGAAAGTAATTTTAAATATATGTAATGTCAATCTATAAAGTGATTTAAAATCTGAGTATATAAATTTTTTAAAGCTAAATATTTAAATCAAGAGATGGTTTGAAAACATGGACAATTTTGAAATCAAATTATTAAAAATGATAAAAATAGTTTTGAGGCTAAAATATTTAAAACCAAGAGAGATGTCTTTTTAAAAAGAAAGTTTTAAAAACATTTTTTTAAAAACAAAAGATATATTTTTGAAAAGCATTTTTATAAAATTAGTGGATATCAAAATAGGACCACTATATGTTCCACTAGATATTGTCGTGGATTTCATCCCTTTAACAGGCTCGTACTGGATTCCATTCCATGAATAAATTTCGGATAAAAATGTAAGTGCTTTCAAGAAGTTTTAACATAATTCTTGACTTAGTACTTATCTTGTACTATTGAAATCTTGAACTCTTGATATCTTGATACTCATGAGTCTTCAATCTTGATATCTTCAGTCTTGAATCTCTATACTGTACAGTCTTCATTCTTGGTACGAGCATATTTATATCCTGCATTTACATATATATCTAAACCATAACGTTAGAATTTTATTTTATAACAAGTCCTAAGGTTGTTGTCATCAAAACCATCATCTCAAGGACTAACACCTCTCAGGATGAAGTCAACACCATCCTTCGTCAAATGGTATTGCTAATGTTGAGGCCAGAATAACAGGGCCATCTGGGAGGATAAAAAATTCTCAACAAGCTTTCTTTGCCTTTACTCCGATTCACATTTGGAATTCTAGTTATCTCCTTCTTCCTAACTTCTTCGTTTGATAATTGGACCATTTAGGCATCGCTGCGATACGTTTGCTGCCTAATTCCTACACCTATTTAAGTTGTCTTAAAATTGTGGCCAGGGAAGCTATTTGTCTCTTGATGTAGATACCTTTCGCTCATTAGTATCTCCCGTCAAAGTGGTGAAACAGCTAGAGGGCACCGTGTATCGCTTTCTTCATCATAAAAGTTGGCTTAGCGACTAGATAAACAAATCTAGAGATTGGGAGAACAAATTCTTCTATGTTAACATCCACAACCCCAAAATCGAAGGGTCTTTCTCCGCTCCTGGTAAGCTTCATTGTGCTTTTTTCTTTATCGTTTATACTATCTTCTGTTGTTGCCTTACAATTGCCATTCTCTTTTAGAACTAGTCCCCACGAGAGCAGATTCTTCCATAGCTAAACAGTTAAAGAATTGAACTCAACATTGCAGACTTTAGGAAACAGATATAGAATTTTAATAGAGGTCAATCTCAAAAGATACTCCCTGATTATGGAGTGCCACAAGATGCTTGGGGAACCTCCCACGGTAAAGAAGGATGCTTATGGGAAATTATTTCTCATGATTGCCAACCAAAATGCCTTTTCTAATTCTTCCACTTTTTTGCCTAATAATTATAATGAGTTTTCGTTATAATTCAAATAAAGTTTCTTATATCGGTATCTTGTGAATTTTCCTTGGATTTAGGTCCACCTGTTGTTGTCGTAGCTTCAAAGTGTAAAAAGGCTAAAGCTCGTGATTATTTTTTGGCTAGATCAATGAAGCTTCCCTTGTTGGGGTTCTAATACTAAAGCTATCGATGCCATGAAAAGGAAAGTGGTCTTCAGCACCACAACTAACACTTTAATCTCTATCCTGTGTAAAAAGGCTAAGCTTGAGGAGATCCGGACTTCGATCGTTGTTGTTGAAAATTGAATATGATGCTGCTTTGACCACTCAAGATCCTAAAATGATTTATTCATGTTCTCCAGACCAGAATGCTTAGAAACACTTAAAGGATATTTACACCCCGAATATGTTATTAAACATCTCTCTTCCTACTTCAACTTCTGGTTTCCAACGCCTGTTTAAGGAGCTAGGTCTAAATCCCTTATCCATCGAATCTCTTCCTTCAGAGGCCCAGGCTAAAACTATCTCCATGGGCGTTAATAAATTTTTTTGTTCAACTATCCAATCTCCAATTGTAGCCTCTCTTATGCTACTGCAACCTTCAACTTTCTTAATGGATCATCTTTATGTTCTTTATCAGCGGCTCTTTCCAGTATATATCTTCTCGTGTTTGGTTAATTTAGACTTCAATTTGGTACAACATTACTTAGCTTATTTCTATCATATGTTTCTGGCAGCCAAGCATATGTTTTTTCTTTAACTTGCCTCCCTGAGTACCACTGGTCAAGTTGTAGAGCTTAAGGAGCAAGCTTCCTCATTAACGACTACGGTTGGGCCTTTGTGGAGTCAAATGATTGATATCGCAGTGGAAAATAACGAGGCTATTCTTGGGAAGGAAAAACAAGCCTCCTCTCTTGATGAGGAGAGAAAAGACAAATTGTTACTTGAAGGGAGTATGAAGACTTTAGGGACAGAGCTTAATCAAGCTAATAAAATGAAAGCCGAAATGAATGATAAGATAAAGTCTTTGGAAAGTCAGTTAGAAACTAAAGATGCCACCTTGGGTTATGCTAATAATATCATAAAGACTGCCAAGAAGAAAGTTTATTTCTTCTTGGATGCCCTTATTAAGATCGCAGAGAAATGTTATGAAGATGCTCTTTTTGTAGCATATAGTGACAACATTCGAAAATGCCCTGATTTGGACTTTCCTTCCCTTGGATAATAGGCATAAGTATGGGAAGATATAATCATTTTTCCATAAGTATGGGATGATAGGCATATTTACTCATAAGTATGGTAAATATCATCATTTTATTTTTCATAATTATGGGATGATAGCGCGGGATGAAAGGCACATTTTTCCATAAGATCGTAATCTTTTAATTTTCTTTTTTAACTTATGCATAGTTATTGGTCTTTTATCAGCTTAGCCCATCGAATCGATGCTTGTTGCCTAGGAAAACATCAGGGATAATCTGAATCTTACAATAGATTCATTCGGCTCTCACATCAAAGATTCGAGCTGCGACAAATATTACTTTGTTTGAAGAAGGCATTGGGGAATAGATGAATCTATGCTCAAGCTCAATAGCGAGCAATTACCTTAAGGTGGAGAAGAAAGTATTTTTCAAATTATAGAAGAAAGAATCTACCAAATTGGAGAAGAAAGCATTACTAAAATCGGATCTCTATCATAAAAAATAGAGACCCAGCATCCCTTTAGAATTTTGCTTCTCTATAAGGTCTCCAGTTTTTATGGTCTTCTCTCTTAGAGGCCATAACTGTTTCTGTATTAGCTACAATAAATGAACTACAATTCTTAGTAGAGACCCAACATTCCTATTATATTTTTGCTTCTCTATAAGGTCTTCGGTTTTTGTTATCGTCTCTATCGTAAGCAGGTGAAATCCTTCTTTATGCCAATGATATATGGTAAGACTGTTGCATCTATGATAATATCATTGCTCAAGCTCAATGGAAAGCAATTAATTCATGGTGGAGAAGAATGTATTTACAAAATTATAGAAGAAAGCATCTAATGAATTAGGGAAGAAAGCATTAATCAAATCAGAGGGCTATAAAAAAACCGGAGACCCAACATCCCTATTAGATTTTTGCTTCTCTACAAGGTCTTCGATTTTTATGGTCTTCTCTTTTACACCTTATAGAGAATCAAAAATCTAATAGGGATGCAGGGTCTCCATTTTTTTGTGATAGCTCTCTTGCCTTCCCGTTGTCGTATACCTAGATAGAGAAGGATAGACTTCGCTTTCAATGGTAGTGGCAATGCTTATGGGTTTTTTGGGTCAGTTTCAGGGCGGAGAGACACATACCATAAGAACGATTCATTTGGATCAAGAAGACCACAAAAATCGAAGACCTTATAGAGAAGCAAAGATCGAATAGGGATGCTGATTTTCAGTTTTTGTGGTCTTTTCTCGAGAAGACTACAAAAACCAAAGACCTTATAGAGAAGCAAAAATATAATATGGATGTTGGTCGATTGGGGAGGCGGGTATAAACTGAGGTATGCGAAGGAAATTGCCCTCTCACCCCCTAAAGCACTATACAATAATCGTTTAAACTTCCTGGTCAACTCTCATCCTACTATGCACCTCTATTCTGAATAATAATAGAGGACCAAGAGACAATACAGTGGATAGAACACATCTTGATTGGCGGGAAGAACTGGTAACCTAAGGAGACTTAGGGGAGACCTAAGAGAGAGAGAAGACCATAAAAACCGGAGACCTTATAGAGAAGCAAAAATCTAATAGGGATGTTGGGTCTTCGGTTTTGTGATAGAGAAGATCATAAAAACTAGAGACCATATAGAGAAGCAAAAATATAATAGGGATGTTGGGTCTTCGGTTTTTTGTGATATCCCTCCGATTTGATTAAGGGTACTTTTGACACAGGTCCTTTTTAATTTTAAAAATTCACTAAAATTCCTTCACTTAGTTTCAGTGTAAATTAGGTCCTTGTTTTTTATTCACGATTATTGCAGAGCATGATGCAACTTTTCATAAAAGTTGCTGACATTTCCACAACTTTTCTGTACACTGTGAACATAGTGTATGAAAGTTTCTGAAATATCAGCACTTATTTATAAAAGTTACTGACATTTCAGCAACATTTATGTACACTGTAAACACGGTTTATGAAAGTTACTAAAATATCAGCACTTATTTATAAAAGTTGCTGACATTTCAGCAATAATTTTTCTTTGTTTCTAGAAAATAGGGACCGAATTTACAATGAAACTTTGACAGCGAAAGTTGCTAAAATATCAGCACTTATTTATAAAAGTTGCTAACATTTTAGCAATAATTTTTCTTCGTTTTCAGAAAACAGGGACCCGCTTTATAATGAAACTTTGACAAGGACCTGCTTTACAATATGAAAGTATAATAGGGATGCCTCCCTAATTTCCACTTTGATTAATGCTTTCTTCTTTGATTTGGTAGATGCTTTCTTCTACATTTGATAAATACTTTCTTCTCCACCTTGAAGTAATCACTCGCCATTGAGCTTGAGCGTAGCTTCATCTGTTCCCCATGGCAAGAACAAAGACCTCAGCTCGGGGTAACCAATCAAACACAACATGCATACGATGAGGGCTTCCCATCAACTCCCGGGGTGCTATCGATCAGTCGATCTTCCTAAATGCCCATGAACTTTTGTTCATGAGAAAAGAGGTTCGGTTATGGATGGGGATATTATTACAGAGGGGCGAGATGGACGAAATTCTAATTGGGTGAAATCAATCTTGTCTAAACAGACCAGTACACAGAATAATAATGGCTTGGATCCAGACCTTGGAGGCCCTCAACTGGGATATACACTTTGATCTTTCATGGATTTTCAATAAAGTGTGCTGATTGAAACTCAGTTTGCTAAGTAATATTACCGATCTGTCGGCATAGATAGAGGATTTCCCTTATCAAATTCTAGCCTAGGTGCAACTATTCCTCTCACCCTTCGTGTCATAGCAGAGAAAGCATTTCCATTAACCCAGTGACGAGAACAAGGCGTCAGTATATTAATTGTGGACCGACGAGACCAAGGATCGAAGGAAGGCCAATATATTAATTGGGGCCAGGAATGCTAGTTCCACCATAGGTGCATGGCAGTGGGATTGATAGGCAACCGAAGAGACATTTTAGGGAGAATATCGATATGGGGCATAACCATAATAAGAATTCTAGATAAGTTGCCCAATTCTATTAGTTCCTCGCTATTAGTCCCTCAGTAAGCAATAACAAGCTCGGCGAAGTCTATCCTCTTAAGGAGACCAAAGAAAGAGTATAGCCAGTAACTGGTGTGGTGCAAAAGACCAAATCCGTCCATTTTTGGGGTTCTTCTAATAATATATTGGGGCTTGGCTCGTGCATATCCTAGCTTAAATACGTATAAAAAGGCAGGCCTCGGAAGGAAAGAAAGACATGACCCTTCTCCTATGGTTGACATCTCTGCTTCAGCTACGCTACCTCTCAAAGGAAATATACACCTCCTCTGCCCTACCTATCTGCATTGCTTGAGGTTACCTCTACTCCACTAATTGAGAAAATTAGGTTGATGATCCGAGAGAAGTGGGAATAGAGAGGAAGCTGTAATTGGTTCTATTGAGACTCAAGTCCCTCCGCCGGAGCTCCCCAAACCTGAAGTGGAAGTCGAGGAGCTGCTCAGTGAGAAGAAGCGTCAAATGATTTAGACAGTTGTCGCACTGGCGGAGCAGGAAGCCTACTTGGAAGATAGGGGCAATGAGGAGCTCAACGAGTATCTACGGATCCTCTACCCCATCGACTACATCTATCGTTGAACCAACTTCCAAACCGACTGACTAATCTACCAAATCAACGGCATAATCATCAAAACCGACTGCAGCTTCATTGACTAAATGAACTGGTGCTTATACCTTTATATATACCATTCTTTGGCCTATAGTTTTATGTGATAGCCCTTCGATTTGATTAATGACTTCTTCTCTAATTTGGTAGATGCTTTCTTCTACAATTTGGTAAATACTTTCTTCTCCACCTTGGAGTAATTGCTCACCTTTAAGCTTGAGCATAGTTTCATCTATTCCTCGATGCCCTCTGCAAATAAAGTAATTTTTGTTGCGGCTTGAGTCTTTGATGTAAGAGATGAATGAATCTATTGTAAGATTCAGAGTCTCCTTGATGTTTTCCAAGGAAACAAGCATCGATTCGATGGGACTAAGCATACAAGAGACCAATAACTATGCATAAGTTCAAAAAGCAAATTAAAAGTTTATGATCTTATGGAAAAATTTGCCTTTCTTCCCGGGCTATCATCCCATAATTATGGAAAAGAAAAATGACGATATTTACAACTCTTATAGGTAAATATGCCTATCATCCCATACTTATGGAAAATGATTATATCTTCCCATACTTATGCCTATTATCCCATACTTATGGGACGCTTAATCAGTGCAGGTTCAGGAAAGCACTTTCTTTTCATGAAAGTCATGCAACCTAATCGATGGTACGGAGTCGTACATTTCGAATGATTTGTGAACGTGAGTGGGCACATGAACGTCATTTAACGCTACAACAAAGAGAGTTTCATTCTTTCTATCATACTATTTACTACATGCTTTGATTCATCTGAAAGAAAGTGAGTGGAAAATGGAATCAAACAAATTCGCACCGTGGAGATTATTTCTTTTGTTTCGCATGTCTCATCAGATAAATATAGGAAGTTCCATTTCTTCCTTAGTACTAATTGGTAAGGAAAATATATGTAAATTTAGTACAATCGGTGCTATATTCGGTATTTAAAGTTTAAGAGATACCATTTTTTTTCAATCATTACGCTCTTGATCAATGAAATGGAATAGAGTGCTCAAATTTTAGGGTTGGTACATAAAAAATAGTTTTGTTTACTATATTTTATTTATTATATCATATACAATAAACTTAATCTTCATAGAATTTAATTCTCTGACCAAGTACTTTTTAGGTTAAAGCACATCTTTTCTAAATCTAAATTTTTTTAACTCAACTATGGCTACTGATTTGAAACAATTTATTTCATTCTCATTCCAATTTTATAATGAATTTTTGTTGGGTGCGTTTCCAACCCCATCGAACCAAAGGAAAAGAAGGAACCAAGCACCTCCTTTGTGCCTGCCGAACCAAGGCAAAGCCATTGCCACCGAACCAGGACACCACCATTCAAGCATCGGTCCGGCCTCATTACCGGTCCAATCACCACATCTCCATACCGGACCAACCACCACTGAATGGACCACCATTACCGAACCAACTACACCTGGACCATCTCTCTGTCGAACCAACCTCCCCCATGCTCCACCGAACCAGGTGACCACCGGACCAACAACTCATAACCTCTCCATACCGAACCAACTCCAAGACCTCAACACGGCCGGACCAAGGCACGCCGAACCAGATGCGCCAGGCCAGATTGCCTAAGCCCATGCCCACCAGCAGCTATATACATCCAAGACCCCTGCTCCCAACCTCACTCTATAAATAGAGGGGCAGGGGTACAACAATGGCAGACAAGTTTGAGATCTCAAGCACGGAAGGAACTTTCAAACATCTTTCATATACTTGTATACAAAGCGTTGTACTTGTAATCAAAAAGAAAAGAGAGAATAACATATAAAGTGGTCGTAGGCACGTTCTGGCCGAACCACTATAAATCTACGTGTCTTTTTTCAATTTAGCCCCTATTTTTTTATATATTTTCATAAATCATCCAAACCGCTAAGAACAACGTAAAATCAACTAAATCATACGACTTTGAGGTGTTTGTCCATTTTTTGTGCAAACATTTTTGGTGCTTTCACTGAGAACTTGGAACTCGAAGCTTCAGCTTCCCTCATTCAACCTTTTTTCCCAAATAGAACCCTTCATTGCCTAGGAAACATGACTTCCAGGCCGAGAAAAGACGCCAACAAGGGAAAGAACATCGCAACTAGCAGCATTCCGGATCCAGTAATCACAGATCAAGATAATCATTCCATTCCAACAGCAGTACCGAACGAGGATCAGACAAACCCGACAGCCCCTGCCACAGAACAACCGGCAGCAATTACTAGGGCAGATCTAGACAGAGTTGTGGCTGAAGTAACTAACCGCTTCGCATCCCAACAAGAAGCTTTGGTAAACCAACTCATGCCACGCTTGAGGGATGCCGAAGAATCCAACCGCAACACTGAATCATGGGGTGAGTCTCAATCTGGAGGATCTCGAAGACAACAAAGGTCTTCCCTCTTAGAAGAAGCTATCAACAGGAACAACAATGATAGGGGCCGCGCCCGGACTCAGCCCGAACTCCGACTCGAGGAAGCGCTTGGAACCGAACCCAATGGGGGAGGCACCAGGCGAGGGTCGGATGTAGCTGAGCCAGTCATGCCGCCTAATCATAGAAACCCCGCTGAACGGAGCCGAGCTAGAACCCAGCCCGAAGTTGACCCCATGGAAATGCTCGAAACAGAACCCCGCAGGGGAAGATCAACGCAGGGGCCAACTGTCACTGGTCCTAGCATGCATCCGAGCAGCCAAGGACAGCCACTGGATAACGTCAGAAGTGATAGACTATACCATCCCTACAGGTCATCTGGACGAGATCGATCCCGCAGGGAAGAACCAAGCTCTTTCTTATCTGCCCTATATTTTGATGAGAGGATGGCACGATTGTTCAGAGAATGCGTCCAGCAGGACCAAAGAGATCGTGGGATAGGTGCTAGGGTAACCAGCCCTTTCACCCGCGATATTGAAATTGCCATCACCCCCCGAGAGTGGAAAATGCCGACAATGGAACCATACAAGGGAACCTCTGACCCCGTTGTACACCTGCAAAGATACACACAACATATGCTCATGAGCGGGGCAACGGAAGGAGTATTATGCAAATGCTTTCCACTATTTTTAGCAGATCTAGCTACCTCCTGGTTCTGCCATCTGCCCCAAGGATCCATCAGTTCATGGGAAATGTTGAAGGAGAAGTTTATTAGCCAGTTCCGCATTCATGTGGAACAACCCAAGGATGCTTATTCTCTATCTACTTTCAAACAGAAATCCGGAGAGACACTGCAACAATATCTAACCCGGTTCAACGCCGCAGCGGCCGCAGTCCAAGATGCTGATGAGAAACTCACCCTCATGGCCCTCTGTAGTGGTGTGCACCCAGATACCAAGTTTGCTAGAAGACTAACTAAAGAAAAACCAGCTACCTTGCCCAATTTCTTCCATGAAGCTGGGAAGTACATGAGAATCGAAGAGGCTGCCACTGAAAGGCAGACAGGACCACAGGCTAAGACGGCTCATGGAAACCCCCCGCCGCAGCGAAGGACATTCGGAGAAACGACTCCAGAGACAATGCAGGGGGAAAGAAGGGAGAAAAGCGCCTGTACCGACAAGGACCAAGATTTGACGCTTACACTCCCTTGAATGAAACAGTCGAGAACATCTTCCTGGCCACCCAGGACGAACTTACATACAAGCGCCCCCCGTACAAGAAAGAGTCAGATCGCGCAATCCAGTCCGGAAAATTCTGCCATTTCCACGAGTCTCATGGGCACGATACCAATGAATGCCGCCATCTCCGAGACCTAATTGAAGAACACATCAGGAGAAGGAGGCTGGAACGCTATGTAAAGGGCCAGGATAGGACTCCAGCTCCCGCCAAGGAAAACCCAGGGCAGCTCCACCCAGAGACAGGCGGAGGAAATCGCAACACCGGCGGTTCCAGCCAAGAGAAGATAGTGGTCCGTACAATATTTGGAGGGCCACACATCGCCAACAAGAGCTGGGAAGAAATGGAGAGATATGGAAACTCACTCAGAAGCGAGGGAGACTGCGTCAATTCTGTTATGGAAAAACGCCACCCTAAGCGGAGGAAAAATAATGACATTACATTCAGTGGGCGCGACCTAGAGGGAAGGCAATACCCTCATATGGATCCTATGGTCATCTCTGCCTGGTTCGGCCCAGCTGAAGTTTTTCGAATCCTAGTAGACACTTGAAGCTCAGTGAATATTCTGTTCAAGCATGCTTTCGACAAAATGAAGCTGTCAATGAAGGACGTGTCTCCCTGCAACAAACCGCTACATGGTTTCACTGGAGAAGCAAAGATGCCCCTCGGATAATTGGATCTCTTTGTTGAATTGGGAAGTCATCCCCGCTTCGCCATTCGAAAACAGACATTCGTGCTAATAGACAACCACTCAACCTACAATGCCTTTTTAGGAAGACCAGCCTTGTCCGACTTCCAAGTCGTCCTCGCCCCATGGTGCCTGAAGATGAAGTTCCCAACGGATAATGGAGTGGGAGAAGTAGAAGGAGATCAAGACGCCGCTCGGGACTGCTATGTAACCGAACTTCGCAATAATCGCAGGAGAGATAAAGGGAAAAATGCAGAGACTATTCTCTGCATGAAAAGCTTGGAAGCATAGCAACTAAAGAAAGCCCCTCCTCTTCGGTATACCAGTGATCCTTTCAATGAATTAGACCCCAGGGACAAAGAGGAGGAGGCCACCGTCGAGCCTGCAGAGGCTATGGAATTCGTATCTGTAGACAAACGCGATCCAAGTAAACTGCTGAGAGTCGGATCTCAGTTAAAAAGAGAATTAAAGAATCTACTCATTGATTTTCTTCGCCACAACATGGATGTATTTGCATGGATGCACGCTGATATGACTGGAATCTCCTCGGACATAGCATGCCATGCACTGAACATCGATCCTACCAAGGTACCGGTAAAGCAAAAGAAGAGAAGTATGGGGGCAGAACGATCAGCTGCCCTCAAGGAAGAAGTAAAGAACTTACTTGCCAATGACTTCATACGTGAAGCCATCTACTCGGAATGGATCGCCAACCCGGTACTGGTAAAGAAAGCTAATGGGAAGTGGCGAACATGCATCGATTTCTCCAACTTAAATGACGCTTGCCCGAAAGACTGCTTCCCGTTCCCCCGAATCGACCAACTCGTGGATAGCACTGCCGGGCACGAACTTTTATCCTTTATGGACGCATACTCAGGATATAACCAGATCCCTATGCATGCCCCCGACCAAGACCACCCTAGCTTCATCACTGACCGAGGATTGTACTGCTACAAGGTAATGCCATTTGGACTTAAAAACGCCGGAGCTACTTATCAGCGCCTCGTCAACAAGATGTTTGCAGAATTGATAGGACGAACTATGGACGTTTATGTGGATGACATGCTGGTAAAATCAAGGAAAGCCAACGACCATATAAACCACCTGGGCAAGATGTTTCAAGTACTTCGCCAATACGGAATGAAGCTGAACCCTCTAAAGTGCTCCTTCGGAGTATCATCGGGAAAGTTCTTGGGATTCATCGTTCATGCCAGAGGGATTGAAGCAAACCTCGAACAAGTCCGGGCCTTGCAAGATATCAAGATACCATCCACTCGAAAAGAGATGCAGAGCCTAAACGGAAAGGTGGCCGCCCTAAACCGGTTCATCTCTAAAGCAACTGACAAATGCATTCCTTTCTTCGAAGCCCTGAAGAAAGACAAAGGAAAATTTGAATGGACTGATGAGTGTTCAACAGCTTTCCTTAACCTAATCGAACACCTCCAGCGGCCACCAGTACTCTTAACTCCTAATGAAGGCGAAGAACTATACCTATACCTTGCTGTGTCACCACATGCCCTAAGCGCCGCGTTGGTGAGAGAAGACAACCGCACGCAACGACCCGTATACTTCGTAAGTAAGAGGTTTACGGGGGCAGAAGCCAGATATCCTAAACTTGAGAAGCTAGCGTACTGCTTACTAATCACGTCACGGAAACTGCGACACTACTTCCAGTCTCATTCCATCAGGGTTTTAACCGATCAACCGCTAAGGCAAGTGCTCCATCGCCCCGACACTTCTGCACGATTACTTAAGTGGTGCATCGAACTAAGTCAATATGATATCACTTACCATCCTCGCACCGCTATCAAGGGACAAGCCATAGCTGATTTCATTGCCGAATTCACTACTAGCAAAGGTAAGGACCAATCTGAAATAGCAGAGGATATCAAGTGGAATTTCTTCGTAGATGGAGCGTCGAACGAGCAAGGCTCGGGGGCAGGTGTTGTGATAATCACCCCCAGGGGAAAGAAGCTGCACTACGCCCTAAGATTGGAATTCGCTGCCACCAACAATGACGCAGAATACGAAGCAGTGATAGCCGGATTAGAACTTGCACTGGAAATCGGAGTCAGTTCTTTATGTCTCCATAGTGATTCTCAACTTATTGTAAATCAAATACTGGGAGAATTCCAGACTCGAGGAGAACGACTCACAGCGTATTTAAAGAAGACCAGGCTACTGCCTAATCGATTAGATCACTATTTAATCAAACACATTCCCCGAGAAGAGAATCAAGAGGCCGACGAACTAGCAAAACAAGCTAGCATGAAGAACATCGCTATTTTCGGAGAATTAACCATCTCAAAACAGCTGGCACCAAGTTTCGAGCAAGTAAATCTGATAGTTGCAACCGAAGAAGAAACATGGATGACCCCTATCCGAGAATACTTACAAAACGGCACCCTACCCGACGGGCGAAATGAAATTAAGAAAATTCTAAAGAAAGCTTCCCGCTACACAATGCAAGAAGGCATCCTCTATCGGCGCGGCTTCTCTAACCCCTTGTTTAGGTGCGTTGCTAGAAGAGAAGCCAAGGAAATTCTATCCAATATCCATCAGGGAAGTTGTGGAGACCACACCGGAGGGCAGACCCTAGCAAAAAAGATACTCCGATATGGGTATTTCTGGCCCACTTTAAACAAAGATGCCTTAAACTTCGTCAGAAGATGCGATAGATGTCAAAGATTTGCTAAGATTCCTCGACTACCAACCAATGAAATTACTCAGATGACCAGCCCTTGGCCCTTTGCAATATGGGGAATTGACTTAATTGGCGAACTGCCGATGGGCCGAGGCGGGGCCAGACATGCTATAGTGGCAGTTGACTATTTCACCAAATGGGTGGAAGCGGAACCTCTGAATAAAATATCTTCAACTAAAGTTATCAACTTCATAATCAAAAAAGTTCTGCGCAGGTACGGGGTTCCACTCAGAATCATATCAGACAACGGGCTTCAATTTGACAGCGAGGAATTTGCCGACTGGTGCCAAGAGCACGGAATTCATAAGGGCTTCTCATCCGTGGCTTATCCCAAGGCAAATGGACAAGTCGAAGCTGTCAACAAGATTCTCAAGACTCTAATTAAGAAGAAGCTTGAAAAGTCAAAAGGCGCTTGGGTGGATGAACTTCCTACAGCACTTTGGGCCTACCGCACATCTTTCAGAACATCAACAGGGCATACTCCTTTCTCTTTGGCATACGGATCAGAGGCAATGCTCCCAGTTGGAAATATTGTGCCTTACCACCGTAGGATCCACTACAACCCAGAAGAAAACGAAGAACTCCTCCACATATCTTTGGATCTAATTGAGGAGAGAAGGAATGATGCAGCACTCAAAGCAGCAGCTCACAGACAAAAAGTGGCGGCACTATACAACTCCAAAGTCCAACATCGCAGCTTACAAGAAGGAGATCTTGTCCTCAAGCGAGTCTTTCCGCTCCCAGGAGCGCTGGAGCCGATCTGGGATGGACCATATATAATTCATAAAGATCTCCACAACGGAGCTTATATTTTGTCAACAGTGGACGGAGAGGTGTTCCAGAGGGCATGGAACATCCGACACCTCCGTCGATACTTTTCTTAACTTGTACTGCCCATATGAAGTGAATTTACAAAGAGAATCAGTGGACGTAGGCATTATCGTGCCGAACCACTTTAAAAAACTTGGCTCTTGTTAACTTGTTCCTTTATATCTTGGCCACTTGTTAAGCTTTATCCTTTGCTGTTGAACAAAATCCTTTGCAGATGACATTTCAATTCAAAACTTCACAACACAACTCCACCTGGAAAAAATCTAACAGGTACGCTGCGATCCTATGCCCTCGCCAATAAGACACTTTGCTCTGGTATTCCTCTACCGCGAGTTAACTCATTGTTTGCCTCGGCCCTTAAAGCCGACTGTAATAAGCCGAGTATAAGCCACAGAGAAGGCCGATTATGCCATGGCAGCTCATTACAGCGATTCGGCTCGCCGGCAACTGTGAACCGATCATAAGCCCCAACATAAGGTGTGGCCAGCCAGGGGAAGTTCACAGTTGACGATCGGACCCCACGCTAGCCGGCCACAGTAAATCGAATAATACCCACGATTACGGGCCATAATGGCCCGGGTAGTTACTGTGCGCGATCGGCTCCGATGTGTCTTAAGTGCGGCTGTGGTAAAAAAGAAAACTCCTCGCAGAGGCGTAAGATGGGTGACAAATGTCTCCAAGACCCACAGCTAGGGAAAGTGACTACAAAACCTGTTTGCCACGAACTTAAGCACATCGATGGCCTTCCGTAACTGGAAATTTTACTTTTCCTATATTTCCATTTCATTTAAAACTTTTCTCCTATTCTCCGTAACGGTGCTTGAAAGTACAGGACATGAAATAGGGAACGCTCACTAATGGGAACAGAAACTTACAACCGGATGATGAGACACTCATCAGCATTCCGTGCTTAGTCTTACAGGGCGCGCAATGTTGCCGTCCACAGCCGAAACATGAAGGGCGGTACCTTCTACTTTTATACATTAATGCATAGCTGCAGTTCATATTCATACATCACACTAACATTGCAAAACATGAAATTATATTACAAGCAGAAGTTTAGTGTCAAACACAATCAAATCACAGGCATGTGCATGGTTATATTTCTTATACAACACATCAAAAGCAATGACAGCATTCAAAATATAACAGAATCAGCTCGTGTTATAAAATTACGTAGAGTCGTTCAATGACATAATTACAATCCGAAAATACACTAATGTTTTTGACTAAGTATAGACAGGAAAGTCAAGAGAACCAAAAACTATACTGATCGGATCAAGTAGTCAACTGCATCAGTTCTCCGCCCCCATCTTACTAGCTCTCCGAATCTACTTGACGGCAGGATCGGAGCTCCCAGCATGTTGACCAGAAGTCCCACCTGTCCAATTCAGAAAAAGAGTCCATTAAAACCGGCAACGAACGATCAAGTTATGAAAAGCTAAAGAGAGAAAACTCACCAACACCTTCTTCTTGGTCCTCATCCCCCAACTGCACACCGGCTTCCTCCGCAGTGAGTAGCTGCATCCCTCCTTCACCGCTACCTTCTCCTCCTTTGAAAACTGGGCGGTAACCATATCCATCCTGAATGCCGCTCCACCTTCCTTATCTGCATCGGCCCTGGCCTCCTCCAAAGCCTGGAGATATATCCTGGCCATGATCCGGGGATAGTCATCCATCCAGGATAGATTACCCTGCTTCCAGGTACGGAAGTACATGTCCTGCAACATCTCATCCATCATCCCCTCATTCTCCTCAAACTCCCTCACCCGGGCCTCGGAGGACAGCAACTTGGCGACGGCAACATCCCTCTCCCCCCGGTATCTCGAGCACTCAGCCTGAAGGGATCTCCTCATCCCCTCTGTCTCTTCTTTCAACTTGGCTTGAGCAAGTTCTGCAGCTTCAAGCCTCCTAGATATTTCTTCAACCTGCTCGAGATCCACCCTCCTAACCTCATCAACCGTGGTAATGGCCATGTCAATGCGTTTCTTGCAAGCGGCCTCCATTTTTCGCAACTCGGCTCTGCTAGCCTCTTCCATGGTCTTCTTCAGTCGTCGGGGGTCGGCTTCATGCTGCGAAATCTGAATAGCCTGGTCGGCAAGTTGCTTGGCCTGATCAGCGACCACTAACCGCAGCCTTATATTGGCACTCCCTATCTCCTCCCCGGCCTTGGCCAATCGGGCGTGATGTTCCATTAACTTCTTGGCCTCCTTCGCAACGCGGTCGATGTTGGCCTTGGCTTCATCCCCCATAGCAGCTATCCGAGTAGTGAGCAGATCCAGATCTAGGGACTTAGCCTCATCAAGAACCCGAACCATGGGATTGCGGGGGAGAAGATGCTCGCCCGTGGCCTCGTCAAATAAGATATCCTGAGAGCTTGGGTCCAAATCCGGGTGGCCGGCAAAGGGATTGCGAGGCACGTCGGGACGTTTTATGCGGATAACGGTAGGATTTTCAGGCGGATGCGGGGAGGGAATATACTCAGTGTCCTCCTCCGTGATATCATGAATAGGTTGAGGTGGAAGCTGCGGACTGGGTGAAGATTCAAATAAGGAGCGACTCCTCTTCTTTTTCTGAATACTCTCTTCAATGACCCCAAGAAGAGGACGGTAGCTAACTACGTCTCCTGGACGACTAGTGGGAGGCTTAGGCTTGGCAGAGGCTCTAAGTAACTTGTATTGTTCAAGGCGGTGTCGAACGTCTGAAGTTTTGGCCACCTCGCCTGCCCCTGTAATAAAGAACAAGTGTTACGAACATCCAAGGGTCCATAATTCAAGAAATATGTTAACTTAAAAAGAATGAGAAGGCACGTCTGTTATACAAACCCTGCGGAGGAGTAGAATACTGCAATAAATCCTGAATCTCAGTCTAGGACGGAAGCGAACCATAAAATATTCCTAAGTCCCTATCACAAATGGAGTCTGCAGAAGTCAAAAGTTCACCTTGAATCGCTGGAGTCGCCTTAGCTGAAGAACTCTTAGAGAATGGATCGGCACCAGCCCCAGCCTTGTCAACCTCCCTTGCCTTCTCCACCGAGGCTGATCCTTCCTCCAACCCCTCAAAAGCCTGGCGGAAGGCATCATCCGTCCACTCCTGGATCTCCTCTGCCTGCTCAGAAGACAAAGCCCCGGCACCACTACCACCCTGTCCTTCACCTCCTCTATCTCCTCCGCTCTCCTCCTCGCCACCTTCCTCCTCTCCACCTTCCTCCTATGGAATGTATGGATATGTGCTGGGAGAGGGTCCATCAGACTTCTTAAGCTTCTTTCCCCCAACAATTGGAGGTATCGAGAAAGGTCTCCTCTTGTTACTCTTCGCAGTAGCCCCATCCTTAGCTTTAGCAGCCCTCTCCTCGGCTGTATCTCTCTGTTTAACCACAGATTGACGTGGCAGAATCAGGTTATACTCCAGAAGAGTGGCATTCCTGATCAGGTAGGAAGCCGACCTATCCCTTCCCAAAATGACCTTTATTTCAGTAGCCATCCGCGCCAAGGAATCATTCTCCACGACCGCAAAGCTACCTGTTGCTAGCAAGAAATAAAAGCATATAAGATGAAGCATTGCGATCGGGACGAGGAAAATATAAATGAAGCTCAACTTACAGCCAAAAGTGAAAAGGCAGAAAGAAACAGAGTCATCCTTAATGAAAAACCATTCTTTCTTGAACATACTGAACTTCGAGTACAAATCCAGAACAGGCTTGAAGGGCACGGCCGCTTCCAAGCTGATATATGGAGACCCCTTCTTATAGCCCCTCAAGTTGTACAGATACCGGATCTCCCGGTTGGAAGGGGGACGCCCATATTTCCTCTGAAAGATGACGAAAAGACTCACCAGAATGGCGTAGGAGTTAGGCTGAAGCTGGAATGGAGCCACCTTCAGATATATGATAAAGCTAACTATCCAAGCATTGAGAGGCGGGATAGCACCACACATGCAATGATATCTGCTGTACGCAAAGTATCCTTTAGGAGGGTCATATGGCATAACCCCCTCTCCTGGCAACAGCATAAGAGCCCTGTCAATCCCGAAGGAACGAGAAATGACATCAAGCTGCTCCTCTTTGATGGAGCTCGGAAAGCAATCGGGAGGAGAGTTCAGAAGCTCTTGGGGACCATACCCATCCACTAACGACCTCGGGGCAGGTCCACGTCGCGCCGGTCCTGGTTGGACTGGGGGCACGGAAGAAGACTCTTCTCTATCCTTGGAATTCTTTCTATCTGATCGAGTTTCCGCTTTGCGAGACATTTATCTGCGACACAAGAAAAACATGGTATTAGAATAAGGAGTATGGGAA
The DNA here is from genome assembly GCA_030765085.1 of Allium cepa. NCBI lineage: Eukaryota > Viridiplantae > Streptophyta > Magnoliopsida > Asparagales > Amaryllidaceae > Allium > Allium cepa. The sequence goes on from CM060938.1 coordinate 196,647,198, forward strand.
TATAAACGAATAGTTATCAAATTCCATTCGGTGGTCAAGTTTTCAAGTTTCATTCGGTATTGAAGGTCCAAGTTTCATTCGGTATTGAAGGTCCAGGTTTCATTCGGTATTGAAGGTCCAAGTTTCATTCGGTATTGAAGGTCCAGGTTTCATTCGGTATTGAAGGTCCAAGTTTCATTCGGTAATTGAAAATAAAGTTCGTTCGACCTAGTAGCTCCTCACCTGATTTGGCAGAGACTTTGATTCGGCAGAGATAACTCTTTGATTCGGCAAAGACAGGGAGAAGGTTCGGCTGATAAGAAATAACGAAGGCATATAGCCCCTATTTATAGACAAATGTAGGACACCGGACCAATTGGTTCGACACTCAGGGACCGAATGAAGACCACCTAGCTAAAACAAATCACGGCATATACTAACATATGCCCTGCTTTGGGGGGCAAATGTTGGGTGTGTTTCCAACCCCATCGAACCAAAGGAAAAGAAGGAACCAAGCACCTCCCTTGTGCCTGCCGAACCAAGGCAAAGCCATTGCCACCGAACCAGGACACCACCATTCAAGCATCGGTTCGGCCTCACTACCGGTCCAATCACCACATCTCCATACCGGACCAACCACCACCGAATGGACCACCATTACCGAACCAACTACACGCGGACCATCTCTCTGCCGAACCAACCTCCCCCATGCTCCACCGAACCAGGTGACCACCGGACCAACAACTCGTAACCTCTCCATACCGAACCAACTCCAAGACCTCAACACGGCCGGACCAAGGCACGCCGAACCAGATGCGCCAGGCCAAATTGCCTAAGCCCAGGCCCACCAGCAGCTATATACATCCAAGACCCCTGCTCCCAACCTCACTCTATAAATAGAAGGGCAGGGGTACAACAATGGCAGACAAGTTTGAGAGCTCAAGCACGGAAGGAACTTTCAAACATCTTTCATATACTTGTACACAAAGTGTTGTACTTGTAATCCAAAAGAAAAGAGAGAATAACATATAAAGTGGACGTAGGCACGTTCTGGCCGAACCACTATAAATCTGCGTGTCTTTTTTAGTTTAGCCCCTGTTTTTTATAAATTTGCATTAGTCATCCAAACCGCTAAGAACAATGTAAAATCAACTAAATCATACGACTTTGAGGTGTTTGTCCATTTTTTGTGCAAACAATTTTAAATGTATACATTCCAACTGCAATCCAAAAAAACAAAGAGTATACTAATAAAATAACATAAAAAATTAATAAATTTAAGAGAAAGTTCAATCTTACGCTAGGAAGAGTTCAGAGATCACTTCAATACGAATTTCCTAAAGAAGAAGCTTTTAATCCAAAGGGGCTGTAACCTTTTAATGACCCCTCGTTTGGAGGAGATAAGGATTTTGATGAAGAGGAGGATGAAGGCGAAGACAATGATGATCAAGGTGGTGGTAATGGAAATGAGGTCCAGACACAAACTTTCCTCATATACCAGCCCCTTAAGACATTTCACAAGAAGATATCCTTACAAAAGATGCTCCTTCAACCGATCAACAAACGAAGGAAAAGGCTCAAGCTCCAACTTTTGAATCTCCTGACACGTAGGCATGAAATTTATTTTAAATGTCCAGATTTACCTGCAAGCTTTTAGTTAATAGGCTCACTACTTTAGTTAAGGAAGTGATCCAAATATTATTTAAGACTCTATACAAGAAGAGCGAGAGGAAAATGCATCAATTGAATAGAGAGCTTGAAAGGTAACCGAGGAGTATAACAGATTATTTGACAAGTATATGTGTCTTTGCCTTTATGCCAAACGATTAAAAGACTCCAAGGAAAAACGAATTGTCTGATTCTTAGAAAGATCTCATCTTCATAGAGAGAGTTTTAAAAGAAAATGTAGATTTAACTATACTCTTTTGGATGCTTATCGAATATAGAGATGCTTTAATAGAGTTTCTTCACAAAATTTATTCTAGGGGCAATTTCGCTGATTTTCCTTTTTGGGAAGGAAAGCATGGGTCTACTTAAACGTCTCCATAGTAGATATTTGGATGACCATGGCTCTTCTCCATCCTAGGGAGTGCTAGAATCTTCCCAATGTGGCCACCATTCCTCTTTCTCTTAACACTCTTCCCTCCAAGAATGTTAAGTTTAACAAGGAGAGAATTATTTCTGAATTCAAAGGATCAATATTGTAAAAAACCTAAGACATTTCATTATTGTAGCATGTAATTTGGATAATTTCTTGAACATCATGTTTTTATTTCCTTATGACTCAGTTTATTGTTGTTGTTATTATTATTTTACAGGTATAGCTTTAGGAACCATCAGGTACTCCTATTTCAAAAGAACTCTTAAGTAAATTTGTTAAGCTAAAAAGGGATTTTAAGGAGAAATTGTTTACACTTAAAACTTCTCGGTCAGTAAAGTATTGCTTCCTTAGGGACCTTGAGGTAGTTTACGCACAACTCACTCACTTATACTTTGGCTTCTTAAGCGATGAAAATGATAATATAGTTAAGGAATTATGACCTAATTACGCTAAATTGTTATGCGGAGAAGCTAGTCCCCCGCCAAGAAATGGGATTATCACTAATTCCTCATAGTAATACTCCTCAATGACTTAATCCCTCCTTCAATTATACTATTTCTATATCTGTGGGTTCACTCAAAAAGGCTCAAACTGCAGTTTTTACACTTTAGAAATTGAATACATAAAACTTGTATTATCGACATGGTTCAAACTTGTTTGCACTAGTATACCTTCTAATTGTTAATAAAGAATGGATTTTCTTGCATATTAATTTCTTTTCCTTCATTTACATTTTTATAGGAAACTCACTTGACACTTGGGTCTTGTGATCCTAAACTCCTTTCTCGTTTAGACAATGTAAGAACTAGATTGGTATTGGATATTAAAAAGAAACGTTCTTCTCAAGATGCTTTAGTCCAGCCATTTTCGGATAACCTAAAAGCTAAAAAATGGTACACTAAGTATTGTAAAACAAGATCAAAATTAAGTGGAGTGAAAGAAATGACCTTGGGTATGAAGGAGAAAACAAGAAAGATGGATAAAGGGATTTTGGAGATGAAAGAGGGCATAGATGCGATTAGCCAGTCTGATGCTTCGGACCAGATAACTGAGGCTGATGCAGAAATTGCTCGACTATATCAAAGGATAGAGGATCTTGAAGTAGACTTGTTAAAAAGTCATATATCTTGTCAATCTTTGGAACTCATCACAAGTGGAGGTGAATTTAGTCTTCCTACCCCTATTCCCTCGACTGGCAAAGAACAGTTTTCTGGCTTGTTGAACCCACCGCCGAGCCTATATCGAGAAATTTTTAAATGGTGCCAAAGAGTTAGGTATGAGCATGTCTAATTTTTAAAAGGAAAGTGGAATGATAAATCTTGAAATATCTCAACACGCATCCAAGTTAGGTTGACGAATTAGAATGCGGGAGATAAGCTATTAAAAAGAAAGTTTGAGAATTACAGAGCAAGGTCAAAATTCTCAAAGGAGCTAATAGGACGCTTGATTACACGTTAAAGTTTAAAATCGGCTCTATCAATGATACAGATACTACCCGAAAGAAAGAGAGAAACTTAAAGGATTCTTGGATGTGGCGATTTGTCACAACATCAACCCTTCTTAGGCTGCCGAAGACTTGAAGAAGAAAGTGTGAGACTTTGATTCCTAATGGAGAATAACCGAAACGACATCGCTTGGAAACTCTTGATTGGATTTTCTTACTGATTAATCTTTCTTCTTATCTTTAACATTTGTAGGTGATGTATAAAATGTAAAAATGGTAAATAAAATTGTACCTGAATAATTGACACCTTGAAAGGACTTTGCACTTTTTTGTCTTACATTTGAACTCCTTGAATTGTATAAGATTTGCAACTTAATTTAGTGCTTTAGTCCAATTTCATATGGCCTATGTTCTTTGATTAAGCGTAGATTTACTTGCTCTTTATTCCCTTGTAGAATGCTTTTAAATTAGCCTTTTTTGATTCCTACTTTTTATGAGACTCTTTCTTTTTATTGGAAAAACATAGAATAAATAATGATGGTGGTTTTCATGGTTTTGATTAATCGTTTTGTTTTGCAGGTGCTAAAGATTTTTGTGAAATAATTATCTTGTTGATCTTTGGAATCCTAAAAGTTTGGTTTTCAAATTCATTTCTCGAAATGATTATCAGTAAAACTTTAGACAAGTCGAATCAATTTATTTTTTTCATCTTTCTCTTATAGGAAAAACCATTATTGCTTTAAGCAAAAATAGTCAACATGATAAAGACTAGAATTTTTTCTAGCAAAAGATCATAAACTCAATTGATAAGAAGACCATAAATCTATCTGATAATAGGACCAGAATTCTATCTGGAGAAGATTAGAAGTCCATTTGATAATGAATCTAGAATTCAATCTAATAGGAAGATTAGAAATTCATCTAGTAACAAGTCCAGAACTCCATCTGGTAAGAGAATTAGACATCTGACTATTAAATGAGATTCCCGTTTTTTGATAATTAGAGGACTATAATTATGATTATTAATGAAGATTCCTATTATTTGATAATTAGAGGATTATAATTCTAGTTTTTAACGGCGATTCTCGTTATTTGATAGTTCGAAAACCAATCTAGGTATCATGGATTGAGAGTCAATCCAGTATTTCAAAGAATGAAGCCCCGAGCCCGACTAATAAATCACCCAAATGTTAATATCTGCCATCAAAGTTCTTGATTCTGTGTAGTGGATAGTATTTGTCCCTTTTTGAAGGTTGCGTTAATTTTGCATTGGTGCAAAGCTAAATGTGTTTGACTGTTCTTCCTCCAAAATATTTTTTTGACCCATCTTAAGGGTAAATTTAAACTTGTTTGATTGATTTCTCTTGCCACTATTACCATCTCCAGTAATGATTTAGGTTTTGACTGGACCACTTATCACTATCTTAGGTGATAATTTAGATTTTGATTAAGCTCGTTTGGCTTATCACCTTCTTGGTTATGATTGAGCCCTTTATTACCTTCTAGGTAATGATTTAGGCTTGTTGCTGTGTTTGGTTAGCTATCTTGAGCAAAACCAAAGTCTTACCCGTCCTCCTTTTAGGTAGTGCTCCAGTCAGTCCTTTATAGGTAGAACTGAAGGCTGGTTCGATGCTTTGGTCAGGCCATCGTAGGAAGGACTAAAGGCTTACTCCATCCTTCCTCTAAGAGGTGCTTCGGCTAGACCACATAGGCGGGACTGAAGATTGCAGTGCTTTGGCCAAGCCATCTTATGTGGGACCAAAGGCTTACCCTGACCTTCCTTCAGGTAGTGCTTTGAATAGGCCTTTGTATCGGGATCAAAGGCTTTTCTTTCACCCTTTATTACCTTATAGGTAATGATTTAGGCTTTTCCTTTATTTTATAAATCATTTTCATGAAGCATGGCTCTTTATTAATAACTTGATCTTTGGAAACATGTCTGCTTCTTGCTTAATTTTTTTTTTTTTAAATTCTCGGAGTTCTCCTTTTCCTAAGAAATGCTTGATCATTCCTTTAAGAGCTCTACACTAATCGGTTACATGTCTGTTCCTACGATGTTATTAGCAATAAGCACCCCTAAGATTTCTTTCATTTCCTACTTACTTCTTCTTTAAAGGTTGATAGTTCAATCTCTCTGGTTAGGAGATAGATATTATTATACAAGGGGGCAAGGGTGAGGATCAAGACTTCCTAAGATATTTTGCTTTTTCTCCACTTGACATTTTTGTAATATTAGATTGACGCATTACCATTTTAAACATTTTCTTTAAGGAATCTCGAGTTTCAACTGGTATAGAAGAGTGACCCACTATTTATTTCCATTTTTGGGCAAATTTATTTGAAGTCTTTTGTTTTTTTTCTTTCGAAAATAGTTCCCTTAGATTGGAGTTGTACGACCTTCCCTATTCTTAAGAACAAGCAATCCTTTTTTGCATTCATTTCTCCCAAACTATGACAAATAGCTATGGGTTGGAGTAGAGCCCACATAGAATGGATTTATGTTCCACTTATCCAAATTATAAGGAATCACTTGTCTCTTTTCTTCTATAATTTTTAGTGCCATTGACATGAAATTACAAACTATGAGTGACTTGACAAACTAGTTTAGCAAAGGAGGCTCAAAAGATCCTTGTTCAGAGAGAGTCATTATGTGACTTAATGTGCCATGCTGGATGTGGTATGTCCTTTACTGGAAGTGAAAAGTCCCTAATGTCCTTTTTAGAATACAAAAGATATGGGAAGTCCTTTAAGGGGATATGCAGATTGGGAAAATCCTTTATATCTTTTATATGCAAGCTAGGGAAAGCCCTTTGTATCCATTATATACAAGTTTTTATGCAGGTTATGGGAAGTCTTTTACTAAAATATGTAGGGAGACAAAGATTTGAGCCCTCCTTCTAACACAAATGTTAAAAAATTACTTTGTTAACCCAAAATAAGCTAAGTAAATAAGTCTTGGTTAATAGAAGACTTGGATAGCCTTATGTTAACCCACAAGAAGCATGTCATTCCTAAGTGAAGTATGTATGTTCATCATTTTGATTCTTGAAAAGAGAAGCCATGCGCATGTCAAAAATACAAGTATACAAAAGTTATACGTAAGTCACAAGTCCCATCATAGTCAAAAGTCTTTAATCACTTGTAATATTCTATGAAAGGTTTATTGTTTAACTCCTTATGTATAAAATTAACCAATTTAGAATTAGCTTTAAAAATCCTAAACTTGATTTAGGGTTTACAACGTGAAAATGTGAGAAATAAGATGACAAAAATTCACCTCTGCCAGTAGCAGTAGTGTAACGACCCGTAAATGTAACCGGTTTTAGTAACGTTATTAACTGAAATTTTGTAAAGTTTTAAACAGTAAAAATTTTGAAATAAAATTTTTATATTTGGAATGTGTCTTATTAAACATAGCAACTGGTCAATTTTCGTCCGAAAATATGAAAGTTTATTTCGCGCGTAAATTTACTTCAATTTAATCAGTTAAAAAGCGATGAAAATAAAACGTTTTCAAAACAAAAATATTTTTACATAGAAAAATTCTAAACCATCTTCTGAGCAAGATGTCAGTTTGTCGTTTTTCTAAATTCGGACATCTTTGACTCCGTCGATCTTATTTTTCTACGTTTTTCATGCATTTTCCGCTATTAACAAATTCGAATTTTTATAATTCAATCATACCACCAATATCTGTATACCGTTTTGATCGTATTGTTGTGCTGATTTCAGAGATATATTCACTTCTGTGTTTTGAGGTACGGTACGCCGTGGAAACTACGAAACACCTTCTGTATCGGTACCGGTTTTGTGCATTTGTGGTATTTTGTGTCCATTCAATTTTTACGTGAACAACCAAATGACATATGGCTTTAAATGTGCCAATTTATTAGCGTGTGACCTTTTATCTCCTTGGGAGTTTTATCTAACTTTTGCAATTTTTTTTTTTTACGTCTGCTAGTTTGCATTTTTGCTTTGGAAACATTACAAACTTTGTTGTTCAACGTATCTTCCCTAGACACCTTCTTTATCTTACTCTTTCTTCTTCCTTTCCCCATTCTTTCTCTTCCTTCTCAATTTATTCAAAAAAAAAAAAGCAATACGTTGGAGAGTTTTAGGAGTATGATGGATGAATCTTCTCCTAGTGTTTACACATTTCAGATGTTTCAGCAAAAATTCTGTAAACTAAATTTTTTAGCTTTGGTGGAACATTTTGATGATTGGGTCAACACTACCAAGTTTACAACTTTAAAACCCAATACAATGAACAAATCTCGCCAACCAACCTGCTGAACCACTTGCATCCTTACCCCGAGCACACACTAACGCACGTAAGCCGGCTCATCCAGTTGCAACCGCCACCACCTCCCCTTCATCGCAGACCAACACTGTAGCCAGCCGCCTCTAGTGAAAACCCTACATCCAACTTCCGGCCCTCTTTCTCACCTCTAGTTCCGCCACGTTCTCAAGCCTAGGCCGAAGCCACTTTTGCTCTACCGAGATCTCTAAGTGCACTGTCTCTATAAAAAAATTCAGTAAGTAGTTATACATTATATATTACTTGTTTTTTCCTTTAGTATATATATATCTATATGTTCAAGTATATATATGTATGTATGAGTTGTATAATTGGTTTATTTACAATCTGTTAGTATATTTTATTTTGTTATTTATGATACTTAAGTCTATATAAGTTTTGGTTTGTAGATTTCTTTCATACTGTATATATATGTGTGATATATTAACAAATGCATGTTTATATATACATATTTATAAATAAGTTTACAGTATAGTACTATATGCATAGTTATGGTTGCTGTAGCCTCTTTGTTGCTACATAAATAAAAGTTTTATGTTGTAATATGATTTAAAGTATATATACATATAATATGCTCTGTTATATATTGGTCTGCATACGCCTATTTTGTTTTGATATGTAATCTACTCATATATTAATTATTAACCTGTCACACATATATAAGTTATATATCAACTAGTTTTATAAAAAAATATATATATATATATAGTCTGTAAGAGTTATATTTGTTTTATATGATAATGCCGATAGACAGTGGTATGTTCCAGTATATATAAAACTGTATAAAGAGGCTTGCTTGATATCATAAAAGTATTTGTATATATGTGTTTTACTATATACGTATAGATTTTTGTATAGTATTTTTTTTTATTTTGTTGTAGTTTAGTATTTCAAAGTTTATTACTGATTTATATAAGTATTTATAACAAAGTTCATTATGAACGTATATACATATGTTGATTATATACTAGATCACAATTTTCTCTTCTGCTGTTTCTTCTTCGCTGCTTTTTGAAAATGCAACTTTTGTTTTATATATTACAGTAGATAGTATACTATATTTTAAAGTTAGACTTCATGTTCATGATATCATATCTCACTCATGTTTTATCGGAATGGGTTGATTCTATTTTTAAAAAAGAGTCGAAGTTACCTAGTTTATGAATGTGAAATTTCAGCGAAATCCGACATCGTTTGATTTGTGGTCGAGGATCTAGAAGTTTGACCCAGGCAGCTGTTCTTTTGTACTTGGAATTATTTTACACTGCTGCAAACACGACCTGTGTTCATGTTTGACGCATCGTATCTCTTCCGTCTTACGTCGGAATACAGTGATTCTCTTTTTGTTTAAAAGATAAAGTTTTCTACTTTCTGTATATAAAATTTTAGCTTCATACGAGGTGGTTCAGTCATCTGTTTCTTACCTAAAAGTCAAAACCAGAGAGGGTTTCAGACCCGAACATTTGACAGTCGCAACATGGCCTGAGTCTATGTTCGTGACATCGTAACTTTTCTCGTCTCTTGTCCAAATCAAGTGATTTTTTTTGCAGTTTGAAATACAAGTTTTGATCTTTACTCATACCAAATTTCAGACCATTTCGATCTCGGTAGCACATAGAATTATATTGTTAAACTTTGACGCAGGACATGTTTTATAATTATTGCTATGTTGAATGTTTTGATTTGATTTCTTTTAAATGTTGTATTTAAGAAAGATGATTTTGGATATTGTTGTTAATAAAATAATAATAATAATAATAAATAAATGATAATATGTTTGAATTTAAATATATGTGATTTAATTGTAAAATGGCGTTAGAAATGCATATCTATGGAATTTTATCTGTGTTAAATTAAATATCGATTTGAAAATATATGTTTAGAATTGATTTTTTTTTTATATTTTATGTGTTTAATTCTGGAATATAGTTATGTATATATGTTCACTGATACCATTTACTTTCGTCGCTCCTATTCTGATTTGATTTCGACGATTCATATTTAACAGCTTTGCTAGTCGATTCGTGCCAATCTAGTTATTCCGAAAGTCGTGCTTGCGATCCGTGACTCAACTTCGTTGTCTATTCATCTCTCTAGCCTCGAAAGGTGAGCAATCACTCACGATTAATGTTCTTTTATTTATTAAATCTGATTTCAATTGAAACGACAATTGAAATATGCTGCTGTTAGTTATTTATACTGTTAAATATATGCAATTACCTGTACCAGTTCACCTATGACATCTGACACCTTTACCTATTAATTATACGATGATAATTCCGTTTGGTTGATAATTGATAGATAATTTGTTGTTTATATTGAATGTTAAATTTTAATGAATAAAGTGATAAATATTATGCAATTGAATTTGACGTAAGATAGTTTAAATTTTTGAATCGACATATGCGTTGAATTTGATTAGTTAATTTGAATAATCTGACCCTTTTTAATTGTTAGGTTAATTGACACATAGAATTTGATAAATTACACTTTGAACCTTGAACGTATATTGGATAAATTGTTGTAGAATTGAAATTGAACAACAAGTGAAAAACCGTAATGTAGTAATCTTTAATCTACATGAAATGATAGTGTAGATTCTAGAGATAATTATATTAATTCGCACCAATAACAATGCGAATTAATACGATTATTTCGGGATTATTTGAATTAATTATTGGATTGTTATTGATTGTGTTATTGGTTGTTTATTTACTTTGACACCATCCCTGTTATCACACTGCAAGTTCCCTTTACTATGCTTTGATTTGTGAATTGAATTGGAATCGGGTTGAAATGATAAATACCCAAAATGAACTTGACTTAGGATAGAGAATTAAATAAACCGATTGGTCAAAATTTGATTTGAAATAAAATAGAGATTTTATTTGAAAAATAAGGTTTTGAAATAAAATTGGGACGTAAATTTTGATTAAAAGGAAAATGTAAAGATTGAAATCTGAAACAAATATTAATGTAATAAATGATGAAAGAACGTTGTTTGAAATTTAATAATTAAATTTGGTATTATTAATAAATAATTTGGAATTAGTAATAATTGAGTTTGAAATTATAATTAAGTTTGAAATTGAATTGAATAATTAAGATTGAATGTATAATCAAATTTGAGATTATTAAGCTTTGAAATGATTAATAATTAAGATTGAAATTATTTAATAATTGAAGGAGATTTAATTATTTGACAATTGAATAACAATTGAATTCTTTGATAAGAGAAATTGAACTTTTGAATAAGTGGATTTGAACTTCGTTAATAAATGAAATTGAATATTTTTATTTATTAAAGTTTGAAAATTCAAGTAAGTTAATAAGAGAAATTAAACTTCTCAAATGTACGAAATTTAGTTCGTTATTAATCAAGTTTGAAATTTGTAACGAAGACAATAAATAAGTGAAATTGAATTTCTTTAACAAGAAATAGAATATGATTTATTGAAATGAATGGGTTTATTGAAATTAACGTAAGACTTGTAATTTAAAGAATTGATTTGACGAATTTAATTTATTTCAATTTAAAGTTTTGATATAATGAAATTGAACGTAAGTAATTGATTTAAATGAATTGGAATTTAATTAGAAGTTGTTTGAATGACAAATTTACTTAATGAATATTGAATGAAATCGATAAATGAATTTAAATTGATTTGAATGAAAATTAAACAATTTAAATGATTTCGTAACGAAATCTGTATACGAACTTGAATCAATATTTGAATTGTTTTAAATAAAAATTGAAAATTGAATTGTAAGACTTCGAAATGGTTATTTGGTAGTTTTGAAATGTAAATTTTGGAAATTGATAGCGAAAGACAAATGAAATGTTGATTATAAATTCTAATTGAAAATGTAATTTGATTTGGTTTTGAAATTTACTAAACGACCAATCGGTGTGATAATTACGAAAGTTATTAAAGAGACCGGAATCGGTTATGGACATACTCTCTGTCTAAACCGAAAACCACTTTAATAACTATACGTGAAGTGATGATCCAGAATGAAGTGGTTGGAATGATGTACGTGATGACTGAAGAAAGAGAACGATAATGGATAGCCTTGACACTTGTGTCAAATTGGAAATGACTAAAATCAGGAGCCGTGCCGGGCCAAATGGAGTTAGCCACCTCGAGCGAACACACTTCTTCGTAACTACTACTCATTACTTGTGATTGATTGGTGCACCCTCGAAATTTTAGGAGTGTTGTTTCGCGGTGTTGCGATCGCTGCGGCGATGCGTTCTCACCAGTCCGGATCAGGCAAACGGTAGTTTCACTACCTTGGGTATTGCCTCATGTGCCTTGTCATACTTGTATCCCTATATACGCGACCACTACGAATTTGTTTTGTGTTATACCTATGGAGTACTCCCTGATATCCCACCAGTTTACGGTGGAGTTTACAGTGCTGTATAGACTATGACATTTATATAAAATGTGTTAAGGGGGATAATGGTAACGCCTTAACACTATTTTGATACTTTATATTACTGATAGACATTATCTATTTAGCGTATATTACTACATAGTAGATAGTTTAACGGATCCTCAGAGGATGGTGATTCCAACATCTTTTGAGTTACTTGTATTTCGATTGCTATTTCACTTGAGTTGGATTTATTGATATAAGAATATTAATCCTGACTCGAGTGTTTTGTGTTTTGCTTTACGCTCGGGTCAAACTGAGTGTACCAGTATTAGAGGCTCACCTTTGGAGTTGGAGCTTTGCTTGAAGATCCAGCCATCTATTCTGTTTTCAGTATTCGATGATTCCAGTGATGTATTCTGATTTGTACTTGATGTATCGTATTTCTCTTCTGTTGTAAACTCTGATGTATCTTATATATTTACATAGTAGCTTAATGAACTACTATTCATTTTACTTCCGCTGCATATTATTACTCTGTGTCTGTGATTCTGTGATTATTTATTTACTGTATATCTGAGTTTTGCCAAATTTAAATTAACAATTCGGTATTTTGAATTATTCAAGTCCGACATGTGCGAATGCGAATAGTCCAAAATAGCGGGTCGTTACAGTTGGTATCAGAGCTTTTGGTAGCTCTAGGCAGAACTTAGCATATAGGGTAAATGTAATTACAGAATCACTCCCACTCGAGTTTCAATCTCTTCATTTTGACTCGATTCCTTTGAATTTTGGAACGTCCCCTCGGTTTCGAAATTCATTCTTGTCCCTCACTATTCGTGTTCTTTCAATTCTGGAGCATCTCATAACTCCACTTTGAATGATATCTATAATAGATCGGCGGTCTCGCCAATCTTAGAATTATTTGTAAAGGGGTGAAACTACTTTACAATAGACATCGATTTACCGAAGATTTCTGTATTTTCGGTTTACGATACTATCTATCTCCTGCTATACCTGAATTCTATTTCTTGAGATCGAATATTGATTTACCTCGGAATTCAGCATTGATCTTATTCTTGATCTTACAATCGACCCGGCTAAGGTTGCCCGTGAATTAAGTAAGCTTGTCCATCTCCCGATTCTGTTAATTGAATTATCTTATCCTCTGTTTCGAACTGATTATCGAATCAAAATTCTCTTTAATTTGATTTCGTCAAATTTGAATCCCTATACTTATTTTGAAATCTATTCTTGAACCGCCGAGCGAGGAATTGTATTTGTAAATTAATGTTAAAAATGTTTTACATATATTGTGTTGTTTGAGTTGTTGATGTTGATTTGGGTTTTCGATCGATTCGTCTGATCAACGCTATCGATAGGATTTCCAAAACACTTGAGCAGAGCAAACTGACACAATATTATTTCAAATTTGATAAATAAGATAATTTTGACTGATTATATTATATAAGTATAAATTTTTCTAATGTTAAAATGCTAATGAATCTGTTGTTCGAAACGTTAAAATTTAATTTTCATTTACTGTTTTGTAAACCGTTGATTTGACTAACATATAAATAAATGAATTTATAAACTTGGTTATATGTGATTTAGAATTTAAATGAATATAAATAAAGAATTTGAGAATTTAATTTTCGATAATTTTGAATTATGATTTAAAGTGTTAAAATGTATATTATTTAAATATTTTCGAATATAAATGGTTTTCAAAGAATTTTAGGTGTTAAAATCAGTGCTCTCTTATTTTGTCGCTGGAAAATAATTTCGGTGATGGCGGCCGCATCATCGACATTTATTTTTGAGTTTCAAAGTGGAGAGACCAATACGTAGCTTTGCTACTGTTTTGATTTGGAAATTTAATCGATTTAAATTTCTTAAGTATGATTTGATTTATATGTATATAGGTATGCTATTTTAAATTTAGTTTGATTTGATATATATAGCATATACATAAATTATCTCTAAATGGTTTGAAGGGAAATCGGAAATTTAAATTCTTAAATTTATGATTAAAGATGATTTCAAAATTTTAAATTGAGGCAAAGATTTTGAATAAATATTAAATTGAAATAATTGAATTATAAAAATTTATTTGGATAATACTCAATTGCATTATTTAAAACTTACCTAAATTTTCAAAATTCAACTATGTAATTGAATATTATATGATATAAAATGATATCAAAGGAATTCATAAATAAATTTGAGTAGTTATAATATACTTAATATATATATGTGATAAGATAGATTAAGCAAAATAAATTCAATAATAATTGAAATAAAGAAGAATTGAATTTGCCAAATAAAGTACGATTATAGAAAAATGACTATTCAACTTATGATCTTTGAAATTGTTAATTAAAGAAAATTGGATAATATATAAAATAAATTGTCTTTATAAATAAAATTCGAGTGCGTGTAATAAATGTTATTCACTTAAATTTTGATTATAAAATGTTTATGGAGATAAATAGAATAAAAAGTTAAAGAAATAATAAGTGTGATTAATAGAAGAAAAGATTTCTTTTGAAAGTTAATAAATTGAATTAAATCAAATTTAAAGGAGTATCTTGAATTAATATTTGAAAGAAACCTTTGTACTCAACGTTAATAATTGTGAAATCAAATCAATTTAAATGAAAATCTTAAATTTAGAAACAAATTGTTGAATATAAATTTATTTGAAAAGAAATTTATATGGTTTAAATTAATTGTTATAATGTAATTCAAGTTTATTTCTTTTGGTTGTTTCTATCCTCCAACTTCCTTCCTTTTCGAGGACGAAAAGTTTTGAGTGGGGGAGAATGTAACGACCCGTAAATGTAACCGGTTTTAGTAACGTTATTAACTGAAATTTTGTAAAGTTTTAAACAGTAAAAATTTTGAAATAAAATTTTTATATTTGGAATGCGTCTTATTAAACATAGCAACTGGTCAATTTTCGTCCGAAAATATGAAAGTTTATTTCGCGCGTAAATTTACTTCAATTTAATCAGTTAAAAAGCGATGAAAATAAAATGTTTTCAAAACAAAAATATTTTTACATAGAAAAATTCTAAACCATCTTCTGAGCAAGATGTCAGTTTGTCGTTTTTCTAAATTCGGACATCTTTAACTCCGTCGATCTTATTTTTCTACGTTTTTCATGCATTTTCCGCTATTAACAAATTCGAATTTTTATAATTCAATCATACCACCAATATCTGTATACCGTTTTGATCGTATCGTTGTGCTGATTTCAGAGATATATTCACTTCTGTGTTTTGAGGTACGGTACGCCGTGGAAACTACGAAACACCTTCTGTATCGGTACCGGTTTTGTGCATTTGTGGTATTTTGTGTCCATTCAATTTTTACGTGAACAACCAAATGACATATGGCTTTAAATGTGCCAATTTATTAGCGTGTGACCTTTTATCTCCTTGGGAGTTTTATCTAACTTTTGCAATTTTTTTTTTTTACGTCTGCTAGTTTGCATTTTTGCTTTGGAAACATTACAAACTTTGTTGTTCAACGTATCTTCCCTAGACACCTTCTTTATCTTACTCTTTCTTCTTCCTTTCCCCATTCTTTCTCTTCCTTCTCAATTTATTCAAAAAAAAAAAAGCAATACGTTGGAGAGTTTTAGGAGTATGATGGATGAATCTTCTCCTAGTGTTTACACATTTCAGATGTTTCAGCAAAAATTCTGTAAACTAAATTTTTTAGCTTTGGTGGAACATTTTGATGATTGGGTCAACACTACCAAGTTTACAACTTTAAAACCCAATACAATGAACAAATCTCGCCAACCAACCTGCTGAACCACTTGCATCCTTACCCCGAGCACACACTAACGCACGTAAGCCGGCTCATCCAGTTGCAACCGCCACCACCTCCCCTTCATCGCAGACCAACACTGTAGCCAGCCGCCTCTAGTGAAAACCCTACATCCAACTTCCGGCCCTCTTTCTCACCTCTAGTTCCGCCACGTTCTCAAGCCTAGGCCGAAGCCACTTTTGCTCTACCGAGATCTCTAAGTGCACTGTCTCTATAAAAAAATTCAGTAAGTAGTTATACATTATATATTACTTGTTTTTTCCTTTAGTACATATATATCTATATGTTCAAGTATATATATGTATGTATGAGTTGTATAATTGGTTTATTTACAATCTGTTAGTATATTTTATTTTGTTATTTATGATACTTAAGTCTATATAAGTTTTGGTTTGTAGATTTCTTTCATACTGTATATATATGTGTGATATATTAACAAATGCATGTTTATATATACATATTTATAAATAAGTTTACAGTATAGTACTATATGCATAGTTATGGTTGCTGTAGCCTCTTTGTTGCTACATACATAAAAGTTTTATGTTGTAATATGATTTAAAGTATATATACATATAATATGCTCTGTTATATATTGGTCTGCATACGCCTATTTTGTTTTGATATGTAATCTACTCATATATTAATTATTAACCTGTCACACATATATAAGTTATATATCAACTAGTTTTATAAAAATATATATATATATATATAGTCTGTAAGAGTTATATTTGTTTTATATGATAATGCCGATAGACAGTGGTATGTTCCAGTATATATAAAACTGTATAAAGAGGCTTGCTTGATATCATAAAAGTATTTGTATATATGTGTTTTACTATATACGTATAGATTTTTGTATAGTATTTTTTTTTATTTTGTTGTAGTTTAGTATTTCAAAGTTTATTACTGATTTATATAAGTATTTATAACAAAGTTCATTATGAACGTATATACATATGTTGATTATATACTAGATCACAATTTTCTCTTCTGCTGTTTCTTCTTCGCTGCTTTTTGAAAATGCAACTTTTGTTTTATATATTACAGTAGATAGTATACTATATTTTAAAGTTAGACTTCATGTTCATGATATCATATCTCACTCATGTTTTATCGGAATGGGTTGATTCTATTTTTAAAAAAGAGTCGAAGTTACCTAGTTTATGAATGTGAAATTTCAGCGAAATCCGACATCGTTTGATTTGTGGTCGAGGATCTAGAAGTTTGACCCAGGCAGCTGTTCTTTTGTACTTGGAATTATTTTACACTGCTGCAAACACGACATGTGTTCATGTTTGACGCATCGTATCTCTTCCGTCTTACGTCGGAATACAGTGATTCTCTTTTTGTTTAAAAGATAAAGTTTTCTACTTTCTGTATATAAAATTTTAGCTTCATACGAGGTGGTTCAGTCATCTGTTTCTTACCTAAAAGTCAAAACCAGAGAGGGTTTCAGACCCGAACATTTGACAGTCGCAACATGGCCTGAGTCTATGTTCGTGACATCGTAACTTTTCTCGTCTCTTGTCCAAATCAAGTGATTTTTTTTGCAGTTTGAAATACAAGTTTTGATCTTTACTCATACCAAATTTCAGACCATTTCGATCTCGGTAGCACATAGAATTATATTGTTAAACTTTGACGCAGGACATGTTTTATAATTATTGCTATGTTGAATGTTTTGATTTGATTTCTTT
Organism: Allium cepa; assembly: GCA_030765085.1. Taxonomy (NCBI): domain Eukaryota; kingdom Viridiplantae; phylum Streptophyta; class Magnoliopsida; order Asparagales; family Amaryllidaceae; genus Allium; species Allium cepa. The sequence goes on from CM060938.1 coordinate 196,664,963, forward strand.
TAAATGTTGTATTTAAGAAAGATGATTTTGGATATTGTTGTTAATAAAATAATAATAATAATAATAAATAAATGATAATATGTTTGAATTTAAATATATGTGATTTAATTGTAAAATGGCGTTAGAAATGCATATCTATGGAATTTTATCTGTGTTAAATTAAATATCGATTTGAAAATATATGTTTAGAATTGATTTTTTTTATTATATTTTATGTGTTTAATTCTGGAATATAGTTATGTATATATGTTCACTGATACCATTTACTTTCGTCGCTCCTATTCTGATTTGATTTCGACGATTCATATTTAACAGCTTTGCTAGTCGATTCGTGCCAATCTAGTTATTCCGAAAGTCGTGCTTGCGATCCGTGACTCAACTTCGTTGTCTATTCATCTCTCTAGCCTCGAAAGGTGAGCAATCACTCACGATTAATGTTCTTTTATTTATTAAATCTGATTTCAATTGAAACGACAATTGAAATATGCTGCTGTTAGTTATTTATACTGTTAAATATATGCAATTACCTGTACCAGTTCACCTATGACATCTGACACCTTTACCTATTAATTATACGATGATAATTCCGTTTGGTTGATAATTGATAGATAATTTGTTGTTTATATTGAATGTTAAATTTTAATGAATAAAGTGATAAATATTATGCAATTGAATTTGACGTAAGATAGTTTAAATTTTTGAATCGACATATGCGTTGAATTTGATTAGTTAATTTGAATAATCTGACCCTTTTTAATTGTTAGGTTAATTGACACATAGAATTTGATAAATTACACTTTGAACCTTGAACGTATATTGGATAAATTGTTGTAGAATTGAAATTGAACGACAAGTGAAAAACCGTAATGTAGTAATCTTTAATCTACATGAAATGATAGTGTAGATTCTAGAGATAATTATATTAATTCGCACCAATAACAATGCGAATTAATACGATTATTTCGGGATTATTTGAATTAATTATTGGATTGTTATTGATTGTGTTATTGGTTGTTTATTTACTTTGACACCATCCCTGTTATCACACTGCAAGTTCCCTTTACTATGCTTTGATTTGTGAATTGAATTGGAATCGGGTTGAAATGATAAATACCCAAAATGAACTTGACTTAGGATAGAGAATTAAATAAACCGATTGGTCAAAATTTGATTTGAAATAAAATAGAGATTTTATTTGAAAAATAAGGTTTTGAAATAAAATTGGGACGTAAATTTTGATTAAAAGGAAAATGTAAAGATTGAAATCTGAAACAAATATTAATGTAATAAATGATGAAAGAACGTTGTTTGAAATTTAATAATTAAATTTGGTATTATTAATAAATAATTTGGAATTAGTAATAATTGAGTTTGAAATTATAATTAAGTTTGAAATTGAATTGAATAATTAAGATTGAATGTATAATCAAATTTGAGATTATTAAGCTTTGAAATGATTAATAATTAAGATTGAAATTATTTAATAATTGAAGGAGATTTAATTATTTGACAATTGAATAACAATTGAATTCTTTGATAAGAGAAATTGAACTTTTGAATAAGTGGATTTGAACTTCGTTAATAAATGAAATTGAATATTTTTATTTATTAAAGTTTGAAAATTCAAGTAAGTTAATAAGAGAAATTAAACTTCTCAAATGTACGAAATTTAGTTCGTTATTAATCAAGTTTGAAATTTGTAACGAAGACAATAAATAAGTGAAATTGAATTTCTTTAACAAGAAATAGAATATGATTTATTGAAATGAATGGGTTTATTGAAATTAACGTAAGACTTGTAATTTAAAGAATTGATTTGACGAATTTAATTTATTTCAATTTAAAGTTTTGATATAATGAAATTGAACGTAAGTAATTGATTTAAATGAATTGGAATTTAATTAGAAGTTGTTTGAATGACAAATTTACTTAATGAATATTGAATGAAATCGATAAATGAATTTAAATTGATTTGAATGAAAATTAAACAATTTAAATGATTTCGTAACGAAATCTGTATACGAACTTGAATCAATATTTGAATTGTTTTAAATAAAAATTGAAAATTGAATTGTAAGACTTCGAAATGGTTATTTGGTAGTTTTGAAATGTAAATTTTGGAAATTGATAGCGAAAGACAAATGAAATGTTGATTATAAATTCTAATTGAAAATGTAATTTGATTTGGTTTTGAAATTTACTAAACGACCAATCAGTGTGATAATTACGAAAGTTATTAAAGAGACCGGAATCGGTTATGGACATACTCTCTGTCTAAACCGAAAACCACTTTAATAACTATACGTGAAGTGATGATCCAGAATGAAGTGGTTGGAATGATGTACGTGATGACTGAAGAAAGAGAACGATAATGGATAGCCTTGACACTTGTGTCAAATTGGAAATGACTAAAATCAGGAGCCGTGCCGGGCCAAATGGAGTTAGCCACCTCGAGCGAACACACTTCTTCGTAACTACTACTCATTACTTGTGATTGATTGGTGCACCCTCGGAATTTTAGGAGTGTTGTTTCGCGGTGTTGCGATCGCTGCGGCGATGCGTTCTCACCAGTCCGGATCAGGCAAACGGTAGTTTCACTACCTTGGGTATTGCCTCATGTGCCTTGTCATACTTGTATCCCTATATACGCGACCACTACGAATTTGTTTTGTGTTATACCTATGGAGTACTCCCTGATATCCCACCAGTTTACGGTGGAGTTTACAGTGCTGTATAGACTATGACATTTATATAAAATGTGTTAAGGGGGATAATGGTAACGCCTTAACACTATTTTGATACTTTATATTACTGATAGACATTATCTATTTAGCGTATATTACTACATAGTAGATAGTTTAACGGATCCTCAGAGGATGGTGATTCCAACATCTTTTGAGTTACTTGTATTTCGATTGCTATTTCACTTGAGTTGGATTTATTGATATAAGAATATTAATCCTGACTCGAGTGTTTTGTGTTTTGCTTTACGCTCGGGTCAGACTGAGTGTACCAGTATTAGAGGCTCACCTTTGGAGTTGGAGCTTTGCTTGAAGATCCAGCCATCTATTCTGTTTTCAGTATTCGATGATTCCAGTGATGTATTCTGATTTGTACTTGATGTATCGTATTTCTCTTCTGTTGTAAACTCTGATGTATCTTATATATTTACATAGTAGCTTAATGAACTACTATTCATTTTACTTCCGCTGCATATTATTACTCTGTGTCTGTGATTCTGTGATTATTTATTTACTGTATATCTGAGTTTTGCCAAATTTAAATTAACAATTCGGTATTTTGAATTATTCAAGTCCGACATGTGCGAATGCGAATAGTCCAAAATAGCGGGTCGTTACAAGTAGGGTCCATATTTATAGTGGTAACAGCTGGCGGCATGGCTGTGGCATATTTTCTTGCTTGAATAGCTGATATTTGACACTGTTATCATCTGTGCTTTGTCGCATGTAGAGGCTCGAAATTGCTTATCATTGTTTAGGTGTATTACTTCTTTTGAATTCACCATTCTTGATGAAATCTGATGTTACTTGTCGATTTCTAAAACTTTACAACAGCCATTGTTGTAAAGGCCCGACATCCTCCTTATGTCATATTCGTCATCACCTCATAGTTTGGCATCTCTCCTTTATTTCATATTCCTTAGTCCCATATGCACAATGGTTCGACATCTTTTAAAAGTCTGACACCTCCATTCTTTGACTAGATGCGGCATTATCTTATTCCATTATACTTCAGGTTGTAGTGGTTCGGTCACCTGGTTGTCTTTAGGTTTGATAGCCTTTGCATGATGGAGACACGATATCTGTTGATATTTGATACCACTTTGGTTTGTTATACGTTCGATATCTTAAGAAATTTTTGGAAAACGATATCTCCTCTACTTTACATACTCGACAACCTTTATGGTTGTTTAGGCTTATAGTTCTTCACCTTCCTTTTATACTTAAATATTCAGCACCCCGTTGTGGTTTCATGTAACTCCTTGGCTTTTCATTCTATAATGGCATCATGTGATGTAGAAGTTCGACGTTCATTTCTGCTTAGGCACCGAACACCTTTGGTTGTGGAGATTTGCTATCCTTTATTAAGCACTCAATTGCTTTTCCTTCTTCGTTGTTCGACATCTTCTTTTATATTAAGAATCGACACGTCTCTCTAGGCATTCGATATCTTTATTTATGGTAACAAAAGGTTTTAATGTTTCCTTTAAAACATGTTCTCTCCTATTCATAATTATTATTCTTTTTTGTTCCCTCTTCCTCCCATAAAGTAATAGATGAATTTTTCATCGTGGTATAGAGACGAAGATTCCAAAATCAAATAAAAATTAAATCAATTTATCAAAGGTGGTTTATACCTCTTGATCTTTGAACATCTGGAGATTGATTAAAAAAACTTAGAGCTTTTGCTTCATCATTCAAGATATGATTTTGGCAACATCCCAAGGTAATTATTTGGTTTAATTTATTTATAACTATTTATATGTTTGCATTCCATATGATTTATTTGGGGTTTTACTGATTTATCTTACAACAAGTAATTCTAAACCTCTTATGTTCATCTCTGTTGAAGTATGTCAAATATATTTATTTAATTCATATCTACTTTTTCCCCCATCTCATTTCTAAATATGTTTATTAATATTTATTTGATTTCGACCTTCCTCCTTTTTAGTTCTATAGCTGTTCCTTATGTTATTTTGACGTGAATATTCTATCATGGATTTACAAATGCCCAAGTTGCCCAAATCCTTATTATTTTTTCTTTTGTTATTTTGGAAAGAAAAAAGCTAACTTCGATTGGAAACTATCTTTGTAATATTATATTATATTTATTAATCATTTTTTAGCAAAGCTAGCCAGCTTTAAAGTGAGTCGTGCCCCTGTATATAAATGAAGAACAGTTTATCTGTACATGCACAGAGTAGCTGATTAAAGTGGCCAAGCCACTGACACTATAAGGGACAGGAGATAGACAAAAAGGCCTATACTACTACAAAAGGACTTGCATACCCCTCGAATGGGAGGATGGACAAGCACTGCCATCATTTGACTCTAGAACAGGAACATCATCAAACGTAGAGAAAATGAGTGCCAGGTCAGAAACATAACCAATAGAAGCTGAAGAGTATATAAACTTCCTATCCCACATGACGTCATAGAACTTTCTCTTGTTCACCTCACCAAGCTCACCCTCCCTAGTGAGGACAAGGCCCTCACCATCAATATGATATATAAGACTTCTTATTTCCTCTTTAGTGTCATTGATGAAAGCATAAAAGGATTACTCATAGGCGAGAATCTCATGTCCGAAGGAAGATGAAGCCAAACCCGCTTGTCAGGGTTCCACACAATAGTTTTAGAGGAAGGTCCAACACTAACCGGAACAGAAGACTCATCCACGACTAGGTCAATAGCAGATGGAGGTAAAACAGGAGGAGCATCCTGAATAATGCCATCGGAAGGAAGGGAAAGAGGAACAGGGGCTGCTTTCGAAAACCACTGCATAACAGGGGGGCTAGAGAGCGAGATCTGAGAGGAAAAAAGAGGAGAAGCATCAGTCATCCCATGCAAAAAAGTATCACTGGAATTCCCAAAAGACTGATAAGACGTACATATATCTGGTTTTCAAGTGTAACATACTAGAATCTCGACTTCACGGCCATCAGGAAGATGAACTCGAAGAGAAGATGGTAAAGGTTTGGTAGGAGATATCTTAATCAAAGCTTTAGTATAAAATAGTCTCTTCCTTGCCAATGTATTCATATCGTAACAAATCACTTTCCCTTCAAAACCTTCCAGCCAGTCAATACCGATCACAGGTTGTAGCATAGATCAAATACGAGAGAAGTAAGCCCGGATAGGGATAGATAAAATCTGCTCAATAGCCCTGTCAACAAATGGACTCAAGGAAATGATAATGAAAGCCTTCCCAGCAATAAGAATCAGATCAGATTCTAGGATTTGTTGCCTCTCATCAAGATGTGAGAACTTGAAATAGTACATAACATTGTCAAAGTGAACACTAAGACCTCCTATGGGCTTCCAAACCTGGTTACAACACGCATTTACAAGTTGATAGTCAGGTTTGGAATCTAAGAAAAATCCAACCAAGTAGTACTTCTAAAAATCAATACCAACTTGTATCACTTTGGAAGGAGAAACCATAGCACCATCCAAGTTAACATTGTCAAATAATCCCGGGGAATGAACACCCGCATTACTTGGCAGCTTAGTGAATAGGGAAGACCGTTTAGATGACACAATTGGAGGAGAAGCAGGTGCAGTTTGATTACACGTAGACTTGCCAATAGATGTTGCATTATCACTGTCATTTTGACAAGTAAGTAACGGGCATTTACTAGTTTTCATATTGGCCGATCAAGTAGAGTTAGCAACTGCCTCATGAACAGAAGAATCGTCAATAGAAGACATGGAATTATCATTTATTAATCAATTTTGCTTTTACTGAAAACTAATTTTTTTATTACATTGATTGATGTTTTGAATACTAATGTTTTGAGTATGTTTTCAATATAAAAAAAGGAGATTTTTTTATTGCATTCATGTGCGGACTTTTATGTAAAACCATAATCTTTGTTGCCTTTCTAAATTTAAAGTACTACGTAAAATTCTATATTGTTATTTCTCTTCTAAACCAAATGTGTATTTCAATATTGTTACCTTTATATTTTAACAAATCTACACTCACATATAGATATATGTTTGTATATACGTACGCACGCACGCACGCATGTATGTATTAAATTAGTTGTTTATATAAATAAGTTAATTTAACATCTAAAACATTACATGCTATTTTATGCGCATGGAAACATATTTGTGTTGCCCCAATCCAAAGTATTAAAATGGATTCTATGCATTAATGTAATTCTTGATTTTAATTCTTCCCTAATAAAAAGTTATTTCAGTGATGTTAATTTTAGATTTGAATTATATAAATTTACTAAATAATATATATACATATATAATTGTTAGAACTGGGATAGCCCACAGTAGAAGATATGAATGAATTTAAAAAAAAATTCCCTTATTAGATCTATATTAGGGATACGAAGTCTAATTTATTTAGAATATTTCTAAATTTAATTTAAATAAAATCACTTATTCCAATAAATTTATAAATTATAAATAGAATTTTATTTAATTTATATTCAATTAAATATAATAGTACACATATGTATAACAACCTACTTTTTTGACCCTTAGAAATCGAAACTAAAACATCCACGGTATTCATGTGTCGAATATCCAAGTGCCGGAAAGACATATTTTTGGGGTCAAAGAAAGAACAGAATCTCACATCGTGATGAGATAAATATATAATATACATAAGATTTTTTACCAAAAAGAAATCAACTTATATATGCATACATAACATTAATTAGGGCACACTAACATATTTCAGCATGGACCGTTATAACAACCTATCCTTTCAATTTGTTGATGGATACATACAGAAGTCAAAAACGACAAAATAGCGGAAATATAAGATATGTGAATACGTTTTGGAGAATCCAGCTTGTATTTGGAAAGTTCTAAAGCATCTGACTAAATCTAGAAAAAATGCTCGGGCTGACTCGATCATTGTAGAAAATAACGCCTGAGTCAGTCCGATGAAACCAGCATGAGAAACTCAAATCACAAGGAATTTTATTATAATTTATAAAACCCTTTTAAAATCAAAGGTATCTCGTAAAACCGCGTCGCACATAAACACTGACGATTTTTACCTTACGATAACTAAAACATTTTCAATAGAAAATCCAGTGATATTATGATAACGTCTAGAATACAAATACATATTAATCATAGCCAAAATTGTTACATTATTAAATTCCAACATAATAGGTATACAATCATGTCATTACGACGCTTATTGGAGAACGGATTCCAACAATAACAACTTAAGAGGCAACCTTCCATACAGTACACCTCTAGATAAAATGTACTTGGTCCACCCCTGCCAACACAAAGTCAGCCTACCCCTAAACTTAGGTAGTACCGAATATTTCATCACCCCGATTGCTTTCCAACCTTAATTGAGAGCCCTAACTCACAACCAAATCCATAATATGATGATCTAGAAAGGTGATGACACACCCTAATAGAAGAGACCCACATAGCCCTGCTACGTCCACCCTATTTTAGCCATTTTCTAGGTGTGAGGCTTGAGGCTATGATTGCCTTTTATATAGAAATTCCACTTGGAATGCTAACACTGCCCTCCAGGCAGCAATATAGTGCCAACATTCATACATTCTTCAAGATATCTTCAGTTTGAAATGCTTAAGTTGGATCGAAGTGGTTTTCGAATAATTTATACTTATTCGATCTCGATCTCTTTGAAACAACATTTAATAGTTTCGCCAAAATCAAGCCCGGTTCTTTTGAAAATAATCAGACAATACATAGGAGAAGGAATTACCCCTAACCGTTTAAGTGGACGGATCTCCCTATCATTTGTCATAATAGAACAAATTAAGATTTATACGCACATCACAGCATCATCGAAGATGACTGTACCATATAACTCACGTGTTCCTCCTTGATATTTCTAGAGTTATAATCCTTCGGTGTTAAGTAGGGAATTGCTTCTCTACCATCAAAATTAAGAAGGATTGCATATTTAGACCAAGATTTAATAGTCGGTTGTTTAACTATCAAATAAAACAAACAATCAACCATAGATTACCTTTCCCATGGAGCTACTAAGCCTCATTTGATTAAATTTCCATTTATTTGAATCTCTTAATCAAATACATTTATATATTTATCTCACCGGAATAAGTATATTCATGAACCATTTGTTTCAAAAATACTTGAAAACTCTTATAAGTAGATATGGAAAGTACCATTCAATATCAACTATAGATCGAAGTTTACACAATGGTTATGTCGCTAACCCAGCGAAAAACATTGAAACTATAGGCAATCCCTGCCCCTCGAATTATGCAATGGAAACCAACCATTTCTTTCCAAAATCTCTTTATTCATAAATATCTCAAAATCTATTGATAAAACTTCTTTATAATTTTCCAAGTTTTAATTGACAAATATACTCTTTTACAAATCTCAAACCATTCATAGAACTTCCCCTTTTAGGTCTCTAATTATAAATCTCCTTTCATAAATCATTAAACTCAAAGTCCTTTTACCAATTCCAAAATCTCTTTCCAATTTATAAACCCTTTTTATAAATTCTTTTGATTAGATAAAACCCTTTTTAAAGACTTTCATTTAATAAACCATTATAAGAATCTTTCCATTTTAAACGATTCCATATAAAATAAACGATTTATTATTTTTAACCCTCTTCTTATAACACCATTTATTATCCCAAACCCCTTTAATAAAACAAGCTCATCATCTAACACTTATCACATAGCAAGTTACCATTTGAAACACCCTTTTTATTTAATAAACCTCATTTAAAATAATAACTTAGAGCAACGCTAATAATATATGGAATTAACTTTAACTAAGGTTATAATATATTAACTTAAAAGTATAGTTAAATAAATAATTATAAATAAATATTGACTTATAAATAATAATTAACTTTGAAATCAAATTTTTATGAAATAATTTTAATTAAATAATAATGATTCGTTCACGGAGGAGCAACTTAGGCGGCTAGGAAAGAGGAAGAGTGCTTTATGGTTCCGGCAGGCATTCGCTTAAGCGAGTTTTCCAACTTTAATTAACCTTTTGTTTTCATTAACAATAATAATTGATCATTCTTTAAAAAATTATTAATAAATAATAATCATCTTTAAGGTCTTGTTAGTAATTTATAATCAATAATTATTATCATTAAAATAACTTTAGTAAATAATTAACTTTTCAAATTAGAAAGAGGCTTAGCAACTCCAATGGTACTTAATCACGTCACCATTAATTCCATTACTATCTAAGTCATTATCCAGGTATTTACATAACATCACATATGTAAATTCAACTCATAATTAACAATTGATTATGAATACAACACTTATCCAATACTAACCCATTGGAATGTAATTAAATGTTCACTCAAATGTAACTGCAGAACGGGTTTGGTTCCTGCTAAATAAATGTCCAAATTTAATCTATCCAATTAATAATAGCAGAGCATTGATTAATTCTGCTAAATAGATGTTTAATTAGTGGAATGGTGTTTTATTCCATTAAACAAATGTCCAGTTACCATATCCAGTTTAATTTAACACAACAATATTTTATTTGGCCAAATAAATATCACTAATTAAGGTATAATAATTGAAACAAAATTATTAATTAAATAACGTAATTTAAATTTAGTTCGTTTTAATATGCCATAAATTTATATATAGTCAAACAATCAACAGGTCACTCTATGATGTTATACTCATCCATACGAGTGAAATGCAAAAATTTACAGGTAAAACGGATTTAAAACAAGCACTTTATGACAACTCAAAGTTTAAACAAATTGTAAAATATTATAATTAAAGAATTTCTCACCGCAAAGCTTAATGGGCTCGGACCAAACCAAATGACCAAACTCGCTCCACATTATTCCTCTTTCTTCCCCAAAGCTCCTTCCTCCATCTTCTAGTAAACAAAAATGTGCACAACCCGTGCATGTACTTGCAAGATCCGCTTACCTGACTACCAACCCGAGACCATCCACATATCGCTCATCACCACCTCATCTCAACGCAACCCTTGCCTATCCCTCCTGCCACCTCCCCTACAATCCAACCGAGAACCCAACCAAGGAAATCACATCCATGACCTAGTGTGCATGACACTTGTCGATGCGAAATCCCACCAAAATCTCACCATTCGAGCGCCTTTCCTCCCTAAGTACAACGCCACCTTCCATTTCGCGAATCGTCGCATAAATCTCCGATGAACGTAAACCCTAGCCTACAAGCATCGTTAATCATCGATACAAAATCATGCCAAAACTTCAACAAAAATAGTATGATTCGATATGAACTCAACGACGCTATTGATGTCGAACGATTCGGCCCGGGTCAAGAGATATGAATTTTTGAAGTTTAAGAACAATAATTTTCCATTTCTTATTTTTGAAGATAACTTGAACGATTCCCAATGAAATCAAGCACCGTCAATTTCTGAAAACGGTATGGATCGGTACGAACAACTTTCATGTTGATCGTTAAGGGTAATTTTGAATGGATTGGAAGAGTGATTTAGAGAAATCAACCTTTCCATTACTGGAAATGAAGAAAAGGGAAAAATGGAGAAGATAAAACAATGTTGTGTGTATGAATACACACACATGTATAGGCACATACACATGTAATCATCTTTACAGGGAGGCAAAATGGCTGCACCATTTCATGAATAAGTTGGGGATAAGGAAGACAATGGTCGACAAGTTTATGTGTTAAGACAATATGGTAGTTGTGGAAAAAAGAAGGTGGCTATGGAGGAAAGGTTGTTTATTATGAGTATGTGTAACGACCCACGAATTTCAATAATTAAAAATTGTTAATTTAATAAGATTTTGGTAATTAAATCTGGAATAAATAAAAAAATTTGAAATTTGTTAATTTAATATGATTATGTAATTAATACTGAAAGAAATAAAATTGGGAATCATATTTATGGAATAATAACGAGAATGTAAGGTAAACAATGCTGATTAAGGTTAATAATTAATGGTTTGAATGAAATGCCAAATAATGAAAATATGTTATACTTGACTATAAACGAAACATAAGCGAATAAATGGAATATTGGATTTACCAAGGAAATAATAGATAGTTGATGGAAATTAGATGAAATTGGTATTATGAAAATAAATGGTAACATTGATTTGTAAGTAATAAGAGCTTATTAATGTGACTAAAGGTTAACGTAACGATTATTGTATGTTACCTATTTACGTAGCTTGTTAATTTAAATTGGAAATCTGTTACAATAATTACAATTTAATATTACATTAATGTTAATTAAGGTAATATTTGGAAATAATGTTAATGTTATTCATAATTGGACAAGTTGTTGAATTAATAAATGAAATAATACAGTGTTAATGGTAAGTAATAAACTTGTAAATGTAAGTAAAAGTAAACAGGTGACAACTAATATATGTTGTTTATTTATTTAGTGTGTTAAATAAAACTGGTAATCAAATTGCAATTAAAGGTAATAATGTTAATGCAAGTGAATAAATAATTAATTTTGTGCAATCCCAATTAACTGAAACCAATTGTAAGGTTATAATTGATTGTAATTAATGAATTGGGAAATAATTTGAAATAACTTGATTTTAGCATAACTTCTTCATACGATGGAATTTGGACTTGAAACATGTTCCATTACTTTTAAAATATTTTAAAACATCTATTTTGATATACGGGTTGACCCAATTTCGTTACGGAGTCAGAATGGGCTTTTTCGGCCATTTTATTATTCAACACGGATATCCAATCGATCCGGTCCATTCTAATTTCAGCTTGCCTATATATATCCTGTTATAAATCCTAGCATCCCTCTATTCCTCATTTATGTATGTACAATTCAGCTGTCTCTCCTCCTCAATGGCAGACAACCAAATGCTCACTTCCAAATACAATTGCAATTCAAAATCAAATCAAAAATTCAAACTCCTCGATTAATATCATATTTTATATCGTCGAAAAGCTCTCGAAGAGTGCATCTCAATTCTGTGATTTGTTTTTCAATTCGACGCATCGTTTATCCAGAAATTCAAGTTGAACCTCAACCATCCATAGGCTAGCGTTTTGATCCTACAGTGGATCTGCGTCGTTAAGTTGATCGGAGGGTGGCATTTGAAAGAGGGCGAGGTGCAGACCCCTGTGATGTTGCTCGTTGGTCGTATGATGGCCGTGAATTGCCAAAAATCAGTAGTCAACATCGCGGCGGCGGAGGGGGATTCCGGCCACCGGAGGTGGCGAGCTTCAAGCCGTAGGCGCGCCCTAAGTTGGAGGTCGCGGTGGAGCAACTTGATCAAGGCGTAGCTGCACGTGGAGGCATGCATTCATGGTTGATTTTGGCAGCTAGGGTTTCAGCCTAGGGAGTTTCGCGTGGTAAATGGTGGTAACGATGGTGACGTGGCTCTGTTTATTTGTTAATTTTATTTTTTTTAAATTTTTATTACCGAATGTTCTAATATACATAACTTTCGCATACGAGGTCCGTTTCACATGCGGTTTTCTCCGCTAGGTTCGTATTGGAATTTCGGACATTTTAGCACTAGTTTGGATGGATTTTGAGAATGTTAAAAGTTCGGCTTTAAATTCAATTAGATTCAAAAGGTGAGTGTTTTAACCCAATCACAACTTCTAAATTTTCTTATGTGTGTTAATTTAATTCTAATGTGATTAGAAATTTATTATGACCGTTAGGCATATTTTTAATCATCATCTCAGTTAAATTAAATTTATTTAAATTAAATTGTTATTTAGTTTATTATTGCATATAAACTGCTAGTTAAATAGTTAGTTATTTTATTATTGAATATAAACTGCTAGTAAATCCCTAGGATTTATTATCTGTTATATATTGATGTTATTGTTTGAATTGGATGTTGATTGTGATAAACGGCTGATGAGTGATATTGGATGAATGGATGTTGTCTTTTATATTGTTATAAACTGCAAGTTGTTAAAAAAAATTATTTCATTCGAGATTGCGGTTTGAAATGATATATAACCGTATTTTTATTTTAAATTACGGATTTGAAATGATAAATATCTGTATCACTTGACCATAGGCTAGAAAATTTTACACAAACACCGTGATAAATATATATAAAACTATTTTGAAATGATTTCTACGTTTTGTAAAGAAGTATATGTTTTATGAGATATTGATTTGTATGTTTTACAAAGGTTATTTTATATATAGTTAAATTCTTGGTTTTAAGCTATGTATAAAATTGGTTTAAAGTATAAAATAAGTTTAATAATAAGTTTGATTTTATTAAGGTATAATATGGTTAAGTATTTATTTAATTATATTCTAGAGTTTATAATGACTTAAATGAGAATAAGGTGGGAAGATAAATATGAAATTGACTTGGGATTTAATAAAATTGAGATTTTAAAGGCATGATTTTTATAACTGGATTTTGGTTGAAGATGAATTAAACGAATATTTCAAGTATGAATAAATTGAAGGAAATATTTAGTTATTTGTAATTGGAATATTATTTAAATGAAAATGGATTTATTATGCAAATATTTCAAAACTAAAAATAGAACATTGAATTGTTGAATCGTAATTATCAACCTTAGTTTGAAATTATTTAATACTCGAAGTTTGAAATATATTGAAATTGAAATGGTTTATTGAAACTGAAAGTGAGTTGAAAGTTATGTATTGAAATTTAATTTAAATGAATAAAATTATGAAGTCGAGGAAATTATTTTACTTTATAAAGTGATTTTAAATTCAAACTATTTTATTTTATATATTGTTTGAATACTCAAACCATTTAAGTTTTGGAAGTTATGATCTAGAAGTTATGAAATTCGAAGTATTATGTTTTGAAAGGTTATATTTCAAGCGTTTGGTTTCGAAATATTATTATTTTGAAAGTGCTATGATTTTAGAAAGGATATGTTCGAAATAAAATGATATTATATTGATATGGGTTTATTAAAATGATATCATATTTATTTGGTTTTATAAAGGGAAATGATATCGTATTTATATGGTTTTGAAATGGATAGTATATTTTGGTTTTGAAGTATAATTATTTTGAAATGACTGCGGTGTTATAATAACGTTTGGTCGTTGAAGAGACCGGGATCGGAGTTGTCATACTCTCTGCCAACTCCGAAACTACTTTAACAACCGTGTACGCGGTGGAGATTCCAGAATAAAGTAGGATGGTGGTGGCATTTCCTTTGAGGTAAATACGTGGACCCGACTCCCGTGAGTTGGCATAAGGTGGCTAAAACAAGAGCGATTGACGGGCTAATGAGATCGCACCTTTGATCGGACACATCCCCTTGATATTATACTTTGACTTTTGGATTGATTCGGTGGCCACTTTTGACTTTTTTTTTGATTTTGGGGCATGGCTCAAGGTTGGCATTAGCTGTGCGCTACGCGTTACCACCGGCCCGGAAGCGAAATTGGTATATCTACCCTGGCATTGCCTAGTTGTGCCGTGTCACCTACCCTAGCTCGCCCTGTACGAGTTTGGTTTTCTCCCGTAGCCTATATGGTATCCTCTGGTGGCTTCCCGATCAGGAGGAACCATGATACTGGATGGACTACTGGGACTATTACGTGTTAAGGTGGAAAATGTAAAGCCTTAACGCTATTTTAAAGTAAGTTTACTTTACTATAGACATTATTATAATAGCATATATTACAACATAGTAAATAGTTTAACGGATCCTTAAGAGATGTGAATCCCGAGCATTTCTTAAGTTACCGCACTCACGTTAGACACTGGATAGGAGATGTCAAATCCCGTAAACATATCTTACGCCGTTCCACTCATATTTATTCCTGTTGATTTAACTTACTTAAGATCTTTTAGTTTTGACTTGAGTGTTTTGTCTTTTCAATTCGCTCGGGTCAGCCTGAGCATCTCAGGATTTGGAAGACCGTATTCTAGAGGACGAAAGCGAAGATTTATTATTATTTACTATAGTATTCCACTACATTCATACTGTTTCTGCTGCATTAATTATTATTCTCTGGTATGTGTAACTCTGATATGTATTGTATAAATATCATCGAATATAAACAGCTTCATAAACTGTTTATTTAATTATTATATTTTATCGTTCCGCTGCAAGATTCTATTTTTTTCTATGTTTTTCTTATTTACACATAACAATCCGCCCTTCTGTATGGTTTAAGTTTGACGTGTGTGGTTTATCGTCGATTCAAAGCGTACAAAAAGGTGGGATGTTACACCTGGTATCAGAGCTTTGGTTTAGCGATAAACCTTAGCTTTGCGGGGTTTGACTCTTTATTAATAAAGTAGTAATACTCTATGATGAGTCACTGAGTGTATATATATGAGAAAGCGTATATGTTAGTGTTATAAAAAGATTTTAATATTGTGTTAATTTGTTCCGTTTTGTATTTATAAATTCTGGTTGGTGCATAGGACGCTATGACATCAATAGGGATTTCTAAACACTGACAGACCGACGCAATATTTGTTTTAAATATAGGTGGATGAAATAATTTTGCCTATTATATTTTCTATATATAAAATAATTTTTTTTTATAAAGGATATATTTGGTTGTAATATATTGATTGTTAGGTAGTGGAATCTATAAGCATAGGTTGGAAATAAGATTTGAAAAGAAAACAAAATAAATGAAAATTAGAAATTTAGAATCTGAGTTCCGGGGATTTGAAATCTTCATTCAAATGATTTTGGAATATAGTAATGATATTATTAGAAGTATTTTCTGATATAAATACCCCAATAAAATTTGAAAGTGTAACGACCTTGATTTTATTACCGCCATAATAAAATTTTTAAAAATCCGTAACAACTGTGATTTTTGAATTACTTTCGGAATAAATAATTTAAAAAGAAATTTTAAATTAACAATTTAGAAAAGAAAAATAGTGCAAATAATTTATAAAGTCAGTTGTCAAGTTTTTGTTTCATTGAATATAACTAAGTGATGTTAAGTTCTTAATTGGCCTTTACGTGTAAACAGGGTGTACTGTCACATTTTTCTTGCAAGCAAACGCTATTGACTTCTTCATCTTTTGCTTTGCGGTCACATTCTTCTAAACCAAAGTTTGAACACATTTTCTGACAAATTGTAAAAAAAAAGCAAATATTTAAACTATGCGGCTATCATCATTTTTGGCTAGCCGTGTACTTTTTATATGTGAAGCACAATTTTCATTTAGTGCAAAAGTAGACAGCACGTTTTAGAGTTAATGAAATTTTACAAAAGGATGGCCAGTACGCATCTTTCTCTTACTGGTTCACATTATTGAAAAATTCTCTGCAACTTTTTTTTCGCTCATTTACAGGGTTCGAGAAAACTTTTAATGGTAGATTGATTTGTGCTCTTTGTTGGATCTGGGATACCTATTGGTTTTGAAGCAAATAGGTGGGTTTTATACTCACGGTTCTAAAATATTCAGGTCAGTTGCCTAAATTTTTTGTGAGTATGTATATGAAAACAAGTCCAGGTGCTTAAACTTGCATTGTTTTGAGATACACCTGAAGTATAATGCATGCGTGTGTCACATTGTTTTTGGTTTTTTTCTTTTACTTATTTTTTGTGTATTATGAAGATGAACCAAATAATACAAGCCCAAAACTTCATGTACGTATACATTCCTTGGTTCACCATTACTTGTGTAGTGATGCATGCAGTAGAAAATTTTGAGTCCAAGTAAGGCAAAGTTGTGAAACTTGTAATTTTAAATTTAGGTCAATACGTACGTGTTTGCAAGTTCATGCATATTTTTAGCTTTGAAGCCTCTGACCAAACTTAGTTAATGACCTTACATTTAACTCAGGTACGTGTGTAGATAATACACAAAACAGTGTATATGTCCAGCCTTTTTTTTTGCATTCTTTGTCATTGCAAAGCATGTTGCTTGTATAATATTTGAAATTAAATACTTGAAAGTCAAGTTCAAATCAAAATTCACAGCACTTCAGTTTGTGTGCACATAAGTATTACATTGGAGTTGCATTACATGTGTTTTGTAACGTTCGCATTTAATTCGTTTCGGGTGGGTATGGTTTTTTTTCTCCTTTCATGCATGCGCCTATATAGAGTTGCCAGGTCATTTTTAATTCTACTTTTTGAGTGTGAAGTTAAAATATTTTGTGCAATCTGTATTACGTGTAAATGGGGTTGCAGAAGCATAGTTTAGGCTTTTCTACGTATTTTGAACGTGAGTCATTCTTTTAATTTGCATGCAAAAGTTAGTGTTGCCAGATTATCTCCCATCCCAAATCTTAGTGTGCATGTATTAGTGTTGTGTGAAAAATTTATATACTTGCTTTGAAAGTATATCCTGGCATTAAAGTTTTGCACGTTCAGGCTTGTACACAAGTGATGCACAGACCACTAATTTCAGTATGTACGTGCAAGTTGAATTGCATGAAAATGTTTTAAATACCAGTGTCAATTTTGCGTTGAACCGGTGTTACGTTTTAAAACGTATTTTGTTGCCGTTATTTTTATAACGGAATTTTTACACCGGTATTATAATTTTGAAGCGTGTTGTTTTGTCGACATTTTAGGTGAATAAAAATTAATGTTATTTTAACGTTAGTAACCGTTAATTTAAAGTGAATTTTCAAGCAGTTATCCGCAATGCTGATTTGGTACCCGTTACGGTGTTTTGTGAACGGCAATTTCCTCGTCGAAATTGCTACAGATATTGCTGTTTTAATCACTTGTTTAAAAAATCATTTTAAAATAAAATTGATTCCAAAAATTTTACAGTGCGTTTTCAAAAGAATGATGAAGCGATTTAAACGATTCAGAAAAATTAAGGACTATGAACCCTTACTTTTACTGATTCAATTAATTCTGGACTTGTCCGTTTGATAATGTAAATTTTATTTATACAAAATACACAATTTTGCACTTTCAAGGAAACGATGAAGAGATTTAAACGATTTAGCAAAAGTGCGGAATATGGAACCACGCTGTTACTAATTCGGTTAACCCGGACTCGTTAATTGAAACATTTGCTGTTGTTTGATGATTCTTACGATTTTGTTGGGCTTTCGAGCCACTCTGTTGGACCTTCAGGTCATCTGATGGACCTTCAGGTCAATTACCAGCATTAGACCTTCGAGTCACTCTACGGAGCTTCGGGTCATCTAATGGGCGCAAAAAATTATAGTACTAGGTAGGCTTCGATCATTTGAGATGCACGTGCGGCATAGCTAAAACTCACCATCTGTTGGGATCGATTAACTTTTATGCTGATTTTTCTAGTTATGTTATTTGATTTCTAGATTTTAGGACTACTGATTTTCTAGTTATCTATTTTGATTTCTAGATTTTGTGGATTGGTGCTTTGAATTCAATAATTAATTTGGAAGTTGAGTTTGTGTATAGTCTCATCTGAGATTATAAATTTGCGTATTGTTGTTTTGAATTCAATTGCGAATTTGAAAATTGATTTTTATGGAGTTTAAATTGAGTTTCTTCATTTAAACTATGCTGATTATTTATGATGAATAGTCTCATTCGAGACTATAATTATTTGCTTAAGTGTTGTTTATCATACATTTATTTTTGAGTTTAAATTAGACTGATCCGTTTATTATTTTCTTTTAAATAATACTCGGGTCAGACCGAGTTATTTCAGGGTAATCTCTATCTCTGATTCAGTTGCAGCTTCAACTTTTGGGATTTTGCATCATCTTTTGTCTAGACTTCGAGGAGTTCTTTTGGTTTAGTGTTTCTCGTCTCATGTATGCTGATGACATGTATATATGTATTTGGTTCATGTGAACTATCGATTGTTGTAGCATGTATTCCAGACCTTTCTTCCACTATATATCTGATATTTCTGTTCTGATGTGACTTTACATATCTATGTTGTTGTTGTTATGAGTTGTTCTGGATTTTCTTTAGCCACTGGAGTTTCATTTTAGATTTCGATTGAATTTGTATCTTTGGGAGCAATTTTCACAACTCCTATCGATGTAATCAATATTCATCTAAGGCATAACTTACAAATGGTCGCTTCTAACAAGCCTAATTCTTCGCGATAGCAGACGTTATTCCTTATAATAACCTTTGTTATTGTGAGCATAGAGGTGTAGCGTCACAGCTTGGTATCAGAGCTGAAATTCAGAACTAATTATAATAAACACAGAACAGAAGCAGAATGGAACGTATGTTACAACTATTCGAGGGTTTTATTCGTGCCTTTCTAATCTATTCTTTCCACTTTAACATGTGGGGTATGTCTAGGAATAAATTTTATATTCCGTAGTATTCCATTTGTTAAAATTTTTATCAATTGTTTATTGTTATAACTAATATTTACCTTCTCTTGTCTCTCAGCCTATGGCTGGAAGAGGTAGAGGGAAGCGTTCTTCTGTAGGCTCGTCAGGTGGTTCTCATCCGGACGGTGTCTATATGTCAGCAGATCAGTTTATGGAGCTATTTCGGGGTACTCAGCCTCCTGTTGCTACTGCCGCGGCTCCTAATCAAAAGTCTCCCTTAGCCCGCATGTGTAGTGACTATTCCCACCATGGAGGCGAGCCTTTCAAGGGATTGGAAAGTGTAATGGAGGTTCAAACTTGGTTGCGCCCTTGTGAGCGCATATTTTCTCGGATGGATCTTTCGGATCATCATCGCATTCTCATGGCATCAGTATGTTGCAAGAGCGTGCATTGATTGGTATGAGCTTTTTATTGCGGAAGTCGATGAGTCCTCTCTCTCTTGGATTCAGTTTAAGGAACGATTCGAACTTAAGTTCGTTCCTGAATCAGAAAAGGCTAGTCTTGCTCGTAATTTCCTTGAGTTGAAGTAAGGAAAGTCCTATGTTTCTTATTATGTTGCATCTTTCGAGGCCTTGCCCAAATACGGAGTTGAGTTCATTAAAACTCCGCGTAAGAAGAATCTTCGTTTTGTTGATGGTTTGAAGAAGTATTTGAAGAAAGTTCTTTTGCTTCAGCTTAAGCTCTCTTTTGAGGAGCTTGTTGATTCGGCCCTTTGTCTTGAAGCTGTTGAAAAGGAACGTGATAGTTGTGATGACATTGAGGTTTCTAAGAACCCCAACAAGAAGAGGTTTCCATTTCATAAGCCTAATTCTTCCAACCAGAAGAAGAAGCAAGCTACCTCTAGTTCTTAGCCTAGTAGTGCACCTTCTATTCAGAGGGCGTGCTATAATTGTGGTTCTCTAGATCATCTTCACCATAATTGTCCTAAGCCTCGCATTTGCCGCTATTGCAAGAAAGAGGGTCATTGGATTTCTGATTGCCCTACTGCATCTAGGGGAATCAAATATGGGAAGCTTAATGTTGCCAAAGCCTCTGGTGTTTTTTCTCAGCCCAAAGGTATTACTCCTTTTTTTTTGGAAGGTTTTGTTTTATTTCATTGCCGTTCTATTATAGTTATCTTCGATACGGGTGCATCGCATTCATTCGTGTCAAAGGAGCTTGTTGATATTATTCCTTTGGATGTTGTTACTCTTTGCGATCCTTTGAGGATTGTGAATCCTATTGGTGGATCTCTACTCTTGGTTTGTTGTGTGTTGGTGTTGAGATTATTCTTTGTGATTTTACCTTTCATGCGATGCATGTTATGGATCATCTTGGTTTTGATATGATATTGGGTATGGATTGGCTCGTCCGTTATGAAGTTCAAATTCTATGTCCCGAAAGAACTTTATATCTCAAGCATCCTGATGATAGCGAGCAGTTATCTATTATATTTCGAAGCATGGACCATGATTCTAATGCTATCATTTCTTCCTTCGAATCAGAGGATGTCACTGCTAATATTCTAGTTGTTTGTGATTTTTCTGATGTTTCGAGCCTGTTTCTTGGTTGCCGCCGAAGAGGGCAATTGAGTTCCGTATTCATCTTATCTCTAGTACTCATCCTGTAACAACCCGCATATTTGTCGGTCGTATATTTAAATATTTAATTTAAATATAACGTCGTTTGTCGGATTATGGTCCGAAAAGCTACTTTTTGCAAATGGCCGAATTGGAACTCAAGACCACCTCCATTGGTTCCAAAATGGCGTTTGCGATCTTTTTGAGTATAATCTTTGATATGTTTGGAGTAAGTGAAATTTTGACCTTTTCTATTGGGCTTTGGGCTTGGGTTTCACCCAAACTGTGCTATTAACCTCAACTCAGCCCTTCACTCTTCTCATTCACTTATTCATTTCTTAAAACTTAAGCTTAGAACTGAAAATGGTGGGAGAGAAAGGAAATTAGAAATTAGCAAGCCCTAGTTCTTCTTGTAAACTTGATTCTTGCTCCAAAATCAAAGAGAGTCCATAGATTGAAGCTTGTAGTGTTGAAGTGGAGTGTAGTTGGTTGATTCCTTGCATTTGTGCTTCTTCATCTTCTTTGTTTGTGAGATTAAAAGGTGAGTTTTGAACTCACATCTATCACTCTTGATATCATGAGTGTTGGTATGAATTCCTAACAAGTATGCATGTGTCATTGTTTTGGATTGGAAAGAATTTGCATTTCATTGAAATAGGGCAAGAATTGCAAATTCATCAGGTTCGGCCGACCGAGTGCAGGCTTCGGTCGACCGACCTGCTGCCCCGAGCCATATTTGGTTTTCTGCATCTGGCCGGCCGACCGAGCCCTGTAGTCCGGTCGACCGACCTGCTCTGTTCTGCCTGTGTTGCCTATTTTGCATATTTGATTGATTTTTCCAGATTTTATCGATTCAAGTTGCTTTTTAGCGGTTGTTATTGCATATTTGGCTTTGATAACTTACTCTTGACTTCATCCATGGGTTTTTATAAAATAATCTCTCGAATCGCATTCAAAAGCTCGTTTCTCCAATTTATAAATTCTATTTAAAACACACACTTCCGCACTTCGAGCGAAGTGGAAGGGTAATTAAATGGTTGGGCAAAACACGGACCATGAATCTGTGCGTTTATCCTTCCGATTAATCCCCGACCTATTCAATTGATCGTTTTGACCTTCGGGTTTGGTTTATCGATGATATTAGGTAAACTTTGTACTGCTTTGAGTGTGAAAGTGACTGACGGATAGTAAACCGTTTAGTGCGAACGAGTGGTTATGGGACATACGTTAACACTTTTCGGATTCCTTTTCGAGAGTTGTGACACATTCTGCCAGTTAGTGGTGTCCAGTACTGGGTCTCTGACCTTCACCACTACGGTTTGTCGCCCTATAGTATCGCTTTTGGAGTTGGTCCATCGTCACCGCTCGAGAGATACTTGGGTTTGTCGCCTTCGGGTTTGTTGCCCCGTTGTATCGCTTTCGGAGTTGGTCATTCGTCACCGCTCGAGTGATATTGGGTTGCTATAGTATCGTTTCCGATGTTGGCCGTTATGCGCCACATGGGTGATATTGGGTTGCTATTGTATCGCTTCTGATGTCGGCCGTTATGCGCCACATGGGTGATATTAGGCTGCCCTATTATATTGCTTTCGGAGTTGGTCATTCGTTACCGCTCGAGCAATTTTTATGATGTTTCAATTGAGATGTATATTCCCTAGGTATCGCCCCTCGGTGTAGGTCTTTTTGAACCACACGATATGTAGTGATCACCTTGTGAACTTATATACCATATTGGTATTTGTTATTTGCTTTTTGGCTTACTTTGGGATAGTTATACCCTTTGTATATTCGAGTTGCCGATGATATGAGGCTTGTTATCATATGATTCATCTT
Organism: Allium cepa; assembly: GCA_030765085.1. Lineage (NCBI taxonomy): Eukaryota > Viridiplantae > Streptophyta > Magnoliopsida > Asparagales > Amaryllidaceae > Allium > Allium cepa. The sequence goes on from CM060938.1 coordinate 196,688,345, forward strand.
TTGTTAGATGATTGTGTTATCTCCTTTAGAGATATTTGTTATGATTTGAAACCTTGCAGGTTTATTATTGTTCAGTTTATCTAACTGATTTGTTATCTAGACTGACCCGTGTATTTTATACTCGGGTCAGACCGAGATGTTTCAGGTTAGGTGCTTTGGACTTAGCCTCTTTTGCTTCCGCATGGACTATTCCGCTAGTTTCTTTTTGTCTTAGCTTTCTTGTAGTCCTTATATGTTGTAACTCTGATATGAATTCTTGTGAACTCGTCTGTATATTGTGGTTTGCTATACCACTTGATATGTATCATTTTGTATACTCTGTTATGTATCTATATATGTGTATATGATGGTTTACTGTTCTGTGATGTATATTGCATTTGAGTTGTTATATTCTGTTCTGATAGATCCTATAGCCATTGTAGTCTTGCTTTAAATATTTATTGATACGTCGAACTGTTTGTGATTCTATTTTTCGACGTGTTTAGTGAATAGTTAAGGTAAGATTACACATGGTCGCTCCTATCCAGCCTTATTCTCCGCGTTAGCAGACGGTATTATCTATACAATACTCTTTGCTAACGTGCGTATAGAGGTGGGGCATCACAGCGTGGTATCAGAGCTGAGTTCAGAGCAAAATATCATAAACACAGAATAGAGCACATATTACGATACATCAGAGTGTGATAAGTGATACAAATCTTTGAATCATCGTGTGTCTCTATTCCTTCTACCATCAAAGGTTAGATAGGATTTGGGAATATGCCTAGGAATGCATTTAAATTCCGTAGTATTCCGTATTGAAATATCTACCTTGTAGTTAATCTTTATCTTCTTCAACTTTCAGCTTATGGATGGAAGAGGCAGAGGACGATGCTCGGGTGCTGGCCAATCCAGTGGCTCGCATTCGGACGGCGTTTATATGTCTGCCGATCAGTTTATGGAGTTGTTTAGGAGCACTCATCCTCCAGTTCCTGCTCGAGTGTCTCCACCTCGTACCTTTGCACGCTTGTGCAGTGATTTTACTCATCTTGGAGGAAAGCCGTTTAAAGGCTCCGAGTCTGTTCTTGAGACCCAATCTTGGTTTCGCACGTGCGAACGTATCTTCTCTAGAATGGATATTTCTAATCATGATAGAGTTCTTGTAACTTCTAGCTTATTGCGAGAGCGTGCCCTTGATTGGTACGAGCTTCTTATAGCCGAAATTGATGAGTCTACTCTTTCTTGGACTCAGTTTCGGGAACGATTCGAACTCAAGTTCGTTCCTGAATCTGAGAAAGCTTTGTTGTCCCGGCGCTTTCTTGAGTTGAAGCAAGGGGAGTCTTCCGTTTCTGAATATGTTGCATCTTTCGAGGCCTTATCTATGTATGGTCTTGAATTCATTAGCACTTCTTATAGGAAGAACCTAAAGTTTGTATCTGGTCTTAAGAAATGTCTTAAGAAGTCTTTATTGCTTGAGCTTAAGCTTTCCTTTGAGGAGTTAGTTGATTCTGCACTTCATCTCGAAGCCATCGAGGGGGAGAGTGATAGTAGTGATGATGTTGAGGTTTGCAAGAACCCCAACAAAAAGTAGTCTCCATTGGATGAGCCGGAATTTTTCCCTTCCAAGAAGTCCGTTGAATCTGATTCTCAGTCTCAGTCTGCTGGAACACCTTCCATTCGGAAGTGTTTCAATTGTGGTTCTCCTGATCATATGATTCGAGCTTGTCCTAAGCCTCTCTTCTGTCGCTACTGCAAGAAGGAAGGCCATCGTAGTTCCACTTGTCCCATTGCTCCGAATAATTCTCAACCAGGCAAGCCAAGTATAGCAGATGCTCTTGGAGGTTCTTCTCGAGCATAAGGTATGTCTCCATCTATTTTGGTAGGTCTCTATTTTCTTTGTGATTTCGATTCCAATTTGATGGTATCATTTTATTCTTTAATCCCTCATGACGAGGAAAGTGTTGTTTCTCTCATTCTTGTAGTTTGAGAATTTTCTGACATTTTGGTCTTGTCTTAGGATTATCACCTAAGCAATCTTTTGTTGTAGTGTTAAGGTCTTTTTAGCTCGACCGCGACGAGTTGCGGAAGTTAGCACTCCACTTACCGCATTCCGCACTCGTTGTAATTCTTATAAATGATTTGTTATGTCATTCAGTTTGTCTAGCTCATTTCATCCATTTTATGAATCGAGTATTCTGTGAATATCTCGATGATTCCATTTTGGTATTTATTGATTTTGGATGGAAAATAGCAATTTAAAGAATTTTGCAAATCTTTTTCATAAGATTTATTTATAAGTATAATTGGATTTTTGTTCTTTAAACGAACAAAGAATATTTTAAAAGTTTTTAGAAACATGTTTATCATATAGAAGATGATTTTGTGATTGTATTGCCCATTGAGTGCTTTAAGAATTCTGGTCGATGCGCTTGATCAACGTTATCGATAGGAATTTCCTAAACGCTTTGATGAGACAATCAGGCACAGTAAATTGATTTGGAATAAGTAAATTTTTCTTGAAAGATTATTACAGAAAGATAATTGTAATTTTGAAAGTCTTAGCTTTTTGGGAAAGAAAATTAATTTAAGAGAACTCTTTCTTTTCGATATCCCTATTCTTGTTATTCCCGTAGGGAACCAATGCTTATCTTTTGTACCAATGCTAATCGTACTGGTTTGGATGTCGTTCACTTGCAAAAGAGAACGTGCTATCATTTATTCTTCTAAATAGTTATAGCCTATCGAGACTAGATATGCCACTCATGATTTAGTGCTCGCGGCTATCGTTTTCGCTTTTAGAGTTTGGCATCATCGTTTATTTATGGCGGAGAAATTTGTTCTCCACCTCGATCATAAATCTTTGGAATATTTATTTTCTCATAAGGAGCTTAATGATGGCTTGAGTTCCTTGCATCTTATGACCTTGATATTCTTTGTATACTCACAGAAGGGGGATCGTGTTGCCAATGCATTTAGTTGTAAGCAGCAAGTGATTGTTTCTTTGTTGATGTCCGAATGGAATGATCTTTTTACCAAGTTCATCGGACGTTTTATTGTACTTCATTTTGTTGAGATTTGGTTCATTTGACGTATTGTTGCACCACGTCGTTGTTCTGAATTATTTTGAGCTTAAGAATCCATAGAATTCTCCGAGCAAGCAAGTTCGAACTTATCCTTTTGTGCACTTTATGGTGAACTTCTTATTCAGTTATTCTTATGAGTTGATATGTTTTTGGGTTGTTACTCTTTATTTTCTTCTTAAGAATTGCGAGGACGCAATTTATTTAAGGAGGGGAGTCTGTAACAACCCGCATATTTGTCGGTCGTATATTTAAATTTTTTATTTAAATATAACGTCGTTTGTCGGATTATGGTCCGAAAAGCTACTTTTTGCAAATGGCCGAATTGGAACTCAAGACCACCTCCATTGGTTCCAAAATGGCGTTTGCGATTTTTTGAGTATAATCTTTGATATGTTTGGAGTAAGTGAAATTTTGACCTTTTCTATTGGGCTTTGGGCTTGGGTTTCACCCAAACTGTGCTATTAACCTCAACTCAGCCCTTCACTCTTCTCATTCACTTATTCATTTCTTAAAACTTAAGCTTAGAACTGAAAATGGTGGGAGAGAAAGGAAATTAGAAATTAGCAAGCCCTAGTTCTTCTTGTAAACTTGATTCTTGCTCCAAAATCAAAGAGAGTCCGTAGATTGAAGCTTGTAGTGTTGAAGTGGAGTGTAGTTGGTTGATTCCTTGCATTTGTGCTTCTTCATCTTCTTTGTTTGTGAGATTAAAAGGTGAGTTTTGGACTCACATCTATCTCTCTTGATATCATGAGTGTTGGTATGAATTCCTAACAAGTATGCATGTGCCATTGTTTTGGATTGGAAAGAATTTGCATTTCATTGAAATAGGGCAAGAATTGCAAATTCATCAGGTTCGGCCGACCGAGTGCAGGCTTCGGTCGACCGACCTGCTGCCCCGAGCCATATTTGGTTTTCTGCATCTGGCCGGCCGACCGAGCCCTGTAGTCCGGTCGACCGACCTGCTCTGTTCTGCCTGTGTTGCCTATTTTGCATATTTGATTAATTTTTTCGGATTTTATCGATTCAAGTTGCTTTTTAGTGGTTGTTATTGCATATTTGGCATTGATAACTTACTCTTGACTTCATCCACGGGTTTTTATAAAATAATCTCTCGAATCACATTTAAAAGTTTGTTTCTCCAATTTATAAATTCTATTTAAAACACACACTTCCGCACTTCGAGCGAAGTGGAAGGGTGATTAAATGGTTGGGCAAAACACGGACCATGAATCTATGCGTTTATCCTTCCGATTATTCCCCGACCTATTCAATTGATCGTTTTGACCTTCGGGTTTGGTTTATCGATGATATGAGGTAAATTTTGTACTGCTTTGAGTGTGAAAGTGACTGACGGATAGTAAACCGTTTAGTGCGAACGAGTGGTTATGGGACATACGTTAACACTTTTCGGATTCCTTTTCGAGAGTTGTGACACATTCTGCCAGTTAGTGGTGTCCAATACTGCGTCTCTGACCTTCACCACTACGGTTTGTGGCCCTATAGTATCGCTTTTGGAGTTGGTCCATCGTCACCGCTCGAGAGATACTTGGGTTTGTCGCCTTCGGGTTTGTTTCCCCATTGTATCGCTTTCGGAGTTGGTCATTCGTCACCGCTCGAGTGATATTGGGTTGCTATAGTATCGCTTCCGATGTTGGCCGTTATGCGCCACATGGGTGATATTGGGTTGCTATTGTATCGCTTCCGATGTCGGCCGTTATGCGCCACATGGGTGATATTAGGTTGCCCTATTGTATTGCTTTCGGAGTTGGTCATTCGTTATCGCTCGAGCAATTTTTATGATGTTTCAATTGAGATGTATATTCCCTAGGTATCGCCCCTCGGTGTAGGTCTTTTTGAACCACACGATATGTAGTGATCACCTTGTGAACTTATATACCATATTGGTATTTGTTATTTGCTTTTTGGCTTACTTTGGGATAGTTATACCTTTTGTATATTCGAGTTGCCGATGATATGAGGCTTGTTATCATATGATTCATCTTTTGTTAGATGATTGTGTTATCTCCTTTAGAGATATTTGTTATGCTTTGAAACCTTGCAGGTTTATTATTGTTCAGTTTATCTAACTGATTTGTTATCTAGACTGACCCGTGTATTTTATACTCGGGTCAGACCGAGATGTTTCAGGTTAGGTGCTTTGGACTTAGCCTCTTTTGCTTCCGCATGGACTATTCCGCTAGTTTCTTTTTGTCTTAGCTTTCTTGTAGTCCTTATATGTTGTAACTCTGATATGTATTCTTGTGAACTCGTCTGTATATTGTGGTTTGCTATACCACTTGATATGTATCATTTTGCATACTCTGTTATGTATCTATATATGTGTATATGATGGTTTACTGTTCTGTGACGTATATTGCATTTGAGTTGTTATATTCTGTTCTGATAGATCCTATAGCCATTGTAGTCTTGCTTTAAATATTTATTGAATACGTCGAACTGTTTGTGATTCTATTTTTCGACGTGTTTGGTGAATAGTTAAGGTAAGATTACACATGGTCGCTCCTATCCAGCCTTATTCTCCGCGTTAGCAGACGGTATTATCTATACAATACTCTTTGCTAACGTGGGTATAGAGGTGGGGCGTCACACATCCTGTCAGTCGTCCTCCCACGAGGATGTTTGCTAAGGAAAATGAGTAACTCAAGCAACAATTATCCGAGTTGGAAGCCAAGCATTTTATTCGTTCTAGCTCATCTCCTTGGGGCGCCGCCATTGTCTTCGTTAAGAAGCCAGATGGTACTCAAGGGCTTTGAATTGATTATCGCAAGCTTAACGAGCTCACTATAAAAAATAGGTATCCATTACCTAGGATCGATGACATGTTCGATCAATTAAGTGGCGCTAAGTTGTTCTCCCAACTCGATCTTGCTACCGGCTTTCATCAGTTACGAGTTGCGGAAGATAGCATTCCTCTTTCCGCATTCTGCACTCGTTATGGTTCATACGAATGGCTTGTTATGCCGTTCGGTTTGACGAACGCTCCGGCGTATTTTGTTGATCTTATGAATCGGGTATTCCGGGAATATCTCGATAAGTTCATCTTGGTTTTCATTGATGACATTCTTATTTATTCCAAATCTGAAGCCGATCATATTCTGCGTTTAAAGATTGTTTTGAGCACTCTTTATCAGCATCATCTTTATGCCAAATTCTCCAAGTGTCACTTCTGGGAGAATAAGGTAAAATTTCTCGGTCATATTGTTTCTTCCGATGGTATTTCTGTCCATCCTTCTAAGATCGAATCTATTCAGAATTGGAAGAGGCCCGAAAGGGAGCCCGTGAGGCATTCTGTAGTTGTACTGAGCTAGCTGCGCAAAGGAAATGCTGGCAAAAATTTTCGAAAATTTAGGGAGTTAGGAAATTTTTGAGAAAATTTTGATAATTCAAAATTTGGTTTTAAATTGAAATTTGAATGATTGAAAAATAGTATTGTTTGAAAACCGTGGGAGAAGTTTGGAGAGTTTGTAAGGTTGATGATGTTTTTATTAAAAGATGATTTTGGGTATTGTTAAAAACTGTTTGGTTTGGGTAGTTGTTTAAACCAGATTGATTAGGAAAATAGTAATGGGTTATGGACCATTCCTGTTAACTAGTAATTTTAGGGACGAAATTCTTTAAAGGGGGGAAGAATGTGACGACCCGGAATTTTTGAGCATTTGAAATTGGAATATTTAATTGATTTTAAATATTTGAAAGGTTAATCTTAACTTGAATTTCAAATATCACTATTTATTTGATAATTAAATTTTTGAATTTAATAATTGGAGGTTGGGTGAAATATTGAATCTTCAGTTTTAAGCTTGTTAAAAATAATTTGAAGGCCTGTGAAATTCATATTAATAATACTTAGGATGAAAAACGTTTTAAATTTTAGTTTAAAGGTGATTTGTTCAGTTTTAAAAATATATCTTTTAAATCGATATTTAAAAATAACCTTCTGAGGCGCAGTCTCAGAATTCGACGACACCAGTTCCATTGGATCCGTAATATTTTATTATTATCGAATTTCAATTTTCGTAGTGTTTGAATTTGTTGTGGGAGCGTACGATATGTTAACGCGCTAAAATTTATACCGAAATTCAATATAATAACCGATCCAAAAAGCTATCTTCTCCATACGATCGAATGAGGACTCGAAACCTTTTCCAATGCGTTCGGAATAGGGGTATATCATTATAAACGCCTAACGGCACACCTCGATAGGAGGTCAAGTTTTTAAGTTGCATTAATCGGAACGGTTTGAATTTGAATTTAAATTGAATATTTATACTAGTCAATTGCAGTTGAAATTATTTCACATCAGAGCTTTTTCGTTTCACCTCGAATCACTGTAGCCTTCTTTTGCATACCACCTCCTTTTCAAAACATCACGTCTTCTCCTTACAATTCAGAATGAAGTTGAACGAAATTCACGAAGAAAAAAAATGGTTGCTCTCCTTTTCGTATTCGAAATCGAGAACGACTTTAAAAAAAATCTATCTTCGTTCAAAAATCGTGAATCCCTATTTTCTCCTCAAATTAGCAACCGCGTATACCTCTTTACCTTTTTCTTCCTTCAATCGAAACTAATCCAAAAAGAGAAGGCCAGTTCGAATCTAGGTGCATGAAGAGGGATGAATGTGCGACCGTGAGAGGATTCGCGTTTGGGTTAGGGTCGACATCGGCGCATGAACACTGGGGAGGAAGGTCATGGTCGCGATAGGGTTTCGGTCAGGCACTCATGCAAGGCACGGTTGGGGTTCTCTTTGTTCGACAGACGATCGGTGATGAGGGTGACTGCTGTTTGGGTATTCATCGATGTCAGTGGAAGATTGGGAAGCGGAGGCGCGATGCTTAGGAAGGGGCGGCCGCTAGTTGAGTTGCTCGAGCAACCAGGCGTAAGCAGTGAGGTGAGACTGTATTTCTAATAATTATATATATATATATATATATATATATATATATATAAAAGAGGACTTGTGTAGATAGAAAATATACTGCAATGAGATATAACAGTCTTGTTTCAAATTCATGAATTTATAGCTTATGGTAGGAGAAATAAAATATATATATATATATATGAAACATAAATATATATATATATATTACAGATTTTGGAAAAACATAGGGATTTGCGCGAAAAATCAGATTTTTATAGATTACTTTTATAAGTACATGTTTTCTAAAAAAGTAATAATAAATAAAATAAATATACATATATAAATATTTTCACTTATTATTTAGTTTTAAAATAATGTATTTTGGGAATTAATTTTTCAATTAACTTATTTAATTATTATAGTTATTAAAAGATTTTGTTTAAAAGAAGGGAATTATTAGTTAAATTAAATTGTTAGTTAATTAAAATGAAAATGTACCGTTTGATTATTTCAAATATTAATAAACTGCATAATGTCTATACAAGGTCAAAATTGTGAAGGAAATAGCCAGTTTGGGATGGACTGCAAAACAAAAAATCAAAGGTGAGTTAATCTCACTCATCTGGGTTTGATTTAAATTTAAATAGTTAAATTTAAATAATTGGTTGGATGATTGAATTGATTGGATGTGATATATTATATAGTAGTATATAGTATATTGGAGTGATTGATTTCCCGCATTATATAGCGGATGAGACCCTATGCGCCGCATAATAGCGGATTATATTATATTAATCCCACATATCGCGATAGTCCACCTCGAAGTGGAATTGGTATTGTGCTAACATCTGTGGATGCAGGGAAACATGTTGGAAGGATCCAACTGGATTCCTCAAAAAAATTAGATTGTTTGGTATTCTATGATGAATATTATTGATAATTGGAATATTGAATGTTATGGTTTACTTGAATATATTTCAGTTCACTGAGTTATCAAAATATATAGAATTGGATTTTGGAAAGAAATAAAAAAGTGAATTTTAATTGAAATAATTATAGAAAATGTGAATAAATTTAAGAATGAATTGGAAAAGAATAAAAGTGAATTTAAACTCCTAATAAATAAGTTCCAAGTATGAAAAGGAGATTTGAATAAATAGAGTAATAATGAATTTTAAAAACTTAAGTGATATTATTTAAAGGCATAAAGAATTTATTTTAAATTTAAAGGTTTAAAATTATTTGAAAGGATAAAGAAGAAATTTGGAAAATATGAAATTGGTGTTTTCAGTTAAAAGGATTTTAAATCATAATTAAGAAACAAAATCTGAATTCTACGGGTTTTGAAATAAAATCGAGTAAGAAAAGAAATTTATTTAAAATGGAGTAAATTGGAAATCAATTTGGAAATTGATTTTAAGTGTTTGAAATTGGAAATTTAAAAGAGAATGTGACTATGAAATTTTATAAACTGGGTTTATAAAGGTAAAGTAATGTATCAGTGTATATTTGAAAGAATGAATTCATGGTAGGAATTTATTAAAGAAATGGGTAAAAAAATTTGAAAATAAATAGTGATTTTTTTTAAAGATGTGGAAGAGAAGCGTGTTTCCATGGATAGCTAAGTACGTTTTCAAAGCAAATTTTAAATATAAGTTAAAAGTTTTAATGTTGTTTTGAAAAGCTTGTTTTAAAAAACTTATTATTTCTAAATGTTTAAATTCTATAGTAAGTATTTTCTTTTAATCTATTATAGTAGTGATTACTTAAATGGTGGCTTGGTATTATGTTTTTAATAGTTAGAAATTCAGTTTTATATTGTACAAAGTAGTTTTAGTTTAAATATTCTTAGAGTATATATTTTGAATAAGTATTAAAGTAATTTTTTTAACTTAAATGTTTTAAAGTATATTTTATGATAAAGTGTTTTTAAATTATCTAAAGTTTTTGTGCTTGGTGTTTTCAGTGGAAATAGATATTTGAGAATTCATTCCATGAGGAGAATGTGGTTTGAAACTGTTTTCAAAAAGGGTTGAAAATGGAAATATATCTCGCGAAGATATTTTGAGATTAATAAATAATTTGGTGAAATTATTTATTGTTTGATGGATGTTTGTGAATGTTAATTGATAGTTAAATAACAAATTATCAATATTGGCCAATGCGCTGATCGTTTCGAAGAAATCGGGTTCAGGATTTATTTCCTGAAAACCACTTCGATCTGGTTTGTACGTTTTCGTATGGAAAACAAGAGTTCGGAGTCGAAGATGGAGCAGCGAAGTGCAAGGGCTAGTCGCTACTAATCCCGAGGATGATTCCAAAATGAATGTAGTAGAGTAGTGCCTTCGGTTCCGTTCGAACCCGGGACGGACTTGTATGGATGAATGCTTTCAGAATCAGGTGGACGGTGAGCATTCTAAGGAATATGTTCTAAAAAGGTAACGCTTAGCCTCGAGCCTCATCAACCGGGAATGACTGGAAATCAGGTGTTATGCAGCAAGGCTAAGTGGATAGCACCCATTAGGGTGAGGTCATCCCTGTCTAGATGTCTATTTTTATTCGGCTTAGTGGTGCGGTTGCTCATCCCAACCGTGGGGTGATCTTACTCCGAATTATCTAGTAAGGGGTAGTCCCGATCTTGTTTGCAGAGGATTGGGAGTAATCCTCGGTACGGTGATCTAGGCCACGTACTATGACAGGTGGTACCCCAGTGCCTAGTCATTAGTTGGAAATCCATTCTTCCTACGCGCCTTTTATGGTTTTGTTTGTATTACCCACGACTGTGGCTAGTAGCTGGAATTTAATGAATGTAACAATTTCAGCTATTTAAATAAGTATTTGTAAATAGACCCTATTATAATATTAGAGGATTGTATAATAAATGTTTTGGCTATCGTAAGGTAAAAACCCGACATGTTTATTTGTGGCGTGGTCTTATGAGATGCTTTTGTTTTCAAAGGATTTTGAAACTTTAATAATCAAATTGAGTATGATTGTCTCACGCTGGTTTTCCAGACCGACTCGGGTGTTATTTAACTATAATACTCGGGTCAGACCGAGTATTATAGAATACATGATATGTTGCTGTAGAGCTCAGACGACGAGCTGGATGGCGATACGTACTTCCGTACTTGATTATTATTCCGCTGTGTATTCAGTTTTGAGGATAAGATTATACGACTGTCCAAATTGTATGTTATTGACGTCATTGAACTCTGATGATGTATTCTGGTGATATATGTATAAAATAGATATAGTTTTCTTTTGTGTAAAGATCTGTTATTATCTATTATATTTTATTCTGCTGCGATGGTTAGATTCTGATGTTGTTTCTATTTTCTTCTTCTACCTCTTTCTTCTTTAACCTAAATGGTTCGTATTTCCGTTCATCTTGAGTTGAGTAATGGAGAATTGTATCGACTCAAGGGGAAAGGGTTTGCGGGTTGTTACAGGTACTTACTGGCAGTTTATATTCAATAATAAATAAAATACTATTTTATCCAAATAAATTCAAATAAACCGAGATGGTGATTCAAAATATGCCAAACAGTCATAAATAAATTTCTAATCACATCACAAATCAATTTAACAAACATAAGAAATTTTAGAAGTTGTGAGTCGGTTAAAACACTCACCTTTTGAATTTAAATTGAATTTAAATCCGGTTTAAACCCAAAATTTGAAAAATCTCATAATCGTCCAAATTACTGTCAAAATGTTCGGAATTTTGATACGATCCTAGCACAAGAAACCATGCATGAATTTTCACTGTTGATCCAATGGCCTAGGGCCAGATCCAATGCCACCGAACGCCTTAGTAGGCTGAGGCGCCTCCACGGTGGCCACACGAACCCCCCGCCCTCCCTCGACTACCTCCTTCTACCAGCACCTTCGCACACTACACATCCACCTTCTGGCGATTTCTGAGCACTATGACATGCACTAAACAATTGGATCGTCATGTCTCGACCTCCGCTACACTCGCCTACAACCCGATCGAACCCTCATCGAATGTCTGCTGTTGAATCTCAACACCCTCTCACGAATGGCCGGAATTGATCACCAATTTCTGAGCAACCGATAATTCAAATCAAAAATGAATTTCAAATATGAGAAGCGCACGTCAAGAACTCCAGATCAATATAAAATTTGATAGTATTTGAGGAGGTTGAAATTTTGGCTTTGAATTTGATTTGAAATTGCAATTGGAAATTTTTGTTTTGTCTGCCATTGGAAATGAAGAGGAGCAACTAGAATTGTACGTACAGAAATGAGGAATAGAAAGGCTGTTAGGGTTAATAACATGATATATATATATATATATATTAAGAGCCGAGAAATAGAGGAACGAATACGATTGGTTTGGACCGTTGAACGATAAATGGCCGGAAAAGCCCGTTCTGACTCCTGAACGAAGTTGGCTCAACCCATATATCAAAATTGATGTTTTTGAATATTTTAAAATCAATGGAACAGGTTTCAACTCCAAATTCCATTGTATGAAGAAGTTATGCTAAACTCAAGTTATTTCAAATTGATTTCAATTGATTTCAATTAATTGATTTCTAGGCGTTTCGAACTCGTACGATCAAACGACAAGCCCGATCATTACGAAACTTGAAATCCTATAATAATTCGCCGTTACGGATCCGATGAAATTGGTTTCATCGAAATCCTAGTTCGTGGCCAAAATGGCTATTTTTCGGTTGATTAAATAAATTAATAATTGATCAAGTAAATCAAGTTTTCAATTTCAACATTATAATTAACAAATTTCATCATTTTAAAATTTCTTAATCAATTACCCTAATTTAAACAAATTTAGATGTCAATTTGGAGTTGATTAACTCATCAATATCAGTGTTATTTTCCAATTTCATTAAATTCAGATATTATAAATTTAATTTCCAATGATTCCATTTAACTTATTTTTCATTCTATTATTCAATTCATTGTCGTTGAATGGATTAAATTAACATTGGATCTATGACCTATTACATTAATATTCTCAAATTTCATCTTAATTTCAATTAACGTAATAACTAAATATTAAATTTCATTTAATTGCAATTAATCCAATTATTAAGTTTAAATTCCAATAAATTAACAAATCTTGATATCCATTATTTTCATTCAACCAATTGTCATATTATGAATAGAATTAACATTATTTCCAATTATTTCCTTAATTTGCACTAACATAATCTTGAATTGAGATTCATCGCAATTGATTACAAATTTTGATTTAATGGACTAAATAAATTATTAACTTATAATAATTGTTATCATTAACTCTCAATCACATTTTTACAAATTTATCATTTCCAAACCAATGTTATAATTTCTTACTAAACATTGTTTTTATTCAATTATCATTCAATATATATTAATTCATTAATTAATTCAATATTTACGTTTGTTTTCTTATATACGATTTATAGCCTAGTATAACATTTACATTAATTCCATTAATTGTAACTTCATTCCAATAGTTAATAATTAACTTAGATTAGCATTATTACATCTCATTTAAGTTATTATTTCATTAATGAATCACAAATTTCTGCTTTTCCAATATTAGATAACAAACATTTAATAAAATTAACAATTAAATTATCAAAAATTACGGGTCGTTACATAATTAAAATTGAAATAAATAATCACTTGGCCATAGAAAAGAAAATTATATACGGACACTGGGTTTGGTTAAATTAAATAGTTACAAATCTTTAATTTGAACAGGTTTAAATGTGATTGTTCTAAATAAATTTTGATTTATATGAATTAAATTATTTTCTAATTCGAAATTTGAAATGTTGAAATTGAAACTGTTTAATTAAAATTGTTTAAGGATTTGATTTGAAATCTTAAAGTGGAAATTGGGATATGGTTTGAATTTATTGGAAGTGAATAACTGTAAAGGTTTATATTTAAATTTAAATTTTGAATTTACTTTAGATTAAAATGGTTTAAATTGGTATTACCAATTTAGAAAGTGAAATTGATTTAAACTAAATTGTCTAAAAATGAGAATTTGAATTGAAACACTTAGCCATTTTAGTAGAACTATTTAAATTGAATTTGAAGTAAAGTTTGCAATCGTTTTGAATTGAGTCAACTTAAATCAAAAATTGAATATGAAGTTGACTTGAATTGGAAGTTGAAAATTTGATTTCGCTATGATTTGGAACATGAGTTCAAATTATTTGAAAGAAAGAAACAGTTTTAATATAAACTATTTTAAGAAATAAAATTTCTAATAATCAAATTATTTTAATATATAAACTATTTTAATTATCTAAACTAATTTTGATATTAATACTATTTTACATTCAAAACTATTTCCAATCTTAAAACCATTTTAATTATTCTAAACTATTTTTAGATATTATAACTATTTTTAGTTATCCAAACTAATTTCAATATTCACCTATTTTAATTATTCAAAACCATTTTCAATATTCAAACTGTTTTAAGGGGAAGTATTTAATTTAAATCATTGATTTAAATACGAATGTTTTGGTATAAAGGTATAATCTATTTTGAATTCAAAATGACTGTTGGAGTGAATATGATATATTGATATGAAATATGACTTGTTCTTGAAATTTAAAAGACCCAGCCAATGTGAAAAATGACGTTTGGTTGTTAAAGAGACCGAAGCCGATATTGGCATGCATTCTGTCAATACAGGCACTACTTTAACAACTGTGTATGCAATGAATGTTATCCAGAATGTAGAGGTTGAATTGGCGATGTTTATAGGAATGAAGAAAGAGAACGATGATGGATGACCCCGACACTTGTTTCAATTTGAAATGACTAAACAGGAGTCTATATCTGGCCAAGGGGTTAGCTACCTTTAGAGGCCATCACCACTTTGTATTACTATATTGTTTTTGACTTGATTGATGCACATTGATTTTATTTTGGGGATGATGGACTCGGTCGGCAGTCGTTGCAACAATGTATTACGACTGGCCAAAAAGGGTAAACTAGTAGAATCCTACGTTGGGCAGTGCTTCATGTGTCTTGTCATAATATTATCTTTATATGCGACCACTTTGATTTTTTGTGCGTTGTCTTATCATGACGCCTCCCTGGCTACCGATGTTACCGGTGATGCTAAAGGCAAACTGTAGGGCAATGCTTAAAAATATGTTAAGGGGGATTATTGTAAAGTCTTAACACTATTTTAATACTTTACTTTACTGATAGACACTACATATATAGCGAATTTTACTACATATAGATAGTTTAACGAATCCTTAGTAGATGAAAATCTTGTAACATCTTCTAAGCAATTACACTTATATTTATTTGTTACTGATTTAACTTATATAAGAACTTTTAGTTCTGACTCGAGTGTTTCGTCCCGTTCATTTCTCTTGGGTCAGCCTGAGTATTACAGTGTCTGAAGACAATATTCCTTGAAGATGAAGATGGATTTTGCTAGACCGTATTTACTATATTAATCTGCTAAACTATTTTGCTATGTTTGTTAATTATACTCTGATTATGTTGTAAAAATTGAAATCGAATGTATATTGTAAAATAGCTTCATGTACTATTTATTTGATTATTATAATTTGTCATTCCGCTGCGAAATTATGTGTATTGCTTTCCTTCTTTTCTCTTATTTTCTCATTAAATCATATTGATAATCTACCGTTTTGAATGGTTTAAGTTACGCATGTGTGGTTTATTTTCGACTTTAATCGTCCAAAAAGGTGGGTCATCACAGTTGGTATTAGAGCTTTGGTTTAGAGGTACCTTATCCTTTTGGGGGTTAACCTCATTAGAGATATGGTTATTAATACCCTAGAATGAATTTGAGTGTGTATGTATGTGAGGTATTTGTTAGTGCTATAAAAATGTTTTATATTGTGTTACTTTTTTTATCTTGAGTATTTATAAATTCTCATCGATAGGGATTACTAAATACTTAAACAAGACAAATGGACACAATATTGTTTTAAAAATTAGTAAATGAAATGATTTTACCTAAAACTATATTCTATATATAAAAAAAGAATAATTTTTCATAAATTGATTTAGTTATTTCTGGTGTGTTGTTTGTTAGTAAATGATAATATTCTATTATTTTCGTTTATTGTTGGTTAGTCATGGTTCTTAAAACCTTGACTATTGTATGTTATAAAAAAATGTAATTTTATAAATATGGTTTATAAATTATGATTTAAATATAAAATAAATTAAATTGAAATTTGAGAACTTAAATTTCACTGTTTTGAAATTGTTTTCCAAAGATTTTGGAAAAATAATATTAGTATTATTTGGAAGTATTTCGAATAAAAATACTTACAATGGGATTTTAAAGAAATGTTTTCAAAAAATTAAAGAAAATAAGCTCTGTACTCCTCTCTTTTGTCGCTGGAAAATAATTTCGGTGATCATCACAGCATCATCGACGTTCATTTTTGAGTTTCAAAGTGGGAAGACTACTATAGTAGCTTTACTACACAGTTGTTTTGGTGAAACTAATGTTGATTTAAATTTCCTAAGTACTAGTTGATATATAAAATGATATACGTATATATTATTACAAGATGATTTGAAATGAAACCTAGGTATTTAGTTCTTAAGTTTTCTGTTAATTGGTGATTTCCAATTATTGAAATGAAATGGAATTTTCAACGATTTTAAATGGTCGGAAAGTTCCAAAATTGAAATCTGAAATTGAAAGCTAAGTGTTTAATGAAAATATAAAATTGAAGTTTTGTAACTTGTAAATTAAAAGATAATGGAATATCACAAGTAAAAAACTTAAGTGATAAAAATGTTTCAAAATCAAATGTTTATATATAAATTATGTTATTGTAGGAAATGTTATACACTTAGTTAATATTTTATGAAGTGGATTATAATTAAATTGAATAGTAAAAGGAGAATACTATTTAAGTAAATGATAATAAACTTAAAAAAAATATTGAAATGATTCATTAATGACTATTAATCAAGTTATAAGTAAATAATGAGTGTGAATTAAACATCAAGGAAACGTATGTAATACTTTAAGAATATATTCATTGATGATTTCAAATACTGAATGGGAAAAAATTTATGTAAGTAAATGAATATAAATAAATAGAAGATGATCTTATATGAATGAATGAGAATTGAAAATAAATGAAAAGTAAATGATGTGTTAAAGAAACCAATAGAATAAAATATGTAAGCTGTGCGTGGATCATTTTATTCGCATAACAGTTCTGATCCAGATTCGAATACATGATTTGTGGTAATTCCCATTAGTCCTAGTTAGGATTTTTTGCTCGATTCTTGACGGCGAACGCCTGATACGAATTTTTGATATGATTTCAACTTTTCTGTCATAGTTTATGGCTATGTAAGGAGAATGGTGATTTCTAATCAAGAAATTCGATCAGAGTCTGCACTAGAGCAGTGAGTTAACAATACTATTCAAAAGTGAAATTTGTGTATTCAAACAAGCGATTAGAATAGATATTGTAAACAAATGATATAAACATATTGTACAAACTTAAATAATATTTATATTCTATGTTGTTTGGCTTGTGGGAATTTTTGGAAATGACACTTCAAGTCGTTTGAGATTGTATGAATAATCTGTTGAGTAATTACCAAAGGTTGTTGAATGCAAGGTATGCTTAGTAGTTTACATATCATCCTTATGCAATGAAAAATTTCTAAACTTGGACAAACCATTAGATTTTTTGCTATAGAAGTGTGATGGATTCTTACATTGTGTATAATGGTCGTACTACTTTTGTTTGCATATGATTATTATATATGTGTGTTGCTTATGTTATTGATTGGAATAACTAATATATTACTCTTTTTACATAGAGCTCTTTTGGATTATGTAAGTAAGATACAGGTTTATGGAAGTAATGGCAGTTGCTTTTGGTTTCATAAATAGAGTTTTGTTTGTCCGATAAATAGATACATTTTCGGATTACGGTTTTTGTAGAGATATTTTATTGCTTTCCCCATGGTTGGGATGCTTTATTATTGAAATAAGATCTTTACCTTGTATGTAGATATTATTATTTCTCCGAACCTAGCCTTGTAAAGGAGACGCTGTCAAAAAATTTCGTAAATTTAGGACTTAGAAAATGTTTCATGGAAGTTGAATTATTTTCTAATTTATATTAAACATAAATAAGAAAGTTTAATTGTTTATAAATTGATTATTGTGAATAAAACATATCAAATTTCATGATTCTTTCTTGTTCCTTTTTGGGGATGAAAAGTTTTGAGTGGGGAGATTTTAACGACCCGTATTTTCAACCATTTAGAAATATTAAATTTAATATAATTATTGAATAAAAATGGTTATAATTAAAGATTTATTTATCAGTAGAAATGTTATTAGATTTTTATTATAATCTAAGATGAAATTCTTAAATAACAAATTTCAAGTTAAAAGATGATAATCCAAATCAAATGAATGTGAAATAATGTTGGGTTGCATATCAACAGTAAGATTTGAAATAACAAATGTTAATGTTGTAAAGGATAAAATGAATATTTATCTTGTAACGACCCATAAAATTTTGATAATTATAAATAGTTAATTTAATAAGGCTTTGTACTTTAGCGTTGGAAGAAATAAAAAAAACTATAGTTTAATAATAAGAATATAACTGGAATGAATTGTAGTAGTATTTATTTAAGGTGATTAATAATTACTTTAAATGAAATCCTAATTTATTGAAATGATTAAAGAGTTATAATTGGTTATGGATTTTAAATTAATTGTAATAATGTGTGTGTTAATTTATAATTGGATTTAGAGAGTAATTGACAATTTAAATGTTGATTAATTAATGAAATAATGTGTAATAAATTGTAGTTGGATAGAATTAGTATAGTGTAAGTTGTTGTAACATTAGCTTGTAAATAATAAACCTACAAATGTTATTAAATGTAGAAATGGTGACAATTATTATTTGTTACCGGTTTAATAAATCAATAACAAATAAAGGTAGTAAATGTTACATTAATGTGAATTAAGACAATAACTGCAAATTTGGAACGTAATGAAATGTACAGAAATGTCAATTACACTCATAAGGCAATAAATTTATTTAACAATAATGAAACCATGATAAATGAAGTTTTTGGGAGTTTAAATTATAATTAATGTCAAAATCAACAAAGATTCAATATTTTGGAATACTGCAACTAAAATGGTAAAAGATGGAAATTGTAGCATGTTAATATATAAAATATAAACCAATGTTAACTAGGCCTATAGAATAGTGATTGATTGAATAAAAAGGTTGAAACCAACTTTAATCAATTTATTGAAATTTAAAATTATAATTAATTGGATTTAATTAAAGTTGAAATTGAACACTGTAAAATTGTGTAATAACCAACATTGAAATTTTATATAAATTTGTTTTAAATTATCGTAAATGTCTAAGTAATCAAGATGATAAATGTGTTAGTTTATAAATATTGAATTAAAAGGTGATTAATTAATTTAATATTAATTTATTTAATTATTATAAACATAACCATTTTGGCCACTGTCTTGGATTTTGACGAAACTTGTTTCATCGGCTCCGTAATGCTAAATCATTGCATGGCTTCAAGTTTCGTAGCGTTCAGACTTGTCATTTGATTATGCGGACTCGAAACACCTAGAAATCAATTTGAAATAAGCTGATTTTATGCTAACTTCTTCATACGATGGAATTAGGACCTGAAACCCGTTCCATTGAGTTTCAAATTATTGAAAACATATACTTTGATATATGGGATGAACCATTTTCATTGCGGAGAAAGAATGGGCTTTTCGGGTCGTTTATCGTTCAACTTTCAAATCAATCTAGTCCATTCATTTCTATTTCTGATCTGCCTATATATAACCCGTTATAAACCCTGGCTATTTCTCATTCCTTTTGTCTGTACATACATTTCTAACTGCTTCTCCCTTTCATATGGTAGACAAACCAAACTAATTCCAAATTCAATTGCAAACCAAATATAAATCGAAAAATAAATCTCCTCAAAACCATATCAAATTATATATCGTTTCGAAGCTTTCGACGAGCACAACCCAAATCTATATAAAATATTCGATTTGGATCATGATTTGGCTAGAATCGCCAAAAATAGTCACGTCCGTTCATTAGGTTGCGATCGACCGTGACGGTTTCTGAAATCGTTTGAGGGGTTTTGTGGAGCTCGCTTCATAGAGCAGATCGCGGGTGGTCGCATCCTGTATTATGGTCGTAGGCGCCTAGAATTGGCCATTTAGGGCTCAAAACTCTAAATATTTGGGTGTTAGTGCATGCCATTTAGGGTAATCGGAGGGGAAGTCATAGCTATTGGGAGGTGCGGCTCATCGTGGGCGAAAGGTTGGAGGTGGTCGCAGGTGGCCAGGTTGCCGGAGTTGCTTGAAATCGATGGTCAAAGCTCGAAACTGATTGGTCTTTCGTTCGTTGCATGAGTGGATCAGGGATGAAGATGCGTGGATTACATTCACATGGCAAGAGGAAATTGGTTGGTATGAGATTATGTTATTTAATTTAATTTTTTAACTTCAAATATTCTAACTAGTATAATTTCTACGTACGAGGTTCAATTTATGCACGGTTTGTTTCGTTGGGATCATATTGAAATTTCGGATATTTTAACGCTGGTTTGGATGAGTTTTGAGACTTTTCAAATTTTGGCCCTAATTTGGATTTCAAATCATTTGAAATGAAAGGTGAGTGTTTTTACCCACTCACAATTACTAAACAATCTTATATTAATTAAATTAAATTTATGATGTGATTTGAAATAAAGTGATTGATGTTTGGTATGTTTAAATTTTCATTCTAGTTAAATTTGAAGTTCATTGCACTTAATCATCGTTAAATTTAATATTGAATTTAAATTGTCAATTTAATACCTGCTATTGATGATCAGTTATCTATTGATGTTTATTGACTGATTGGATGATGGTTGTAATGGATGTTGACTGTTTATATTGGATGACTGGACGATGTATTTTATATTATTATAATATTGCAAGTTCCCTATGGGTTGAAATGACACATACACGAATGATCTACAAATTAGGAAAAAAAAATTCTGGGTTGAAATGATAGATTCGAGCAATTTTATGTCATTTAATTCGAGATTGTAGTTTGAAATGATATATAACCATAAAATTATAAATTTCAGATTGAAATGATAAATATTCTTATCACTTGACTCTATGATAGAAAATTATATACGAACACCGGATTATTTAAATTAAATGATTTTTTGAATCTTTGAAATTTTGAATTCAGTTAATTTGTACTTTGAAATAGACATTGATTTATATAAAACTGAATTATTTCGATAATCCAAGAGTAAATGTTCAAATTGAAATTGATTTAATGAATTGTTCAAAGGATTTAAACCGGAATTTCAAATCTGAAGTGTCAAAGATAAGTGAATTTATTAGAGTTGAGTTGTTGAGATTGTTTGGATACAACTTTAAAATCTATTTTTAATCGATTTAAACTATTTTCACTTACTTTAATCTATTATAACCTATTTAATCCAATTTAACCTATTTTACCTATTTTAAAATAATTACGTGATTTAATCTATTTTAAATCTATTTAATATAATTTAAATCTATTTAATCTATTTTTTAAATTTATTTAATCTATTTAAAATCTACGTAATATAATTTAAATCTATTTAACTCTATTTAATCTATAATTTATCTATCTAAAACATTTTTAATATAATTTACATCTATTTAATGTAGAATTAGTCTATTTAAATCATTTTAAATCTAATTTAATCAAATTTAAATCTATTTAAAACTATTTTTTTCTATTTAAACTATTTTAAATCTATTTTAAACTATTTTTGAAACTATTAAAACTATTTATGACTACCTAAACTATTTTCTAAAATTCCAGACTGTGTAAAGCTAAAGTATTTATATTTAAGTCCTTAATGATGATACAACCTAAGTTGAAATTTTGGAATTAATACCTTTTGTGAAATGACATATTTGAGTAAATATGATTTTGGAAGTGAATGTAATTTTGAAAGTGAATATGATTTGAAAATGATATGGTTTTGAGAATATGATATTTTGATATCAATTGTGAATTGACTTTTGAACGTAAAAGAACCATCTAGTGTGAAATAAGCGTTTGGTTGTTAAAGAGACCAAGATCGGATATTGTCATACTCTCTACCAATACTGAAAACCAATTTAACAACTATATACGTGGTGGAGATTCCAAAAATGAAGTAGGATGGTTTGATGTTCGATTCTGTATGAGGTATTACGTAGAGTTGACTCCCGTGAGTCGGCTTAGATATGACTAAAACAGGAGCCACGTTGGGCCAAGTGGGGTCGTACCTCCGATTGGACACATTTCATCGATATCATATTATGCTATTGCAATGATTTGATGGCCACCCCTCGATTTTGATCATGGGAGTGTGTTCCGAGGTGGACGGTAGTAGCTGCTATGCGTTACCCCAGTCTGGATCCGCAATTGGTATATCTACCCTAGCATTACCTCCAGCGCCATATTCACATGCCCTATCGTGCCTTCTACGAGTATGTTTTGTGTTGTACCTATGGAATGCCCCCTGATAACCCACCTACGGGTGGAGTTTACAGTATTTGTATTGTGGCGACCCGATATTTTCAACCATTCACATCCACACATGCCGGATTTGAATTGCACAAAATACCAGATTGTTTATTTATATTTGGCAAAACTCAGCATATATAGTAAATAAATAATCATAAAATCACGGATACTGAGTAATATAGAATATGCAGTGGAAATAAATGAATAGTAGTTCATGAAGCTACTATATATAGATATATCAATGTTAAATAAGATACAATAGAAGTTTCAAATACAATAGTCAAATACAAGATAAGAATACATCAATAGAATCAAATGAATATCTAAAAGCTGGATAGATAGCTGGATTTTCAAGCGAAGTTCCAACTCCAAAGGTGTGTCTCAAAAGCTGAACCACTCAGTCTGACCCGAGCATAAAGCAAAACAAAAAACACTCGAGTCAGGATTAACATTCTTATATCAATAAATCCAACTCAAGTGAAATAACAACAAAAATACAAGTAACTCAAAGGATGTTGGGATAACCATCCTCTAAGGATCCACTAAACTATCTACGATGTAGTAATATACGCTATTATAATAATGTCTAAAGTAAAGTATAATATATTTAAAAATATCATTAAGGCGTTACCCATATCCCCCTTAACGCATTTTATAGTGGTAATAGTCTATACAACACCGTAATACCTCCAGATCGAGAGGCTACCAGAGGATACTCCGTAGGTACGACATAAATCAAACTCGTAGAAGGCGCGCTAAGGTAAGTGACACGGCACAATTAGGCAATGCCAGGGTAGATATGCCAGGGTAACAGAATGGTATCGAAGGAGTGTGTCCGATAAGAGGAGCTACCTCACTGGTCCGGAATCGCTTCTATTTTAGCCACCTTATGCCAACTCATGGGATCGGGTCCACGTATATACCTCAATAGAACGTCGCCACCATCCTACTTCATTCTAGAATCTCCACCGCGTACACGGTTGTTAAAGTGGTTTTCGGAGTTGGCAGAGAGTATGACAACTTCCGATCCCGGTCTCTTTAACAACCAAAAGTAACTGTAACACCTCGGCCATTTTCAAAATAGTATATACTTCAAAACCAAAATATCATTGCCATTTCAGAAACCATATCAATACGATATCATTTCCATTTCAAAAACCATATCAATACGATATCATTTCCATTCCAAAACCAAATATGATATCATTTCAATTCCAAATATATCCCTTCTCCAAAATCATAGCATTTTCAAAGTTATAACACTTTCGAAACTAAACGCTTGAAATTATAATACTTTCAAAACATAATACATGAAATTCATAACTTCCACCACTCAAACAGTTTAGATATTAAAATAGTATATATATATAATAAAATAGTTTATAAAGTAAAATAGTTTCCTCAAAATTCCATAAATCAATTTCAAATCAACTCAAATTCCAAAGTTCAAATTTAATCAAATCTCAAACCATCCATTTCAATTCAATTCGGTTTCTAAATAAACTATTTCAAACAATGTCGATTTCAAAACAGTATTTGTACCTCGAATAAACCATTTCAATATCAATATATTTCAAAGCTTTAAATATTCCATAATTTCAAAACTAAACTTGATAACTTCATATATATATATCAAATTTAATTTACTATTATTTAATTTTGAAATATTTACTTAATAAATCCAATATCTTTTAAATAAAACCTTTAACTTCAAATAACTGAATATTCCTTCAATTTATTTAAACTTGATATATTCATTTAATCACCTTAAACCAAAACCAAGTTATAAAAATCATATCCTTTAAAATCACAAATTTAATAAATTTCAAATCAAACTTATTTGAGTATAATTCTTAAATAAATATAATTTAAAATCAATTTCAAGTTTTTCTTCCAACCTTAATTTATTTAAACCATTATGAACTCTATATTAAAATATAATTTAAATAAACACTTAACCATATTATATTTTAATAAAATCAAACTTTATTATTAAACTTATTTTATATTAAATAAATTTATAGATTGCTTAAATTTAAGAATTTAACTATATATAAAATAAAATTTATATAATATCAAAAATAAATATTTATTAAATGTATATTCCTTTCAAAACCATAGAAATCATTTCAAAATATTTTTATATATAAACCAAAGGTGTCTGTATATAATTTCTATCGTTTGGTCAAGAGATACGGATATTTATCATTTCAATTTACAATTTAAATTTATATACGGGTATATATCATTTCAACCCGCAATCCCAAATTCAATTCAATGAAAATCGCTTAGGTCTATCATTTCAACCCATAACGATTTTCTTCTATTCTAAAGTCCGTTCGGGTATGTATCATTTCAACTCATAGTGAATTTTATACTAACAGGGAACTTGCTGAGTGATAACAGATATGAAATAATATAACGGGCATATATTATCAATATAAATAACAGATAATGGTGGCAGATGTCACAGGTGAACAAATACAGATAACAACATATATATAGCAATGTAAATAACTAACAGCATATTTCAATTATCGTTTCAATTGAAATCAAATTTAATAAATATAAGAACGTTTATCGTTACTTATTGCTCACCTTTCGAGGCTAGATAACACAAGAAGATAGACGACAAAGTAGGCTACGATTTGAATTGCGAAATTGACCAAATCCAGGCGACGATTTCCAAAGTAAGGCAGGATTGACACGAATTTCGACTGATAAAGCTAAAAAATGGGAATCGATGAGACAATTAGAACAACTTGATAGAAACAGCAGATATATATATATATATATATATATATATATATATATATATATATATTATTTCCTCGAAATCAATATTTAAATTTAAAACAAATATCAAAATAGCACATATATAGTTAACTTTATCATTTTAGATAATGTATTTAAGATAAATATTCATATAGATATAAAATATCACATGTATATATAATATAAAACAAAATCTTATATAAACCATATGAATATAAAGCTTGTATATATACACACGTGCAAATTCAAATATTATAGGAATAGCTTAAACAACATATGTAACTAATATGTATACAACTTTCAAAATATATTCTTATGCAAAACAGAAAGTATAATAGAATATATTTACTTATAAGCAATTATATAACAGTAATCAAATAGAACTATAATATATAATATTTGTGTTTGCACCAAAAAATGGACAAACACCTCCAAGTCGTATGAATTAGTCGGTTTTATGTTGTTTCTAGTGATTTGGATGATTGATGCAAATGTATAAAAAGCAGGGACTAAACTATAAAAGACACACAGATTTATAGTGGTTCGGCCAGAACGGGCCTACGTCCACTTTATATGTTATTCTCCGTTTTCTTTCAGATTACAAGTACAAAGCTTTGTATACAAGTATTTGAAAGTTGTTTGAAAGTTCCTTCCGTGCTTGAGCTCTCAAACTTGTATGCCATTGTTGTAACCCTGCCCCTCTATTTATAGAGTGAGGCTGGAGGCAGGGGTCTTGGATGTATATAGCTATTGGTGGGCCTGGGCTGAAGCAATGTGGCCTGGCAGTGTTGGTTCGGCAAGGCTTGGTTCGGAGGTGAGGGCGTGGTTTGGTCCGGTAGCGAGGGCGTTGCTTAGTTTGGTGGTAAATGATCCGGTGGTAGCCTCCCATCGCCTTGGTTCAGTGGCACGGAAGTGAGGTTGGTTCGGTGATGGAGTGGAGGGCCTTTGGTTTGGTAGGAGTTGGATTGGTATTGCCTGGAGTGGCCTTGGACCGGCATTGCTTGGAGTAGCCTTGGACAGACGTTGCTTGGAGGGGCGTTGGACCGGCGTTGCTTGGAGGGGCGTTGGACCGGCGTTGCTTGGATGGGAGTTGGTCCGGTAAGGGTTGGTTCGGTGGTAGGGAAGGGGCCGGCTGAAACACACCCAACACTTGCCCCCCAAAGGAGGGCATGTGCATGCACATGTCGTGCTTTGCCTTGAGTTGGGGTGTTCTCATCCGGCCTTTAGCGCCGGACCAACCGGTTCGGCTATTGGTATTTGCTTATAAATAGGGGCTTGGCGCCTACGTTTTTTCCCATCAGCCAAACACCTCCTTTGCCGAATCGAAATCTGTGCCGAATCAGTGTTAGCCGAATCAAAATCTTTGCCAAATCAGGTGAGGATCTACTTCGCCGAATGAACTTTATCTTCGGTTACCGAATGGGCTCGCGGTCCTTGAAGTACCGAATGGACACCCTTAGTGCCGAATGAACCTAATACCGGATGAGCTCAGAGGCTTTTATTGCCGGATGGTCTTAATACCGGATGAACCTTTGTATCGGCTTTGCCGAATGATACTAAGAGTTCTGGGCGTTCTGACTTATGAGTGAAATTTCAGACTATATACACTTGCTTGTTTATGTCCTCTGTTCTAATAATATGTTTTCCTTTTGTGTTTGTAGGAAAATGTCTCGCAAAGTGGAAACTCAATCAGAAAAAAGAAAATCTACGGATAGACGAGAGTCCCTCGTTGTGCCCCCAGCCTAGCCAGGACCGGAACGTCGTGGACCCACCCCGAGGTCGCTAGTAGACGGGTATGGTCCCCAAGAGTTTTTGAATTCTCCTCCTGATTGCTTTCCGAGCTCTCTCAAAGAGGAGAAACTTGACGTTATCTCCCGCTCCTTTGGGATTGATAGAGCATGCATGCTGTTGCCAGGGGAGGGGGTCATGCTATATAATCCCCCTGAAGGATACTTCGTACATAGCCGATACCATTGCATGTACGGGACCATTCCTCCGATCAATGCATGGATAGTCAGCTTCATTACTTACCTGAAAGTGGCTCCTTTTCAGCTTCAGCCCAACTCCTATGCCATCTTAGCGTGTCTATCCGTTATCTTCCAGAGGAGATATGGGCGCCCCCTTCTAACCAGGAAATTCGATATCTATACAATCTGAGGGGCTACAAGAAGGGGTCTCCGTACATTAGTTTAGAGTCAGCCGTGTCCTTCAAGCCGGTCTTGGACTTATACTCGAAGTTTACCATGTTTAAGAAGGAATGGTTCTTCGTCAAGGACGACTCCGTTTCTTTTCGCCTTTTCACTTCTGGCTGTAAGTTGAATTCCACTTGTAATTTCTTTGTCCCGACTGCAATGCTTCTTCTTATATGCTTGTATTTCTTGCTAGCGACAGGTGGCTTTGCGATCGTGGAGAATGATCACCTGGTACAGATGGCCGCGGAGATAGAGGCTATCTCTGGAAGGGACAGGTCGGCTTCTTACCTAATCAGGAATGCCACTCTCCTAGAGCACAACCTGATTCTGCCACGTCAATCCGTGGTTAAGCAGAGAGATACAGCCGAGGAAAGGGCTGCTAAAGCTAAAGATGGGGCTATTGCGAAGAACAGCAAGAGGAAGCCTTTTACAAAACCTCCAGTTGTCAGAGGTAAGAAGCTCAAAAAGTCCGACGGCCCTTCCCCCAGCACGTGCCCAATGACTCCGGGGGAGGAAGACGTGGAGGAGGATAGAGGTGAAGGCGAAGGAGGCGATGTAGGAGGAGAGGCGGAGAGCGGAGACGACAGAGAAGGTGATGGTGGTGGTGATGGTGCCGGGGCTTTGCCTCCTGGGCAAGCAGGCGAGATTCAAGAGTGGACGGATGATGCCTTCTGCCAGGCTTTTGAGGGGTTGGAGGAAGGATCAGCCTTGGTGGAGAAATCGAAGAGGTCTGATAAGGCCAGGTCCGGTGCCATCCTATCTTCTAAGAGTATTTCAGCTAAGGCAACTCCGGCGGTTCAAGGTGAATTCTTAACTCCTCCTTTTAACTTCACACGTTTCTTGAGTCGTAGTTTCATGCATTCTTGTAACACTTGGTTTTTTATTCCAGGAATGGGTAAGGTGGCCAAGACATCAGATATTCGGCACCGCCTTGAACAGTATAAGTTACTCAAAGTTTCCGACAAACCAAAGCCGTCAGCTAGCCGTCCTGGAGATGCGGTCAGATATCGCCCTCTTCTCGGAGTTATTGAAGAAGATATGCAAAAGAGAAAGAGGGGCTGATCTTCGTTTGAACCTTCACCTGGCCCTCAGCCTCCAGTCCAACCTATCCATGATATTACTGAGGAGGATACTGAGCTTATGCCTTCCCCACATCCGTCCGAAAATCCAGCCGTCACCCCGATAGACCATCCTGGTTTGGTTCGCAACCCATTTGCCAGCCATCCGGATCTGAACCCGAGTTTTCAGGATATCTCTTTTGATGAGGCCACCGGTGAGCATCTTCTTCCCCACAACCCCATGGTACGGGTGCTTGATGAGGCTAAGTCTTTAGACCTCCATTTGCTTACTATTCGGATAGTTACCATGGGGGACGAAGCCAAGGCTAATATTTATCGGGTTGCGGAGGAGACCAGGAAGTTGATGGGGCATCATGCCCGCGTGGTCAAGGCTGGAGAGGAGATTGAGAGTGCTAATATTCGGTTGCGGCTAAAGGTCGCTGATCAGGCCAAACAGCTTGCTGATCAAGCCATTTAGATTTCTCAGCACGAGGCAGCCTCCAGGCGGTTGAAGGAGACTATGGAAGAGGCTAGTAGGGCAGAACTACGAAAGATGGAGGCCGCCTGCAAGGAGCGGGTTGACATAGCCATTGCTATGGTGGATGAGATTCGGAGGGAGAATCTCGAGCAGGTAGAGGAGTTATCTGGGAGGCTTGAGGCCGTAGAGCTTGCTCAGGCCAGGCTAAAGGAAGAGATGGAGGAAATGAGGAGGTCTCTCTAGGCTGACCGCTTGAGATATCGATCGGAGAGGGATGTTGCCATCGCTAAGTTGCTGTCCTCCGAGGCCCGGGTGAGGGAGTTTGAGGAGAATGAGGGGATGATGGACGAGATGTTGCAGGATATGTACTTCCGTACTTGGAAGCAGGGTAATCTATCCTGGATGGATGACTATCCCCGGGTCATGGCCAGGATATATCTCCGGGCTTTAGAGGAGGCCAAGGCCGATGCGGATAAGGAAGGTGGAGTGGCATTCAGGATGGATGTGGTTACCGCCCAGTTCTCAAAGGAGGAGAAGGTAGCGGTGAAGGAGGGGATGCGGCTACTTGCTGCGGAGGAAGCCGGTGTGCAGTTGGGGGATGAGGACCAAGGAGCGGGTGTTGGTGAGTTTTCCCTTTTTCATCTTTTCATAACCTGATCGTTCGTTGTCGGTTTAATGGACTATTTTCCTGAATTGGACAGGTGGGGCCTCTGGTCATCATGCTGGGAGCTCCGATCCTGCAGTCAAGTAGATTCGAAGAGCTGGTACGATGAGGGTGGAGCACGGGCGCAGTTGGTTGTTTTATTTGGTCTGCTTGACATTCCTGTACATGCTAGTTCAAAACATTAATGTACTCTTTAAGTTGTAATTATGTTATTGAACGTCTTTATGTGAGTTTATAACATAGGCCGATTCTGTTATATTTTAAACGCTGTTATTATTTTGAAGCGCTGTATAATAAAAACATAGTTATGCATATGCCTGTGATTTAATTGTGTTCAATGTTAAGCTTTTGCTCGAAATATAATCTCATGTCTTGCAATGTTACGAATAAGTCATAGCTACATGATTATGTACAAGAGAAAAGAGTACCGCCCTTCATGTTTTGGTTGCGGGGGTAGCTTTGGACATCTTGTGTAATTGACCATGGATGCGGCTGAGTGCCTTGTCACTCAGTTCGCGGGCTCAGATTCTCGTGAGCGAATGCCTCCTATTTAGTGTCCTGTACTTTGGGGACCGTTATGCAGGATACAAGAAAAGTATTTAAATGGAATGGAAATATAGGAAAAGTAAAACTTCCAGTCACGGAAGGCCGTCGATATGCTTAAGTTCGTGGCAAACGGGTTTTGTAGTAACTTTCCCTAGCTGTGGGTCTTGGAGATCTTTGTCATCCATCTTACGCCTCCGCGGGGAGTTTATCTTTTTTACCACAGCCGCACTTAAGACATATCGGAGCCGAGATCGCGCACAGTAACTACCCGAGCCATTATGGCCCGTAATCGTGGGTATTATTCGATTTACCGTGGTCGGCTAGCGTGGGTGCCGATCGTCAACCGTGAACT
Source organism: Allium cepa (assembly GCA_030765085.1). Lineage (NCBI taxonomy): Eukaryota > Viridiplantae > Streptophyta > Magnoliopsida > Asparagales > Amaryllidaceae > Allium > Allium cepa. Next base: position 196,718,970 of record CM060938.1, read on the forward strand.
ACCCCTGGCTGGCCACACCTTATGTTGGGGCTTAAAGTAGGTTCACAGTTGCCGGCGAGCCGAACGCCGTGATGAGTTGCCATCGGCTATAGTCGGCCTTTGTGATGGCTTATAATCGGCTCATTACAGTTGGCTTTGAGGGCAGTCGCGAGCAATAAGTTAACCCGCAGCAGAGGGATGCTGGAGCAAAAGTGTCTCATTGGCGAGTGCATAGAATTGCATAGTACCTGTTGGGTCTTGTCCAGGTGAGGTTGCGCCGCGAAGTTCCAAGTACGGAAATGTCGTTATACATGGTTTCGTTCAACAGAAAAGGATAAAACTTAACAAGCGGCCAAGATCTAAAGGAACAAGTTAAAAAGAGACAAGATTTTTAAAGTGGTTCGGCACGAAAATGCCTACGTCCACTGATTCTCTTTGTTAATTCACTTCATATGGGCAGTACAAGTTAAGAAAAGTATCGACGGAGGTGTTGGATGTTCCATGCCCTCTGGAACACCTCTCCGTCTACTGTTGACAAAATATAAACTCCGTTGTGGAGATCTTTATGAATTACATAGGGTCCGTCCCAGATTGGATCTAGCGCTCCGGGGCACGGGAAGATCCTCTTGAGGACAAGATCTCCTTTCTGAAAGCTGCGGTGCTTGACTTTAGAGTTGTATTGTGCTGCTACGTTTTGCTTGTGAGCTGCCGCTTTAAGTGCTGCATCATTTCTTCTTTCTTCAATTAGATCCAAAGACATATGTAGGAGTTCTTCATTCTCTTCTGGGTTGTAGTGGATCCTACGGTGGGAAGGCACTATAGTTTCAACTAGGAGCATGGCCTCCGATCCGTATGCCAAAGAGAAAGGAGTATGCCATGTTGATGTTCTGTAAGATGTGCGGTAGGCCCAAAGTGCCGTAGGAAGTTCATCTACCCAAGCGCCTTTTGACTTTTCAAGTTTCTTCTTGATTAGGGTTTTGAGGATTTTGTTAACAGCTTCGACTTGTCCGTTTGCCTGGGGGTAAGCTACAGATGAGAAGCTTTTGTGAATTCCGTGCTCTTGGCACCAGTCGGCGAATTCCTCGCTGTCAAATTGAAGTCCATTGTCCGATATGATTTTGAGTGGAACCCCGTACCTGCATAAAACATTTTTGATCAAGAAGTTAATAACTTTTGCCGAAGATATTTTTTTAGAGGCTCCGCTTCCACCCATTTAGTGAAATAGTCAACTGCTACTATGGCATATCTGGCTCCGCCTCGGCCCACTGGCAGTTCGCCAATCAAGTCAATTCCCCATATTTCAAAGGGCCAAGGGCTGGTCATTTGAGTAATCTCGTTTTTTGATAGTCGAGGAATTTTAGCAAATTTCTGACATCTGTCACATCTTTTGACGAAGTCTAGGGCGTCTTTGTTTAAGGTGGGCCAATAATACCCATATCGGAGTATCTTCTTTGCCAGAGTCTGCCCACCAGTGTGATCTCCGAAACTTCCTCGATGTATGTTGGATAAGATCTCCTTGGCTTCCCTTCCAGCGACGCACCTTAATAACGGATTAGAGAAGCCGCGTCGATAGAGGATGCCTTCTTGTATCGTGTAGCGGGAAGCTTTCCTCAAGATTTTCTTGACTTCGTTACGCCCGTCGGGCAGCGTGCCATCTTGTAAATATTTCTGGATAGGATTCATCCAAGTTTCCTCTTTGATTGCAGCTATTATGTTCATTATTTCGTAACTTGGGGCTAGTTGCTGTGAGGTGGTTATTGTTCGGGAAGCGGCGCCGTCCTTCATGCTAGCTTGCTTTGCTAGTTCGTCGGCCTCCTGATTCTCTTCTCGAGGAATGTGTTTGATTATATAGTGATCCAACTGATTGAGCAGCAGCTTGGTCTTCTTTAGATATGCTGTAAGTCATTCTTCTCGAGTCTGGAATTCTCCCAGTATTTGATTCACGATAAGTTGAGAATCACTATGGAGACATAAAGAACCGACTCCAATCTCCAGGCAAGTTCTAATCCGGCTATCACTGCTTCGTATTCTGCGTCATTGTTAGTGGCAGTGAACTCCAACCTTAGGGTGTAGTGTAGCTTCCTTCCCCTGGGGGTGATTATCACAACACCTGCCCCCGAGCCTTGTTCATTTGATGCTCCATCAACGAAGAGGTTCCACTTAATATTTTCTGCTACTTCAGATTGCTCCTTACCTTCGTTAGTAGTGAATTCGGCAATGAAATCAGCTATGGCTTGTCCCTTGATAGCGGTGCGAGGATGTTAGGTGATATCATATTGACTTAGTTCAATGCACCACTTAAGTAGTCGCCCGGAAGTGTCGGGGCGATGGAGTACTTGCCTTAGCGGTTGATCGGTTAAAACTCTGATGGAATGAGATTGGAAGTAGTGTCACAGTTTCCGTGACGCGATAAGCAAACAGTATGCTAGCTTTTCGATTTTAGGGTATCTAGCTTCTGCCCCTGTGAATCTCTTGCTTACAAAGTATACGGGTCGCTGTGCGTGGTTGTCCTCCCTCACCAAAGCGACGCTTAAAGCATGGGACGATACAGCTAGGTATAGGTATAGTCCTCGCCTTTATTTGGAGTTGAGAGTACTGGTGGTCTTTGGAGGTGTTCGATCAAGTTAAGGAAGGCTGTCGAGCATTCGTCAGTCCATTCGAACTTTCCTTTGTCTTTCTTAAGAGCTTCGAAGAATGGGATGCATTTGTCGGTTGCTTTAGAGATGAACCTGCTTAGGGCAGCCACCTTCCCGTTTAGGCTTTGCATCTCTCTTCGAGTGGATGGTATCTTGATATCTTGCAAGGCCAGAACTTGTTCGGGGTTCGCTTCAATCCCCCTGGCATGGACGATGAATCCCAAGAACTTTCCCGACGATACTCCGAAGGAGCACTTTAGAGGATTCAGTTTCATTCCATATTGGCGAAGTACTTGAAACATCTCGTTCAGGTGGTTTATATGATCATTGGCTTTCCTTGATTTTACCATCATGTCATCCACATAAACTTCCATAGTTTGCCCTAATAATTTGGCAAACATCTTGTTGACAAGGCGCTGATAAGTAGCTCAGGCGTTTTTAAGTCCAAAAGGCATTACTTTGTAGCAGTACAATCCCCGGTCAGTGATGAAACTGGTGTGGTCTTGATCGGGGGTGTGCATAGGGATCTGGTTGTATCCTGAGTATGCGTCCTTCAGGATAAGAGTTCGTGTCCGGTTGTGCTGTCCATGAGTTGGTCGATTCGGGGGAGTGGGAAGCAGTCTTTCGGGCAAGCGTCATTTAAGTTGGAGAAATCGATGCATGTACGCCACTTCCCATTAGCTTTCCTTACCAGTACCGGGTTGGCGATCCATTCTGGGTAGATGGCTTCTCGTATGAAGTCATTGGCAAGTAAGTTCTTTACTTCTTCCTCGAGGGCTGCTGATCGTTCTGCCCTCATGCTCCTCTTTTTCTGCTTCACTGGCACTTTGGTGGGGTCGATGTTCAGTATGTGGCATGCTACGTTTGGAGAGATTCCTGTCATGTCGGCGTGCGTCCATGCAAATACATCCATGTTGTGGGGAAGAAAATCGATGAGTTGATCTTTCAACTCCGCTCTTAACTGAGACCCGACTCTCAGCAGTCTACTTGGGTCGTGTTTGTCTACAGCTACAAATTCCATAGCCTCTGCAGGCTCAGTGGTGGCCTCCTCCTCTTTGTCCCTGGGGTCTAATTCGTTGAAAGGATCGCTGTTATATCGAAGAGGAGGGGCTTTCTTTAATTGCTATGCTTTCAGGATTTTCTTGCAGAGAGAAGTCTCTGCATCCTTTCCTTTATCCTTCCTGCGGTTATTGCGAAGCTCAGTTACATAACAATCTCGAGCGGCGTCTTGATCTCCCTCTATTTCTCCTACTCCGTTATCTGTTGGGAATTTCATCTTCAGGCACCATGGGGCTAGGACAATTTGGAAGTCAGACAAGGCTGGTCTTCCCAAAAAGGCGTTGTAAGCCGAATGGTTCTCTATTAGTACAAATGTTTGTTTTTGCACGGCGGAGCGGCGATGACTTCCTATTTCAACAAAAAGGTCCAGTTGCCCGAGGGGCTCTTTCGCATCTCCAGTAAAACCATGTAGTGCTTTGTTGCAGGGAGACACATCCTTCATTGACAGCTTCATTTTGTCGAATGCATGCTTGAATAGGATGTTCACTGAGCTTCCAGTGTCTACTAAAATTCAAAAAACTTTGGCTGGACCGAACCAGGCAGAGATGACCATAGGATCCATGTGTGGGTATTGTCTTCCCTCTAGATCACGCCTACTGAATGTGATGTCGTCACTCTCTTTCCGTTTCGGCTGGCGTTCTTCCATAACAGAATTAACGTAGCCTTCAGCGTTTCTAAGTGACTTACCGTATCTTTCCATCTCTGCCCAGCTTCTGTCTGCGATGTGTGGTCCTTCTGATATGGTATGGACTACTATTTTCTCTTGACTAGAGCCGCTGGTGTTGCGATTTCCTCCGCCTTCCTCTAGGAGGGGTAACCCAGGGTTTTCATTGGAGGGAGCTGGAGTCCTGCTTCAGTCTCCTCCTTCTAATGTGTTCTTCAATCAAGTCCCGGAGATGGTGGCATTCATTGGTGTCATGTCCATGGGATTCGCGGAAGCGGCAGAACTTTTCAGATTTGAGTGTGTTATCTGACTCCTTCTTGTGCGCGGGGCGCTTGTATCTAACTTCGTCTTGAGTGGCTAGGAAGATGTTTTCGATCGTTTCATTCAAAGGAGTGTAGGAGTCAAATCTTGGTCCAGGCCGATATAGGCTCTTTTCCCCTTTCTTGCCCCCAGCATTGTCTCTAGAGTCATTTCTCCGAACATCCTTTGTTGCAGCGGAAACCCTGTCTGTGGCTGTTTTAACCTGTTTCCCTGACTGCCTCTCAGTGGCAGCATCTTCAAGTCTCATATACTTTCCAGCTTCATGGAAGAAATCAGGTAAAGTAGCTGGCTTTTCCCTGGTTAGTCTTCTAGCAAATTTAGTATCCGAATGTACACCACTGCAGAGAGCCATTAGGATAAGTTTCTCGTCGGCATCTTGGACCGCGGCCGCCGCAGCGTTGAATCGGGTTAGATATTGCTGCACTGTCTCTCCGGGTTTCTGCTTGATATTAGATAAGGAATAAGCGCCCTTGGGTTGTTCCACATGAATGCGGAACTGGCTGATGAATTTTTTTTTCAACATTTCCCATGAGCTCATGGACCCTTGGGGTAGGTGGCAGAACCAGGAGGTAGCTAGGTCTGCCAAAAAGAGTGGGAAGAATTTACACAATACTCCCTCCGTTGCTCCGCTCATGAGCATATGTTGGGTGTATCTCTGTAAATGTACGATGGGGTCAGAGGTTCCCTTGTAAGGTTCCATTGTTGGCATTTTCCATTCCCGGGGGGTGATGGCAGTTTCAATCTTGCGGGTGAAGGGGCTGGTTACCCTAGTACCTATCCCTCGATCCCTTTGCTCCCGTTGGACGCATTCCCTGAACAACCGCCATTCTTTCATCAGAATTTGGAGTGGATAAAAATGAGTTTGGATCTTCCCTGCGGGATTGACTCCGTCCAGATGACCTGTAAGGATGGTATCGTTTATCACTCCTGACATTCTCCAATGGCTGCCTCTGGTCTTCCGAGGGCATGCTGTGGTCAGCCATAATTGGCCCTTGCCTTGATCTTCCCCTGTTGGGTTCTGTTCTTAGCACTTCCTCGGGTCCAACTTCGGGCTGGACTCCAGCTCGGCCCCGTCTACTGGTGTTTCCATGGTTAGGTAGCATGACAGGCTCAGCTACATCCGACTTTTGTCTGGTGCCTCCCCTGTTGGGTTCGGCTCCAAGAGTTTCCTCGGGTCGGAATTCGGGCTGAGCCTGGGCTCAGCTCCTACCATTGTTGTTTCTGTCATTAGCCTCTTCGAAGAAGAAAGACCTTTGTCGTCTCCTAGATCCTTCAGACCGGGACTCTCCCCATGATTCAGTGTTACGGTTGGATTCTTCATCATCCCTTAAGCATGACATGAGTTGGTCCACCAAGGCTTCTTGTTGAGATGCGAAGCGGTTAGTTACTTCAGCCACAATCCTGTCCAGATCCGCCCTTGTAATTGGTTGTTCCGTAGCAGGGGCTGTCGGATTTGCCTGATTTAAATTTACTGTTGGAACTGGACGATTGTCTTGGTCCCTGATCACTGGATCTGGGATACTGCCAGTTGCGACGTCTTTTCCTTTGTTAGCATCTTTCTTCCGTCCGGGAGCCATATTTTCCAAGCAATGAACGATGTTGATAGGAAAAGAGTTGAGTGGGAGAAGCTGAAGCTTCGAGCTCCCTCGTTTCTCAGTGAAAGCAACAAAAATTTTTGCACCAAAAAATGGACAAACCCCTCCAAGTCGTATGAATTAGTCAGTTTTATGTTGTTTTTAGTGATTTGGGTGATCGATGCAAATGTATAAAAAGCAGGGACTAAACTGTAAAAGACACACAGATTTATAGTGGTTCGGCCAGAACGTGCCTACATCCACTTTATATGTTATTCTCCTTTTTCTTTTAGATTACAAGTACAAAGCTTTGTATACATGTATTTGAAAGTTGTTTGAAAGTTCCTTCCGTGCTTGAGCTCTCAAACTTGTCTGCCATTGTGGTACCCCTGCCCCTCTATTTATAGAGTGAGGCTGGAGGCAGGGGTCTTGGATGTATATAGCTGTTGGTGGGCCTGGGCTGAAGCAATGTGTCCTGGCAGTGTTGGTTCGGCAAGGCTTGGTTCGGAGGTGAAGGGGTGGTTTGGTCCGGTAGCGAGGGCGTTGCTTAGTTTGGTGGTAAAAGATCCGGTGGTAGCCTCCCATGGCCTTGGTTCGGTGGCACGGGAAGTGAGGTTGGTTCGGTGATGGAGTGGAGGGCCTTTGGTTGGGTAGGAGTTGGATTGGTATTGCCTTGAGTGGCCTTGGACCGGCATTGCTTGGAGTAGCCTTGGGCCGGCGTTGCTTGGAGTAGCCTTGGACCGGCGTTGCTTGGAGGGGCGTTGGACCGACGTTGCTTGGAGGGGCGTTGGACCGGCGTTGCTTGGAGGGGCGTTGGTCCGGTAAGGGTCGGTTCGGTGGTAGGGAAGGGGCCGGCCGAAACACACCCAACAATTTGCATTCATATACAAACAGTAATATATTATATAACTTCAAACCAATATATATATACACACACAAATACCATATATATATATATATATATATATATATATATATGTACCGAAAACTTTACATGTATACACCTGCCGTATACGTAAAAATTGAAATATGCATATCAAATGGCTTTGGGAAGAACAAGAAAACATAACTCATCTTAATAAAAGTGTAAATAAAGCATTAGAATATAAAACACATGTGATAAAACCCAAAATATATACATACTTACAATAAATGTGACGATCCACATTTCAGAAGGTTTAAATCGACAATAATCCACACATGTCCGACTTAAACAAATCGGAACATTGATAATCAATGGGGTTAAATAAGAAAAATAAAAAGAGAAGAAGAAAACAAAACACAGAATCTCACAGCGGAACGATAATATAATAATCAAATAAACTATTAATAAAGCTGTTTACTATACATTTGATTTTAAATCTATACACATTATCAGAGTTATATATAAACATCAGGAGTAAATGATCAATATGGCAGAATAACATGATGTATGGAATAGTAATAATAATAATATACCAAGCTTTGTCTTTGCCCTTCCGAGAATAGTCTTCAATGCGCTGAAAAAACTAAGGACTGACCCGAGCATATTGAAAAGACAAAACACTCGAGTCGGGACTAAAATACTCTAATGTGAGTCAAATCAATATCACAATATAAGTGCAATAACTTAAGAGATGTTATGGGATTTTCCATCTCTTAAGGATCGTTTAAACTATTTATATATAACAGTATACGCTATAATATATAATGTCTATGAGTAAAATAAATATCAAAATAGCGTTAAGGCTTTACATTGATCCACCTTAACACATTTTACATTTTAAAACCAAAATCGTAATGAGCTCGTATAAGGATAAATATGACAAGGCACGTGAAGCAATGCCCAAGGTAGGATTCTACCAGTTTAACCTTTCTGGCTGGTCGTAACCCATCCGTGGCCGGTCGTGACAATCAAACGACAAAAAAGTGCACCCATCGATCCGAAACCACAATAGTAATACGAGGGATCAACGTCGCTAGAGGTAGCTAACTTCAATGGCCAGACATAGGCTCCTGTTTTAGTCATTTTAATTATGAAACGAATGTCAAGGCTATCCATCATCATTCTCTTACTTCATTCCAGTAAACGTCGCCAGTTCAACCACTACATTTTGGATATCATCCAACGCGTACATGGTTGTTAAAGTGGTTCCAATTTTGAAAGAGAGTATTTCAATAAGAGGCCCCGGTCTCTTTAACAACCAATCATCATTTTACACACCGGTTAGTTCTTTTACATTTCGGAAACAATTTGCGCATGATATCCAAATATCATGTTCGTTTCAAAATCAAAGCCATTTCGAAATCATCATTCATTTGTTTTAAAATCAAATCCATTTCAAAATTTATCATATATTCAAATTTATCAAATTTGTCCGATAAATCAATTGCACATCCAAAATTTGATTCAAATTCAATTTAGGTTATAATCTTCACTTTAACCTAGTTTGTAATTAAATCCAAGATTTAAATATAAACAATTTACCCTTTAACCAGTTTGATTTTTAGAAAATAGTTTAAATAGTTTAAAATAGTTAAGTAGTTAAAAATAGTTTAATAGAAATAATTTGAATATAAAAATGGTTTATACAATAAAATGGTTTGCAAAAATCAAAATAGTTTGAATATTTAAAGAATATAGATTTTAAATCATTTATACTAAAATACTCATTTTTAAAATAATTCCGAAGTCAAACCAGTCAACTTTCCAATTTCCTACACAAATCAATTCAAAATTCTATTTTCGATTTAATCAATTCAACTCCGATTTCAACTCGAATAAATTTCGATTCCATACAAATTTCTTTCCATTCACAAATTTCTTCCAACTCCGATTTCCATTTCCAATTTAATTTAAATCTCAATTCCAGGTTAATTTCCATTTCCAATTCTAAATTAATTTAAATTCCAATTTCAAATTAACTTACATTCCAATTTCAAATTAATTGAAATCTCAATTTCAAATTAATTTAAATTCCAATTTCAAATTTATTTCCAATTCCAAATTTGATTTCAAATTATCGATAAACACCTAAATCAAATTTACTTTCAATAAAAAAAAATTAATCTAATTTTTCGATTATAATTCAATTCCAAACTCAAATTTTGAAATATCATTTCATATCACTTTTTTTAAATATTCGAAGTTCGAATAAAAGCCAAGCCTTTAAAACCAATCCATTTCTGAAATTTACGACGTATTCCGTTTACAACTTAAAATTTAAACTTTGACTAATTTAAAACAAATCTCGTTTATCAAGTTTAAATTCTAATATCTCGAGTTCCACTTCTAAGATAATACAATTTTCCATAAATTTGATTTTATTCTTATAGACAATTCATTTGAATAATTTCAAAACAACTTTTAAAATCATTACTTTAACCAACCCGGTGTCCGTATATAATTTTCTAACCTATGGCCAAGTGGATAATTTTTTCAATTTAATTTCAAGGATGGATATATATATATATATATATATATATATATATATATATCATTTCAATCCAAAATAGATGTCATAGGTATATATCATTTCAATCTATTTCTTAATTTATTCGAAATAATTAAATTTACAATCTTATATACTGTAAATAATATACGAGATGATAACAGGATATATTTAACATAAATAAACATCCAAAATATCAACCAATAACATCCATCACAACCAATCATCCAACAATCAATATAATTCTCAACAATTTCATAACGATCAATTACGGGTATTTTACGGCAACAAAATTCTAATCTAATTTAACTGTCAATTCAAATTCTGTCAAATTAAATTCAAATGTCCATTTAAATGTTAACTAACTTGTCTAACAACAATCAATAAATTCAATTTACTCTAAGATATAAATTTTTGCTGACATAAGAATATATTAGTCAAAATGCGAGCGTATGAAACACTCACCTTTATTTGAATTAGAAAATTTCAAATCAACCATATCAGTATGAAACCAGCTCTATAGCGTAGAGCTTGTCGATACGATTCCAACGAAAATTGTCTCACCCGAATCGAACCTCGAACGGAGAAGTTATGCAATAATTAACATTCAATAATGATAAAACATAATCAACAAATTAAATAAAATAAAATAAAACAAAACAAACACCACTTATCTTCCTCATGTGACGGTAACAAGCTCGCAATCCCTTTTAAGTCGCGCGCGGCATCACTTCATTTTTTTTAATCGCCAAAGCACACCGACCCAGCCTAGCCGCCGCCTCCTAGCTCCTCATGTATGCCTACCACCAACACCAAAACCCTAAACTCACACGGCGACCTTGACGCTTGAACGAGACCTCCGCTAGAGTCGCGCTCCTCTGCGTGCAACCCCATTGACGTCGCTCTGCAACTGCTCCTCTGGTCGACGTTGACGTCGCTCTCTTCTTTTTAGATCGCCATTTTCATTTTTTCAATTTGGATTCGATTGACATTTCTCTTTTTGAGATCGAGATTGGTTTCATTCGTCCTCTCTATTATTTTAAATCGGCCTGCTGTTGCTTTTTTTTCAATTTATTTGAAGTATGATTTTTTTTATTTGAACTAGAAAAGAGGAAGAACGAGTATAGGGAAACCAAAAAAATCGTTGGGTTTTGTCTCGTTCGAATAGACGTGTTTGGGCTATATATGATATTATTCAAACTAGAAAATATCTAACCTAAGACGTCCGAATTTTCTCAAGCTCTAAACGAAGCATGCCGCTGACGTTCATAATGTTTCACCTCCATTCCAAACACAATGAAACTAGTCTCGTGGTCTAATTCGATCGTATGTGGAAGATTGCTTTTCAAAGTCGATTATTTTAATATTTGAAATTAAATTTCTATCTGTTTCAAACCCATACGGCCTAACTACAAGTCTGAACGCTACGAAACTTAAAATCCTACTAATTCACCATTACGGATCCGATGAAAATGGTTTCGTCGAAATCCAAGACAGTGGCTAAAATGGCTATTTTTACTCGTTAATAAAAATATAAAATTCACAATTTCTAATTATCCATTTTTAATTTCAGATCTTAAAGATAAACAATCTTCGGTCATATTTATATAAAATTTGAATGAATTTTTGATACCATTTATAATCATATTAAACTTAGAATTTAATTATTCAAATAATTTCAGATATTAGATTATTCAACAAATCACATTAATAAACATTTTCATTCAATAATCACGTTAAATTTAATAATCAAAAATAGCTAAAAAATACGGGTCGTTACATACTCCCCCACTCAAAACTTTTTATCCTCGAAAAGGCATTAAGTATAAAATTTAACATCTATATATTTTCTCAAAATAATTGATCCTAAACATTAACATCTTATTACAAAACCTTTATTATACTCTCGCTTCACCCTTCCGATAGTGGTTTTACGAAAAATATAACTTATATATATAAACAAGTTATAAAATTTATAAAACATAAAAAAAAATCTAACTCCCGGATTTATGAAAAATTTTGGCAGAGTCTTCTTTGCGCGGCTTGATCGAAATTTTTTATAATTCAATGTATATCACAAATATAACCAATATATATCAAATATACATCTCATCTCAATGATGAGGCATCCCGAAGGGCAAAAATATAAAATCGCGGCATTTAATCTACGATACGTACCTTATTATTAATAATACGAGCGAGTTCGCTTGTATTAAGCAAGCAAAGCATATAATAATCCACGTATACGTCCAAGAGTCTTCGTGTACCTATCTCAACTCAATTTAGAATGTTGGTTAATTATAAAAAGATGTAAAATATGTATAAGCCTAATATAAGCATGTAACATGGATTTTGAATCCAAACCACACAAACAATCACAAATACATAACATAAAACAATCATATGCAATCAAAATAGTAAAAATAATGGTTCGAAACAAAAGAAATCATCCAATCATTAATATCCTCCCAATTAATCCAATAAATTCATAACAATGCGAGTTTTACATTATCAAATGTCAATTTCTTAATATTGATTTATTTCTGCAATATCCCGGAATTTTGGACAATTTAAATTTAATAATCTGAGTTTAAATTTAAATTGAATTGATAAATTTTGTTAATAAATTTGATTTGATTTAATAATTTTGTTTATTTAGATATTTAATTTGTGAATTTATTTTTAATAAACTAATAAATTGTTTTCTATTTAATAATGTATATGTATTTGTATATATTATAAATAGATAAGTTGTCAAATAGGTTTTAATGTTTTAAAAATAGTAATTGTGATTTATTTTTAATATTAAGCTTTTCAAAAATGTTTAATAAAATAATAAATGATTTTTAAATCTAAGAAAAATGTTTTAATTGGTTTAAAATTCATTTTTGACTAAAAGGTTGAATATTAAAATATCGTGATAATTCTTTTTAAATGTTGATTAATAATTTTGATTTGTAAATTTAATTTGAAATTTAATATACAATTTAAATATGAAACATGTATTCATATAAATTTAATATACAATTTAAATATACAATTTTGATAAGTTTTCTGGTTTTGATTTTCTCTTGATACAAGTATTTATTTAAATTCTTGAATCTTTAATTTTTTTTTGTTAAACCATAGAATTTATGGAAGATATGTATGTTGGTTACAGAGTTTAGACTTTAGGATTTTTAATTAAAGTAAAGTTTAAATAAAGACTTACTGTAAAAAATATATATATATAAGTAGCAGGGCAATTGAATCTTTATAGGTGAGGATATAAAACATTGCAGATCAATGTTTCAGAGATTCAATTCAAAACAACTTCTAAAAATATGATTTTTAAAAATAATATTTCAATTTTTAATGGTTGAATCAAAATACAGTTTCAAATTTCCTGTGATATACATAATTGCTAGCACAGTCGATGCTTCCAACTGACATGTTTGAAATTGTTTTTGAAGATAGAGTATCTATCATAGATTATAGGAAAAAATCTTAGTTTGAGTTGAAATCAAATTTTAGACTGTGATTTGGAATTTTCTAGTTAGGAACCCTAGTTATTGGGTCACTGTGTTTGGTCAGATCGTGGTCTCCTCGGTTGATCGAGTTCAACCTTGTTTTGCGAGCTGGTAGATGATGTATTGAAGAGGTCGTCGTCGAATTTTGAGTGGAGATGGTGGCCGGAGGGGCGAGGGAATTGCGTTGACAGGTTTTTAGGTGGAGGGGGTTCGACCTGTTCCAGGTGTGGGTGAGAAGCTCGATTTCGAGTTTGAGTTTTTGGTAGCAATGTGATGATTAAGAAGGGCTCCATGGATGATCAGTGACGTGAGGAGATCATCAGAGGTGGTCAGTGAGGGCTGCGTCGTGGGTGCGTGTGCACAGAGCAAGGTGGATACTGGTGGGTGATGGGTTACAGGAGATAGGATTGTCTCGTGATTGTCTCGGGGGAATTGAATTTGAACTCGAAGTAATTAATCGGGTGACTCGAAGTAAATGCAGAAATGACTCGAGTGAGTGAAGTTGAGTTGCAGGTTTTAAACAAATCAGAAAACCTGATTTCCAGGTTTATAAATTTTAGTGAAAGCAGAAATGCAAACAAAATCTTGAAACAAGTTTAAATCTAGAATTTATTTTGAATTCAATTAAGTTTTAAATTTCAGATTTTTGAGTTAAATTTGAAATGTTTTCTTTAAAAAATCCAAGTTTGGTTTTAAACTTAAAACAGAAACTGTTTTTCTATTTTGAAAATTTAAAAAGAAGAATTTAAACTTAAAGATGAAGATCAAAACTGTAATGTTTAAACCTGAAACTTAAATTTTGAATTCAATGATTTAAATCTGAGATTTGAAATCATGTTGAATTAAAATTTAAGATGTTAAAACTACAAAAGAAACTGTTTTCTGTTGTATGTTTTAAATTGAAAAGTAAATTTTTAAAAATGGCAACTGAAATTTAAATAAGTTAAATTCAGTTTTGAAAATCTGGAAATCTGAAATATGGAACTTAGCAAATGAAACTAAGTTTGAATTTAATTTAAAACTAGGAATTTAAATTTAGTTTTTAAACTTTTAGAGTATAAATGAACATTGAATTGAATTTAAAACTGTAAGTTTTAGTTTATAAAATAAGTTTAAACTAAATTTAAATGTAGTTTTAAAACCTGAAATTTTACTTAAATATCGGTTTTTAAAAATTTAAATAAGTTTTTAAATTTAAATTTGTTTTAACCATTTTTAGAAAGGTTAATAACTTGAATTGAGATGAAAGAGTAAGTAAAGTTTTAAAATTTTAAGTTTGAATCTAAAATAAAATTTGAATTGTGTTTCAGTTGAATTTAAATTTTTAAATTGAATTCTGAAACAAAGTGTTTAAAATATTTTGTGTAAGGAAGTATGTTTCTAAATTTTGAACTTAAGAAATTGATTTCATTTAAATTATTAAATTAATTTAAATGGAATATTCATTATTATTTAATTAATAATGTGGATGTTTAATCAAGTAATTAATATTATTTTTATGTTAATTAATTAAGATTGAGATTAATTAATTAAGGTTAATTAATCTATAATTAAGGATGATTAATTAAATTTTAATTTATGATTAAGATTTACTTAATCAAGAGATTAATGATAATTTAGACTTTAATTAACTCTTAATTAAATTAGGGTTTAATTAAAGTGTAATTAAATATTAGTTGATTAATAATTAATAATGATTAATTATAAGTTAATTTCTTAATTAAATAATTAAGTAATGTTAGTGAAGGTTATTAACTTAAGATTTTTTAACAATTAATTAATGTAATTAATTTTTGATAATTAATTAGATTAATTAATTAATAGTAATCAATTGTTTAAGTTTTAATTACTTAATGAAGTAATTAATGAATTAATTACTTGGTGTAATTAATTTGATTAAGGTGATTAGTTTAGATTAATTAAGTTAAATTAATTTAAACATTTGTGGATTATTGATAATTACTTATGTAATTAATGAATTTGTAATTACTTAAGGAAGTGATTAGATAATAATTACTGAATGTAATTAAGGATATTTATTATAGAAGTAATTTGGATTTAAATTACTTTAGAATTAATCAAGGATTAATTGAAAATAATTAATTAAGGGTAATAATTATGGGATGAGTAATTAAAGTAGTTAATTACTGAATGACTATTAATCATGGGTGATTAATATATATGTTGTTCAAATTGAAGATTAATTACTTATGTAATTAATTTATATTGGGAGATTGATTAAATGTAATCATTAATTAATTAATTAATGATGTAATTTGGAATTGATTAATTAAGGTATAATTAATATTAAATGCTAATTACTTATTGTAATTAGAGATAGTTAATCAATAATGGTTAATTGAAATGAATATTGAGATGATGATTTATAAATTGATTTATAATCAATTGATGGTTAAGTTAAGCAGGATTTTAATGATGAAGTAATTAATTTAATTCATTTTAAATTAATTAGAGGTTAGGTAATTAAGTTAATTCATTTTAAATTAATTATAAATGGTGTGATCATTAGATCATTGCTTATGTTTGATGATTGGTATTGGTTGTCTGGTATGGTTTGTAATCTCAGTTATGAGATTAGTAGTGTATGTGATATGGATGCATTGGTTGTTTTTGGATGATAGTATGGATATATGATTATGATATGAATTATCTGTTGATAATGATAATGTTGGTTATCTATTGTATTGTGAATTTTCTATCTGTGTATATTCAGATAATGAATTAAATTGTTTTAAACTTTAAAACAACTTGGCCTTAATAAGACACGCTTTGGATTTCGATGAGACCGGGATCGAGTTTGCTACACTACAGCGTGATAGGGGGTTCTCGCTTTGCGTTAGGTGGCGAACGGGAGACTCTTACCCCTACATGCCCCCGGGGATAGTATAAGGTCTTGCGGGGTTGGTTGCGACTCGAGAGGGTGGCCGTAAAAGCAAATTCGAGGTATCACTGTGAGCCACAGCGGGGCTAGGATGGTTGAAAAGCCTACCGGTCGTGAGCCGTTGTTGATGGTTGAAAAGCCTAGGACGTCACAGCTGGTATCAGAGCATTAGGTTGAGTGAATACCTAGTCTCTATAGTGGTGTCTATCTTGAGAGAGCGTATTTGTATTTTTGATATATATATATATATATATATATATATATATATATTTATGGTTCTACCTATTTGTTGGATTACCCGTTCAAGTTTTTCCAATATAAGTTATAAAGGTAGATGAGGTAGAAGTGTGTGTAACACGATTACCTTTGGTTGGAGTTTGAGTGGAAGAGGTTGGATGTGTATTTGTCGAGACTGTAGACCTAATACTGTCTCGAGTGAGTTTTGTTTGGTTTAAGTACTTCAACGATCTCTGAAGGTAACCTGTAAAGTTTCGGAGTTCATCTTTGAAGTGCAGAATTGTGTTTTGATCTGTCGGTAGGGCTGAAGCAAGTAATGATATTTTGTTATCTCAGGAAGTAGTAGCTGCGTGATGAGATGCAGTGAATATGGATATTTCCGAAGGTGTTTCTTTGGAATAAGAGTAAGAAGTGAGTTTGCTCGGTGGTGTGGCTGAGTTTAGCAGAGAGTTCTGTGTTGGTAGAAGTCTTCTGGCTGAGTTGTTTTTCTGAAGTGGAGTTCAGAAGCAGCAGAGTGGATCTTTTCTCTGGTAAGTTGGCTAAGCCAGCATAAGCTATTCTGGTTGGTTGAGAGAGAGAGCAGTTTCTTTGAATTTAGGCTGAGTTGATCGCAAAAGTGACTTGCGATAGTGTGTTCTCCTGTGTTTGTTGGAGATTGTCTGGATTTTCTTCCAGGAAGTCAGAGGTTTGTCTGCATCTGGAGATCGAGTTTTCCTTCCAGGATGGAACTGGTGGTTCAGTTAGTAGAAGGATGGTTCCTTGAGATAGAAGTTGGTGAAGCAACTCAGGTTTGGGAGGAACATCTGAGTTTACTTATGGATATATGGAACCATATTTCTGTGTTAGGTTGTCTGTCTGTGCTTGTGCTGTTCTTCAGCATTTTCTTCTGTTTCGGATCAGAGTTGTGCAGCGGAAGCAGTTTGGGAATGTTTCTGTTTTTCTTTTTCCGGATAAGAAGAAGTTGTTCTGTCTTCTGTTGTTGAGAAGCAGGGTGTGTGTTCTTGGTTTTTGAGAGATCTTGAGGAGATCATTAGATTGTTTTGATCCAGTCTGTTTCTAGTGGAATCAGCAAGAGATAAGCTGATCAGGATGGATGTTGGTAGCCCAGGATCGTCCGAAAATTTATGGATAAGAGGCAGAGAAATTTGGATTCTGAATCGGAGATTGATTTGAGATAAGTTTTTCTCTGATCCATGGAGCTATAAGATTTAGAGGGCCTGAAGCCAGCTCCGTAGTGTTTTGGTTTCTTCTGTGATGGGTTAGATCAGTGTTTGGTTTTCTAGATTTGGATTGCTAGTTTGGATAACTGGGATTTAGAGTGTTTCACATATCTCTAAGGGAGTATGTGTTTGATATTTCTGGTTGTAGAACTAGTAGTTTAGGATGGTTTGTTTGTTGAGTCGGACTCGTCTGTAGTCTGATATTCTGTATAGAATTGTTGATAGGAGCTCTATAGTTTAGTAGTATTGATTGATTGTATTCTATAGAGCGAGTATCCCGATATATATATATATATATATATATATATATATATATATATATACCGGGGAAACTCGTGAAGTTTTATCCAAAATTCTTTTGGATAATTAGATTTGTTCTGATTGTGCGAATTGGTTGCTTTGATTGTTGGCATATGATTAACATATGCTGTTTTTTTTATAAATAAAATCTGTAAATAGATTATTAAATTACCTTTGTTCTAAATTTCGGGGACGAAATTCTTTTAAGGGGGAAGGATTGTAATATCCCGGAATTTTGGACAAATTAAATTTAATAATCTGAGTTTAAATTTAAATTGAATTGATAAATTTTGTTAATAAATTTGATTTGATTTAATAATTTTCTTTATTTAGATATTTAATTTTTGAATTTATTTTTAATAAACTAATAAATTGTGTTCTATTTAATAATGTATATGTATTTGTATATATTATAAATAGATAAGTTGTCAAATTAGTTTTAATGTTTTAAAAATAGCAATTGTGATTTATTTTTAATATTAAGCTTTTCAAAAATGTTTAATAAAATAATAAATGATTTTTAAATATAAGAAAAATGTTTTAATTGGTTTAAAATTCATTTTTGACTAAAAGGTTGAATATTAAAATATCGTGATAATTCTTTTTAAATGTTGATTGATAATTTTGATTTGTAAATTTAATTTGAAATTTAATATACAATTTAAATATGAAACATGTATTCATATAAGTTGTAACATCTTTCATAAATTGTTCAAAGGATATAAGAACTAATTAACTAAGTTTAACTTTCTTTAACACTTAATTAAAATAACAAAAACATTTACAAAGACATATGTAAGCTTAATTTACATATGTAAGTTAATTTAAGATTTAAGTTGACAAGTGTTAACAACACAAGCCATGTGTCATTTGTTTAATTTTGTTTTCTTTAATTTTAATTTAAATCAAAACATTGTTATATAATTTGCACTCTTCCCATCCTCTTTTCTTTTCTTCATTTCCATTCTATGAAAGAAGAAAAAAATTCAATTGCATATCAACTTCAATGAAAATCTGCAAATTCATTTCCTCAAACTTGTAAACACTTGCATTCAATTCCTCTAAAAACAAGTCTGCATCCTCTAACAAGCCTATAGCTCCTCAAAATGAAAAATCCAAGTTTGCACACATCTGCAACCTGCATATGTGTAAACTGAGGCATGCATTCATCTTTCAAAACTCTGGAAATAAAACAAGCCTGCATTTTTGTTTCCTGCAATCTACAACTTGGAGGAATTTGCTATCTGCATGTTCTTGCTGAAACAAAGGCCTGCATTTCAAATTTAAGCAAGAAGGGTCTGCATGCAATTTTTCATGGCTGCATTCATCTATTTTCACAAATCTGGAGCCTGCAATTTGAAAGTTTGCTCTGCATTTTGGTACAGGTGAGTAACTTTGCACTTAAGAATTTTTTAAGGGTAAGAAATTGTTGCAAGATTAGGATACTAAATTATATAATGCTGCATATAACATGCCTGCTGTATAAATGTATTTGATAAGTTTTCTGGTTTTGATTTTCTCTTGATACAAGTATTTATTTAAATTCTTGAATCTTTAATTTTTCTTTGTTAAACCATAGAATTTATGGAAGATATGTATGTTGGTTACAGAGTTTAGACTTTAGGATTTTTAATTAAAGTAAAGTTTAAATAAAGACTTACTGTAAAAAATATATATATATAAGTAGCAGGGCAATTGAATCTTTATAGGTGAGGATATAAAACATTGCAGATCAATGTTTCAGAGATTCAATTCAAAACAACTTCTAAAAATATGATTTTTAAAAATAATATTTCAATTTTTAATGGTTGAATCAAAATACAGTTTCAAATTTCCTGTGATATACATAATTGCTAGCACAGTCGATGCTTCCAACTGACATGTTTGAAATTGTTTTTGAAGATAGAGTATCTATCATAGATTATAGGAAAAAATCTTAGTTTGAGTTGAAATCAAATTTTAGACTGTGATTTGGAATTTTCCAGTTAGGAACCCTAGTTATTGGGTCACTGTGTTTGGTCAGATCGTGGTCTCCTCGGTTGATCGAGTTCAACCTTGTTTTGCGAGCTGGTAGATGATGTATTGAAGAGGTCGTCGTCGAATTTTGAGTGGAGATGGTGGCCGGAGGGGCGAGGGAATTGCGTTGACAGGTTTTTAGGTGGAGGGGGTTCGACCTGTTCCAGGTGTGGGTGAGAAGCTCGATTTCGAGTTTGAGTTTTTGGTAGCAATGTGATGATTAAGAAGGGCTCCATGGATGATCAGTGACGTGAGGAGATCATCAGAGGTGGTCAGTGAGGGCTGCGTCGTGGGTGCTGTGCACAGAGCAAGGTGGATACTGGTGGGTGATGGGTTACAGGAGATGGGATTGTCTCGTGATTGTCTCGGGGGAATTGAATTTGAACTCGAAGTAATTAATCGGGTGACTCGAAGTAAATGCAGAAATGACTCGAGTGAGTGAAGTTGAGTTGCAGGTTTTAAACAAATCAGAAAACCTGATTTCCAGGTTTATAAATTTTAGTGAAAGCAGAAATGCAAACAAAATCTTGAAACAAGTTTAAATCTAGAATTTATTTTGAATTCAATTAAGTTTTAAATTTCAGATTTTTGAGTTAAATTTGAAATGTTTTTTTAAAAAAATCCAAGTTTGTTTTTAAACTTAAAACAGAAACTATTTTTCTGTTTTGAAAATTTAAAAAGAAGAATTTAAACTTAAAGATGAAGATCAAAACTGTAATGTTTAAACCTGAAACTTAAATTTTGAATTCAATGATTTAAATCTGAGATTTGAAATCATGTTGAATTAAAATTTAAGATGTTAAAACTACAACAGAAACTGTTTTCTGTTTTATGTTTTAAATTGAAAAGTAAATTTTTAAAAATGGCAACTGAAATTTAAATAAGTTAAATTCAGTTTTGAAAATCTGGAAATCTGAAATATGGGACTTAGCAAATGAAACTAAGTTTGAATTTAATTTAAAACTAGGAATTTAAATTTAGTTTTTAAACTTTTAGAGTATAAATGAACATTGAATTGAATTTAAAACTGTAAGTTTTAGTTTATAAAATAAGTTTAAACTAAATTTAAATTTAGTTTTAAAACCTGAAATTTTACTTAAATATCGGTTTTTAAAAATTTAAATAAGTTTTTAAATTTAAATTTGTTTTAACCATTTTTAGAAAGGTTAATAACTTGAATTGAGATGAAAGAGCAAGTAAAGTTTTAAAATTTTAAGTTTGAATCTAGAATAAAATTTGAATTGTGTTTCAGTTGAATTTAAAGTTTTAAACTGAATTCTGAAACAAAGTGTTTAAAATATTTTGTGTAAGGAAGTATGTTTCTAGATTTTGAACTTAAGAAATTGATTTCATTTAAATTATTAAATTAATTTAAATGGAATATTCATTATTATTTAATTAATAATGTGGATGTTTAATCAAGTAATTAATATTATTTTTATGTTAATTAATTAAGATTGTGATTAATTAATTAAGGTTAATTAATCTATTATTAAGGATGATTAATTAAATTTTAATTTATGATTAAGATTTACTTAATCAAGAGATTAATGATAATTTAGACTTTAATTAACTCTTAATTAATTAATAATTAGGGTTTAATTAAAGTGTAATTAAATATTAGTTAATTAATAATTAATAATGATTAATTATAAGTTAATTACTTAATTAAATAATTAATTAATGTTAATGAAGGTTATTAACTTAAGATTTTTTTAACACTTAATTAATGTGATTAATTTTTGATAATTAATTAGATTAATTAATTAATAGTAATCAATTGTTTAAGTTTTAATTACTTAATGAAGTAATTAATGAATTAATTACTTGGTGTAATTAATTTGATTAAGGTGATTAGTTTAGATTAATTAAGTTAAATTAATTTAAACATTTGTGGATTATTGATAATTACTTATGTAATTAATGAATTTGTAATTACTTAAGGAAGTGATTAAATAATAATTACTGAATGTAATTAAGGATATTTATTATAGAAGTAATTTGGATTTAAATTACTTTAGAATTAATCAAGGATTAATTGAAAATAATTAATTAAGGGTAATTAATTATGGGATGATTAATTAAAGTAGTTAATTACTGAATGACTATTAATCATGGGTGATTAATATATATGTTGTTTAAATTGAAGATTAATTACTTATGTAATTAATTTATATTGGGAGATTGATTAAATGTAATCATTAATTAATTAATTAATGATGTAATTTGGAATTGATTAATTAAGGTATAATTAATATTAAATGCTAATTACTTATTGTAATTAGAGATAGTTAATCAATAATGGTTAATTGAAATGAATATTGAGATGATGATTTATAAATTGATTTATAATCAATTGATGGTTAAGTTAAGCAGAATTTTAATGATGAAGTAATTAATTTAATTCATTTTAAATTAATTAGAGGTTAGGTAATTAATTCAATTCATTTTAAATTAATTATAAATGGTGTGATCATTAGATCATTGCTTATGTTTGATGATTGGTATTGGTTGTCTGGTATGGTTTGTAATCTCAGTTATGAGATTAGTAGTGTATGTGATATGGATGCATTGGTTGTTTTTGGATGATAGTATGGATATCTGATTATGATATGAATTATCTGTTGATAATGATAATGTTGGTTATCTATTGTATTGTGAATTATCTATCTGTGTATATTTAGATAATGAATTAAATTGTTTTAAACTTTAAAACAACTTGGCCTTAATAAGACACGCTTTGGATTTCGATGAGACCGGGATCGGGTTTCCATATTTGGAATCCGAAAACCACATCGATTCCAATTAAACGTTAGGTCGTTAAGCCAAGTGGAGCGAGTGAAGACTCGAGGTGTAAGGGCTATACGTCAGTATAACTCTATGGGTGATTCCGTAATGAGTTTGACGGAATAGTACTTATAGATTCGAGATGGTGGTTTAAAGTGCAAGGGTTATTGTCGTTAACTCTGAGGGTGATTCCAATATGAGTGTAACGAGATAATGCCTTCGGTTTCGTTCGAACCCGGAACGAACTTGTATGGATCGAATGCTTTCAGAACATCGTCAGGTGGACGATGAGCATTCTAAGTAATATGTCCTATAAAGGTAATCGTAGCCTCAAGCCTCATCAACCGGGAATGGAAAAAACAGGGGAGGTGCAGCAAAGCTTCATGGGTAGCACCGGTCCCTTTATATTTTCGGCTTAGTGGTGCGGTTGCTGATCACAACTGCGGGGTTGTCTTGTTTGGAACTGTTCAGTAAGGAACGGGTCCGGCTTTGTGTTGCAGGGGATGAATGGAGTAATCCTCGGTACGGTGATCTAGGCCACGTATTGTGACGGGTGGTACCCCAGTAGCCCAGCCATTGATGGAATCCAAAATCCAATAAGTGCCAACGGTTTTGATTGTATTACCCACTTTTGTGGCTAGTAGCTGGAATTTAATGAATGTAACAATTTCGGCTATTTCTTATTTATTTGAAAACCCTAGACACTATTATAATATCATCGGATTTCCTATCAAATGTTTTGGTTAGCGTAAGGTAAAAACTTTTCCATGTTTATGTGTGGGAAGTCTTACGTGATACCTTTTCTTTCAAAGGTTTTTTTTTCAAAGTTAAGCAACTTTAACCTGTTACTCACACCAGACCCATGTCTGACCCGGAGTTATTTCTGTGTTTTTCTATAACTCTTGGGTACTCAAATTTTTATGAGTAGCCAAGGGAATTCAGGTTAGGATTCAGGATTAGCTTTGACGTATTGTGGAGGAGCATATGGAGCAGGAGGCTTCTGCGTATAGTTATATAGTTTCCGCTGTGTTGGTTTCTCTGAGTGTTCTGTATTGTGATTGAGTTGTAACAACTAGACAGGTGTTTATAACTGTCTAGTATGTGTTGTATATGTCTGTGTAACTCTGATATTGGATGTATACTATGTAATACTTATGTTATTAATATAATTTATTCGTTCCGCTGTTGAGATTCTAGTATTGTTTCTTCTTTCTCTTCTTTCTTTTCTCTTTTCTATCCCTTTCTTTCTAAAAGATGATGCGATTTTCCAGGAGTGGAAAGTCAGGTCGTCACAATTTCTTTCATTTCTTATTAAGTCCACTTCATTAACATTTTAATCAATTCATTTCAATCCATTTGCATTCAACCGACGTTTATTCAATTAGATTCATGTTCAATTGATTTTTCATTCAATTTATTTTCTTCTAACAAATTTACATGCACTTATCAACATTAATAAATTTACATTCTATTAATTTGCACTCATTTATAGTTACGTTCATTTCATTTTTTCTTTACTTTCATTATCTCATTTTAATAATTCATGTAATTAATTACACTTAAGTAATTTAATTCCATAACACATTCCTATATTTTAGATTGATTCACATTCACCAATTTATATTCTTTTCGTTAATCAAACAATTAATTCACTTGATTTTAATTGATTTACGTATAGTTAATTTGGTTTCAATTCATTTTTCTTTAAACCAATATTTATTGCATTCACATTTGACTTATTACAATTCAATATATATTTACATTCCATCGATTTGTTCAAATTATTCATATTTGTTTCATCCATGTTTAAATGGTTTACATTGCATTGATTCCTTCCAATTTATTGACACTCGTTATAAATTCAATATATATTTTTTCAAATTGTGAAATTCCAATTTGTTTCACTTTTTGTTTAACATATTTTATATAAATTCATTAGTGAATAATTTATACAATTATTTCACTTAACGTTACATAACTTGCATTTGTTTCCACTTAGTATATCCCCTTTTCTATTTATATACACTAACATCATTATAAATTAGCAAAGTTTGTTATAAATATTTTATGCAACTTAACTCACTTTTATTATTATTAAGTTATTATTAATTCATCGATTCACTTCATTTATTCAAATTCACATTATTAATTTACCAAAGCAAACTTCATTTTATAACACAATTCGTATTAATAACCCTTTTTTTCTTTTCACAATTGATTCATTCAGCTTCTCTTAACTCCACTTTAACTTATAAATATATTTTATTCAATAACTTATTCCATTTTATATTGGTTAACACAAAAAAAATTCTGTTACTTCCATCATTTAATTTATTTCATGAACTTATTTCCTATGCAATTTGCTAAAATGCAATTTACTAAAACTCATTCCATTTGTATTTAATTCATTTTCGTCCAATTTTAAATCAAATCCAATTATTCACATTAATTTATTTCTTCTTACATTCATTTATTTTTATTCAATTTCTCACATTAAATTTTTTTTCTCCACACTTAAATTACATTTCATTTAGAAATTTAAGTACATATTCATTTGATTAATTTATCTTATAGCTTAAATGAAATCGATTCACTTTACTAATTTATCTGCACTAAATATCTAGTTAAATTTTTTATTAAATATTAAGTAAACTTCATTTCAATTTTAATCCATTTCTCATTTTATATAATCTTATTCAAGTCAAATTTTCTTAGCATTCCCATTTTACATACTTTAAAATTTGTTTTTAGCTTACAATTCTCAAATCTATAAGTTATACAATTTTATTTTTCATTCAAAAATTCCATTTAACTTAACAATGCTAAGCCAATTAATTTTATCTACTTAATTAAATGTTTAACCATTTTAAAATTTACCTTTACTTCCCTGTTCAAATCTACAAGTTATAACTTTTTTTTCAATTTATAAGTTACAACTTATTTCTTATACACTATTTTTAATTATAAGTACAAAACTATTTTCACACTCTTATGTAAGTCAAAACACTCGAGTCGGGACTAAAATACTCTTATGTAAGTCAAATCAATATCACAATATGAGTGCAATAACTTAAGAGATGTTATGGGATTTTCCATCTCTTAAGAATCCGTTAAATATTTATATATAATAGTATGCACTAAAATATATAATGTATATCAGTAAAATAAATATCAAAATAGCGTTAAGGCTTTACATTGATCCACCTTAACACATTTTACATTTTAAAGCCAAAGTCGTAATGAGCTCGTATAAGGATAAATATGACAAGGCACGTGAAGCAATGCCCAAGGTAGGATTTTACCAGTTTACCCTTTCTGACCGGTCGTAATCCATACATGGCCGACCGCGACAATCAATCCAAACAACAAAAAGTGCACCCATCGATCCGAAACCACAATAGTAATATGAGGGATCAACGTCGCTAGAGGTAGCTAACCTCAATGGCCAGACATAGGCTCCTGTTTTAGTCATTTAATTATGACACGAATGTCAAGGCTATCCATCATCGTTCTCTTACTTCATTCTAGTAAATGTCGCCAATTCAACCACTACATTCTGGATATCATGCACCATGTACACAGTTGTTAAAGCAGTTCCAATTTTGAAAGAGAGTACTTCAATAAGAGGCCCCGATCTTTTTAGCAACCAATCGTCATTTTACACACCGGTTAGTTCTTTTACATTTCGAAAACAAGTTGCACTTGCTATCAAAATATCATATTCATTTCAAAATCAAATCCAATTTGAAATCATCATATATTCGTTTTAAAATCAAATCCATTTCAAAATTTATCATATATTCAAAATTAACAAATTTGTTCGATAAATCCATTTCATTTCCAAAATTTGATTCAAATTCAATTTAGGTTATAATCTTCACTTTAACCTAGTTCGTATTTAAATCCAAGATTTAAACATAAACAATTTGCCCTTTAACCAGTTTGATTTTAGAAAATAGTTTAAATATTTTAAAATAGTTAAATAGTTGAAATAGTTTAATAGAAATAATTTGAATATAAAAATTGTTTATATAATAAAATAGTTTGCAAAAATCAAAATAGTTTGAATGTTTAAAAAATATAGATTTTAAGTCATTTATACTAAAATATTCATTTTAAAATAATTCAAAAGTCAAACCAGTCAACTTTCCAATTTCCTACACAAATCAATTTCAAATTCCATTTCGATTTAATCGATTCAATTTCGATTTCAACTCGAATAAATTCGATTCCATAGAAATTTCTTTCAATTCACTAATTTCTTCCAATTCCAATTTCCATTTCCAATTTAATTTAAATCTCAATTCCAAATTAATTTCCATTTCCATTTTCAACTTAATTTAAATTCCAATTTCAAATTAACTTACTTTCCAATTTCAAATTAATTTAAATTGCAATTTTAAATTAATTTAAGTTCCAATTTCAAATTTATTTCCAATTCCAAATTTGATTTCAAATTATCGACAAACACCTAAGTCAAATTTACTTTCAATACAAAATTTTTAAATTCAATTTTTCGATTATAATTCGATTCCAAACTCAAAATTTGAAATATCATTTCGTATCATTTTTTTTCAAATATACAATGTTTGAATAAAAGCCAAGCCTTTAAAACCAATCCATTTCTGAAATTTTACGGCATATTCTGTTTATAACTTAAAATTTAAACTTCGATTAATTTAAAACAAATCTCGTTTATCAAGTTTAAATTCACATATTTCAAGTTCCACTTCAAAATAATTCAATTTTCATAAATTTGATTTTATTCTTAAAGTCAATTCATTTAAATAATTTCAAAACGACTTTTAAAATCATTTAATTCAACCAACCTGGTATCTGTATATAATTTTCTAACCTATGGCCAAGTGGATAATTATTTTTATTTAATTTCAAGGATGGATATATATATATATATATATAATTTCAATCCAAAATAGATGTCATAGGTATATATCATTTCAACATATTTCTTAATTTATTCGAAAAATTTAAATTTACAGTTATATATACTATAAATAATATACGTGATGATAACATGATATATTTAACATAAATAAACATCCAAAATTCAACCAATAAATTAGAATAAGTGCCATGGCTACCGCCATAGAAAAAAACAAAGAAAAAGAAGTATCGTGTAGAGGAATAAGTGTAGAGAAAAAAAATAGAATAGAAAGCTTCAAAATACAAAATCTTCACTTGAAGTAACGTACCAAAGTGTGAAACAACAAATCTGAGCATATGGGAAAACAAACCAGAGAATATAAGTTTTTAGTTGGGAATAGTAAGAGACTAGTGTTTGTTCCTTTATCAAACGTACCATTGAAAAGTCACAAAATTGAAAAGACAAAATACAGAACTGATATGGTTATCGTTTTCGCGGATTCCACTATGAATCGGACTTCAAAACACAGAAGTGAATAAACCGTAGAGATCAGCACGACAAGACGATCAAAACGGTATATAGACATCAGTTGTGCGATCATCATATCAAAAGTCAATAATTGGTACCGAAAATACTGCTAAAACGCCGAAAATAAGACAAACGGAGCAATAACAGTCCAAATTTGAAGAAACCAAATATGACGTCTCACTCAAAAGATGATTTACAAATTTATTATAGAAAAATATTCAGGTTTGAAAAACATTTTACTACCATCAATTTCAACTGACTTAAATTGAAATAAAATTATACAATAAAATAAACTTCCATATTATCATATGAAAATTGACCATTTTCTATGTTAAAATAGACGCATTTCAAATATTAAATTTTTTATTTTAAATTTTTTTCGTTTAAAACTTCACAAAAATTCAGTTAATTAAATTTATAAAACCACTAAAATTTTTGGGTCGTTACACTCTCCCCCACTCAAAACTTTTCGTCCTCGAAAAGGAGGGATGTAGGAGAAAAGAAACAACAGAAATATAGATAGATCTAAAATTCAAAATAATAATTAATTTAATATAATATAAATTTTCAATTTAAATTAAATAATATTCAATAATTGAATTTAAATTCAAGGTATTTTAACAAGTTGATTTAATTTCAATTTATTATATTTGACACCAAAAGGTTTCTTCAAAACAAACTTTATTTTATCTATCTCATTTACTATTCAATCAACTTATTATGCTATTTATCTCTATTAACATTTTGTAATTAAAACTTAAGTGTATAACATTTATTATAACCACTTAAATTTTATAAATAAAATCATAAATTTGAATAGTCATTTATCATAATCATAATTTATTCAACAGATTTAATTTTTATTTATTCTAAATAATTATTAAATTTATTCCACTTAATATATCTTATCACATAAATTGAGTATACCTGCACTTATTATGACTACTCAAATTTATTTAAATTTCCTTTAACATCATTTCACATTGTAAATTATTCAATTCCCTATTCAACTTCTGAATGATTTAGGTAAGTTATATATTGGAAGTAATTAAGTATTATACAAGTAAAATTTAGTTTTTCCTAATTCAATTATACATTGAAAATTTTAGCTTTATTTATAATTGAAGCCATCCTTTAATAAAAACTTAAGAATTAAATTGATGATTCACCTCAAACAATTTAGAGATAAATACACACACACACACACACACATATATATAGACATATATATATATCAAATCAAATATATTTAATTATATACGTATATAATATATATATTATAGATCAAGTCATACTTTAGAAATTCAAATCAATTTATTTTCCAAAACAAAAGTGTAGCTAAGCTACAGAATGGTCTCTCCACTTTGAAACTCGAAAATGAATGTCAATGATGCGGCCGCCATCGCCGAAATTTTTTTCCAACGACAAACAGGAGAGCGCTGATTTAGACATTTAAAAATTATTTAGGAACAATTTCTATTTGAAAGTACTTTATATAATATGTACTTTAAGACTTTAAAACCAAAGTTTGAAATTACCGAAAATTAAATTCTCAAATTCTTGATTTAAATTCATTTGGATTCCAATTCAAATTTACAAGCCAATTTTTTCTTTTATTTCATTTATTTATATGTTGGTAAAATCAATGGCTTACAAAACAATAAATGAAAATCAAATATTGTCATTTACAACCACCAATTTATTTAACTTCTAGTTCCAGTAAAAAAAAATTGAAAATGAAAATTCCAGTAAATTTACTTATATATATTTATATAATTATACAAAATTTATTTCATATGCCAAATTTGAAAGTACTATTGTGTCAGTTTGTTCTGTTCAAGTGTTTTGGAAATCCTATCGATAGCGTTGATCAGACGAATCGATCGAAAATCCAAATCAACATCAACAACTCAAACAACACAATATATATATATATAACATTTTTAATATTAATTTACAAATACACTTCCTTGCTCGACGATACAAGAATGGATTTCAAAGCAAGGATAGAGATTCAAATTTGATGGACTCAAATCAAAGAGAATTTTGATCCGAAGATAGGTTTGAAACAAAGATAAGATAATTAAATAACAAAATAGGGAGACGGATAAGCTTATATAAATCATGGGCAACCTTAACCGAGTCGGCCGTGACTTCAAAAATTAGATTGATGTGCAGTTCTGAGGCAAATGTACATTCGATCTCAAGAGATAAAATTTGGGATAACTAGAGATATTTGCATCTAAACTAAGGATATTTATATAAATCTCCGATGAATAAATGCTTATTGTAAGGAGTTCCACTGCTTTACAAATCATTCGAAGATTGGCGAGACCGTCGATATATTATAGAGATTGTTTGAAGTGGAGTTATGGGATACTCTAGAATACGAATAGGGGAAGATAAGGATGGATTTTGGAACTTAAGGGAACATTCCAAAATTCAAAGAAAATCGATTCAAAGAGGATGGGATTCAAGCTCGAACGAAAGTGATTCCGTAATTAAATTTACCCTAAATGTTGAGTTTCGCCTAAAACCAAAGCTCTATTACCAAATGTAACGGACCACCTGCCATAGGGGTAACGCCCACCGCAGCATACATTGGTACCTATGTTCTGCTTTATGGCCAGCCTCTTGACTGCACCAACCCTCGCAAGGACATGTAGGAGTAAGAGTCAACCGTTCGTTACCAAACCAGAAGGTGAGAACCCCCTATCATGCTGCATCCTTCAAGTGCACAGGTAGGTACACATGCCGGATTTGAGTTGCTCGAAATACCGGATTTGATATACAGTAAATAAATAATCATAGAATCACAAACATAGAGTAATATACAATATGTAGCAAAAACAAATGAATAGTAGTTTATGAAGCTACTACATATATATCAGAGTTAAATAAGATACAATAGAAGTTTCAAATACAATAGTCAAATACAAGATCAGAATACATCACCAGAGTCAACTGAATATCTGAAAGCTGGATAGGTAGCTGGATCTCTAAGTGAAGCTCCAACTCCAAAGGTGAGTCTCAAAAGCTGAACCACTCAGTCTGACCCGAGCATAAAGCAAAACACAAAACACTCAAGTCAGGATTAAATTCTTATATTAATAAATCCAACTCAAGTAAAATAACAACTAAAATACAAGTAACTCAAAGGATGTTAGGATAACCATCCTCTAAGGATCCGTTAAACTATCTACTATGTAGTAATATACGCTATTATAATGATGTCTAAAGTAAAGTATAATATATTTAAAAATAGCGTTAAGGCGTTAACCATATCCCCGTTAACACATTTTATAGTGCCAATAGTCTAACAGTACCGTACTACCTCCAAATCGAGAGGCTACCAGAGGATACTCCATAGATATGACACAAATCAAACTCGTAGAAGGCGCGCTAGTGTAGGTGACATGGCATAACTAGGCAACGTTAGGGTAGATATATCAATTACACATCCAGACTAGTGGTAACGCATAGCAGCCACTATCGCCCACCTAGAGCCGCACTCCCAAAATCAAAGGTGCACCCAATCGATCACAAAGTAATAGAATGGTATCGAAGGAGTGTGTCCGATAAGAGGAGCTACCTTATTGGTCTAGAATCGCTCCTATTTTATCCACCTTATGCCAAAACACGGGAGTCGGGTCCACGTATATACCTCAATAGAACGTCGTCACCATCCTACTTAAATTCTGGAATCTCCACCGCAAACACGGTTGTTAAGGTGTATTCGAAGTTGGCAGAGAGTATGACAACTACCAATCCCGGCCTCTTTAACAACCAAACATTTTTGTAACACAGTGGTCATTTTCAAAATAGTATATACATCAAAACCAAAATATCATTGCCATTTCAAAAACCATATCAAAACGATATCATTTCCATTTTAAAAACCATATCAATACGATATTATTTCCATTTCAAAACCAAATATGGTATCATTTCCATTCAAAATATATCCCTTTTCCAAAATCATAGCATTTTCAAAGTTATAACACTTTCGAAACTAAACACGTGAAATTATAATACTTTCGAAACATAATACTTGAAATTCATAACTTCCACCACTTAAACAGTTTAGATATTAAAATAGTATATATAATAAAATAGTTTATAATGTAAAATAGTTTCCTCAAAGTTCCTCAAATCAATTTCAAATCAACTCAAATTCCAAAATTCAAATTTAATCAAATCTCAAATATCCATTTCAATTCAATTCGGTTTCTAAATAAACTATTTCAAACTATATCGATTTCAAAATAGTATTTGAATTTCGAATAAACCATTTCAATATCAATATATTTCAAAGCTTTAAATATTCCATAATTTCAAAACTAAATTCGATAACTTCATATATATATATATATATATATCAAATTAAATTTACTATTATTTAATTTTGAAATATTTACTTAATAAATCCATATCTTTTAGATAAAACCTTTAACTTCAAATAACTGAATATTGCTTCAATTTATTTAAACTTGATATATTCATTTAAATCGCCTAAACCAAAATCAAGTTATAAAAATCATATCCTTTAAAATCTCAATTTTAATAAATTTCGAATCAAACTTATTTAAGTATAATTCTTAATTAAATATAATTTCAAATCAATTTCAAATTTTTCTTCCAACCTTAATTTATTTAAATCATTATAACTCTATATTAAAATATAATTTAAATAAATACTTAACCATATTATATTTTAATAAAATCGAACATTATTATAAAACCTATTTTATATTAAAAAATTATACATTGCGTAAATTTAAGAATTTAACTATATATAAATAATATTTATATAATATCAAAATCAATATTTATTTAACCATATATTCCTTTCCAAAACCATAGAAATCATTTCAAAATATTTTTATATACAGACCAACGGTGTCTGTATATAATTTTCTATCCTATGGTCAAATGATATGGATATTTATCATTTCAACCCGCAATTTAAATTTATATACGGGTATATATCATTTCAACCGGCAATCCCAAATTCAATTCAATGAAAATCGCTTGGGTTTATCATTTCAATCCATAACGATTTTCTCCTATTCTAAAGTCTGTTCGGGTATGTATCGTTTCAACCCATAGTCAATTTTATACTAACAGGGAACTTGCAGATTGATAACAGATATAAAATAATATAATAGGCATATATCATCAACATAAATAACAGATAATGGTGTCATATGTCACAAGTGAGCAGATACTGATAACAGCATATATATAGCAATGTTAATAACTAACAACAGCATATTTCAGTTGTCATTTCTATTGAAACCAAATTTAGTAAATATAAGAACATAAATCGTGAGTGATTGCTCAACTTTTGTGGCTAGAGAACACAAGAAGATAGACGATGCAATAGGCTACGATTTGAATTGCAAAATTGACCAAATCTATGTGACAATTTCCAAAGCTAGGCAGGATTGGCACGAATTTCGACAGACAAAGTTAAAAAATGGGAAACGATGAGATAATTAAAACAACTTGATAGAAACAGCAAATATATATATATATATATTATTTCCACGAAATCAATATTTAAATTTAAAACAAATATCAAAATAACATACATATAATTAAATTATTGTTTTAAATTATATATTTAAGGTAAATATTCATATATATATAAAAATATCACATGTATTTATAACATAAGACAAAATCTTATATAAACCATATATATAAAGCTTGTGTGTATATATATACACACGTGCAAATTCAAATTTTATAGGAATAGCCTAAACAACATATGTACTAATATGTATACAACTTTCAAAATATATTCTTATACAAAACAGAAAGTATAGCAGAATATATTTACTTATAAGAAATTATATAACAATAATCAAATAGAACTATAATATATAATATTTGCATTCAATTACAAACAGTAACATATTATATAATGTGACGACCCTTAATTTTGGACAATTGAAATTTGGAAATTAAATTGATTTTTGATAGTTGAATGATAGTTTAACTTGAATTTCAAATATCAGAACGAATTTGGCAATTTAATTATTGAATCTAATTATAGAAATATGGGTAAAATTGTAAATCTTCAATTTCAAGCCTGTTAAAAATAATTTAATGGCTTAGAAAATTCATATTGATAATACTGAGGTTAATAGAAGCTTCAGAATTGAATTTGAAACTGTTTTGTTCAGTATTGAAATTTTATCGTTTAAATCGATATTTAAAAATAGCCTTCTAAGGCACAGTCTCGGAATTCGACGAAACCAGTTCCATTGGATCCGTAATATTGTATTATTATCGGATTTCAATTTTCGTAATGTTTGGAGTGTTCGTTTGGCTGTACGGTAAGCAAACGCGTTGAATTTATATCGAAATTTAATATAATAACTGAGTCGAAAATGCTATCTTCTCCATACGATCAAATTTGGACTCGAAACCTTTTCCATTGCGTTCAAAATAGGGTATAACATTATAAACGCTTGGCGGCATGCCTCAACTGGAGGTTGAGATTTTTTATTGTGTGATTCAAGACAATTTAAATTTGACTTTGAATTTAAATTAAATTTATATATATATATATATATGCATTTGCAAATTAAACACGTTTATAACCTTAGAGCACGTGTCTACTGTTTTTCTCGTCGTGCTCTAAGTGTCCTTCAATTTTTACCACGCGTATCTTTATTCTCAAATAAAAAAAAAACCCAAATCACTTCGATTTATTTTTCAAACAAAGCCGACTCATTCAATTCTCAGATAGAAATCAAATCCATTCGAGAAAATATAATGGGAGCCGCGCACGAGAAGGGTTTCGATTTTTGGAAGAGGCGCGTTTGCATATTCGAGTTCAAAGCGATATATGAGGCTCGAAGACGAGGCGGCGAACCGCGATCGAGCAGGGGCGAGCTCGAGCATGTGGCTTCCAGGCGCGACTGCTTGATTTCGTGGTGATGTTTGTTAAAAAGGTCGCGGTGGCCAGAACTAGGGCGTGGCGGCAGCAATGGGAGGAAGTTCCTAGGGCGCACATTCAAATTTTTGTTCACGATTGGGTACGTGATTCTCGATTGCTTTAGTTTTAGGGTTTCGGCATGGTTGAGTTGGTGGAGGCGCAACAGTGCAGTGGTTCGCGTCATAGATCTGGGAACTAGGGTGATGATTTCTACGGCAAATTCGAGATTTCCGTGAGTAGGGCATAGGCTAGCATACAATAGTTCGAATTGGGGTTTTGGCATGGGTGTTTGAACCTGCTGAGGGGATGTGTTATGAGGCTTGTTTAAAACTGTAAGGTATAATTATAAATTTCATTTTGATTTCAGTTTAATACATATATATATAAGGAAAAAGTACTGCTGTTTGCAGTAGATCGAAAGAAATTTTTTTCAGTAAAATAAATTACTGGTTTGGTTGTTTTCTAAAGAAAGGAATACATATATGTAATCGTATATATTGTTATAAGCTGAAATTATATAAAATTTGATTTGTGAATTCATATAAATTAATTTTTTTATGTGAGGGTTTCAAAGAAAATAGATGTATATTTTTAATTTACCAATTTGTTTACATATTAAGGAAGTATATATATGCATATAGGTAAAAGTATTTTCGTCAATTATTATTTTTTACCTACATATACAAAATTCAAATTTAGTTTTGGATATTCAAAATAATAAATTTCGGTGAATAAATGGTTTAATTAACTTATACAAATATTTTGATTACTAAAGATTATAAATGGAAAATTGAATTTTTCAAATTTCGAATATTAATAAATTGTATAAATTATTTATACAAGGTCAAAAGACATGACAACGAGTCAAGATGGATTGGAAATGGATTGCATACATTATTAAAGGTGAGATCTTCTCACTCAAAATTTTAATTGAAAATTTCAGTTATTGATTGGTTGTGGAATTTTAATAATTAAATTTAAATTTGATTGATTGTGTGTTTGGAAAATTAATTTATTATTAGTTATATTAGTTTAGACCCTATGCGCGGCATAATAGCGGAGGTTATTATATTAAACCAATATGCCGCGATATTCCACCTTGAAGTGGAATTGGTATTATATATGTATTTGGAGTTGATTTCCCGCATTATATAGCGGATGAGACCCTATTGCACCACATAATAGCGGATACTATTTTATAAATCCCATATACCGCGATATTCCACCTTGAAGTGGAATGGGTATTTAATTGTTGTGCTAACGTCTGTGGATGTAGGGAAACAGGTTGGAGGGATCCAAATGGATTCCTCAAATATTTGATTTGTTTCGTATGTTGTGTTATGATTAACTATAATCTGTGTATGACTATTTGTGATTGAAACCGTTGAAGGTTGTAATTTAGCCGAATATATTTTTGGTATCGTAGGATACCAGAAATAAATAAATAAATTGATTTTGAAATTTGGGTAGAAAATTTATAATAAATTCACTCAAAGGAATCGGGTGAATTTCAAAAGAAGGAAATTTAAATAGATAAAGTTTTATCTTTGAAAACTTATTGAATAAATTCCAAAAATATGGGAAAATATTTTAATAATGGAATTCTAGGTAATATTGTTTAATAGTTGAAAAAATTATGCAAGGTACGTATTTTAAATAATTGAAAGAGATAAAGAAATTTATTTCAAAAGGGAATAAATGTAGAAATTAAATTTGGAATTTAATTTAGAGTTGAAATTTATCTTAGGAATGGATTTGGAAATTTGGTTAGGTGTTTTGAAAAAAACTTGGAAATCAATTTGAAATTGATTTGATATTGGAAAATTAATTTGGGAAATCAAATTGGGATTTGATTTTGTGTTTGATATAAACTGGAAATCAATTTGGAATTTGATTGGGTTTGAAGATGATATTTGGGAATCGATTTAAAATTCGTATATCAGTTGATATGTGGAAATTTAAATTCACAACGAGAATTTGTAAAGAAAAGGGAAATTGTTTAAAAATAAATATTGGATTATTTTTAAAGTGTGTAAAGAAATTTACGAATTGGAATGTAAATTAAAATAAATCAAGAAGATTTATTAATTTATTGGAATGGACCATTTTGTAATCGGAAAAGAAATTCTTCCCTGGAAAGTCGAGTATATTTTTAAAATAGCTTTTGAAATAAAATTAAAAGTTTTAAATTTGGTTTTAAAAAAATATTGTTGGAGAAATTAGGTTTGGAAATTATTTAAAGTAAAAAAATTGTTTAATTATTTATATAAGGGATTATTTTAAAATTTTAAATTGATATTTGATATAGGAAATAGTTATTTAAATATTTATACTCTATCTACTAATTTTATTTTAAAATTAGTTTTTAGACTTGAATTTTTATATGAGATATCACTATAGTGTTTTTCATAGCTAATATTTAAGCAAATATTCTAAAATAGTTTATTTTAAATGTTTCCAAGTATATTTTGAACAAGTATTTTTATGTATTTTTTTTTAAATATTTGAAATCGGCAGATTTTCAGTGGAAATGAATAAATGTTTGGAAATTGATTTGAAATTTATTTTCAAAGTATTGAAGTGTGAAATTTTATCTTGCGAAGATATATTGAAAAAATAATTAGGGGAAAATTATTTGAAATCCAACGATTGTTGTGAATGATAATTGATAGTTAAACAACCGACTATCAATATTGGCCTTAATCGACATTTGAATTTCGATGCGACCGGGGGTCGAATTCCAAATGGATATTCGAAACCCACATCGAACCTTTGTGATTGTGATGGATCTTTTGTTAAAAGATCAAAGTGATATTGTTGTGATTTATCTGAATCTGAATGAACACTTATTTTAAAATCAGCGCTCATTATTTGGATTAGACGGGAGAGGACCTTGTGTCATAAAATCCATTCCGAATAATGATACGACGAAATGGGATTTCATTTGAAGATGGTGTTGAAGACCGGGTATTTTCGAAAGCGAAAGGATTACCTGTCGAATGTCTCTGCACTGGGTTGCTCCGGTATAGAGATTTTATCACCCTTTGTGATGGGGATTCCGGACGTGATTAGTGAATATCCGGATTGCAAGGGCTTCTTTGGAAGTGCCTTCGGTTCCGTTCGATCCCCGAATGGACTTGTATGGATGTATGTCTAACGTTACACTTTGAGATGTAAAGCTCGTTCTATCAAATTCATTTCTGTTGGTGGCGGAAAATTTATTCTCTTAGCTTAACACCCTTCTCTGGGACGTACGAGCTCAGAGGTTATGTAGTTGATGCTCACTAGTGATACATTCCCAATTCGGTAATGTGGCATACGAAGTGCTGCTGATCATTTGTTGATTGAAGCATGGCTTTTGTGAAAAGCGTAGCTTTGTGGACGAGAATACGGCGGACCTCACACCCCGGAATGGTCATAACAGGAAGAATGCAGCAACGTTATAAGGGGTATCGCCCCTTAGGGTAGGTACATTTCCTTCTGGATAGAAGTGGTATCATGGTATGGAGCCCAAATACTTAACTTATGTGAATTTCGCAAAAATATATTACTTTGTGATTGTTGTTGTTGAGGATCCTCGGATAAAGGTTGTTTACAACCGAGGGATGACATACTCGTGTCAGTAGTTACCTATTTTTGCAGAGGTAACCCGGCCTTATGTTGGCAGAGATCCAGTGAGGTTCTCGGGGCGTCCATCCAGAGGCGTACCCATGTGGCAATGGGAAGTTCCTTGGCCTGGCCATTTGTTGGAAATCCAATCCCCAATACGAACCCAGTACGGTTTTAGTTGTATAACCTGTCATCTACTTATGGTGGCGCCCCACTATTTAGATGGTAGCTATAGTAGGCATAGTTCAAAATGTCTATGTTGGCTAAGATTTATATTATACTTTCGAAATGTTTTCTACACTATGCACTAATAATAATATTACAAAGATTTTGCGTATTAAGCATGTTTGACTATCATAAGGAGAAATCTCCTCCAATTCTGTGTTT
Organism: Allium cepa; assembly: GCA_030765085.1. NCBI lineage: Eukaryota > Viridiplantae > Streptophyta > Magnoliopsida > Asparagales > Amaryllidaceae > Allium > Allium cepa. Next base: position 196,757,963 of record CM060938.1, read on the forward strand.
GCATTGTGTGTGTGGCGGGAGGCCTTATGGTAGTTTCATTTTCTAAAAAGCATTGCAGATTTCTTTTAAATTCCTTTGTTTTCTTTTGTTAAAGAATAACTATTTTTAAGATCTCACACCAGTTCCATGACTGACCTGGAGTTTATTGTTCCCTTTCTAAACTCTGGGTGCCCATAATTTTCCACACGGGCAGCCTAGAGTCAGGTTTCAGATGTTTGGGAGCAAAGTCCGAAAAGGGTTGCTGTGGAGATCAGGAATTGAAGCTGGATGGCGAGACATATATCTTATTATGTAGTGTCCATTGCGTGTGGTTAGTGCAAATTAGTTTTCATACGGTCAAGTTATAATAATTGTCAATGATATATGATGTCATTGTAAACTCTGATGTTGTATTGTATTAACTGAGATGATTCTTTGATTTAAAGATTATTTATTTATCTATTATATATTGTTCCGCTGCGTAATGTGAGATTCTGTTATTGTTTCTGTTCTTCTTCTACCTCCTCGTTCTTTAAACCCTAACGGTTCGGTTTTCCGCATTTGATTGCGTGGCATTTGATACAGCGGACGTATAAATGTCGACTTTCGGGCGTCGTAAAATCGGGTCGTTACAAATTTGGTATCAGAGCATTTGGTTAAGCGAGAACCATGGCTTTGTTGGGTGTTACTCATTAGAGATAGAGTCAGCAATACTCTAGAATGAGTTTGAGTGTAATAATATATATGAGCGCGTATTTGTTAGTGAATATAAAATTGTTTTATATTGTGTTGAATTATCGGTTGATTGTTTATAGAATCTGGTCGGTGCAGTGTGGCCAACTGTATCGATAGGGGTTTCTAAACTTTTAAACAAGATAAACCGACACAGTATTGTTTTAAAATAGGGTAAATGAAATAATTTTTACCCAAAACTATTTTCGTATATAAAAGAAATAAATTTTCTGTGAATTATTATAATATATGGTTGCTTGGTTGTTAGGAAGCGATAATATTAGATTATTATCATCGTTATATGAGAAATTGAGGTCAAAACCAAAAGCTAAGAAAATAAAAATACAAATGAGATTTGTAAATGTAAATTTTAAATGTAATTTATAATTTAGGATAAAATTCATTAATGGAATGAAATAGGTAATGTGAATGTATAAATGGGTTAAATAAATTGAAAATTTCCTGGTTATTGATAAAATAAATCCGAGATGAATTGAGGAAGGAAAGTTGAATTTAAATGGATAAGTGAGTAAAACTAATTTAATTAAATTAGTACATGGAGTGAATTTGATAAATGAAAATAAAATCAAGGATTTAAATTGGGAAGTGTTACAAGGAAAAATTTATTTTGAGTTTTAAATTGAAATAACTTAAGTAAACATTGGATCAAATAGAGCTAAATGTTAATAAAGGAATTAAAATTAGTTAGTGAAACTAATTAAAAGAATGAAAATTTTAATATGGTTCAAAATGAATTGAATTTAATATTTATAAATGAAAGGTAAAATGAATTCATATAGAATTTGGAATCCAGTTTAAATATAAGTGGTTATAAACCAAAGTGGTGAATTGAAAATAAATATAGGAAGTATATAGAATAATTATTTTGAACTTAAGAAATAAATGGTAAAATTCTTAAGTAAAATTTAGAGTTGGGAAATATTTTAAATTATTAAATGAAGGATAAACTGTAAATTATGAAATGGTTTTAATTAAAATGAATATGAATATGGAATGCAAAATGAATTGAACGGAATCAATTGGAAATGAAATAAAATAAAGAGTAAATTGAGTTTGTATCAATTTAAATTAGTTACAAACTAGATTGGATATTCTATTAAGTGAATGTCGTCGAAATTTGCATAGAAATGGTTGTTGTTTGACGCAAACGAGTATGTATAAAATTCTAAGAGTTAATAAAAGCAAACCAAATTGACTTTTGAATCAATTGAAATAGATATGAGTTCATTTCGTTAAAAATAAATTGAATGAAAGAAAGTGAGTTGTAAATCACTTGAATTGAATAGAAATGGTATGTGAATTGATTATAAGCAATTAAAATTTTGTCGGAACCATATAAATTGCTTATGGGAACTATTTTGAATGTATTGCTTGTGAAAACTATGTGTTTACTATTGGAAATAAGTGAAATGCGAATAAATTTCTTATATATGTCACTTATGTGTTTAAATTGAGTAAATACAGGTACAGGTGGGTCGTTTGGCTGGATTTGGTTGTGCTAAAATGCTAAATAAGGTACGCCTACGCAATAAAAATAGGAAATATGAACTGTTTTTGTTTTTCCGATCGGGTGGGTTGATGTATATATATTTATATCTTTTGTCAAATTGCAAAAGCTCCTCCATACAAAGGAGACTCTGCCAAAATTTTCCGAAAATTTTGGGAGTTAGAAAATTTTTGAAAAAAAAATTATTAGTGACAAACGATTTCAAATTGGAAATTTGAAGTAAATTAGTAAATGAAACTAATTTAAAATAATAATATGAATCAGTTATAATTGAAAGATAAAATTCAATATTCATAGTAGAAGATAAATTGAATTCAAATAGAACTGTAGTGTAAATTGAATTAAAATTAAAATTGAAAATGCAAGATTGAATAAAAATGGATATGTAACTTCAATAGTGAAGTAGAAATGGTACAAGAAGCATATATATTGAAAATTTTGTAATGAAAGGTGCATAATGATATTTGAACATTGTAATTGGATATTATGGATATCAGGATATACAGGTGTATTAAAGGAAATGGAACTGGGATTTTGATTTTAAAGATAAAATTGAATTTCTCGACAAAAGATATGTATTTCAATTTCAGTATGAAATTTGGTCATTTTCTTGTCCAGCCACTTGGCCTTTTGTTTTCTTTTGGGATTTTTGGGCCTGTGGTGCCATTTTGTAGTCGTGCCGAGCTAGCCGTGAAAAGGAGACGCTGGCGAAATTTTTCGAAAATTTAGGGTGTTAGAAAATTTTTGAGAAAATTTTGAAAGTTTGAAATTTGAATTCAAACCTAAATATGAATTGGGAAGTAAACAATATTGTTTGGAACTTATAATTGAACTTGGAAAGTTAGTTGAAAATAATCTTTAATAAAAAGATTTGGGTTGATAAATTAATAAAACTGTTTGGGTTGGAAAATATTAAACGGGTTAAGCTCCATTCTTCTTAACTTGTAATTTCGGGACGAAATTCTTTTAAGGGGGGAAGGATGTGACGACCCTGAATTTTGGACAATTGAAATTTGAAGATTTAATTGATTTTTGATAGTTGAATGATAGTTTAACTTGAATTTCAAATATCAGAATGAATTTGGCAATTTAATTATTGAATCTAATTATAGAAATTTGGATAAAATTGTAAATCTTCAATTTTAAGCCTGTTAAAAATAATTTAATGGCTTAGAAAATTCATATTGATAATACTGAGGTTAATAGAAGCTTCAGAATCGAATTTGAAACTGTTTTGTTCAGTATTGAAATTTTATCGTTTAAATCGATATTTAAAAATAGCCTTCCGAGACACAGTTTCGGAATTTGATGAAACCAGTTCAATTGAATCTGTAATATTGTATTATTATCGGATTTCAGTTTTCTTAATGTTTGGAGTGTTCGTTTGGCCATATGATAAGCAAACGCGTTGAATTTATGTCGAAATTTAATATATTAACTGAGTCCAAAATGCTATCTTCTCCATACGATCAAATTTGGACGCGAAATCCTTTCCATTGCGTTCGGAATAGGGGTATAACATTATAAACGCCTGGCGGCACGCCTCAATTGGAGGTCGTGATTTTTTATTGCGTGATTCGAGACAATTTAAATTTGACTTTGAATTTAAATTAAATTTATATATATATATATATATATATATATATGCATTTACAAATTAAACAAGTTTATAACTTTAGAGCACGTGTTTACTGTTTTTCTCGTCATGCTCCAAGTGCCCTTCAATTTTTACCATGCGTATCTTTATTCTCAAATAAAAAAACCCAAAATCACTTCGATTTATTTTTCAAACCAAAGCCGACTCATTCAATTCACAGATAGAAATCAAATTCATTCGAGAAAATATAATGGGAGCCGTGCACGAGAAGGGTTTCGATTTTTGGAAGAGGCTCGTTTGCATAGCCGAGTTCGAAGCGATATATGAGGCTCGAAGGCAAGGCGGCAAACCGCGATCGAGCAGGGGCGGGCTCGAGCACGTGGCTTCCAGGCGCGACTGCTTGAGTTTGTGGTGATGTTTGCTAGAAAGATCGCGGTTGCCAGAACTAGGGCGTGGCGGCGGCAGATGGAAGGAAGTTCCTAGGGCTCACGTTCAAATTTTTGTTCGCGATTGGGTACGTGATTCTCGATTGCTTTAGTTTTAGGGTTTCGGCATGGTTGAGTTGGTGGAGGCGCGACAGTGCAGTGGTTCGCGTCATTGATCTGGGAACCAGGGTGATGATTTCTATGACAAATTCAAGATTGCCGCGTAGGGCATAGGCTAGCATACGGTGGTTCGAATTGAGGCTTTGGCATGGGTGTTCGAACTTGTTAAGGGGATGTGTTCTAAGGCTTGTTTAAAACTGTAAGGTATAATTACAAATTTCATTTTGATTTCAATTTAATATTAATATATATATATATACACACACACGGAAAAAGTACTGTCTGTTTGCAGTAGATCGAAAGGAAACAAAAATTTCAGTAAAATAAATTACTGGTTGGGCTGTTTTTAAAGAAAGGAATATATATATATATATATATATATATATATAATCGTATATATTATTATAAGCTGAAATTATATAAAATTTGATTTGTGAATTCATATAAATTAATTTTTTTATGTGAGGGTTTCAAAGAAAATAGATGTATATTTTTAATTTACCAATTTTTTTATATATTAAGGAAGTATATATATATATGCATATAAGTAAAAGTATTTTCGCCGATTATTATTTTTTACCTACATATACAAAATTCAAATTTAGTTTTGGATATTCAAAATAATAAATTTTGGTGAGTAAATGGTTTAATTAACTTATACAAATATTTTGATTACTAAAGATTATAAATGAAAAATTGAATTGTTCAAATTTCGAATATTAATAAATTGTATAAATTATTTGTACAAGGTGAAAAGACATGAAAACGAGTCAAGATGGATTGGAAATGGATTGCATGCATTGTTAAAGGTGAGATCTTCTCACTTAAAATTTTAATTGAAAATTCCAGTTATTGATTGGTTGTGGAATTTTGATAGTTAAATTTAAATTTGATTGATTGTGTGTTTGGATAATTAATTTATTATTTGTTATATTAGTTTAGACCCTATGCGCCGCGTAATAGCGGAGGTTATTATATTAAACCCATATACCGCGATATTCCACCTTGAAGTGGAATTGGTATTATATACGTATTTGGAGTCGATTTCCCGCATTATATAGCGGATGAGACCCTATTGCGCCGCATAATAGCGGATAATATTTTATAAATCTCATATACCGCGATATTCCACCTTGAAGTGGAATGGGTATTTAATTGTTGTGCTAATGTCTATGGATGTAGGGAAACAGCTTGGAGGGATCCAACTGGATTCCTCAAATATTTGATTTGTTTCGTATGTTGTGTTATGATTAATTATAATCTGTCTATGACTATTTGTGATTGAAACCATTGAAGGCTGTAATTTAGTCGAATATATTTTTGGTATCGTAGGATACCAGAAATAAATAAAAATTTTGATTTTGAAATTTGGATAGAAAAATTATAATAAATTCACTCAAAGGAATCGGGTGAATTTCAAAAGAAGGAAATTTAAATAGATAAAGTGTTATCCCGCTTTTTGGCAAAGCCATGATACCAAAAGATCGGTCAAAAACAAAAGACAGTTCGTCTCAGAGATTGGTTGTACTTCACTTCGCTATGGATATCGATGAATTTGTCCGAGCCTGGATCATGCTACAATTGATAGGACACGGCAAGCAAAGTCATGGGAACCAGCATTCCAAATTTCTGGTTAATCGGAGTTCGTATGAACGAGATATGATCGATACAAGTTAGCCAAGGAGTGTCATTCGAACCCATCGAAAAGTTGGGGAGATGCTCACATCGAATCCATGGGTTCGAATCCATCACTAATTGTCTTGTTCGAATCCGTTGGTTTACACATGCTTCGAATCGATCGAGTTCGAACCGATCGATAACGTGATGTTGATCACTTCGAATCGATCGGTTCGAATCCATCAGATGGGCATCCCCTGAGCACGTTCGTATCCATGCTGAAGCACTGTTTCGTATCCATCGAGTCCGGAGCACTTCGAATCCATCACCATATACCCTACTTCGAATCGATCGGTCTCGTGCCCAAGCACTACTTCGTATCGATCGTCCTCGCATCCATCAAGAATGCCAGATCATTCCTTCGTATCCATAAATTCTGCCCTGTTCAAATCCACTCGGCTCATCTTGATCCCCTTCGTATCGATCCATTTCGAATCCATTGATGCGAACTGGGTCGTGGCACACGATACAAACGAGGCGAAATCCATGGATTCGAAGCGGTCAACTCGGAGTATAAACCGGATCGAGGCGAAGTATGCGCGCCACGTCTTCACAAGACCACATGAGGTGATCGATTCGAAGGGGTCGATTCGAACCGATAGGTTCGAAATGGACAGCCGAACGAGATTCATCAAACTCGAATCGATCATATCTCCCAAACCAAGAGGCCAAATGCAATGAAATTTTCACAGTAGCTTTCATACAAGGTAAAGATTGTTCCTGCCAAGTTTCAGCTCGATTGGATGATCCTTTGATGGATTCGAAATCACTTCGAATCGATCTCAGATCGAGTCGAAACTTTGTGGGGTCGGCCGCGTAGGCCCACTCACGTGCCAGAAAAAGTCTCCCTAAGTTTGAGCGAGATCTGGACCTCCAATGCCTATAAATAGCACCCTGAAGCCTTCAGAAAAGGGGGATCTTCCGCCATTGAACATCCAGACTCTGCCGAATCAAATTCCATACTTCATTATTGCTGTTGTAATCAGATTTGAGAGCTATCATCAGTTGTAATCTGTTGTAATCGATTGAAACCATCAAGTGAATCAATAAAGACATAAGCTTCAGAGTGGACGTAGGCAAGATCGCCGAACCACTATAAATTAAGTGTTTGTGATTGTTATATGTGAATTATTGTGATTGTTGTTGCTTAGATCTGAATCCTATAATGATTGTTGCTGATTTGTGTTCATAAACGGGTGCTTTCACGATATTGGGTGTTTGTGGTCAATTTTGACGCAAACATTTTGGTGCTTTTGTTGAGAAAGCCAATCCAGGAATTCTACCAGTTAGAAGTTGATTCTTAAAGTTTGAAAGTTCAGATTTGAGAAGTTATGACGAGACAATCGAGCAGAAGGCCAAGGCCAGAGCGAAGTGAACACCAAGGAAGTCAAGAGACTTCTTCAGGAGCGAATCAAGCATCAATCTTCATCACTAGGGACGAGACGGAGACAATGATGAAGAAACAAGTGGAGATGGTCCAGAGTTTATTTCAACAAATAGGACAATTTGGGGCACTGAATAGAGTAGCGGATGGAGTCCAGAACGGAGCAGGACCATCCGGCCTGGCACCTGAACTAGGGGGCGCACCTATGGAGAACGTTGGTCCAATCTCGGAGAGAGAAAGAGGAGCATCTTCACAACCTGGGAGCAGCAGAGGAGTGAACTCTCAGTCAAGGGGAAGATCCCAGAATTACCTCGTGGATTCGGGGGGCAGGTCGAAAGTAATGAACAAAGATTGCATCTCGGAGACAGTGACAAGTTGGCGGAGATGGTTAGAAGAGCTATGAGAGGCGGTTTGGTAAACAAAGATTTGGAGGATGTTAATAGGAGTCCTTTTACTCCAGCAATCAGACAAGCTAGGAACACACCGGATTTTAAGTTACCATCGTTGGACATGTATGACGGGAGAACGGACCCCACGGTTCATCTAACGAAGTATATAAGGCATATGGAAGTGCGGGGGGCATCAGAGGAGGTTATGGCCCAGTGCTTTCCATTATACTTGGCGGATATTGCAGCATTGTGGTTTAGACAATTGGAGAATGGATCCATCGGAAGGTGGAATGATTTAATTGAGAGATTTATGAGGCAATTCAGGGTCCACATCACAAGACCCAAGAATGTGATGACGTTGGCAACTTTAAAACAGAAGGCTGGAGAGACTTTGAGGAGTTTTCTGACGCGATTCAATGCGGCAGCAGCTTCATTGGATCGACCAGATCCATCCATGGTTATGATGACGGCTGTGTCCGGGATAGCTGACGGAACAGAGTTCAAAAATTCATTAACTAAGGATCCACCCGTGGATCTAGGAGAATTCTATCATGAGGCAGAAAAGTTTTTACGATTAGAAGATGCGAGTGCAGAAAGAGAAGAAGGAGAGGAGATAGAAGTTTATGCGCTTAAAGACAGAAAGCCTCTTGAAAAGGACTCAGACAAGGATAAAGGTAAAAGAAAGACTGAGAATGACGGGGACAAGTCAAAGCGGCAATGGAGGAAGCCGTGATTCACCACCTATTCAGAGCTGAATAAGAGTTTGGAGCGAATCTACAGAGATACGCAAGGGCAAGTTCCATATCGTAGGCCAATACGAAGGGACCCCACTACTGACGAGAGAAAATCAGACAGATATTGCTTATTCCACGAGCTGAACGGTCATAACACTAATGACTGTAGGCATCTAAAGGATGAGGTAGAAGGACACATCAGGAATGGTATGCTACTTCAGTATGTGAGGAGACGAGCCCCAGCGGTAGAGCCAGAGCAGCCACCGTCTACATCAGCTAGGGGCACCCGACCACGAACGATCACAATTCGCCATGAACGGCACCCGATCGCGAACGGTCACAATTCGCCATGAACGGCACCTGACCATGAACGGTCACAATTCGCCACGAATGGCACCCGACCTGAACGGTCACAAAATCGCCTCGAACAACACACGATCACGAACGATCACAACTTTGCCTCGAACGGCACCCGACCGAGAATGGTCACAACTCACCCCGAACGACACAACTCACCTCTCCTCAAATGGCTCGATCGCGAACGGTCATCATTTGAGGTCCGCCACTTGACCGCGCACGGTCGCACTTCACCTCAAATGGATCTATCCCAAACGATCATCATTTGAAGTCAGGCGCTTGACCATGAACGGTCGCACTTCATCTCAAATATCTCGATACCGAACGGTCGTTATTTGAGGTCGCATAAAACAATAAATTACTTTGCAGGACATCAACAGGATATGAACATCCAGCTCATGGCATTACAAAACACGCCTTCCTACCGCAAGGCATATTTTGGGGGGCAAATATTATCCCGCTTTTTGGCAAAGCCGTGATACCAAAAGATCGGTCAAAAACAAAAGACAGTTCGTCTCAGAGATTGGTTGTACTTCACTTCGCTATGGATATCGATAAATTTTGTCCGAGCCCGAATCAGGCTACAATTGATAGGACACGGCAAGCAAAGTCATGGGAACCATCATTCCAAATTTCAGGTTAATCGGAGTTCGTATGAACGAGATATGATCGATACAAGTTAGCCAAGGAGTGTCGTTCGAACACATCGAAAAGTTGGGGAGATGCTCACTTCGAATCCATGGGTTCGAATCCATCACTAATTGTCTTGTTTGAATCCGTTGGTTTACACATGCTTCGAATCGATCGAGTTCGAATCGATCGATAATGTGATGTTGATCACTTCGAATCGATCGGTTCGAATCCATCAGATGGGCATCCCCTGAGCACGTTCGTATCCATACTGAAGCACTGTTTCGTATCCATCGAGTCTGGAGCACTTCGAATCCATCACCATATACCCTACTTCGAATCGATCGGTCTCGTGCCCAAGCACTACTTCGTATCGATCGTCCTCGCATCAATCAAGAATGCCGGATCATTCCTTCGTATCCATAAATTCTGCCCTGTTCGAATCCACTCGGCTCATCTTGATCCCCTTCGTATCGATCCATTTCGAATCCATTAATGCGAACTGGGTCGTGGCACAGATACGAACGAGGCGAAATCCATGGATTCGAAGCTGTCAACTTGGAGTATAAACCGGATCGAGGCGAAGTATGTGCGCCACGTCTTCACAAGACCACGTGAGGTGATCGATTCAAAGGAGTCGATTCGAACCGATGGGTTCGAAATGGACAGCCGAACGAGATTCATCAAACTCGAATCGATCATATCTCCCAAACCACGAGGCCAAATGCAATGAAATTTTCACAGTAGCTTCCATACAAGGTAAAGATTGTTCCTGCCAAGTTTCAGCTCGATTGGATCATCCTTTGATGGATTCGAAATCACTTCGAATCGATCTCAGATCTAGTCGAAACTTGGTGGGGTCGGCCGCGTAGGCCCACTCACGTGCCAGAAAAAGTCTCCCTAAGTTTGAGCGAGACCTGGGCCTCCAACGCCTATAAATAGCACCCTGAAGCCTTCAGAAAAGGGGGATCTTCCGCCATTGAACATCCAGACTCTGCCGAATCAAATTCCATACTTCATTATCGCTGCTTTAATCAGATTTGAGAGCTATCATCAGTTGTAATCCATTGTAATCGATTGAAATCATCAAGTGAATCAATAAAGACATAAGCTTCAGAGTGGACGTAGGCAAGATCGCCGAACCACCATAAATCCTGTGTTTGTGATTGTTATTTGTGAATTATTGTGATTATTGTTGCTTAGATCTGAATCCTATATTGATTGTTGCTGATTTGTGTTCATAAACGGGTGCTTTCACGATATTGGGTGTTTGTGGTCAATTTTGAAGCAAACATAAAGTTTTATCTTTGAAAACTTATTGAATAAATTCCAAAAGTATGAGAAAATATTATAATAAAGGAATTCTGGGTAATATTATTTAATAGTTGAAAAAATTATTCAGGATATGTATTTTAAACAATTGAAAGAGATAAAGAAATTTATTTCAAAAGGAAATAAATTTAGAAATTAAATTTGTAATTTAATTTAGAGTTGAAATTTATCTTAGGAATCGATTTGGAAATTTGGTTAGGTGTTTTGAAAATAACTTGGAAATCAATTTGAAATTGATTTGATATTGGAAAATTAATTTGGGAAATAAAATTAGGATTTGATTTTGTGTTTGAAATAAACTGGAAAACAATTTGGAATTTGATTGGGTTTGAAGATGATATTTGGGAATCGATTTAAAATTCGAATATCAGTTGATATTTGGAAATGTAAATTCACAATGGGAATTTGTAAAGAAAAGGGAAATTGTTTAAAAATAAATATTGGTTTATTTTTAAAGTGTGGAAAGAAATTTACCAATTGGAATGTAAATTAAAATAAATCAAGAAGATTTATTAATTTATTGGAATGGACCAATTTGTAATGGGAAAAGAAATTCTTCCACGGAAAGCCGAGTATATTTTTAAAATAGCTTTTGAAATAAAATTAAAAGTTTTAGATTTGGTTTTAAAATAATATTGTTGGAGAAATTAGTTTTGGAAATTATTTAAAGTAAAAAAATTATTTAATTAATTATATAAGGGATTATTTAAAGTTTTAAATTGATATTTGATTTAGGAAATAGTTATTTAAATATTTATACTCTATCTACTAATTTTATTTTAAAATTAGTTTTTAGACTTGAATTTTTATATGAGATATCAGTATAGTGTTTTTCATAGCTAATATTTAAGCAAATATTCTAAAATAGTTTATTTTAAATGTTTCCAAGTATATTTTGAATAAGTATTTTTATATTATTTTTTTAAAAATATTTGAAATCTGCAGATTTTCAGTGGAAATGAATAAATGTTTGGAAATTGATTTGAAATTTATTTTCAAAGGATTGAAATGTGAAATTTTGTCTTGCGAAGATATATTGAAAAAATAATTGGGGGAAAATTATTTGAAATCCAGCGATTGTTGTGAATGATAATTGATAGTTAAATAAACAACTATCAATATTGGCCTTAATCGGCATTTGAATTTCGATGCGACCGGCAGTCGAATTCCAAATGGATATTCGAAACTCACATCGAACCTTTGTGATTGTGATGGATCTTTTGTTAAAAGATCAAAGTGATATTGTTGTGATTTATTTGAATCTGAATGAACACTTATTTTAAAATCAGCGCTCGTTATTCGGATTAGCCGGGAGAGGACCTTGTGTCATAAAACCCATTCCGAATAACGATACGACGAAATAGGATTGCATTTGAAGATGGTGTTGAAGACCGGGTATTTTCAAAAGCGAAAGGATTACCTGTCGAATGTCTCTGCACCAGGTTGCTCCAGTATAGAGATTTTATCACCCTTTGTGATGGGGATTCCGGACGTGATTAGTGAATATCCGGATTGCAAGGGCTTCTTTGGAAGTGCCTTCGGTTCCGTTCGATCCCGAAACGGACTTGTATGGATGTTTGTCTGACGTTACACTTTGAGATGTAAAGCTGGTTTCTATCAAATTCATTTTTGTTGGTGGCGGAGAATTTATTCTCATAGCTTAACACCTTTCTCTGAGACGTACGAACTCAGAGGTTATGTAGTTGATGGTTACTAGTGATACATTCCCAATTTGGTAATGTGGCATACGAAGTGGTGCTGATCATTTGTTGATCGAAGCATGGCTTTTGTGAAAAGCGTAGCTTTGTGGATGAGACTTCGTCCGATCTCACACCCCAGAATGGTCAAAACAGGAAGAATGCAGCAAGGTTATAGGGGGAAGCGCCCCTTAGGGTAGGTACATTACCTTCTGGATAGAAGTGGTATAATGGTATGGAGCCCAGATACTTAACTTATGTGAATTTCGTAAAATATATATTACTTTGTGATTATTGTTGTTGAGGATCCTTGGATAAAGGTTGTTTACAACCGGGGGATGATATACTCGTGTCAGTAGTTATCTATTTTTGCTGAGGTAACCCGGACTTGTGTTGGCAGAGATCCGGTTATGTTCTCGGGGCGTCCATCCAGAGGCGTACCCATATGGCAATGGGAAGTTCCTTGGCCAGACCATTTGATGGAAATCCAATTCCCAATACGAACCCAGTACGGTTTTAGTTGTATAACCTGCCATCTACAAATGGTGGCGCCCCACTATTTAGATGGTAGCTATAGTAGGCATAGTTCGAAATGTCTATGCCGGCTAAGATTTATATTATACTTTCGAAATGTTTTCTGCAATGTGCACTAATAATAATATTACAAAGATTTTGCGTATTAAGCATGTTTGACTATCATAAGGAGAAATCTCCTCCAATTCTGCGTTTGCATTGTGTGTGGCGGGAGGCCTTATGGTAGTTTCATTTTCTAAAAAGCATTGCGGATTTCTTTTAAATTCCTTTGTTTTCTTTTATTAAAGAATAACTGTTTTTAAGATCTCGCACCAGTCCCATGACTGGCCTGGGGTTTATTGTTCCCTTTCTAAACTCTGGGTGCCGATAATTTTCCACACGGGCAGCCTAGAGTCAGGTTTCATTTATTCGGGAGAAAAGTCAGAAAATGGTTGCTGTGGAGATCAGGAGTTGAAGCTGGATGGCGAGACGTATATCTTATTATGTAGCGTCCATTGCGTGTGGTTAGTGCAAATCAGTTTTCATACGGTCAACTTATAATAACTGTCAATGATGTATGATGTCATTGTAAACTCTGATGTTGTATTTTATTAACTGAGATGGTTCTTTGATTTAAATATTATTTATTTATCTATTATATATTGTTCCGCTGCGTAATGTGAGCTTTTTTATTGTTTCTATTCTTCTTCTACGTCTTCGTTCTTTAAACCCTAACGGTTCGGTTTTCCGCATTCGATTGCGTGACATTTGATACAGTGGACGTATAAATGTCGACTTTCGGGCGTCGTAAAATCGGGTCGTTACATATAACTTCAAACCAATATATATATAAAACTATAAATACCAAATATATATATATATATATATATATATATGTGCCGAAAACTTTACATATATGCAACTGCCGTATACATAGAAATTAAAATATACATATCAAATGGCTTTGGAAAGAACAACAAAACATAACTCATCTTAATAAAAGTGTAAATAAAGCATTAGAATATAAAACACATGTGATAAAACCCAAAATATATATGTGCTTAGAGTAAACATTATGTACATACATATATATATATATATATATATATATATATATATATATATTCAATTATTTATGTCAAAATTTAAAATCTTTGTTATTATGGATACATATATAAAGAAAGCAGCTGCTCAATACAAAAATCAGAGAACACGTATATTATAACACTTATAATACACCTTAGTATGTATAAACTTATATACCGTATGATAATATATATATATATATATAGTAACTAGGTTTATACTTTATAACAAATTTAGAAGAAAAGTAAATTATGTACAAACCTTTTAACCGAGAAGAAAAGTATGAATGATACACATATATATAGTATAGAATATATATACGGCTTCCCATGTATACTTATAATCTATAGAAAAATACACACACGACATATATATATATATATATAACAACAAAATATATATACCTTAAGACTAGTGATGCAGTGCAAGCTTGATGGAGGATACGTCAAAGAGGGGAAGAGACGAAGTAGATCATGAAGGTTTTAGCCAGCCTTGATGCGGTGAAAGGCCAGAGGTTGGGGCACACTGAGCTTGACATCTGGAAGAGGAGGGGTGTGTTGGCTAGCGTGACAGCCGGAGCAGGTGGTTTTTGTGGAAGTTGAAGGGACAGAGAAAGAAAATGGGATGCGGTCAGAGGAGGACAAGATGGACGACTTGTGAGGTGACAAACAGCAAAGCCTCGTTGCTGCCATGGAAAAAAACGAAGAGGAAAAAAGGATCGGGTAGAGGAATAAGTGTAGAGAAAAAAGTAGAACATAAAGCTTCAAAATATAAAATCTTCACTTGAAGTAACGTAATAAATGTGAAACAACAAATCTGAGAAAAAAAATCGGAGAATATAAATTTTTAATTGGGAATAGGAAGAGACAAGTGTCTGCTCTTTTGTCAAACGTACCATTGAAAAGTCACAAAATTGAAAAGACAAAATACAGAACCAATATGGTTATCGATTTCGCGGATTCTGCTGTAAACCAGACTTCAAAACACAGAAGTGAACATACCATAGAGATCAGCATGATGAGACGATCAAAATGGTATACAGACATCAATGGTACGATCATCATATCAAAAGTCGATAATCAGTACCGAAAATACTGCAACATGCCGAAAATAAGATAAACAGAGCAATAGCAGTCCAAATTGGAAGAAACGAAATATAACGTCTCACTCAAAAGATGATTTACAAATTTATTGTACAAAATATTCAGGTTTAGAAAACATTTTATTACTATCAATTTCAACTGATTTAAATTGAAATAAAATTACACAATAAAATAAACTTCCATATTGTCAGATGAAAATTTAGCATTTGCTATGTTAAAATAGAAGCATTTCAAATATTAAATTTTTATTTCAAAATTTTATTGTTTAAAATTTCTCAAAAATTCAATTAATTAAATTAATAAAACCACTAAAATTTTTGGGTCGTTACATGTATAGACTACGACATTATATAAAATGTGTTAAAAGGGATATGTGTAACACCTTAACGCTATTTTTATACTTTACTATAGAAATATTACAGTAGCGTATTGTACAACATAGTAGATAGTTTAACGGATCCTTATGAGATGTAAATCTCGAACATCTCTTAAGTTATTGCACTCACATTAGATACTGGATAGGATATGTCAAACCCCGTAAATATATCTGATATCGTCACACTCATATTTACTGTTGATTTAACTTGCATAAGATCTTTTAATTCTGCCTCGAGTGTTTTGTCTTTTCAATTCGCTCGTGTCAGCCTGAGCATTTCAGGGTTGAAGACTTATTTCTAGAGGACGATAACGAAGATTTGTACTATTATTATTTATTATATTTATTACACTGCATCATATTGTTCCACTGCATTTATTTATTATTTGTCCTTGCTTTATATAACTCTGATTTTTTGTTGTAAAGAATAATCAAATGTATTTATAAAAACAGCTTCATAAACTGTTATTTGATTATTATATTTTACCATTCTGTCATGAGATTCTATATTTGTTTTTTTCTTTCTTTCTCTGCTTTTTCTCATTTACCCCAATTACAATCTGCCTTTTTGTATGGTTTGAGTTGGACGTGTGTGGTTGATTGTCGATTTTAAACTGTCCAAAAAGTCAGGTCCTTACAGTTGATAACTAAGCTTTGGTTTAGCGACAACCTTAGCTTTATGGGGTCTAATTCATATAAAATAGGATAGTAATACCTGGAATAAGTCACTGAGTGTATATATGAGAAAGCGTATTTGTTAGAGGTATAAAAGGTTTTTGTATTGTGTTAGTTTCTTCCGTTTTGTATTTATGAATTTTGGTCGGTGCATAGGACGCTATGACATCGATAGGGATTTCTAAACACTAAATGGGACAGACCGACCCAATTTTGTTTTGAAATATAGATAAATGAAATAATTTTGCCTGTTATATATTGTGACGCCCCACCTCTATACCCACGCTAGCCAAGAACACTCCGGAGAAGTGCTGTCAACTAGCACGGAGAATAAGGCTGTTGAGGAGCGACCATCCATGTAATTGCTTATCACACGGTGGCTATAAATAATCTTCGGAAACAAACATAGAAATAATCATATCACAAATCAGTCACAGATATCCATATCACAAAGGCGGAAGAAGATATGAATATATAACTAACACATGAAAGTGTACATCAGAGTAGTGGTCAATAAGATCCACGATAATACAAAAGAATAGCAACACGTGCTATACAAAAGAATACAACTATGAGTCTATATCTCAAGTGTATACAACAAAAACTGCTAATCTAAACAGTTAGCCAAAAGTCAGAGTGATGAATCCCTGGGAAGAAGTCAAGCAGAAGCACCTGTAACATCTCGGTCTGATCCGAGTATTATTTAAGAAAATAATAAACGGATCAGTCTAGCTATAAATATCAGATGACATGATATAACATAAAAGATATGGCATAAACATAAACATCCATAACGACATACCACTATAAGTATGTAAATAATGATCAACAGAAGATCAATCAATAAGAGATAATCAATATCACAAGAATCTTCTCAAAGATTCGAAGGGGGCATCATACCCTAAACTTGTACTCATAACAAGTCAATGACATAAATTCCAGAAATCAACACGAGAAATCCAGAAATCATAAAAAGGGAAAGAGGCCTATCACATGACGGTCCGAAGACCATGGGGAGCTACCCCACATGTGTGAGTGGAATCACACAGAATGAGGTCAAGACTAACCAAAAAGCAGAAAGGTATGTGTGAATGGAATCACACAAGTGGTGTCTAGTCTAACCTTGCAATGAAAGAGACATCGCGCAATTGCTAGTCTAATTCATAAAGCGATCATCAAGATCAACGAGAAGTGTCAATTACACTAAGCTAGTAAATATAGAAGTTTAGCTTCATGTCCCATAACCACTTGCTTAACTTAAATATTTACGAACAAACTGTAAATCTTCACTAATAAAATTGTCACAAGAGGTTCAATCGAACAAGTCCAAGAATTAACCGACGAAGTGAACGCAAGCGTTTCATACCACTTGTTTTACTAAGTCGTTTAATTAGATTTCTCATCCGAGTGAGGTAAAGGCTTGTATATACTAATAGATTGGAAAACGGTTTAAGAAAAGAGCTTTGTTATTAAAAATAGAGTTGAAATTGTTTGTTAAAAGAGTTTTGATATTTACTACTAGTATTGAAACCTTTATATTATAAAGTGACAAAACACATAAGCAAGTGTAGAAACAATCAGTCACAAAGATCGCATACGGAGATGCGAATAAAATCCAAGAAAATCAGCTCAATATTTTTCAGATAAGATCCCCTACGGAGGGGGGGTGGCAACCCCCCAAGGTGGGGGTGCGGGGGCAACGCCACCGCTTACGGGGTTCGACCTGCCCGGTCAGGTCGCGGGGGTCCAGGGGGCAGCGCCCCCGGCGGGGTGCGGGGCAGCGCCCCGACCAAAACGGTACGACCTAGTGAAGACGAAATGAGGTCTAACGACCTAAGGGGAATAGGGTCGAGCGACCTAATGGTTGCGACCTAGGGGTCTAAGGAGTCAAGCGACCTAACTGGAGCAACTCTATGGTCATGCGACCTAACTGAAATGGCCAAGCGACCTAACAATAGCACAGGTCAAGCGACCTAACGTTTTAAAGCCGAGCGACCTAATTAAACTCACGACTTAATGGTGTGAAAGGCGTGCGACCTAATGTGTTACGACCTAAGGGTCGAGCGACTTAGTGGAACAAGGTCATACGACCTAATACTTGTAGTAGGGTTGGGCGACCTAATGGAGTAAACGGTCGAGCGACCTAACAGGTTATAGGTCATGCGACCTAGTGGGTTAACGGCCTAATGACCTAACGACCTAAAAACCCGCGACCTAAGGGTCGAACGACCTAAATGGTCCAGCGACCTAGCACTAAACAAGGCCGAGCGACCTAATGGTACCCGCGACCTAGAGGTCAAGCGACCAAGGGATGAAATGGCCAGAGGATATAGGCGAGCGACCTACGACCCACCTACCCACGACCTACGACCTAAGCTCAAACGCGAGCTGCGAGCTACGAGCTAGCGACCTAGCGAAGTGAGAGAGACCGAGCGACCTACGACCTAAGGTCCATACGACCTATGGCCTAACACCGAACAAGCATTTAGATGGCCCAGCGACCTATGGTACTAACTCGCGAGCGACCTAAGTCCTAGGTCGTGAGCGACCTAACTGCGAGTGAGCAAAAATGGCCAGAGCCAAAGCAGAGCGACCTAACGGCCATACGACCTACGACCTAAGGTCCTGAGCGACCTAACTCCGAAAACACGAAAATGGCCAGAACGACCTAGGGGTTAACTCGTACGCGACCTACGACCTAAGGTCCACACGACCTAACTCCGAGCGAGCTAAAAACGGCCAGAACGACCTAAATGCAGAAATTTCTCCCAAACACCAAAAATCGGAGTTTTTCGCCAATCCAATCCAAACCAAAAGCAAATATGCATACTAAAGTGATAGGGAATCATTCCCAACAGTCCAATATAGTTATAGACTAGAATTGTGAGATAAAAATCTCACCTTTGCACTAAAATTTATGAAGATGAAGCTTGAAAGCAAGGAGAAGCAATCCAAAGCTTGAATCCAATATGTTCTACTTGAATTTGGAGTTGAATGATGGAGTTGCAATTGAATTTGAGCTTGGAGTTTTAATTTCCCATTCTCTTCACCATTAATGCTAAAGCTTGAGTTAGTTAGGAAATTTATGAAGAGTGAGGAGAAGAGGGTTGGAACTTGGGCTTAATAGGCTAAACTAACCCAAAGTCCAAAGCGGGAAAAGTTAGTGAAATTTCACTAACTCCAAACCTATCGATGTTTATACTTAAAAGTTGTAAATGACATTTCGAACTCAATGGAAGTGGTCTCGAGTCCTAATTTGACCGTTTGCAAAAAGTAGTTTTTCGGACCAAAATCCGATTAACGATTTAATATTTAAATAAAAATATTTAAATGTAAACTCGATAAATATGCGGGTTGTTACATATATTTTGTATATAAAATAATAAATTTTGTCGTTGATTTTTATATATTTTTTTGTTAGGTAGTGCAATTTTATGAATATTGACTGAAAATAAGATTTATAAATAAAATGAATATAATTTGGAATTTGAGAACTTAAGTTTTGGGATTAAAAGTTTCTTTCGAAAGATTTTGGAATATAATATTAATATTATTTGGAAGTATTTTTTGATATAAATATTTCAAGTTGATTTGAAAGAAACGTTTTAAAAGAAAATTGAAAGAAATAAGTTCTATACTTCCTTCTCTGTCGTTGGAAAATAATATCGGTGATGAGTGCACAAATCATCAACGTTCATTTTTGAGTTTCAAAGTGGGAAGACCATTGTAGCTGTTTTATTGCACAATTTTTCTGATAAATTAATCTTAATTTTGAATTCCAAATATGATTTGATATATATAAAAGATATGATTGTATATTTTATTTTAAAATAATTGAAATGAAACTCGGTTGTTTAGTTCTTAAGTTTATGTAAATTAGAAATTTGAAATTAGTGTAATGAATGGAATTTTGACTATATTAATAATTAGAAACTTCTAAAATGAAAATATGAAATTTGATGTTAAAATGATAATGAAATATATAAGAAACTAAAACTTTGTAAACTGTAAATAAAAAGGAAATGAAAATAAGAAATGGAAACAATTGAACATTTTGTTAATGAAATAAATATGGTAACTTATGTAACTTTCTATTGCATTCTAAAAGACATTTATATATATAAATTTTCAAAATGTAAAAGTTGTCAGGTTAAAGAGAATATGTAATAGAATCTTATACAAGTTAAACTTGGAAAAATGAAGTGTCCAATGGGATTGCTTCTATAAATAAGAAACTCTAATGTTATAAATTTATAACTAAAGAAAATAGTTTGAAATGCTACAAATTAATTGTTACAGAAGTGAATAATGTAAGAAAAATGATTATAAACTTAAATTGACATTTTAAGTTATTTAAAAAGCAGATTGAATAGTAAAAGTTGAACACTGTGAGTAAATAATTATGAACTGGAATTAATATTGAAGCCATTTATAATCAAAATGAGTATTCTATTAATTGAATGATTATAACTTCAGAGAACATTGCAAATGATTTAGAAAGGGAGTTAACATTCAATAATATTATGTATGGAAGAATGAATATAAAAAAGAAACAATCTATAAATGGTGAATTGGATTGTAAATAAACTTACCTAATAATGTATATTCCAATAATTGAAATAAAAATAACTTATTTAAGCAATCAATGTAAAGTGATAAAATGGAAGGAAATGGAACTGTATGGATAAAGGAGAAATGAACTTCTGTAAGTAATAAGAATGTAATTAATGAAAATAACATTATATGAATGAGAAAAGAAAAGTAAATAATGGAAATAAAAAAAGAAAAATCAAGCTAAATTGTAAATGTGAAGAAAACTAAAATAAAATATATACAATACTTCAATAATGAAATCATTTATGATCCAAATAATTTAAATGGAAATAACGTATGTAAACAATGAATGTAAGTAATGAAAAGAAAAGTGGCATTGTATAAATGAATAAAAAATGAATTTTGTAAGTGGTAAATGAAAAGTAACTAAACAAGCATTATATGCACAAATGAAAATGAACAGTAAATAATGTGGGAAGAAAAAAGAGTAATGAGAATAAAACATAAATATTATTTGAAAATGTGTTGAATACTTTGTTTATTTGGCTTATGGATTGGTTGGAAAGGGATATTTCTATTTTGTATAGAGATGTATAAATAATCTATAAAGTTATCTATGACCGTTGAGTTATGGTTTACTTCATAGTTATTTATCGTTTTATATGATTAGAAGTTCTGAACCCGAACAAACCATTTGTTGTTGGTTGCTATGGATGTAAAATTGATATTTTGACTGTATGTGATGATTGAATGATTTGTTGTATGAAATCGTTGCTATATTGTGATGTTTTGTTTTTATTAATTGAAACAACTTAAGTATTTACTCTTTTACTTAATTATTAACTGTTTTGGGTTATATAAGTGAAATGCAGGTTATGGAAGTAATTGCTACTGTTTTTGGTTTCATAAAATAAGATTGTCTGCCCGACAAATAGGTACGTTTTTGGATTATGGTTTTATAGCGATATTATATTGTTTTTCCTATGGTTCGAGACATTTTATTTCGAAAAATATGATATATACTATTTTTATTTTTATTATTATTCTCCCCAGACCTCTCCGTACAAATGAGACTCTGTCGAAATTTTTCGTAAATTTTGGACTTAGAAAATTTTGTGAAACGTTTTCAAACTTCTATTAACTTGAATATAAAAGAATTTAATTATTATAAACTGATATATTTATTTAAAAGTATTTAATTATGTAAAGTAATTGTTTATAAATTTAACATTTCGAATAAGATATATTGATTAATTAGTTTCTTCTATTCCCTTCTTTTTCCTTTTCGAGGATGAAAAGTTTTGGGTGGGGGAAAGTGTAATTATCTGTAAAATTTCGATAATTAAAATAGTTAACTTAGTAAGGTTTTATAATTTAACATTGGGAGAAATAAAAAAAATTTGTGGTTTAATAATAAAAATATAACTGGAATGAAATGTAATAGTATTAAATTAAGGTAATTAATACCTACTTAAAATGAAATTCCAATTTATTGAAATGATTCAAGAGTTATAAATGGTTATGGATTTTAAATTAATTATAAAATATGTACGTTGATTTATAATTTGATTTAGAGAGTAATTGACAATTTAAATGTTGATTAATTAATGAAATAATGTGTAATATATTGTAATTGGATAGAATTAGTATAGTGCAGGTTATTGTAACATTTTCTTGTAAATAATAAACCTAGAAATATTATTAAATGTAGAAATGGTGATAATTGTAATTTGTTACCGGTTTAATAAATTAATAACAAATAAAGGTAATAAATGTTACATTAATGTGAATTAAGACAATAACTGCAAATTTGGAATGTTATGAAATGTACAGAAATGTCAATTACACTCGTAAGGCAACAAATTTATTTAATAGTAAAAATGAAACCAAGATAAATGAAGTTGTTGGCATTTTAAATTATAATTAACGTCAAAATCAACAAAGGTTCAATATTTTGGAATACTACAACTAATGCAGTAAAAGATGGAAATTGTAGCATATTGATGTACTAAAATATAAACCAATGTTAACTAGGCCTATGGAATAATGATTGATTGAATAAAAAGGTTAAAACCAACTTTAATCAATTTATTGAAATTTAAAATTATAATTAATTGGATTTAACTACAGTTGAAATTGAACATTGTAAAATTATGTAATAACCAACACTGAAATTTTATGTAAACTTGTTTTAAATTATTGTAAAAGTCTAAGTAACCAAAAATGATAAAATTTGTTAGTTTACAAATATTAAATTAAAAGGTGATTAATTAATTTAATATTAATTTAGTTAACGAATGTAAAAATAACCACTTTGGCCACTATATCAGATTTCGTCAAAACAAATTTCATTGGATCCGTAACGGTAAATTTTTGTAAGGTTTCAAGTTTCGTAGCATTCGAACTTGTCGTTTGATCATATGGACTCGAAACGCCCAAAAATAAATTTAGTTGAAATTAATTTGAAATAAGCCGATTTTAAGCTAATTTCTTCATACTATGGAATTAGGACCTGAAACATATTCCATTGTGTTTAAAATTATTGAAAACATCTACTTTGGTATATGGGATGACTCATTTTCCTTCCGAAGACAGAATGGGCTTTTCCGGTCGTTTATCGTTCAACTTTCAAATCAATCTAGTCCGTTCATTTCTATTTCTGATCCGCCTATATATAACCCATTATTAAACCTAGCTATTTCTTATTCCTTTTGTCTGTATGTACAATTCTATCTGTTTCTTCCTTTCCAATGGCAGACAAACCAAACCAATTCCAAATTCTATCTGCTTCTCCATTTCCAATGTTGAAATTGAAATTGATTTAATGAATTGTTTAAAGGATTTAAATTGAAATTTCAAAGCTAAAGTGTTGAAGATAAATGATTTTCTTGGAATTGAGTTATGAGATTGTTTGCATATAACTTTGAAATCTATTTTTTATCGAATTAAACTATTTTCGCTTTAAATAATTTTAAATCTAATTATATCAAATTTAAATCTATGCAAAACTATTTTTTTCTATTTAAACTATTTTAAATCTATCTTAAACTATTTTTAAAACTATTAAAACTATTTATGACTACCTAAACTATTTTCTAAAATTCCAGACTGTGTAAAGCTAAAGTATTTATATTTAAATCCTTAATGATTATACAACCAAAGTTGAAGTTTTGGAACTCATACCTTTTGTGAAATGACCTATTTGAGTAAATATGATTTTGGAAATGAATGTGATTTTTAGAGTGAATATGAATTGAAAATGATATGGTTTTGAGAACATGATTTTTTGATATCAATTGTGAATTGACTTTTGAAATGTAAAAGAACCATCTGGGGTGGAATAAGCATTTGGTTGTTAAAGAGAGCGGGATCGGATATTGTCATACTCTCTACCAATATCGGAAACCACTTTTACAACCGTGTATGTGGTGGGGATTCCAGAAACGAAGTAGGATGGTTTGGTGTTTGTAACGATCCAAAAATTTTAACGGATTTTAACGTAATTAACTGAAACTTGGCGAAATTTAAAACTATAAAATTTTACAATGAAAGTTTGATACTTGGAATACGTCAATTTTAACATAACAGCTGATAAAATTTCACTGGTAAATATGAATGTTAGTTCTATTGTGTAAATTTCAATTTCAATTTAAATCGGTTAAATCGATGTAAATTAAATATTTTAAAAATCTGAATATTTTTTCATAATAAAAATGTAAACTATTTTCTAAGTGAGACGTCATAATTTGTTTCGTCAAATTCGAACTTCTCTAGCCCCGTTTATATTATTTCCGACGAATTTACATCAGTTTGACAGCGAAATATCGACTTTTAATAGGATAGTCGTATCATTGAAATCTATGTGATGTTTTATTCGTCTTGTCGTGCTGATCTCCGTAGTATATTCGTTTATGTGTCTCGGTGTCTGGTACGTGGCGAAATCGCGAAACGGACAACCGTATCGGTGCCCCTATTTGAACCTTTTTGGATTCCTTCCCTTTCGTTATCCATTGTGCAAACGTATAGCCACTAGCTTTTTAATATTTCCTAGAATTCAACTTACCCGACCCTTGCTATTTCCACATTTTCAATTTATTTTGCTACTTTATTTACATTTACAATTCACTTCCTTTCGTTCATTCACTCTGCATATACTCTCTTTCTTTTCAGTGATTCGTTTGCTTTTGAGAAAAATTGTATAACATATATAATTGTTCGCATATATTATCTTGATCCCTTACCTTCTCCTTTATGGTCGCCATCTTCTCGAGCCTCCACCTCACCAAATCTCCCACAGTCAAAGCACCCAAAGCCATCACCACCTTTGCCATCCTTTTTCACCGCAGGCACCTCCTTCCCCTCCCATTGCTTCCCCTGGAAACCATCATGCCGCCATCTAGCCTTGTCAAGGCATCAACAACCATATACAGGCCTTCATATTCACATATAGCACCGAACAGCCGATCCCTAGAACTTGGCCACCCATGCCTTAACACCCGACCATGCTAGCTTCACCACTGCCACCATCCTCCCCCTAACCTCACGTGCCCCATTCCTTAGCCCAGTCGAGCATCCAAGCTTCCCCCTGCAAGTGCCGAACTCCACCATGTCACCCACCTTCAGCCGAAAGCAGCTTCCCCTCCTCCTTGCATTCTCCTTCCTCTTTGAAGAAATAAGGTATATGTATATATGAGTTCTGTTTTTATATATAAAGTATATAAGTTGTTATTATATGTTGTACATATATTAGTTTGTTAAGTATATAAGATCTATTTGAGTTCTTTATGGGTTGCTTATATACGTTGATGAGAAATAAGTGTTTTGAGATTTGATATTTTTAAAGAATTTTATTTTATGAGCTTTTGTGTCAAAGATGATATATAAGTTTTATTCTAAATTTTAAGATGTACTTAATCTATATATTAGTTATAACATCCCAGATTATGTATAAGTGTTTGTTTATATAAAGTATAAGTTTATATATGGGTTTAGTTTATATTTTATTACATATATAGTTTGTATATACACTACTTATAGTTGATCTATTAGTTATAATATAAAGGTAGTATTATATATATTTTCACAGTATATATATATAAGCTATATTATATTACATAAGTCTACTTAATATATGTTACATTATTATATATAGCATAATGTTGGTTCTCTTATATTTGACCATATATATTGATAACAATGTTGATATATTGATGTTTAAGGGGTGTGTGTGTATTTGTTTTTCAAATAATGGTTCATAGCTTGAAACATATAATTGTTTATAAGTTTATGTTTATCTGCATACAAGCATTTGTTGTTTGTATATAAATACTTATAGTAGGTACTATAAGTGGAAATATATTAGTTTAAGAAATTGATTTGCGTGTAGTACACACACATACACACATATATATTTCAGGTTGTGTAAATATTGACTTTTATGATATATATTGTTTTGAAGTATAATATGTATGTAAACATATACGTTTATGTATATTAGTTTACATATACAAGTATACATTAGTTTGGTTTTCAAATTTATATATGGAGACTTTGTTTTATGTGTTTGAATTAAATATTAATTTGAAAATATATGTTTAAATTTATTTTTGAATGTGTGTATATATATATAACTTATATTTTGTTTCTTCGATCTCTTGCTCATCTTGACTTACACTTTCCCAATATCAAACTTGTCGCAGAAACTTCTAGCATGTCGTGTCCCGTGTCATGCCTATGTCCATGTGCGTATTTGTATCAATCGCTTCTCATTTTTTTTTTCTAACCTCGAAAGGTGAGCATTCACTCATGATTAACATTCTTATATTTAGTAAATTGAATTTCACTTGAAATGATAATTGAAATATGTTGTTAAATTAGAATTGCTAGTTATTTAATTGTTAAAAGTGATATGTCATTATCTGCAATTGTTCACCTATGACATATGACACCATAGCCTGTTGTATATATTTTATTTAATTTATCACTGATGATATATACATGTTATTGATACGTTATATATTATCATATTTCTTCTCACTCTACAAGTTATTTGTTAATTTAGAATTCCCTATGGGGTTGAAATGATACATACCCGAACGATCTTGTAGAATAAGGGAAAATTGTTATGTGTTGAAATGATAAACCCAAGTGATTTTCATTGTTTTTAATTTTTGGGATTGTGGATTGAAATAATATATACCTGTAGACATTTAAATGCAAACTGAAATGATAAATATCCGTATCATTTCACCGTAGGATAGAAAATTATATACGGACACCGTTGGTCTATATTTTGGAAAATGATTTGCAAAGTTTTGAAAGAAAATATATGGTTTTAATAAATATTATTTTAAAATATAATATATAGGCTATTTATATATATATGTATATAGTATAGATTTTTAAAATAATATGTTTTGGAAATCTTAATTTATAAGGCAGTTTTGAAAATAAAACTTTTAAGATTTTACTTATAATTTTATTATTCTAAAAATATATAAAAATAGGTTTCACATAAAATAAACTTAATAATATGATTTAATTTAGTAAATTTAAATTTAATTAGTATATAATATGTTTAGGTATTTATTTAAATTTAATAATTTAAAAATAGATTTTTATAACTTTAATAATAAAGGATGGGAAGATAAATTCATGTTGACTTGGAATTTGAACAGGTGAATAATCAAATTTAAATAAAAATTTATTTGAACTTATTGATTTTGAGATTTTGGAAATATATGATTTATAACCTGACTTGATAGAAAGTGATTAAGCAAATATTCTGAATTTTATATAAAATTGATATTGAATATTTAATATTGGTTTAAATATATATATATATTGGGATTTAAATAAATTGTTATTGAAATGGTTAAGTGAATACTTTTCAATTTGAATAAAAATTTAAGTTAAATATTGAAATATAAATGGAATTTATATATTGTAAATTTTTAAATATTTAAACTTGAATCTTTGAATTTAAACTGAAATGGTTAAACTAGAATTGATTCAAATTGAATTTTGGAATTTAGATGATTTGAATCGATTTGCGAAATTGGAGGAAACTACTTTTACTATATAAAGTGTTTTTTATATATAACTATTTTAATATATAAATTATTTTAATATATAACGATTTTAATTTATAACTATTTATTATATATACTATTTCCAATATCTAAACTGTTTAAGTCAAAACTGTTATGATTATGAAAGTGCTATGATTTCAAAAGTGTTATGATTATGAAAGTGCTATGAATTTCGAAAGAGTTATGATTTCGAAAGTGTTATAATTTTGAAAATGTTATGATTCTGGAAATGAATATCAATTAAAGTGAAAATGATATCGAATTGATATGGTTTCCAAATGAATATGATATTTTGATATGAAGTATGAATTATTTGAAATGAAATTACCATGGTGTGAAATAAGCATTCGGTTGTTGAAGAGACCGGGATCGGATATTGTCATACTCTCTGCAAATACCAAAAACCACTTTAACAATTATGTACGTGGTGGAGATTCCAAAATGTAGTAGGATGGTTTGGTGACGATTCTATATGGTATTTACGTTGCCCTAACTCCCGTAAGTCAGCTTTATGCGGCTAAAACAGGGGCCACGCTGGGCCAAGTGAGGTCATTTCTCCGATCGGGCACATTCCTTCGATACCATTTTATTGCTATTGTGATTTGATTTGGTGCACCTTTGATTTGAGAGTGTGTCACGAGGTGGATGGTAGTAGCTGCTATGCGTTACCACCAGTCCGGATGCGCAAACGGTATATCTACCCTGGCATTGCCTCAAGTGCCTTGTCGCATTCCCTATCGCGCCTTCTACGAGTTTGTTTTGTACCGTACCTATGTGGTGTCCTCTAGGTAAACCTCCAGTTTATGGAGGAGCGTATGGCATTGTATAGACTACAAGAATATATAAATGTGTTAAATGGGATATGGGTAACGCCTTAACACTATTTTAATATTTTTACCTTACTACGGACATATTATAATAGCGTATGTTACTACATAGTAAATAGTTCCACAGATCCTTAGAGGATGGAAATCCCAACTCTCCTTTTAGTTACTTGTATTTCAGTTGACATTTCACTTGAGTTGAATTTATTAATATAAGAATGTTAATCATGACTCGAGTTTTTTGTGTTTTGCTTTACGCTCGGGTCAGACTGAGTGTCAAAACGTTTGAGACTCACCTTTGGAGCTTGGAGCCTTGTTCGAAGATCTATCTATCCAACTTCCAATTATTTTAGTTTAGTCAATTATGTTCAGACTCGTCTGTTACTTATGTAGTAGGGATTCATTTGTATTTGAGATTCTGTTGTATTTTGTTTCAGACTCTGATGTTTTATAGCAGTTTTGTAACAACCCGCATATTTATCGATTTTATATTTAAATATTTTATTTAAATATTTTTTCGTTAATCGGATATTGGTCCGAAAAGCTACTTTTTGCAAACGGTCAAATTAGGACCCGAGACCACTTCCATTGAGTTCGAAATACCGTTTACAATCTTTTTAAGTATAAACTTTGATATGTTTGGGGTTAGTGAAATTTCACTAACTTTTCCCGCTTTGGACTTTGGGTTGGTTTAGCCTATTAAACCTAAGTTCCAACCCCTTCTCCTCATCTCTTCATAAATTCCTACCTAACTCTAGTTTTAGCATTAATGGTGAGTGGAAAGGGAAATTAAAATTCCAAGCCCAAGTTCATTAGCAAATTCAACATCCAACTCCAAAATCAAAGTAAAGACATTGGATTCATGCTTGTAGTTGCTTCTCTATTGACTTCAAGCTTCTTCTTCATTGAATTTGTGAAAGGTGAGATTATTATCTCACAATTCTAGTCTATAACTATATTGGACTATTGGGAATGATTCCCCATCACTTTAGCATGTACATTTGCATTTGGTTTGGATTGGCGAAAAACTTCAATTTTTAGTGTTTTTGGCGAAAAACTGCAGTTAGGTCGCACTGCATCGGAATTAGGTCGTTCTGGTGGAAAATTCGCCTCGGAGTTAGGTCGCAAGGTCGTAAGTCGTTGGTCGCTCACCTTTAGGTCGTGCCCCTTTAGGTCGCTCGGCCTTGCCTACCTCGTTAGGTCGCGTGACCTTAGGTCATTCCCCTTTAGGTCGTATGACCTTAAGTTGTTCACATGGGTTAGGCCTTTAAACCATTAGGTCGCTCGAATGAGTTAGGTCGTTGGACCTTAGGTCGTTTACCCTTTAGGTCGTGTGTTCCACTAGGTCGCGTGAACCCTTAGGTCGTTGGACCTTATTCCCTCTTAGGTCGACAACCAGTAGGTCGTTTTCCTTGCTTAACTCACGAACACCGTTAGGTCACAACCCTTTAGGTCGCTCGACCTGTGCAACTGTTAGGTCGCGAGTATCCCTTAGGTCGTATGTACCTTAGGTCGCACCTTCTTAGTCGTGTATTACTCCTTAACTCGTTTATATTAGGTCGTGAGTCCCTTAAGTCGCTCGCCTCCGTTAGGTCGCGCATCACCTTAACCCGCTCGGCCTTGCCTTCGTTAAGTCGCGAGACACGTTAGGTCGCGCATCACCCTAACTCGCTCGGCCTTGCCTTCGTTAAGTCGCGTGACACGTTAGGTCGCGCATCACCTTAACTCGCTCGACCTGTTTAGGTCGTTAGGTCGCGAACACCTCTAGGTCGCTCGACCCCTTATACTCGTAGGTCGCTCGATCCTATCATCCCTTAGGTCTTCACTAGGTCGTACCGTTTTGGATGGGGCTCTGCCCCGGACCCCGCCGGAGGCGCTGCCCCCTGGACCCCCGCGACCTGACCGGGCAGGTCAACCCTGTAGCAGGGGTGTTGCCCCCGCACCCCCACCTTGGAGGGTTGCCACCCCCCCGGACCCCCCCTCCGTAGGGGATCTTATATGAAAAACATTCAACAGAACTTGCTTTTTTGAGATGCTGAGTTGACCATTCTTCGAGACAAACTATCTTTGGCTTCTCGGTCGATTTTATGGTATCACGGCCTTGCTAAGATGGCGGGATAACAACTTTAGAAATATGAAGGTTTTAATACTAGTAGTAAATATCAAAACTCTTTTAACAAAATGATTTCAACTCTATTTTCAATAACAAAGCTCTTTTCTTAAACCGTTTTCCAATCTACTAGTATATACAAACATTACTCGGATGATAAATCTAATTAAACGGCTTAGTAAAACAAGTGGTATGAAATGCTTGCGTTCACTTCGTCGGTTAATCCTTGGACTTGTTCGATTGAACCTCTTGTGACAATTTTCTAGTGAAGATTTACAGTTTGTTCGTAAATATTTAAGTTAAGCAAGTGGTTATGGGACACGAAGATAAACTTTTATATTTACTAGCTTAGTGTAATTGACACTTCTTGTTGATCATGACGATCATTTTATGATTTGGACTAGCAATTGTCCGATGTCTCTTTGTTTGCAAGGTTATACTAGACCTCATGGTTGTGATTCCGACTCACACATATCTCTTTGTCCGCAAGGTTAGTCTATACACCATTTGTGTGATTCCACTCACACATACCTTTTTGTTGCGAGGTTAGGCTAGACACCATTTGTGCGATTCCACTCACACATACCTTTTTGCTTTTGGTTAGTCTAGACCTCATCTGGGTGATTCCGACTCACCCATATGGGGTAGCTCCCCATGGTCTTCGGACCGTCATGTGATAGGCCTCTTTCCCTTTTTCTGTGATTTCTGGATTTCTTGTGTTGATTTCTGGAATTTGCGTCATTGACTTGTTATGTGTACAAGTTTAGGGTATGATGCCCTCTTTGGATCTTTGAGAAGATTCTTGTGATATTGATTTATCTCTTAGTGATTGATCTTCTGTTGATCATCATTTGCATACTTATAGTAGTATGTCAGTATGGATATTTTATGTTTATGCCATATCTTTTATTTTATACCATGTCATCTGATATTTATAGCTAGACTGATCCGTTTATTATTTTCTTAAAATAATACTCGGGTCAGACCGAGATGTTACAGGTGCTTCTGCTTGACTTCCTCCCGGGATTTGCTACTCTGACTTTTGGTAACTATTTAGATTAGCAGTTTTTGTTGTATACACTTGAGATATAGACTCATAGTTGTATTCTTTTGTATAGCACGTGTTGCTATTCTTTTGTATTATTGTGGATCTTTTTGACCACTACTCTGATGTACACTTTCATGTGTTAGTTATATATTCATATCTTCTTCCGCCTTTGTGATATGGATGTCTGTGACTGATTTGTGTTATGCTTATTTCTATGTTTGTTTCCGAAGATTATTTATAGCCACCGTGTGATAAGCAATCACATGGATGGTCGCTCCTCAACAGTCTTATTCTCCATGCTAGTTGACAGCACTATACCGTAGTGTTCTTGGCTAGCGTAGGTATAAAGGTGGGGCGTCACAGCTTGGTATCAGAGCCAAACTACGGAACAATGTAGAATAACTTAACAAGGATCATCGTCCTAAGTCCACCTTAGGATTTATGTCTTAGGATTAGTTCGAGTCGTCGTACCGATTCATCCTATATCCTTTATGATTCCTTGTTTTATCTAGCAAGATTGCTTGATTTTCATTAGTGAATAATCTTCTTTTTTCTCTTCTTTGTTTCTTAAGGAAGAGAAATGGTTAGAAATGGTCGTCCCAGAGCTGGACCATCTAGTGCTCCACCCCAAGATGGAGTTTTTATGACTACCCAGCAACTTCTTGACCTTGTCACGAATGCTCAAGCAGCTGGTTCTAATCCGGAACCTACTCACCTTAAATCCGGGTTTGCACGTTTGTGCAATGATTACACCAACCTGGATGGGAAGCCATTTAAAGGTTCTGAAACTATCATCGAGGTCCAGGCTTGGTTGAGGACCTGCGATCGAATCTTCATTCGCATGAATCTCGTCGATCTTCACCGTGTTCAGGTGGCTTCCAGTATGCTCCAAGAGAGAGCATTGGACTGGTATGAACTTCTTATTTCTGAAGTCAACGAAGCGGACCTTACCTGGGAGCAACTCTGGACACGCTTCGAGTTAAAATTTGTACCAGAAGTAGAGAAGGTAACTCTGGCTCGACGCTTTATTGACCTTGTTCAAGGTGAGTCCTCTGTGACTGATTATGTCGCAGCCTTTGAGTCGCTTTTCAAATATGGGGTTGAATACATCAACACCCCATTGAAGAAGAACCAGAGGTTCGTTTATGGCTTAAACAAAAGCCTCAAGAAGCCATTACTTCTAAAGTTAGAAGTTCCTTTCGACCAACTTATAGATATCGCTCTTCGTTTGGAAGAGGTTGATAAAGAAAGTGATGTTTAAGTAGTAGCTTCCAAACCCAACTTCAACAACAAAAAGAGGCCCAGTAAATTCAAAGGCCCTTATCCTAACAAAAAGGGTAAGCATGCAACCCCTGCGGCAAAGTCTCCTTCTCCTAGTGGTGCGAAATGCTTCAACTTTGGATCTGGGGATCATTTTGCGAATAAGTGCTCTAAGCCCAAATCTTGTCGCTATTGTAAGAGCCCGGATCATTACATACATCAATGCCTCAAACGTGAAGGGAAGAAGGAGGGAAAGTTAAACGTGGCTCAAGCCCCTGGCAACACATCTCATAGCCAAGGTATTTCTCATTCCATTCTTGATGGTATTATTTTATTTCATGATCAACCTATTAGAGTTCTCTTTGATACGGGTGCATCCCATTCTTTTATATCAAAGGAACTTGTCGACACTTTCTCTTTAAATGTCGATGCTTTAATGACTTCCTTGAGAATTGCGAATCCTGTTGGTGGATCCGCAACTCTTAGTTTGCTTTTTAAAAATGTGGAGATTATTTTATGTGATTTTTCATTCCTAGCCAATTTGCATGTTATGCGTTACCTAGGCTTTGGAATGATTTTGGGAATGGATTGGATTAATCGTTATGAAGCTCATATCCTATGTCCTGAGCGGACTATTTATCTCCGACATCCGCAATCTGTAAATCAGATTTCTATTATTCTTAAAGATTCGAATTCTGCGTTGACTACATCTTTATATTCTTTAAATCCTCATGATGATGATGATGATGATGATGAGGAAGATGTCATTTCTCGAATTCATGTCGTTTGTGAATTTTCCGACATATTTGAGCCCGTTTTAGGTTTACCACCTAAACGAGCAATTGAGTTCAGAATTAATCTTACCCCTAAAGCTCAACCTATTACTCGTCCTCCTTATCGCATGTATAATAAGGAAAATGAGGAGATGCGCAAACAATTATCTGAATTGGAGACGAAGCAATTTATTCGCTCTAGCTCCTCGCCTTGGGGAGCTTCGGCTATTTTCGTGAAGAAATCCGATGGTACGCTTAGGCTTTGCGTTGACTATCGCAAGCTTAACGATCTGACTATTAAAAATAAATATCCTTTACCTCGGATTGACGATCTGTTTGATCAGTTTAGCGGAGCTAGGCTCTTTTCACAGTTGGACTTGGCTACCGGTTTTCATCAGCTTCGTATTGCTGAGGATAGTATTCCTTTAACATCGTTCCGTACTCGTTATGGATCTTATGAATGGCTTGTTATGCCATTTGGTTTAACGAATGCTCCGGCTTACTTCGTTGACCTCATGAATCGAGTTTTCAAGGCTTTCCTCGATCGGTTTGTTCTCATCTTCATTGATGATATCCTTGTGTATTCTAAAACTGAGGAGGAGCATGAAAAGCATCTTCGGACTGTATTGGAAACTCTTAGGAGTAATCAATTAAAGGCGAAATTTTCTAAATGCCAATTTTGGCAATCTCATGTGAAGTTTCTCGGTCATATTATTTCCGAATCTGGAATTTCCGTGGATCCTTCAAAGATTGAAGCGATTCAAGATTGGAGGAGACCGGAGAGTGTGACAGAGATTCGTAGTTTTCTTGGATTGGCGGGTTATTACCGTCGTTTCATTAAAGACTTTTCCAATATTGCCGTGCCTCTTACTGGCTTGACTAAGAAGGGAGTTAAATACATTTGGTCGGACAAATGTGAAGCCTCTTTTCAGAAATTGAAAGAACTCCTTTCCGATGCTCCTATTCTTATTATTCCCGAGGGGAATCAAGATTTTGTTGTTTATACTGATGCTAGTCACATTGGTTTGGGTGTCGTTCTTATGCAAAAAGAACGTGTTATTGCTTATGCTTCTAGGCAATTGAAGCCGACCGAGACTAGATACGCCACACATGATTTAGAACTCGCGGCTATTGTTTTCACCCTTCGAATTTGGTGTTTTTATCTATTAGGAGAGAAATTTATTCTTTACACGGATCATAAGTCTTTGAAATATTTATTTTCTCAAAAGGAACTTAATTTGCGTCAACAGCATTGGCTTGAGTTCCTTGCACCTTATGATCTTGATATTCTTAATACCCCTGGTAAGGGTAGTCGTGTCGCCGATGCTCTTAGTCGTAAACAACAAGCAGTTGTTTCTATGATGATATCCGAATGGAACGATCTCGAGATTATTTCCACTTGTGAGATTCGAGAGCGCGTATCTGATTTATGCTCATCACTTGTTTTATGTAACCTTGAGGCTCATCCTTCTCTTTTAGACCGCATTCTTGAAGCTCAAGGGCTAGATCCTGAATTGGCTCTTCTTGGCCAAAATATTAAGGATAAAATTGATATTGAAGGTTTGAAAGACTTTGATATTGATTCTCGTGCGGCATTCGAAAATTTGGTAGACTTATCGCACCAAATATTGGTGATCTTCGTAAAGATATTTTAGAAGATTCCCATTGTTCTAAATTCACCATTCATCCCGGTAGTAGTAAAATGTACGCTGATATGAAGCGACTTTATTATTGGGAGGGAATGAAATCTGATATTGCTAACTTTGTTAAGTGTTGCATGACTTTCCAACTTGTCAAGGCCGAATATCAAAGGCCTGGTGGGTTATTGCAACCTTTAGAAATTCCAATTTGGAAGTGGGACCAAATTTCCATGGATTTTATAGATGGCCTTCCCCGTTATCGTTCGGGTCATGATAGCTTATGGGTGATCATTGATAAACTTAATAAATCTGCCCATTTTATTCCCGTTCGATCTAACCGAACCGTTCCTCTTTTGGCCAAACTTTTTATCAAAGAAATTGTTAAATTGCATGGAGTTCCTACTTCTATTGTTAGCGATCGAGATCCATTGTTTACTAGTGCATTTTGGAAGAGTCTTCAAAAAGCTTTAGGAACGAAGCTTAATTTTAGCACTACTTATCACCCCCAGTCCGATGGAAAAACCGAGCGTGTGAATCAAACTCTTGAAGATCTTCTGCGAGCTTGTGTGCTTGATTTTGGTGCAAGTTGGGAAGATCATATTTCACTTGTCGAATTTTCCTATAATAATAGCTTCCAATCTAGTATTGGTATGGCACCTTTCGAGGCACTCTACAGAAGGCCATGCCGATCTCCTTCTTGTTGGTTTGAGGCCGATGAGAGGCTGGTTTTAGGTCCAGACTTCATTCGTGATTCCACAGAAAAGATTGAACTTATTTGACATAGGATGAAAGAAGCCCAGAGTAGACAAAAATCCTATGGCGATAATCGAAGAAGGAAATTAGAATTTTCTGTTGGAGATCTTGTTTTTATTCG
Source organism: Allium cepa (assembly GCA_030765085.1). Classification (NCBI taxonomy): domain Eukaryota; kingdom Viridiplantae; phylum Streptophyta; class Magnoliopsida; order Asparagales; family Amaryllidaceae; genus Allium; species Allium cepa. The sequence continues at coordinate 196,794,471 of CM060938.1, forward strand.
TGTTTCACCTATGAAAGGTGTTGTACGTTTCAGTCGGTCGGGAAAGTTAGCGCCTCGATTTATTGGGTCATTTCCTATCACTGAACGTATTGGTTCCATGACTTATGGCCTTTCATTACCAGCTCAGTTTTCTGCCATGCATGACGTGTTTCATGCTTCTCAATTACGGAAATGCCTTCGAGATTCCGATTCTATTCTTGAGCCTGGTATTGTGGAAGAAATTGAAGTTTCGCCAAATTTAACTTACGAGCAGCATCCTATTCGAATTATTGCTACGGAGGTCAAACGACTTCGAAATAAAGATGTTCCCCTTGTGAAGGTTCAATGGTCCTCAAATCCTAAGGATTACTCTTGGGAATCCAGAGAATTCATCGAGCGAACACATCCGGACTTGCTTACTCCTGCTCTTTGAGGTGAACTTCATATTTCAAATTTCTTTTGTGTTAATATGCTTCTATGGTTGTTACTTTTTATTTCCGTCTTATATATTGCGAGGACGCAATTTCTTTAAGGAGGGGAGTCTGTAACAACCTGCATATCTATCGATTTTATATTTAAATATTTTGTCGTTAATCGGATATTGGTCTGAAAAGCTACTTTTTGCAAACGGTCAAATTAGGACCCGAGACCACTTCCATTGAGTTCGAAATACCGTTTACAATCTTTTTAAGTATAAACTTTGATCTGTTTGGGGTTAGTGGAATTTCACTAACTTTTCCCACTTTGGACTTTGGGTTGGTTTAGCCTATTAAACCTAAGTTCCAACCCCTTCTCCTCATCTCTTTATAAATTCCTACCTAACTCTAGTTTTAGCATTAATGGTGTGTGGAAAGGGAAATTAAAATTCCAAGCCCAAGTTCATTAGCGAATTCAACATCCAACTCCAAAATCAAAGTAAAGACATTGGATTCATGCTTGTAGTTGCTTCTCTAATGACTTCAAGCTTCTTCTTCATTGAATTTGTGCAAAGGTGAATTTTTATCTCACAATTCTAGTCTATAACTATATTGGACTGTTGGGAATGATTCCCCATCACTTTAGCATGTACATTTGCATTTGGTTTGGATTGGATTGGCGAAAAACTTCAATTTTTATTGTTTTTGGCGAAAAACTGCAGTTAGGTCGCACTGCCTCGGAATTAGGTCGTTCTGGTAGAAAATTCGCCTCGGAGTTAGGTCGTAAGTCGTAGGTCGCTCGCCTTCAGGTCGTGCCCCTTTAGGTCACTCGGCCTTGCCTACCTCATTAGGTCGCGTGACCTTAGGTCATTCCCCTTTAGGTCGTATGACCTTAAGTTGTTCGCATGGGTTAGGCCTTTAAACCATTAGGTCGCTCGAATGAGTTAGGTCGTTGGACCTTAGGTCGTTTACCCTTTACGTCGTGTGAACCCTTAGGTCGTTGGACCTTATTCCCTCTTAGGTCGGCAACCAGTAGGTCGTTTGCCTTGCTTAACTCGCGAACACCGTTAGGTCGCAACCCTTTAGGTCGCTCGACCTGTGCAACTGTTAGGTCACGAGTCTCCCTTAGGTCGTGTGTACCTTAGGTCGCACCTTCTTGGTCGTGTATTACTCCTTAACTCGTTTATATTAGGTCGCAAGTCCCTTAAGTCGCTCACCTCCGTTAGGTCGCGCATCACCCTAACTCGCTCGGCCTTGCCTTCGTTAAGTCGCGTGACACGTTAGGTCGCACATCACCTTAACTCGCTCGACGTTGTTTAGGTCGTTAGGTCGCGAACACCTCAAGGTCGCTCGACCCCTTATACTCGTAGGTCGCTCGATCCTATCCTCCCTTAGGTCTTCACTAGGTCATACCGTTTTGGACGGGGCGCTGCCCCATGGACCCCCGCGACCTGACCGGGCAGGTCGAACCCCGTAGCTGGGGTGCTGCCCCCGCACCCCCACCTTGGGGGGTTGCTGCCACCCCCCACCCCCCCGGACCCCCCCTCCGTAGGGGATCTTATCTGAAAAACATTCAACAGAACTTGCTTTGTTGAGATGCTGAGTTGACCATTCTTTGAGACAAACTCTCTTTGGCTTCTCGGTCGATTTTATGGTATCACGGCCTTGCTAAGAAGGCAGGATAACAACTTTAGAAATATGAAGGTTTCAATACTAGTAGTAAATATCAAAACTCTTTCAACAAAACGTTTTCACCTCTATTTTCAATAACAAAACTCTTTTCTTAAATCATTTTCCAATCTACTAGTATATACAAACCTTTACCTCACTCGGATGAGAAATCTAATTAAACGGCTTAGTAAAACAAGTGGTATGAAACGCTTGCATTCACTTCGTCGGTTAATCCTTGGACTTGTTCGGTTGAACCTCTTGTGACAATTTTCTAGTGAAGATTTATAGTTTGTTCGTAAATATTTAAGTTAAGCAAGTGGTTATGGGACACGAAGATAAACTTTTATATTTACTAGCTTAGTGTAATTGACACTTCTCGTTGATCATGACGATCATTTTATGATTTAGACTAGCAATTGTGCGATGTCTCTTTGTTTGCAAGGTTAAACTAGACCTCATGGGTGTGATTCCGACTCACACATATCTCTTTGTCCGCAAGGTTAGTCTAGACACCATTTGTGTGATTCCACTCACACATACCTTTTTGTTGCGAGGTTAGGCTAGACACCATTTGTGTGATTCCACTTACACATACCTTTTTGCTTTTGGTTAGCCTAGACCTCATGTGGGTGATTCCGACTCACCCATATGGGGTAGCTCCCCATGGTCTTCGGACCATCATGTGATAGGCATCTTTCCCTTTTTCTGTGATTTCTGGATTTCTTGTGTTGATTTCTGGAATTTATGTCATTGACTTGTTATGTGTACAAGTTTAGGGTATGATGCCCTCTTTGGATCTTTGAAAAATTCTTGTGATATTGATTTATCTCTTATTGATTGATCTTCTGTTGATCATCATTTGCATACTTATAGTAGTATGTCAGTATGGATATTTTATGTTTATGCCATATCTTTTATTTTATACCATCTCATCTGATATTTATAGCTAGACTGATCCGTTTATTATTTTCTTAAAATAATACTCGGGTCAGACCGAGATGTTACAGGTGCTTCTGCTTGACTTTTTCCCGGGATTTGCTACTCTGACTTTTGGCTAACTATTTAGATCAGCAGTTTTTGTTGTATACACTTGAGATATAGACTCATAGTTGTATTCTTTTGTATAGTACGTGTTGCTATTCTTTTGTATTATTGTGGATCTTTTTGACCACTACTCTGATGTACACTTTCGTGTGTTAGTTATATATTCATATCTTCTTCCGCCTTTGTGATATGGATGTCTGTGACAGATTTGTGTTATGCTTATTTCTATGTTTGTTTCCGAAGATTATTTATAGCCACCGTGTGATAAGCAATCACATGGATGGTCGCTCCTCAACAGCCTTATTCTCCGTGCTAGTTGACAGCACTACACCGTAGTGTTCTTGGCTAGCGTGGGTATAGAGGTGGAGCGTCACAAGTTTCATGAACTACTATTTATCTATTGCACTGCTTATTATTATAATACTTTGTACCTGCGATTCTGTGATTGATTTTTTTATTGTATATGTTGAGTTTTGTCAAATATAAATTAACAATTTGATATTTTAAGCAATTCAAGTTCGACATGTGCGGATGTGAAAGGTTCGAAGTAGCGGGTCGTTACAGTGTTCGATTCTGTATGAGGTATTTATGTAGCCTTGACTCCCGTGAGTCAGCTTAATGTGACTAAAACAAGAGCCATGCTGGGCCAAGTGGGGTCGCACCTTCGATCGAACATATTTCTTCGATACCATATTATGACGTTGTGATGATTTAGTGGCCACCCCTCGATTTTGATTATGGGAGTGTGTTCCGAGTGGACGGTAGTAGCTGTTATGCATTACCACCAATCCGGATCTGCAATTGGTATATCTACCCTGGCATTTCCTCAAATGTCATGTTCACATGCCCTATCGTGCCTTCTACGAGTTTGTTTTGTGTCGTACCTATGGAGTGCTCCCTGATAGCCTGCCTGCAGGTGGAGTTTATAGTATCTGTATAGACTATGGCATTATATAAAATGTGTTAAGTGGGATATGGTAGCGCCTTTACGCTACATTAATACTTTTCTTTATTGTAGACATATTATAATAGCGTATTGTACTACATAGTAGATAGTTAATGGATCCTTAGGAGATGTAAATCTCGAACATGTCTTAAGTAATTGCACTCACGTTAGACACTGGACAGGAGATGTCAAATCCCGTAAACATATCTGACGCCGTCACACTCATATTTACCGTTGATTTAACTTACATAAGATCTTTTAGTTCTGACCCGAGTGTTTTGTCTTTTCAATTCGCTCAGGTCAGCCAGAGCATTTCAGGGTTGAAGACTTATTTCTGGAGGATGAAGATGAAGATTTGTGCTATTATTATTTATTATATTTATTCCACTACATCATGTTGTTCCGCTGCATTTATTTATTGCTTGTCCTTGTTTTATGTTACTCTGATTTTGTGTTTTAAAGAATAACAAATGTATCTATAAAACAGCTTCATGAACTATTATTTGATTAATATCTTTTTGTCGTTCCGCTACGAGATTTTGTATTTGTTTTTTTCTTTCTCCACTTTTTCTTATTTACCCCAATATCAATCTTCCCTTTCGTATGGTTTGAGTCAGACATGTGTAGTTTATCATCGATTTTAAACTATCCAAAAAGACAAGACGTTACATATCTCTAATTGGAATATAATAGTAAAGTTTAATTTGGATATAATTATAGAGTTTAATATGAAAGAAAATAAATGACTGTATGAATGTAAATTCCAATTGATTGGAATAATAAATGTTAAATAAAGAATAATATTTGTTTATTTATTAAAGAAGAAATCATTTGTTTATTTATTTGAAATGTTGGTAGCTGAAAGATTAATTACAGGAATAAGAAATCAATTATTTAATAGGCAATTAATAACTTTTGATTTGTATAAAACAATTCCATAAATTCGTTGAATTATTATAAAATGGGATTGAATTGTCTCATTTCTCTTTTAAAATTTAACTTAGAAATTAATGGCAATTAATGTGATTGGAACCTTTTAATTAAAAAGAGGGAAGACGTTAATTGTAAACATACATTGAGTCACTTAGGATAGCAATTTGTTACTGTGATGACACACCTTTCTGACCCCCAGGAATAACACTTAATGCATCCACGATATTTATATGTTGTTGCCCAAGCGTCCGAATGACAAGTTGTCAAGGGGAAAATAAAAGAATAGAACAGGACAGAATAGAAAAATCTGTTAAGTGAATAGTTACATATATTACAAAATAATATAATATAAAAGGTCACTCCTTACATGGAGTTAACAACATTACACCAAAGTACTACAACTATCAGACGAGGCAGTTATACACTCTACCAATACACATGTTGATGCAAAATATACATATATAATAGACATAATGGAGGTAGATACATAAAGGAACCTCCTGCTAGTCCATCGATTTCAAAGAGCTCAAAGAAAAATCTGTTACTCTTAAAGTACTCAGATATAATTGAGTGCCTGAGAGTTTAGGGAAAATAAGATGTTTGTGGAAGTGTCCGTATAACGACAATCCTTATATTAACACTTTGAAAATATCATCTCTTTTGGAAATTCTTTTTGTTGATCTCATGCTTGAATTTTTACAGAACAAAAATATGGTTAATTAATCATTTTAACGAAGATGTTTAAAGCTAATTAATCATTTTAATAATGATGTTTTAAAGTTAATTAATCAATTTAATAATGATGATTAAAATTAATCAATCATTTTAAATAATGATGTTTAAGGTTAATTATTCGTTTTAATAATGATGTTTTCTAGTTAATAAAATCATTGTAATAGTGATGTTTAAAATTAATTAATCATATTAGATAATGATGCTTATGGTTAATTATAACGACCTATATTTTCAACCATTTAGAAATATTAAATTTAATATAATTGTTGAATAAAAATGGTTATAAATAAAGATTTTACAATTTATTAGTAGAAATGTTATTAGATGCATGTTATAATCTAAGATGAAATTCTTAAATAACGAATTTCAGTAAGTTAAAAAGTGATAACCCAAATCAATTGAATGTGAAACAATGTTGGGTTGCATATCAACAATAAGATTTGAAATAACAAATGTTAATGTTGTAAAGAATAAAATGAATATTTATCTCTAACTGGAATATAATTGTAAAGTTTAATTTGGATATAATTGTTAAGTTTAATAAGGAAGATAATAAATGTCTGTATGAACGTAAATTCCAATTGACTGGAATAACAAATGCTTAAAAAGAATATGTTTATTAAAGAAGAAAGCATATGTTTATTTATTTGAACTATTGGCAGCTGAAAGATTGATTACAAGAATAAGAAATCAATTATTTACTAAGAAACTAACAACTTTTGGTTTGATACAATAATTCCACGAATACGTTAAATTGCTATAAAAAGGAATTGAATTTTCTCATTTCTCTTTTAAACATTTAACGTAGAAATGGCAATTAATGTGGTTGGAATCTTTTAATTAAAAAGAGGGAAGACATTAGTTGTAAACGTATAGAAATAAGTTTAAATTGGGTGATTTATTTCCTATTAAATCGGTTCATGTTTCAAAATTTAATGTTAGTTTACTACATATATGTTTGTACTAAATATAAACTTATGTTTCAGATCCAATTATATCATAAAAAAAGGATTATTTAGGTTTGAAATCTCATATGGTATTAGATTAAATGTTAATAGGAGATTGTAAAGGGGGTAAAATAAATTTACACTTGACTATTTTCTTTTCAATTAGACTTGATTAGATTTTAATTGCAACATAATTTACCTTTCCATATTCATTCTTCTAATTTACTCTCACATTCATTGCCTCCTTATGTGGATTATTTTCATATCGTTTATTTATGAATATAAACTATAGGTAGTGATAAAGATGTACATATATATATTATACACCTGTTTATATTATGTGACGCCCCACTCCGAGACCCACATTAGCAAAGAGTATTACAAGGTAATATCGTCTACTAATACGGAGAATGGAGCTGGATAGGAGCGACCATCTGTAGCCTTGTCTTAATTATCTACTGAATACGTCGATAAATGTAGCATATTTTTTTTCATATGGATCCACATATCCAATAGATAATACAAAACTATAATGGCTATAGGATCTAACAGAACAAAATATAACAACTCGAATGTAAAACATCATAGAATAGCAGAATGACATACATATATCTAAATACAAATACATCTCCATTACAAATCCAAAATGATAAAACTAAATGGTATGACGACCACTACTCATACACGAGCCCAAAGAATAATATATATCAGAGTGGCAACCCAAAAAGGACTACACAAAAAGCTATAACAAAAAGAGCTAGCAGAATAGAGTCCATGTGGAAGCAGAATAGGCTAAGTCCAAATGTACCTAACCTGAAACACCTTGGTCTGACCCGAGTATAAAATACACGGGTCAGTCTAGAAAAACAATCAGTTAGATAACCTAAATGATAATGAACATGTAAGTTCATAAAGTACCACAATAATTTCCAAAAGCGATAACAAGATCATCTAACAAAGGATGAATCATAACAAGCCTCATATCATCGGTAACTTAAATAAACAAAGGATATGAATATCCCAAATCAAGCCAAAAAAGCAAATAACAAATACCAATAAAGGTAACACAAGTTTCCATAAGGTAATCGCTATGTATCATGTGGTCCAAAGGACCTACTTCGAAAGGCGATATTCTAGGGAATATATAAATATCAAAGAAACAAAAGATGCACGTGCTCAGTACTGTATAAACAAGGATTCACAAGCCCGAAGGCGACAAACCCAAGCATCTCTCGAGCGGTGACGAAGGACCAACTCCAAAAGCGATACTATAGGGTAACAAACCAGAAGGCACAATCCCAAAGCAATAAACTCGAAGGCACAAACCCGAAGGCAACAACCGTAGTGGCGAAGGTTCGGAGGCCCAGTACTGGACACCACTAACTGCAATATATGTCAAAAACCCCTCGGATAGGAACCCGCAAAGGGTTAACGTGTGTCCCATACCACACGCTCGCACTAAATGGTTTACTAACCGTTAGTCAATTCCACACTCAAAGCAGTACAAATTTTACCTCATCTCATCGATAAACCAGACCCGAAGGTCAAAACGATCAAACGAATAGATTAGGAATTAACTGGGAAGATAAACGCATGTGTTCATAGCATGCATTTTATCTAATCACTTAATTCTCCTCCCTCTTTGCTCGAAGTGCAAGATTGTGTGCTTTATATAAAAATTAAGTTGAAGAAAACGGGTTTTAGGAACGTTTCGAAATCGCTTTAGAAGTTGCCTTTGAAATTCTCTTATTATGGAGTATATAAATTTTACATTAAAAAATAATATATAATAATAATTTCAAAAGCCCATTTATTTGAAAAACATTTTTAAAACACATTATAATACCTGTGTATGAAATCCAGAAAGAAATATGAAGGAAACGCCAAAATAACGGAAATTACATGAAGTATTATCCGTTTAGAAAAGCTGCGACTCAATATTCGACAGCAGATTTGAACAAGTTATCATTGTCAAAATGACTTGAAATTCTGCAAAAATGTAGTTCAACATTCCTATTTCAATCTGCAAAAAGAGTCATTAAAATCTAATTTGAAACGAAGAATCTACATCGTTTCAAACTTGGACTAAAAACAAGGTTAAATCGCTGAATTCCAGCAGGCTGCGGGTTCAAGTTCGACAGCAGTTTCGAAATAGCAAACGAACACAGATTTTCATGAGATTTTGCACGAATGTAATTCAACACTCCTACATTCGTCTTCCAAAAGAATCACTCAAACCCGATCTGACACAAATGAGTTATGCTATCTCAAATATTAACTCAGGCCATGTTTGCAACAGTTCAAAAACCAAAATTGTTCAAGCCTGAAACCATCTTGGGTTCAACTTCCACGCATGAAACAGAGGATCAAATGGAATCCGATAGAGCTCAAAATTTGTATGCATATATTAGAAAGGTTTATCTTTCAAACAAAAAAATAATCATGCAATTTGGATAAAATATGAGACAGTTATGATATCTCAAAGTTGAACCCAGACAGTGTTTTCACTATAAAACTCTGGGCAAAATATGGTACAGGTCACAGTTTGGAAGCATATTTATATAAGCCATCTGTGTCGAAATGACCTGAAATTTCGTCTGCTCATAGTATAAAACTTCATCCTTTAGAAAAAAGAATCATGCAATTCTAGTAAGAAACGAAAGAGATATGCTGTCTCAAACATGGACTCAAGCCATGTTTGCAGCAACTCAAAACAAAATGTGCATAGAAAATTTTCAGGTTGTGCATTGATTTTGCCGCGCAGTTTTTAGGCATTAAACGAATATGTTTTGCAATGAAATTTGACATGCATATAGTAAAACATACAGGCTATCAATTGAAAAAAAATCTGGCAGCATTTTGTTGCCGGAATCAAAAGATATAACCATGCAAAGAGACAATCCAAAATAGATTCACAGCAAGAAAACTATCAACAAAAAAATGAGGACAAAAGCCCAAATTTTGATTTTTGAAGCTTTGCTTCAGCTAGAAATTGTGAGTTTATCACTCGCCTTGCTGTTTGAATGCAAACACCTGGATTTCGACTGAAAGATGGATGCTTTTGCTTGAATTTTGACCTCTAGAAACCTATAGAGCAAAAAGAAATAGCATGCGAGAAGAATTTTGCTGTAAATTACAAACCCGTCTCTAAAATTAGGAATTTTGATGAAACTATGAGGTTTGGAATTTGATTACCTTTAGATTACACTCTATTTTGCAAAAGATTTCAGTTTGTTAAATTGATTTGGAGAAATGAGCTTGAAATTGAAATTTTAAGAAGTGGGTTACTAGCTTGTTTTCTTTCAGGAAGAAGAAGAGGAGGGAAAAAAAGAACGTACGGCTCCTCTTTTCTCATATCAGGTAAGTACTAATGGGCCTTGGACTAAAAATTAGAACAAAACCATTTAGCCCAAAGAATAAATTTACCTAAATCAAATGTACACACATATTACAATATATTATAAAATAAAATGCATTTTTCTTCCAGTTTTTATATAGGAAAAATATATTAACCAACATACTTATACAACAAAACATATTCCACCATATAAAAAGATAAATTTATATTTTTAAAACATTTTTATTATTAAAATCCTTTATTTTACCATAATAAACAATTTTCACCAAATAAATGTAAAAGTCTACAATTTTAACTTCTAAAATTCAACAAAAATATTTTTCTTGCTTAGAAAAATAAACTTAACCATTCTAAACTCAAATTTATAATTAAAAATCATTTTTACTACAAATTTTCACCTTTTTATTTAAATAAACAACTCTTAAAAATCAAATACGCCTTTTAAAAATTATTAGAAGTAGTAATTGACAATAATGAATACAATTATTGCAGTTTCTCTAAAAAAAGACTATTTTCCATTTATTATTTACCCAAACAAATAAAATAAAGCTTCAAACTTTATTTTCTCATTTTATTTCCAAAATTTATTGTTTATTCCAAATAAACAATTTAATTTCTCCAATTTTGATTCAAATCACAATATTAAATTACAATTATCATTATAATTCAATATTGACAGGTAATCTCTAAACCAAAGTTGTTACAGACTCCCACTTAACAAAAATACGTCCTCGCAATTCCTAGAGAAGAATTTGTATTCAACTATTTACTTTCATAACTCAAAATGAAAAGAAAATAAGCTTGAGATAAAGAGACATTCTCACCATCACTATGTGAAGGTAGAAAACCAGGGTAGGATTGCTCGATAAACTCTTTGGTTTCCCAAGTGCAGTCATTTGGATTAGTGGACCATTGAACTTTAACAAGCCGCACGTCCTTGTTTAGAAGGCGTTTCACCTCCGAAGCAAGTACGCGAATAGGCTGCTGCACAAGAGATAGGTCTGGTGAGATCTCAAGCTCTTGCAAATCAAGAGAATCGATGAAAGAATCCGACTCTCGAAGACACTTCCAAAGCTGAGGGATGTGAAACACGTCATGAATGCCAGATGGATGAGCTGGAAGTGAAACCCTAAAATCCACAGGGCCAATACGTTCAGCAATAGGAAATGGGCATATAAAGCGAGGAGCCAATGTTCCATTCATACTGAAACGCATAACCCCCTTCAAAGGAGTAACACGAATAAAGACGAGATCACAAATAGAGAACTCGAGAGGCTTCCTACGGTTGTCCGCGTATGATTTCTTGCGGCTCTGTTTCTCTTTCATTTTCAGACGAATAAGATCAATCTTCTCGAAAGAATCACGAACAGAATCTGAGCCAAGAATAAGCTTCTCACGAAATTTAATCCAACAAGAAGGTGATCGATATGGCCTTACATACGAGGCTTCGAAAGGAGACATACCAATACTCGACTGGAAACTATTGTTTGTAGGAGAACTCTAAAAAAGGTAGGAGATCCTTCCAACTACCACTGAAATCTAGAATGCAAGCACGGAGAAGATCCTCGAGAATACGATTCACCCGTTCAGTCTGTCCATCAGACTACGGATGATATGTTGTGCTGAGATTAAGCTTTGTTCCCAAAGCTTGCTGAAGACTCTGCCAGAAATGACTCGTGAATAAAGGGTCACGGTCACAAACAATCGAACTAGGAACACTATGAAGTCTCACGATTTCCTTGATATAAAGCTTGGCCAAATGAGAAGTAGTCCTATTAGACTTAATAGGAATAAAATGAGCAGACTTGGTGAGGAGATCAACAATAACCCAAACAATACGATGACCCGATCTCGAACGAGGTAGGCTATCGATAAAATCCATCAAAATCTGATCCCATTTCCACAATGGAATCGCTAGAGGTTGAAGGAGACCAGAAGGGCGCTGATGTTCGGCTTTGATACGTTGACAAGTCATGCAATTACTCACATAACTCGCCACATCGCGCTTCATGCCTTCCCACTAATAAAGGCGATGCATATCGGCATACATCTTACTACTGACAGGATGAATGATGTACTTAGAACGTGGCCAGTCAACGAGAATATCATGCCTAAGTGCAGAATCAGAAGGCACAATAATACAGTTCTTCTTACGAAAACACCTATGAAAATCAATTTTGAAATGTCACAACGCCTCATCACGGGATTTAGACTCACAAAGCTAAATAAGATAGAACAACTCTGGATCTTCTCGCTTAGCCTCGATGATACGATCCAACAAACTAGGATGAGCTTCCAAGCTAAACAATAGGATAGGCGAATCAGATGATGGGGCTCGATCTCGAATATTGCACAAAGATAGAGTCTCAAGAACATTCCACTCTGCTAGCATCATAGAAACAATAGCCTGTTAGTCCTTGAGATGATGGTTTTGATGACAACAACCTTAGAATAAGATTATAAAATATAAATACTAACATTATAGTTTAGATATATATGTATATGCAGGATTTAACCATGTAGGTACCAAGAATGAAGACCGTACAGTATATAGATTCAAGAAATCAAGATTGAAGACTCATGAGTATCAATAATATCGAGATTATCAAGAGTTCAAGATTTCAAGAATAAGTAATTTAATAAGAAATTCTGTTAAAACTCTTAGAAAAGCACTGGCATCTTAAAATACGATTTATTCATGGTATGGAATCCACTTCGAGCCCGTTAAAGGGATGGAACCCTAAGTAGGATGGAACCTACGAAAAATCTAGTGGAACGTCATTTTGTATCTGCTAAATTTTTATTCAAAACGGTTTTACAAAATTATATCTTGTTTTCAAAATGTTTTCAACACCTTCCTTTTAAAAGAATCAAAAACATCTATCTTGATTTTAAATATTTTTAGCCTCAAAATAATCTTTATCTTCAAAATCAAATTATCCTTAGTTTTAAAATATCTTTTAATAAAAATATATTTCTTTTAATATTTATACTTAGATTTAAATATAAAATTATAGTAAAATTTTATATATACCAAATATTATTCTTATATTTATTTATGTATTTTAACTGTAGTTAAGTATATTTATAAAAGATTAAAATAGTTTTAATATGAGATAAAGGTTATTTTTAAAAAAACAAAACAAAACATCAAAATTTCCTTTGGGATGTCGACATACCCATGTCGACGTAGTGTCAGTTGGTTTCAAAATTTTGAATTTCAAAAGAAGTGTCTATTCGTCATATCCTTTCACAAATGGACATGGTTGTTGCTCTTCTATAAATAGGTGCTGTTTTCAGCGAGTTTCTATTCATATTTTTCTAATTTTCACTCCTCTTCTTCTTCCACATTTCTTTATACATATTCTTACCATTACTCTACCAAAATCAACATTGAATCTAACTAGATCATTTGTGGTTTGATTCTCTATCACTATCTTAACAAGATTCTCAGTGCTGTTCAGAGTTATAGCTTCTTTGTAATTGTTTCTGTGAGAAAAGGTGTGATTGTAGCCTTGGAAATTAATCAAGTGAGAAAAGGTGTGATTATAGCCTAGGAAGTCAATTGGGTGAACTTGTTGCCCTGGAATCAAGTATCTCTACCCAGAGGATTGTGAATCTTGAGGGTGTATGTCGTAGCCTTGAAATCGAGGGTGTAACCGTATAATTGATTTTGAAAGGAAATATGTACTTGTGTGCGGGACTGGATGTAGGGTAACTCCTAACCAATATAAAATCGGCTGTATTCTTTCCTTTACTGCTTTTATTTTATTTCTGCATCTTTTTTTGTTTCTGTGATCATATCTGTGTCTGAATATTGCATACATTTGTGTTCAAATTAACATAAACTCAAATAGATTTAGTAATTCCTTAAACACTATTCACCACACTCTAGTGTTTATCCTAGCCTTAAGATACGTAATCTGCATTTCTAACATTTGGTATTTGGGAAAGGTTTTCAAAGTTTCATAATCTGTTTTTTGAAAAAGTTTTTTAAAATGGCTATATTTGTTAATACTAGTTTAGAAATATTCAGATCATCATTGTCTCTTGATCTGCATATAATCAATGTTCAAATTCAAGTTGTCTACCAAAATTGTTTGATGTGCAGGAAACATGCTTTATGGGGGTTAAGGAATCAATCCATAATGGACAAATTGTGCAGATCAAAAAAAAAAAATGGATACTCGATAGTGGATGCTCTAGACACATGACTAGCAATCCAGATATGTTGAATGATATAATATACAAAGACGGAGGACTGGTTAACCTTGGAGACAATTCAAAAGGATATGTGATTAGCATCGGCAAAGTCGGTAACTATGAAACTCTTATTATTGCTAATGTTTTGCAAGTTAAGAATCTGAAACATATCTGCTAAGTTTAAGTCAACTTTGCAATAAAGGATATAAAATTAAATTTGAAAAAGATAAATGTCACATTTAAGATAATAATTCAACCATAATATTTGAGGGAATTAGAAAAAATAATATTTATATTCTTAGTATGAAAGTCTCAAATGATAACTTATGTCTTTAGGCAAATATAAGTGACCATTGGATTTGGCATAAGAGATTTGGACATTTGAATTTCAAACTCTTATCTAGACTGTCTAAACATGATCTAGTAAGAGGTCTCCCTAAAATAAATTTTAAAGTAGATAGTATATGTGATGCATGTCAATTAGGAAAACTTAGAAAAACCTTTAAATTAAAAGATATGATTTCAACCTCAAAACCTCTTCAATTACTTCACATTGATTTATTTGGTTCATCTCAAATTCTGTCAATAAATCATAGTAAATATGTTTTTGTAATTGTAGATGATTATTCTAGATTTACATGGACAATATTTTTGAAACATAAAAGTGATACTTTTGAATGTTTTAAGAAATTTACAAAAAGGATTCAAAATCAACTTTCTCTAAAAATTATAACCATCCGTAGTGATCACGGTGGTGAATTTGAAAATGAAAAGTTTGAGGAATTCTTCAATAAAAGGGGAATAACTCACAATTTTTCATTTTTCAAGAACTCCACAACAAAACGGAGTAGTAGAACGTAAAAATAGGACGATTCAAGAGTGTGCGAGAACTATGCTCTCAGATAGTAAATTACCAAAGTATTTTTGGGCAGAAGCAGTTGCTACCATCTGTTATATTTTAAATAAAATTTTAATTAGACCTTCAACTAATAAGACATCTTATGAACTTCTTCACTTAAAGAAGCCTAAGGTATCTTATTTTAGAATTTTTGGAAGTAAATGTTTTATTTTATATACAACAGATAATTTAGATAAATTTGATCCTAAATCTGACAAGGTATATTTATCGGATATTCTAATAGAAGTAAAGCATACAGAGTGTTTAATTTAAGAACTAACATGATCGAAGCAACAATGCATGTTTCATTCGACGAAAATCTAAAAAAATTTGAAGATACAAATGATAAAGAGGATTTAATCAGTCAAAATCAAGAGATAACTGAAACTAATAATGAAATTAATCATCCTGATAAAAGGATTAATCTTTTAAAAGATCGCCCTATTGAAAATGTACTTGGAGATATGCAATCTGTTGTTAAAAATAGAAATCAACTAAGTCAAATGAGCAACGTAGCTTTTATATCAACTATTGAACCCAAAAATCCAAAAGAAGCATCAACTGATGATTCATGGATTTTGGCTATGCAAGAAGAATTAAATCAATTCACTAGAAATAATGTTTGGGAACTTGTTCCTAGACATGAAAATAAAACTATAATTGGGACTAAATGGGTTTACAAAAATAAAATGAATGAACAAGGAGAGGTTGTTAGAAATAAAGCCTGGTTAGTCGCTCAAGGATTTTGTCAAGAAGAAGGAATAGATTTTGATGAAACCTTTGCTCCCATAGCAAGATTAGAAGCCATTAGAATTCTACTTGCTTTCGCAAATCATAATAATTTCAAACTATTTCAAATGGATGTTAAAAGTACCTTTGTTACCTGGAAAATCGACCAGGCAACTAGAACGTTCGGTATTCAGAGTTGCACTCGGCATCGGAAAACTTTCGGCCATTCAGAATTACACTCAGCATAAGGAGCGCTCGGCATACGTGACAACCGGCATCTATAGACAGTTGGCAGGCAAGAACATTCGGCACCAGATAGTGCTCGGCAGTCCAAGATCGCGCTCAGCATAAGATCGTTCGGCATGAAGAAGCAAAGGATCGTTCGGCCTCCAGAAGATCGTTCGACGTCCCAGCATCGTTCGGCGTAGTTCACTCAGCACAAATGCTCCCCAGAGAAGTCAGCATGCTCGGCTTCAGATCGTCCGGTATCTAGAGATCGTTCGGCCTTGAGTCGTTCGGCTGAAGAAGCCATTCGGTCAAACCCTTCACCCGGCCAAGCCCTTCACTCGGCATTGCTATCGTTCGGCATTCCTGCGCCATTTGACCTGCATCTCTCATTCAACCTCTCGCCTCGCTCGTCCTAAAGAGGGGAGACTCGGCATGCTTCGTTCGGCACAAGGAGTTCGGCTCGGCGTGCCTTGTCCGGTCTCCCTGGTTCGGCGTACAGTACATACACTACGTGGACCAAGTTATTCAGCCACCTGGCCCACCAGGGAAGTCCAATCCACTTTTGTCTATAAATAGAGAGACAGGGGCACAGAAAACGGGATCAGATTTTAGAGAGCACTGGGGAGACTCTGCCACATTGAATCCTCATTCAAGACTTGTTTCTTTTACCTTGCAATTGTATCCTAATACCTAAGAACGGATTGTATCTGTAATCAAGTATCAAGTGGAGAATAAAGATCAGCTTCAAAGTGGACGTAGGCCACTGCGTCGAACCACTATAAATTTGGTGTTCATACTTCCCGCATTTTAATTTATGTTTTCTTCTCTTTTTCAGTTTGTTTTCTTCATTATTCTCTCTACACAATCTTTCTAAGGGTGTTAGTGACCAATTTTGGTGCTAACATTTTGGTGCTTTCACTGAGAGTTGAATTCTCAGGCTATTAGGATCTACTTTGTAGCTACTGGATTGCGTAAATCCCCCAAAGGAGATCCATAATCATGCATAAGGCATCTGTTGACTCTACTCAGAGTTACAGCCAACAACTCTATCATGGGAAGACCACGAACCAGACCGGCCTCTCAAAGTGTAGATGTCCGTGAAACTGCTAGCATACAACAAGATGGTCCTAGCAAGCAACAAGCGATTCGAGGCGTAGGACCCTCCAACCAAAATCAAGCGGAAGTTGTTTCCCGAGCAGAGTTCAATGACTTAATGAAAGAACTTAGGGAAAGCAGGAGGCAACTTGCTGAGAAAATGCAGACCAATGCTGACCTCATGATTCAGCTTACTAAGCAGCAGCATCGGAATGCTGGAGGTAGCCCTGCCCCTTACTCGGAAGATGATAGTTCAACTTCAGCTGACGAACCACCTAGGCGTAGACGCCGCAAGGATGAAGGTGCACAAGCAGGTGCCACCAATCGATCGACTAGGGATCAAGCTCGCGAAGAGGCTGGACACCAGACTCACCAAGATCCCAAAGAACCCAACCTTCCATCTTCCATAGCTACCCCCAACTTGACAGCTATGGTTAGGCAGCTGATGAAAGAAAACCAAGGATTGACTAATGAAGATTGGGGAGTTTCCAAGAGTCGTACTCCCTTCACAGATACCATCCTACAGGCTGAATACCCAAGGAAGTTTAACATGCCCACCATTCCTGCCAATGAAGGGAAAACTGACCCTAGACAGCATGTAATGAGGTATGGATGGATGATGGATTCAGCAAGAGCGAATGACGCAACCAAGTGCGGGTGCTTCCCGATAACTTTATCCAGAATCGTCACCATGTGGTTCACTCGACTTCCTCCACGGTCAATCTCCAGCTTCGACGAATTAGTAAGAAAATTCATAGAACAATTCAGGATAAACACCACTCGTCACAAGGATGTGATGTCCTTATCAAGTGTGACCCAAGCTCCAGGAGAATCACTGAAAGCATACTTGCAGAGGTTTCATGTTGCCGCTACTGAAGTGAGCAATCCTAACGATCACGCAATTTTGATGGCAGTAATGCGTGGAGTGGATCCAGATTCTGAATTTGGAGATTGGTTGGAAGGAAAGCCCCCGGCCACGCTGGAACGTTTTTATTGGAAAGCCCATCAATTCATAAGGAGGGAGAAAGCTCGGTGGACAAGGAAAGACAAGGCACCGGGGCCAGATCAGGAATCTGTAAAGAGTAACATCGCTGCGAAGACAACCGGAGATAACCCTGAGAAAGCTCAAGCCAACGTCCAGAACGAGCCCGGGCAGTCTAAAGCAACTGAAGGCGGAGACCCCGGAAAGAAGAAGAAGGAAACAGGGAGATGGAAGTCAAGAATCCCGACCTATAACGAATACACTCCACTGAATACATCTCTTGAGAACATCTACTTGTCGACCTGCAACACTTTTCAATACAGAAAACCACGCCCAAAGGAATCAACAGAGGAGCAGAAGCGGACTGGAAAGCATTGTCGCTTTCACGAGTCCTACGGACACAACACTGACGAGTGCAGGCATCTTCATGATGCTATTGAGAAATTGATTAGGCAGAAGAAGCTACAGGAATTTGTCAGAGACTCGGCAGACAGTAAACAGGAGACATCGGACCTCGGACGCGGGCCACCTCCACGCCAGCCAGAACAACCTGTTCGGACTGTGGGAAGATTGGTTATTAACACAATTGCTGGTGGACCTCATCCTGCGGTTAAAAATTGGCAGGAGATGGAGCGATATGCTAATTCTCTGAGACATACGGAGTATGAGTGCTGTTCAAATGTGGAGGATGGAGCTCCCGCAAAGCAGCAGCGCACGATGAACGACGATATTGTATTCAATAATAGAGATGCGGATAAGGTGGAAGCCCCTACTATCGATCTGATGGTCATATCCGCGACCATCGGACCGGCATTCGTAAGAAGAATTCTAATCGATTGCGGAAGTTCCCTTAACATCATCTTCAAGAAAGCATATGACCAAATGAAGCTAGAGACTAAGGATTTGAAACCATCTAAAGCCCGAATCCATGGCTTTAACGGCGCATCAACAGTCGTAGTAGGATATGTGGAGTTACCAGTTGAACTGGGACAAGGAGAATGCAGGAGAGTGCGAATCCTGCCATTCATAGTGCTGGATGTTGATTCACCATACAACGTATTCCTGGGACAACCAGCCCTCGCAGACTTCAGGGCAGCCTTGGCCCCGTGGTGTTTGACGTTAAAGTTTGCCACAAACAAAGGAGTAGGAGTAGTGCATGGTGATCAGGTAACCGGACGTGCATGCTACGTGGCTGAGCTCAGAGAAGCGCAGCGTAGGGAGAAAGGAAAGGTCGCGGACAGCTTTGTCCGCATCCAAAATTCTGAAGATTGACAACTAACGCCCGAGCCCTGGCTTGGGCAACATTCTCGGATCCATAGAGACTTAGATCCGAGAGATGATGATGGGGAACCTGTAGGATCGATTTCACCCTAGAGGTGGGGTGAATAGGGTGATAGTATAAATTATAAAAATTAACCGCGGAAGCTTATGAATTAATTTCAATTCAGATCACAGAATAGCAGCACAGATATTGCAGAATATAAATAACAGAACAACATAGAATTTACCCAGCTTCGACAAAACCCTGCCTACGTGCTGCCCCCAAGGTTTCTACTAGAAATTAGATAGTCCCTCGCTTACACACGTAAACTCGCTATACCCGCTATTGACTAATATAACTCTACGCTCAAAACCCTACCACAACTCAACTACCGAGTTGCGAATTCTCAAGCTACGCCACGTAGCTTGTCCCCTAGTCACACGACTAGAAATTTAAATGGTTTAAAAAAGAAAATACAAATTAAAAATAATTTAAAACAAAATAACCCTTATTTATAATTTAAACCCTAAAATAAAAAGCCCTTTTATAAACAAGGCCGGTCCACTTTTCTTTCTTTAGCCCATTTGAATTTTAATTGCTCTGTTCCTTTTTCCTGTTGCTTGTGAAAATATGGCCGATCCTCTTTCGTTCCTCTTTGCGAATTAGGGCTTCTGCTAATTTGCTTTTGCTCCTTGCGATTTAAACTAGGGTTGTGCAAAATTGAAGCGCCGCTCGATCTCGTTCGATAGTAGGCTTCGATGCTTTTGATTTGCTTACGGCTTCTTCAATTTTGGATCGAATTCGTTCTGCTTTTTCGGTATGTATTTTTCTCCTTTTGCTTTGCTGGTTGATGCTTGAACTCGATGATTATTTTGCCAATGATGATTGGGCTTATAAAGGATTCGAAATCCTATTTTTGCGTTCGTATATTCGTGTTTGAATTTGTCTACTGATTTGCTTTGGCCATTCGATTATACTTGGATGATTGAGATAAAATCTGACTAATTCATATGCGTATATTCTTGATACTTGCTTCCCACGGCTTGGTTTACACGGTTTTGATTATTGACTCGTTCAATATTGACTTCGGTCATTTTTTGATTGAATTTAATGCTGTAGCATACTTGACTTGTTTTGTTCTTTGTGCTTCGACTCTGGCCATTTGTGTTGGGCATTTCCATATGATGTTTGTCACTGTTGTATTATTATTGATTCTGTTTGCTTGGTTACTAATCGAGTTCATTTGAACTACTCACTTGTTAATGCCTGATGCATATTACCTGACCATTGTTGCTGCATTGCTTACTGTCACTACTGTGTCCTATACGTGGCGAGTCTTCGAGCATTGTTGTGAGTAGTTTGAATCACTGTCATTTGTTTCTTTGCTTGTGCATATTGTACTCGATACTGTTGCATTGTTCCATGTACACTTTGAGTTCTTGCAGTTGATTTGGTTGTTCCCTGTACTTGTGCACTGTTGTGTCTGGTTCGTTGAGTTCTTGATTGTCACAGCTCTATATAGTTTGGAACTGTGTCATGGTGATGCATTCTTGAGTCTTGGATATCTTGCATGATTTACTTGCATTGTGGCATTGTGTTCTGGTCATTTGCACTTTCAGTTGGTTCATTTGACATGTTATCTGAATTGTGCTGCATTGTTGTGCATTTGTTTCAGTTGCATTCATTGATCAGTACTTCTTTTCTACTGCGTACTTGATAGCAAATTTGATGTGTGGTCAGACCTTAACTTCACTTGTGCATTGTTAAGTAGTTTGCTTTGGTCTTGAGCATTGCCGTGTCATTGGTTCAGTTTTTGCTGTAGTCTTTGTTTGTTTCAGTCCAAGTTGCATTTGTTCCATACTTTAGTTCATCTGTATATTGCTGCAATCTTCATTGAGCTTGTATGCTTCAAGTTGTATTCATCGTCAGTTTAGTCGTGCACTTGGTCTCTTCACTGTGTTTCATTCTTTGATGGTTCATTGGTGCACTGCTTGTTCATGTATGCATTTGAGCTCTTTGAGTTGCAGTGCTTCATCACTTGAACTTGCTTGCAGACTGTCTTGTAATCTGCATCCATGTATACTTGGTGTTGTAGCCTTGAGACTGTTGAAGTTGTGATGACTGCTTCATGCTTGTTTGTTATCTGGTAGCACTTGAGTTTCTTGGCACTGCTGTTAGCTTTGGTGTATGTTATTTGCTGTGCATACTTCATGCTTGCACTGTTCATCTATGTTGTCCAGACATTGTTGAGTTCTTGGCCACTTCTTGTTGATTTTTGAAATTTCACTTGAGTTGAATCCAGTTTCAAAACTCGGGTTTGACCTTGTGCTCGTGTCGTAATTTTCAATGTTATTGCACGTGAGTTGAACCTGGTTTTTCATTTGGGTTTGACCTGTGCTCGCCTGTCCCTGTAAATCAATCAAGTGTATATATCGACGTGCACGGCCTTGTGACATATACAGTAATACACTGTGTATGTCACAAGTTGTTCGTGTATGATGAATTCAAATTTAAATTATGATGAACAACCCAAATAACTAAGGCAAATCGTATTTTCAAAAATCATATTTCATTTTATATTGCAAAAATATTTCTTTTTCAATTTTACTGCGTTAGTGAATATTTTTGCAGATTGCTCAGATGCTGGATTCAAACTGGAATGCAGCTGAAGATAAATATGAGTGTGAGTGATATGTAGTGAGGTGCTGATGTAAAATAGTGATGTAATTGAATTTATATCAAAGTGGTATAGTGAATAGTGAGAGCTTGAATTTGTATACTATTCAAAATTGTAATAAATATTTGTTTGAATAAAATATTCGTTTGAATTCAAATTCCGTGTTATTTATTTTATTCAGCAAATATTTATTTAATCTGTGAAAAATAAAATAGTATATTATCAAATACATTTAAACGAATGTATATATGTTTATTATCATCAAACAAAAATCATATAAGCGCATATTTAACAATCTCCCCCTTTTGATGATAACAAACATATATTTAAGATTTTGAATATGTTAAATGTATTTGACCATTGATATATCCTAATTGCTCCCCCTATTTAAATGCTTCCTCTCTACATGAAACTCCCCCTACATATATGCATACAAATAGAAATATATAAATGAGCCTATATGCAAATGGAAAATTATTTGACCTTTGCTTGATTCTATTTGACAAAATCTTAACTTTCCTCTCCCCCTTTTGTTATCAGCAAAAGAATAATAGTGTTAGAGAAAATAAAGATAAAGTAATCGATATCAATCCAACATTAAAGCTCAATTGAATATAAATATTAAATTTCAATAAAAAATAAAACAAAAATCATAAATATTTTGTTAGGCGCATATTCCACTTTTAGAATGATGGAAATAATGTCATCATATAAAACCATACAGTTGTGTCTATTTGTGGTATATTTATATCAGGAATTTGAATATCTACTAACCATGCATAACCGTTAGGACTTTTAAATGAGATTAGTAGTATTCCAATTTTATTTTAAAAAAAAATGAATTCAAGTATCTTCTAACCACGCATAACCGTGAGGACTTTTAAATGGGATTAGAATCAACTTGTTTATTTTACAAATCAACTTTTGATATGCGTTCCATACATGCATAACCGCGAGGACTTTTAAATGAGCATGGAAGCACATAACAAATTCCAAGTAATTCACCCATGCATAACCGTGAGGACTTTTAAATGAGAGTGAATACTTTGGTATTTATTTATTATTATTATTAATTAATTTTTTTATTTTAAAAAAATGTGAAAATGAAAAACGAACGATTCCTGTTTAAAGTACCACATATCGACAAACTATATAGAATTTTGATGAGTGATAGTCGTTAGAAATATGATAGATATAGAGATGGTCATGGAATTTTTACCAACAAACAGTTTTATAACTCCTGTTTAAATTTCTAAAGAAATTCATTAATTATACCATCTCGAGTCATAATATTTGATCAACATTAACACTCATCACTTTTTCAATCACTATTTTTCTTTTCGATAAACATTAGGGAGTCAGATTAGTCAAAATAGTCATTTAAAATCAAATTCAAAAATAATTATGAAATTAATTTTTCAAAAATGACTAATCTGAACCTATGGCCAAAAACAATTTTTTCCAAGGGGTTTTTTTAAAAAAAATTCTGCTATTTGAAAATTATTTGAAATGAAGAATATGCAGATATTTTCTTTAAAAAAATGCAGTTACTAAATGTCTCAAAAATCACGTTCAACTAGTAATTTTTCTATCAACTAGATTACCAGTGTAATCTGCATCTGAATTTCTCTTTCACTCAAAAAAAATCATTAATTGAATTTTATAGACCAAAACATGAAGTGTGCACCAAAAATTTCAAATTCAATTTTAACAACAATTTAAATGACATTCTTTTGAAATTGAATTGAAGCCGTGTAAATAATCAGAAAACCGTGAATAAAGAGTTAGCCGTATTATAACCAAATGTATTATCCAACAAAACACTATTTTTAATCCAAAATGATATATATGAAGTAATTCAAAGAATTTAGAGATTTTTATAGTGTTTTTGGCATAAGAATATAATTGGCCAACTATTTTGAATAAGTCAGAATCAAAATCATCATCTTTTCATCAATCTCAATATTGGCTGATTTTAATTCAGAATATGGTGCAGATTATCACATTTAATATATCGTTTAAAACATACCATACCCGTTTTACCTTTACGATATTTTTCGTTGTTATCCATTGTGATTCTGTCACCTTTATACTAGGCTAAGGAACTTTGCTTTGTCTCCCGTTGTGTTTCTGGAACAGCCAAAAAATCCAGAGAACACTATTTTGTTCCTTAGCCTGCCACCACACCTACACGGGAAAAGATTTATGTGACCTATTTGTTTTATAGGTCTACGGTTGTTAGTGGCAGAAAACTTTGAAAAATAATTTTGTGTAGACCCAAAACTATTTATAATTGTTCCCTTTGGCACCCAAATTTGTTTAACTTTGAGAGATTTTATATTTGTGCCTTTTGGAACCCAAATCGGTATAGTTTTCACATGTTTGGGTCTATACCAACAATTATTGTGATCGTGTCCAAATTTTCTACAAATTGTGCACATAGAATTAACTTGATTAATATTGCTTTCAACAATTTTCGAATTATTATATCCAAGTCCTTGTCTAACCGTATTAACAGTTTGCTTTCCTAGTAGCATATTCAACGATTTTTCACTTTTGGAAAATTTATCTTAAGTCGTTGACATATGTTGGACTTGTGTTTTGAGAGATTCATTTTCGTTTAACAATTGTGTGCACTTTTTAATAGAATTCTCTCTCCTAGTATTTTCATTCTCCTTTAAAATCAGAATTTCATTTTCAAGTGATTTTATATTGATTTCTGATTTTTTAATTTCCTTTTCAAATGTTGGACACTTATCACACTTAGGGATCCTACTTTGATAGGTTTTAACTAATTGGTCAAGTTGTTTATTTAAATCTATCAAAGTATCTTTTTGTGATTCAAGTTTGGCATACTTATCCCTAAGCCGTTCAAAACAGCCATTTACTTCGTGGAAATAAATAAGTAATTCAGAGTGAGTAAGTTTTGATACCTCGCTTGGCTCGTCATCGTCGCTATCGGTTATATTTCCATGAAGGCATATATCTGCTTTCTCACTTTCACTGCTATCGCTTTTATTCCACGTGGCTGCAAATTTCCTTTTTGAATTCTTTTCTTTGTCGAGTTGAAATCGGGGATAATTGGGCTTGATATCACCGGGTTTGTTGCAGATGATCCTGTGTTCTTCAGAGTTGTCTAGTGCTTTAATTATTCTGCTTTTCAATTTTTGATTTAGAGCTGGATTTCCGTATTTTTTGTTCCATCTTTTGAATTTCTTCATTATTAACGCCAGCTCAGCTGCTCCATCATCATCATCCTCATCACAACTGCTTTTTACAAATCCTGTTAAGCACATTTCTTCAACTGAGTCGGTTGTGGAGGACTTCTCATTGCTGTTGACTGTTGCACCATATATTGCAATTAAAGTATTCCAGATTTCCTGTGCATTTTCACAATGAGAGATGAAATTAAAATTATCTTGATTAATATGAGAATATAATATATGCATAGCAAGAGCATTAATTGAGATAATTTTCTTATCTGTTATATCACACCCGTTTTCAATAATATCCCAACATTTAATATTAACAGATTTTAAATAAAATTCCATTTTTAATTTCCAATTCAAAAAATCTGTTCCATCAAAAATAGAAGGAATAATATTGGAACGACCCTCAAAATTATTATTAAAAGAAGCCATTTTAAAAAATTCAAATTTTTAAAACAAAAACCGATTTTTTTGAAACACGAATTTTTTAAAAACAAAAATTGATTTTTGAAACACGAATTTTTAAACAAAAATTGGTTTTTGTAAAATCAAATTTTTAAAACAAAAATGGCTTTTGTTCCTAGCTCTGATACCACTTGTAGGATCGATTTCACCCTAGAGGGGGGGTGAATAGGGTGATAGTATAAATAATAAAAATTAATCGCGGAAGCTTATGAATTAATTTCAATTCAGATCACAGAATAGCAGCACAGATATTGCAGAATATAAATAATAGAACAACACAGAATTTACCCAGCTTCGGCAAAACCCTGCCTACGTGCTGCCCCCAAGGTTTCTACTAGAAATTAGATAGTCCCTCGCTTACACACGTAAACTCGCTATACCCGCTATTGACTAATCTAACTCTACGCTCAAAACCCTGCCACAACTCAACTACCGAGTTGCGAATTCTCAAGCTACGCCACGTAGCTTGTCCCCTAGTCACACGACTAGAAATTTAAACGGTTTAAAAAAGAAAATACAAATTAAAAATAATTTATAACAAAATAACCCTTATTTAAAATTTAAACCTTAAAATAAAAAGCCCTTTTATAAACAAGGCCGGTCCACTTTTCTTTCTTTAGCCCATTTGAATTTTAATTGCTCCGTTCCTTTTTCCTGTTGCTTGTGAAAATATGGCCAATCCTCTTTCGTTCCTCTTTAAGAATTAGGGCTTCTGCTAATTTGCTTTTGCTCCTTGCGATTTAAACTAGGGTTGTGCAAAATTGAAGCGCCGCTCGATCTCGTTCGATAGTAGGCTTCGATGCTTTTGATTTGCTTACGGCTTCTTCAATTTTGGATCGAATTCGTTCTGCTTTTTCGGTATGTATTTTTCTCCTTTTGCTTTGCTGGTTGATGCTTGAACTCGATGATTATTTTGCCAATGATGATTGGGCTTATAAAGGATTCGAAATCCTATTTTTGCGTTCGTATATTCGTGTTTGAATTTGTCTACTGATTTGCTTTGGCCATTCGATTATACTTGGATGATTGAGATAAAATCTGACTAATTCATATGCGTATATTCTTGATACTTGCTTCCCACGGCTTGGTTTACACGGTTTTGATTATTGACTCGTTCAATATTGACTTCGGTCATTTTTTGATTGAATTTAATGCCGTAGCATACTTGACCTGTTTTGTTCTTTGTGCTTCGACTCTGGCCGTTTGTGTTGGGCATTTCCATATGATGTTTGTCACTGTTGTATTATTGATTCTGTTTGCTTGGTTACTGATCGAGTTCATTTGAACTACTCACTTGTTAATGCCTGATGCATATTACCTGACCATTGTTGCTGCATTGCTTACTGTCACTACTGTGTCCTATACTTGGCGAGTCTTCGAGCATTGTTGTGAGTAGTTTGAATCACTGTCATTTGTTTCTTCGCTTGTAGATATTGTACTCGATACTGTTGCATTGTTCCATGTACACTTTGAGTTCTTGCAGTTGATTTGGTTGTTCCCTGTACTTGTGCACTGTTGTGTCTGGTTCGTTGAGTTCTTGATTGTCACAGCTCTATATAGTTTGGAACTGTGTCATGGTGATGCATTCTTGAGTCTTGGATATCTTGCATGATTTACTTGCATTGTGGCATTGTGTTCTGGTCATTTGCACTTGCAGTTGGTTCATTTGACATGTTATCTGAATTGTGCTGCATTGTTGTGCGTTTGTTTCAGTTGCATTCATTGATCAGTACTTCTTTGCTACTGCGTACTTGATAGCAAATTTGATGTGTGGTCAGACCTTAACTTCACTTGTGCATTGTTAAGTAGTTTGCTTTGGTCTCGAGCATTGCCATGTCATTGGTTCAGTTTTTGCTGTAGTCTTTGTTTGTTTCAGTCCAAGTTGCATTTGTTCCATACTTTAGTTCATCTGTATATTGCTGCAATCTTCATTGAGCTTGTATGCTTCAAGTTGTATTCATCGTCAGTTTAGTCGTGCACTTGGTCTCTTCACTGTGTTGCATTCTTTGATGGTTCATTGGTGCACTGCTTGTTCATGTATGCATTTGAGCTCTTTGAGTTGTAGTGCTTCATCACTTGAACTTGCTTGCAGACTGTCTTGTAATCTGCATCCATGTATACTTGGTGTTGTAGCCTTGAGACTGTTGAAGTTGTGATGACTGCTTCATGCTTGTTTGTTATCTGGTAGCACTTGAGTTTCTTGGCACTGCTGTTAGCTTTGGTGTATGTTATTTGCTGTGCATACTTCATGCTTGCACTGTTCATTTATGTTGTCCAGACATTGTTGAGTTCTTGGCCACTTCTTGTTGATTTTTGAAATTTCACTTGAGTTGAATCCAGTTTCAAAACTCGGGTTTGACCTTGTGCTCGTGTCGTGATTTTCAATGTTATTGCACGTGAGTTGAACCCGTTTTTTCATTTGGGTTTGACCTGTGCTCGCCTGTCCATGTAAATCAATCAAGTGTATACATCGGCGTGCACGGCCTTGTGACATATACAGTAATACACTGTGTATGTCACAAGTTGTTCGTGTATGATGAATTCAAATTTAAATTATGACGAACAACCCAAATAACTGAGGCAAATCATATTTTCAAAAATCATATTTCATTTTATATTGCAAAAATATTTCTTTTTCAATTTTACTGCGTTAGTGAATATTTTTGCAGATTGCTCAGATGCTGGATTCAAACTGGAATGCAGCTGAAGATAAATATGAGTGTGAGTGATATGTAGTGAGGTGCTGATGTAAAATAGTGATGTAATTGAATTTATATCAAAGTTGTATAGTGAATAGTGAGAGCTTGAATTTGTATACTATTCAAAATTGTAATAAATATTTGTTTAAATAAAATATTCGTTTGAATTCAAATTCCGTGTTATTTATTTTATTCAGCAAATATTTATTTAATCTGTGAAAAATAAAATAGTATATTATCAAATACATTTAAACGAATGTATATATGTTTATTATCATCAAACAAAAATCATATAAGCGCATATTTAACAGAACCTAGGGAAACGAATGCAGCGCCAGCTGAACTAACTATTGACATCTCAGTTAGCCACAGCGACCCATCATGAGTTCTTAAAATAGGATCACGACTAGACCCCGTGACAGCTGAAAACCTTATTGACTTCCTCCGAGCGAACCTTGATGTGTTTGCTTGGACACATTCTGATATGTGCGGGATTTCTCCTGCAATTGCGAGTCATATGTTGAACATAGACCCAAAACACATCCCCGTGAAACAGAAAAGGAGAGGCATGGATCCAGAGAGGTCCAAAGCTCTCAAAGAGGAGGTTGGACAAACTCAAAACCAACGGGTTCATCCGCGACGCCCTCTCCCCTGAATGGGTGTCCAACCCAGTGTTGGTAAAGAAAGCCAATGGGAAATGGAGAACTTGTGTTGATTACTCTGATTTAAACAACGCCTGCCCAAAGGACAGTTTCCCGCTACCAAGGATCGACCAACTGGTCGATTCAATAGCCGGACACGAGTTACTATCATTTATGGACGCGTACTCTGGCTATAATCAAATTCTGATGCACATCCCGGACCAAGAGCACACCAGCTTTGTCACAAACGTCGGGTTGTATTGCTACGTAGTAATGCCCTTCGGATTGAAGAACGCAGGAGCAACTTAACAACGTCTGGTAAATCGAATGTCCAAAGATCAGATTGGAAAAACGATGGAAGTCTACGTGGATGACATGCTTGTGAAGTCACGACAATCAAACGACCACATCCGAGACTTAGCAGAGATGTTCGATGTACTGAGGAACTTTGGGATGAAGATCAATCCTTTGAAATGTTCGTTCGGCGTGGCATCAGGAAAATTCTTGGGTTTCATTGTGAATACACGAGGAATTGAAGCAAACCCGGAAAAGATCCAGGCCATCCAAGATATACGAGTACCCAGAACTATCAAAAAGGTGCAAAGCTTGAATGGAAAAGTGGTTGCGCTGAGTCGATTCATATCCAGAGCTATAGAAAAGTGTATTCCGTTCTTTGAAGTTATAAAGAAAGGAAAGAGAAACTTCGAATGGACCACCGACTGCGACGAAGCGTTCCGGGTGGTAAGACACCTGGAGAGTCCCCCAGTGCTGTCGAAACCAGTAGACCACGAGATGTTGTACGTATACTTAGCGGTCTCTAAACATGCCATCAACACAGCCCTGGTCCGCGAGGGGGACCGAGTTCAAAGGCCAGTTTACTATGTTGGTAAACGCCTGACGGGGGCAGAAAGGAACTATCCAAAGATTGAGAAACTCGCCTATTGCTTGGTGATTGCATCGCGCATGCTTCGTCCATACTTCCAGGCACACTCGATCAGTGTCTACACTGACCAACCGTTGTGACAAGTACTCCAACGACCGGAAACTTCCGAAAGGATGCTAAAATGGAACATTGAGTTGAGTCAGTTCGACATTGCCTACCTGCAATGAAGGGCTATACAAGGACAAGCACTAGCTGACTTCATCGCCGAGTTCACTCTTTCAGATGAACCGAGCGGACACAGGGTCGCACCTCCCGTTCGATGGAAGATGTACACCGATGGGGCATTTAACGACCATCGCTCGGGGGCAGGTATCGTCCTCATAACCCCAGAAGACCGATCAATATGCTAAGCTTTGAAGCTTGAATTTGCAGCAACAAATAACGAAGCCGAATATGAGGCATTGATTGCTGGGTTGAAACTCGTTGTCGATTTGGGAGTGAAGTCAATCGAAATCTTCTGTGACTCACAGCTGGTAATTTATCAGGTGCGGGGAGACTATCAAGCAAAGGGGCAGAGACTGGCTCCTTACCTTGCTCGCACTCGAGGACTACTGGCAAGTCTCGAATATTATGGCATCTCCCATGTCCCACGCGAACAGAATAGAGAAGCCGACTCGTTAGCAATGTTCGCAAGCATTGGCGATGCACAGCAGATGGGATTATTCCCTGTCGAGACCTTACTTGCCCCAAGTATAGACATGATGGAGATAGATTTCGTCTTGGAGACCGAACTCGAAAGGGAATCGTCGTTGACCCCGATCAAACAGTAGTTACTACATGGGGATTTGCCTGAGAAGAGGAGCGAAAGACGCCAAGTCCTTGGTAAGGCCTCGCGTTATGTAATACAGAACGGAGTAATGTATCGCCGGGGATTCTCGACCCCCTTACTCCGGCGCGTGGCCCATGACGAGATAAAACGGGTACTGGAAGAAGTCCATGATGGAGAGTGTGGTGATCATACCGGGGGGCAAACTTTGGCAAAGAAAATCCTCCGCTACGGATACTATTGGCCAACCGTGAACCGCGACGCCGTAGACTGTGTGAGGAAATGTGACAAATGCCTGATATACGCGAAAATTCTGAGAGCCCTACCGACAGAACTCACGCAAATGGCTAGTCCCTGGCCATTTGCAATGTGGGGAATTGACCTGATTGGTTCTTTACCCTTAGCCAAAGGAGGCGCGAAATATGCAATAGTGGCAGTCGATTATTTCACCAAATGGGCAGAAACAGAGCCTATGGCCACGATCACCACCAAGAAAGTCATTAATTTCGTTGTACGAAATATCATATGCCGCTTTGGTCTTCCACGGACCATCATAACAAATAACGGGACTCAATTCGAGAGCAAAGAATTCAAAGAATTTTGTCAGAAGTATGGCATTGAGAAAAGGTTCGCAGCAGTTGCTCACCCGAAGGCGAATGGGCAGGTAGAAGCTGTAAACAAAATAATCAAGTCCATATTGAAGAAGCGTTTGGAAAAAGCTAGAGGCAAGTGGGTAGATGAACTCCCGACAGCGCTTTGGGCCTATAGAACTACCCATAAGACCGCGACTGGCCACACACCATTCGCATTGGCGTACGGCACGGAAGCCGTCATACCCGTAGAACTTGAAGTTCCATCACATCGGGTGACTCATTACGACCCCGCATCGAACCAGGATCTCTTACTGGAATCATTAGACTTTATCGATGAAAAACGCGAAGAAGCTGATCTGAGAGCAGCCTCGTACAGACATCGGGTCGCGAGATATTATAATGAGAGAGTCCGACCAAGAATATTTGATGTGGGAGATCTCGTTTTAAAACGAGTTTTTCCAGTCCTGTCACATATGAACCCCGCATGGGAAGGTCCATACGTCGTTGAACGGAGGCTTGGAGAAGGAACTTTCAAGCTAGCGACCGTCGATGGTGTGACACTCCCCCGAGCATGGAACAGCGAGCACTTGCGGCGTTACTACACTTAATCTATTTCCTTTATGCAGTATTTGCACTTATTTCCAGTATGTTTCCATTTCCACTTCTTGGCATGTAATAAGACAATTCAGATTGCTCTCATTAATAAAGGCTTGAAGCCACCTTTTTCATAAATGATTAATGTCTCTGCGTATGATATTCCTGTGACAAGCGGCTGAAAATTATGATATTCTGACTAGCGTACGAACGCTCAGAAACAACTTAACATCTCCAAGTCCCCGGAGCACGGACTGGAGTACTCGGAGTCCCCGGAGTATGGACTCGGGTATAAACGATTCTAAAACTCCATGTCCCCGGAACGCAGACTGGAGTACCCGAAGTCCCTGGAGTGCGGACTCGAGTATAAACGATTCTAAATCTCCAAGCCCCCGGAGTGCGGACTGGAGTACTCCAAGTCCCCGGAGTGCGGCCTCGAGTCTAAACGATTCTAAATCGCCAAGTCCCAGGAGCGCGGACTGGAGTACTCGAAGTCCCCGGAGTGCGGACTCGAGTATAAACGACTCAAAATCTCCAAGTCCCCGGAGCGCGGACTGGAGTACTCGAAGTCCCCGGAGTGCGGACTCGAGTGTAAACAGCTTAAAATCTCCAAGTCCCCGGAGCGCGGACTGGAGTACTCAAAGTCCCCGGAGTGCGGACTCGAGTATAAACGATTGAAAATCTCCAAGTCCACGGAGCGCAGACTGGAGTACTCGAAGTCCTCGGAGTGCGGACTCGAGTGTAAACGATTCTAAAAATCCAAGTCCCCGGAATGCGGACTGGAGTACCCAAAGTCCCCGGAGTGCGGACTCGAGTATAAACGATTGAAAATCTCCAAGCCCCCGGAGAGCAGACTGGAGTACTCCAAGTCCCCGGAGTGCGGGCTCGAGTCTAAACGATTCTAAATCTCCAAGTCCCCGGAGCACGTACTGGAGTACTCGAAGTCCCCGGAGTGCGGACTCGAGTATAAACGAATCAAAATCTCCAAGTCCCCGGAGCGCGGACTGGAGTACTCGAAGTCCCTGGAGTGCGGACTCGAGTATAAACGACTTAAAATCTCCAAGTCCCCGTAGCGCGGACTGGAGTACTCGAAGTCCCCGGAGTGCGGACTCGAGTATAAATGATTGAAAATCTCCAAGTCCCTGGAGCGCAGACTGGAGTACTCGAAGTCCCCGGAGTGCGGACTCGAGTATAAACGACTCAAAAATCTCGAAGTCCCCGGAGCGCGGACTGGAGTATTCGAAGTCCCTGGAATGCGGACTCGAGTATAAATGATCCAAAATCTCCAAGTCCCCGGAACGCGGACTGGATCACTCGAAGTCCCCAGAGCGCGGACTCGAATGTAAGTGATTCAAATCTCCAAACCCCTTGAATATGAACTATGACACAAATGGCTTGGATATGCCGAGTCCCCGACATGCGGGCTAGGAAATATTTTAAATACATGAAGCACAGAATGGAGATTGAACAACTCTAAAGAATTCCCAAGCTATGTAAAGGTGAACCAGGAGGTCTATGTTATTCACAGCAGTTCAGATTTCACTTACAATCACAATCACAAAGAAAACTGAATGACAAGAATCTTTTGAAAAGACAGAAAATGAAACTGAACTTTATTCCTGAAAAGCTTTTCGCTACAAAAGAGCTCCGAAGTCCGGAGTCGACAGCCCATTTACACAGTCTGCAAAAATCATTACATGACCTAAATTAACTCTCGTTGAACGAGGACAATGGTCACTTCTTGTGTTTCTTTGACTTCTTCCCGGATGATTCCTTTCCAGAGCGCTTACCCTTGGAATCCTTCCCTGATTGAGGGGTGACGACCGAAGATGTAGGGGGAACGTCCATAGGCTTGGACCCGCCAGGGAGGATGACCTTCAACGGTTTGTTCAAGGGGTCGTCCAGGTCCCATCCCGAGGCTCAGCCTTAACTTTGGCTGTCACTTCCTTCTCTTTATCGAGCCGCTCCTTCATGCTCGGCTCAGATGCATGCACAAAGGCGCCCGTGATTTCTATTTCAAAACTCTCGGAAGAAGAGTCGGACTTGCCTTCATTGAGTGCCCCGATTACTTGGGCATCTAGGCCAGTACCCTCGCCAACTCGAGCAGCCTCACTCGTTTCTTTCTCCAACTCCTTGGCGACATCGCTCCTCGGAGTGGGCTCGGGGTCAGAACAACCTGTACAAAGTCACAAGAGAACAAATGTTAGAGCATGAAAACTTCTAGAAAAACACAGAAATCCTATAAAGCAAAGAAGTTGCTTACCGGGTGCCAGTGAAATCTCGGTTGCCAGAGGGGTCTCACCCTCCGGGATGGGAGAAAGAACATGAATGCCAAGCCCGGGGGCATCCGGGTCGTAGCCAAGGTGCTGCTCAAAGGGATCAAGTACCGGTCGGCTAGCCGGCTGAGTAGGCGCACGAACTGGGGGCACGATGCCAGATGGACCAATAACCACTTCCTTTCCTTTCCTCGAGGGGGAATCTTTGTTGTATAGGGCCTTAGCCGCTGATAGGTCTGAAGGTTCTTTTCCCTTCAAGAACTCCTTAATCAAAGCTTCCTCATCGACCTCTTCGACGCCGCTCTCGGCCTTCCTGATTTGAATCAGGGTCTCCCACGCCTCGATCAGAGACTCAAGGTAGCCCCCGCCCAAAAAAGTTAGATCTCGATGCATGAGAACTCGGGCGTTGAATTCAGCGATGAGCGGGTCGAATTCAGTCTTGATCTCTTCCCTACCTTCCTCCCTGGCCGCCTCAAGGCGAGAGTTGATGTTGGCAGTTGCCATCTTTTTGCCCTCCTCGCGAGCCTAATTCTTTAGTGCCTCGACTTTAGAGAAATCATTCTCGAGTTTCTCCTTTAGGAGCTGGGTGGCGACGATCTCATCGCAATAGTGTTGTGCCTCAACCTAGGCGGCCAATTTTTCTTTCTTCTCCTCATGGAGTTGCTCTTCGAGTTCCTTGACCCGTTGGCTGAGTATGTCCCGCTCTTTCTGAACGGAGTCCTTCTCCAAAGCTAGAGCACCACACCGTTGGACTGACTCATCAAGCTCTTTCTTATGAGTTAATTCGGAAACAGCCTCGGCGGTGTCCATAGCACGCTGACGGGCGACCTCAAGCTCAGACTTATAAGTGGTCAACTCGTCATCCTGGGCCTTAATGATATCCCTGTCATGAATAGCTTCAAGCTTTAGGCGGTCAATTTCGTGCTGGCGCTCCGCAGAGACTTCAGAAAGCTTCTCAGCTAGATGAACAAATGCGTCATGTTGAACACAGACGTCGGTGGTACAGGCAATGGCATTTTGCTTAACATCTCCGGGTATAGGGTGAATCGCTGGAAGAATCTTTAGCCCATCAAAACAAATCTTCGAAAAATTGGCCTTGAGTTCGGTCAGTTTCTCCGACACTATCGGGCCTGTAGCTGGAGCGGGAGGAGACGGCTTTGAAAGTTCGCCCCTCCTATGAGAGTCTCGGGAATGCCGGGTGGAAGAGGAGTCAGAGTGTTGGTCCCGAGGAGCATCGGAATGCGACCTCTTATGACCACGCTTTTCTTTGCTTCGCTCCTGATGAGAAGAGGTCTCCTGGTGGAGTTCGGGCTGATAATGAGTTTTCTTCCGGAATGACGAGTCCCGGGAATGATAATCTCGATCGCTGTTGCTATCTCTGTCTCGACGCTTCTCGAGACCTGAGTCCCGACCGGATTGGCGCAAAGTCGACGAACCGCAAGGCGGTCATATCCGTGCGAACGCCCCATGTCACCTGCAAAAGGATTCAAACAATAGTGAATCAGCGAGGGAACAAAATGATGAAAGAAAAGTAGGTGCAAAGTGAAGTGCACGTGTCTGTGTGTGTCCTAGTGTTCCCCCCCTTACGGACCAGTGGCTTTGCTAACGGGAGTCTTTTCCCCTCGGTTCGGGGCTGGGACACTCGCATCGCCCCTGGCGGGTGAGCGAAACTTAAACAACTCTGGGTGAAATCATAATTGAACAAGTCGTCGGGAATGGAGAGGTTCGATAATCCCTTCAGAGAACTTTCAACGCGCTGTGAAAAAGCCTCTTTCTCTGGCTAGATAGGCGTAACTTTGGAAGTCCCGCCAACCTTCTCCTTCCTCAACTTGCACGCCGGCTTCTTTTTCCCTTCGGATGGGAAGATGACGTTTCAATATCATGAACTTCGACCGCAGGGCCCAAATCCTCACCTTGCTTTTGAGGTGGCTCGTTTGGAATTTCCCCCTCTTTCGGTACTTCAAGAGAAGGGCGAATAGATGATTCAGGCAGTTTTTTCCCTCTAGCGGTTACGGGTTTGGGAAGCGAGGTGCCCTCAGGAAGACTAAACCGGCGGCCAGGAGATAGCACACCGAACCTTGATAATGACTCATTGGAAATGAGGGCTCGGATATCTCGTTCCTCGGCAGGAAGGGCTCTAATGGCTTCGACAGCATCAGAGTACCCTCGACCCTCGGGACGTGGAATGGAATCTGAAAAGATGAAACGATAAGTTAGCAGAAGCTTAAAACTGATTGGGAACGGACATCAATTCAGGAAGAAGACTTACTTCCTTCAACCCATCTCCTCGGAAAAACCCTGTGGGCAGCGCACGTAAAACCATTCCTATTTGTACTGGGCGAATTTGTTGCTCCACGCGCTGGTGAAAATTTGGCACTTCCGATGTGGCTTAATAAACATGTAAGAGGGACTGTCTCCCTGTTTCTTGGTAATGTATATGTACCTAATATCGCCAGGGGTTGGGGGCATAGAGAAGACGGCCATAAAGAGCACGTACGTGCCATTGATGAAGGCGTGACCGTTTGGATGTAGCTGTGATGAGGCGACGTCAAGATACTGGAGCACATCTCGAAGAAATAGATTGAACGGTGGTACGCTGCCAACCCAACACATGAACTTGCTGCACGCTGTATATCTCGCTGCGGGCAGACGTAGACGGTCGTGCCCCGACGGAACTAACACGTCGGAGAACGGGATACCATGAATAGAACATATCCGCTGAAGAGCGGCTTCGGTGACCCTCAAAGCCTATGAGTCAACCGGGCTATCCAATAAGATCGACGACTCCAAGATATCAGGAGCCCGGTCGTGAGCGGGAGAAACTGAGGGGTGAGATGTATCGGCGGCTGTTTGCTTTGAAGTCATCCCGGGTCTGTCGGAAAGTGTAGCAGAACTGGATTTTTTAGACATCTTGAATAAATAGTGGATTCAACTAAGCACCTGCGTGAACTATATTTGAAAAATGACCAATGTTAGAGTTAACAACATGAATAATCCTCCCACGTGGTGTGTGAACTAGTGCGTTCAATCATGTATAAGCATTTAGAATAAAATTAAGCTTGTAATCGCTGCCTCTGAAAACCGTCATCGCTGACCGTCTCCAAGAGCCTTCTGTATGGCGATTACGGTTCCAGGTTAAGAAAACGCTAAAAGAAGTTATTCGGTTACGACAAGTAAAGTTCGGTTATGAAATTGGACAAGATGTTAGTATGTTCGGCATTTGAGTTTGGTCGGCATATCAGTATGTTTGGCATTGGTGTTTGTCCGGCCTAAGTATGTTCGGCATTCATGTTTGTTCGGCATGTCAGTATGTTCGGCATTATTGTTTGTCCGGCCTAGTGTGTTCGGCAAAGTCCTTGTTCGGCCTACAGCCATCGTTCGGCCCACCTTCAGTTCGTACTGAGTGGGTATCGCTCAGCCGAAATACTATTCGGCCGAAACAACACCCGGCCTATCTACTGGCTCACATCCAAACCCATCGTTTGGCCAACAATATGCCGTGCCGAACCAAGATTATTCCAAGTCTTAACACTCGGCACGGCCTCCATATTTTCCTCTCCTCCACCTAACTCTTTCCCGTGGCCTTATCTAATACACAGAGGCCGTGCCGAACCACAGCGTCCCTCTCAAACGACGAAACAAACCCTACGAAGCAGTCGTCCCGAACCATCTCTCCCTAGCTCACAACGATCGGCCTTGGAGACATAATTTGATTCCTCCACACTGCCCGTTCGGCAATGAATCAGTCCTATGCGAATTTGTGGAAAGGAGTTGGGCAAAGGGATTATACCTAGTTCATGGATCGAGCTTTAGGAAGGCTTAAGAAGTACTTGAAGTCCGATTGCAAGGATGGTTCGAAGATTCGGGGTTGAAAGGTGAAGGTGAAAAAAGAAAGGAGGAAGAAGAAGACAGACTTTATAGGGAAGAAGAAGAACCGGTCAAAACAATGTCGATCGGTTACTTCAAATCGCTCGGTATTCGTATCGTTCGGCAAAGAACGTTCGACATCAAAAGCACTCGGTGGCATTGCGTGAATTTTGTAATACAAAGCACACTCTTATCGAATACACGGCATGCTTTGAGGGGCAAAATGTTACCTGGAAAATCGACCAGGAAACTAGAACGTTCGGTATTCAGAGTTGCACTCGGCATCGGAAAACTTTCAGCCATTCAGAATTACACTCGCATAAGGAGCGCTCGGCATATGTGACAACAGGCATCTATAGACAGTCGGTAGGCAAGAACGTTCGGCACCAGATAGTGCTCGGCAGTCCAAGATCGCGCTCGGCATAAGATCGTTCGGCATGAAGAAGCAAAGGATCGTTCGGTCTCCAGA
This sequence comes from Allium cepa, assembly GCA_030765085.1. Lineage (NCBI taxonomy): Eukaryota > Viridiplantae > Streptophyta > Magnoliopsida > Asparagales > Amaryllidaceae > Allium > Allium cepa. Next base: position 196,833,095 of record CM060938.1, read on the forward strand.
AGATCGTTCGGCGTCCTGGCATCGTTCGGCGTAGTTCACTCAGCACAAGTGCTCCCCAGAGAAGTCAGCATGCTCGGCTTGAGATCGTCAGGTATCCAGGAGATCGTTCGGCCTTGAGTCGTTCGGCTGAAGAAGCCATTCGGTCAAACCCTTCACTCGGCCAAGCCCTTCACTCGGCATTACTATCGTTCGGCATTCCTGCCCCATTAGACCTGCATCTCTCATTCAACCTCTCGCCTCGCTCGGCCTAAAGAGGGGAGACTCGGCATGCTTCGTTCGGCACAAGGAGTTCGGCTCGGCCTGCCTTGTCTGGCCTCCTTGGTTCGGCGTACAGTACATACACTACTTGGACCAAGTTATTCGGCCACCTGGCCCACCAGGGAAGTCCAACCCACTTTCGTCTATAAATAAAGAGACAGAGGCACAGAAAACGGGATCAGATTTTAGAGAGCACTGGGGAGACTCTCCCACATTGAATCCTCATTCAAGACTTATTTCTTTTACCTTGCAATTGTGTCCTAATACCTAAGAACGGATTGTATCTGTAATCAAGTATCTAGTGGAGAATAAAGATCAGCTTCAAAGTGGACGTAGGCCACTGCGCCGAACCACTATAAATTTGGTGTTCATATTTCCCGCATTTTAATTTATGTTTTCTTCTCTTTTTCAGTTTGTTTTCTTCATTATTCTCTCTACACAATCTTTCTAAGGGTTTTAGTGACCAATTTTGGTGCTAACAACCTTTTTAAATGGATTTGTAAAAGAGGAAGTACATGTTGAACAACCACCATTTTTTGAAAATTAAAAATTACCAAATCATGTCTACAAACTTAAGAAAGCTCTATAAGGCCTAAAACAAGCTCCTAGAGCCTGGTATGATAGACTAAGATCTTACTTATTACAATCAAATTTTGAAATTGGTAAAGTAGATAATAATCTTTTTATTAAAAGAAATAAAAATGATATTCAACTAGTACAAGTCTACGTAGATGATATCATTTTTGGATCAACCAATTTTGAAATGAATAAAGAATTTTCTAATTTAATGACAAAAGAATTTAAGATGAGTCATATGGGTGAATTAAATTTCTTTTTAGGATTACAAATAAAACAATTAGATAATGGTGTCTTTATTAGTCAAGAAAAATATGCTAAAGACCTAATTAGTAAATTTGGTTTGACTACTGCGAGTGGAAAACCCACTCCCATGGCAACCAATGAGTACCTTAGTAAAGAAGAACTCTTAAAAGATGTAGATCAAAAATTATACAGAGGAATGAATGGATCACTACTCTATAACACTCTTAGTAGACCTAATATCATGTATAGTGTTTGTCTTTGTGCAAGATATCAATCCCAACCTAAAGAGACCCACTTAAAAGTCGTAAAATGAATCATAAGATATGTTAAAGACACCACTGATTATGGCCTATTTTACCTAAAAATGATTCTTTTGACTTAATATCTTACTGTGATGTTGATTATGCTGGTTGTAAATCAGACTGAAAAAATACAAGTAGAACTTGTCACTTTTTGGGGCATTCTCTGATTTCCTTGTTTAGTAAAAAGAAAAACACAGTTTCTTTATCAACAACTGAAGCAGAATAAATTTCTGCTGCTTTGGCTTGTTCTCAAGTAATATATATGCAACAAACTTTAAAAGATTATGGTTTAAATATCTCAAAATCACCAATTTATTGTGATAATACTAGTGCAATAAATTTATCCAAAAATACTACTCAACATGCTCGAACTAAACATATTGGTATAAGACTCATTTTCTCAGAGTTAATATAAATAAGGAAGTAATTACTCTAGATTATATTAATTCTGAGAATCAAATTACTGATATATTAACAAAACCCTTAAATGAATCTATATTTACTAAATTAAGAAGAGAATTAGGAATTTGTTCAATAACTGAAATATAAAAATATAAATAACAAAGTATAATTAAAAATTAAATCAAAATAAATCAAATGGTAAAAATTTCAAAGACCATGTCGACATGCCCCCTCAACCCATGTCGACATGCAACGATTTTTTATTTTTGGAATTTTTCCTACCAAAATTCAAATAATTGGTTATATATTCTTCTTATTTTCGAAATTTTGATCATTCTCTCTGTTCTCTCTCTGTTCTAACTTCTGAAATAAATTAAACCATGGCCTCCACTTCCAAATCAAACATAAGTTCAACCTTTTCATTGCCTTCTCCTACTTCTGGACCGTTTTAACGAACTACGCTCGCTCGAGTGACAAAAATGGAGGATTCTCTGAAGGATACACTGCAATTATTGACTGAAATTCAAGTGGTACAACTTAGAATGGCCAAAGAACAAGAGAGGAAAGGCAAAATCCTTAGGAATTTGCAAAAATTTCTAATGGACAATCATGCTAATCCAATCTTGATTGACGAAGATTCTTTAGAAGATCAAGTGCAAGAGGGATGCGAAGAAGAAGAAGAAGAAGCCTTGATGGAAGAAGAGCACGTTGAAGAAGATGACAAAGTCGTTTGTGTTGGAAAATTTGCTTTGATAAAGACGGAAATCTTGTCGAACAATGTGGAAATTTCTGTTTCCACTATCCAAATTGTTCGGTTCATAGATCTCCTATTTTCAAAGACACTCATTAGTTTCTTTTCTCTTTTTCATATTATTATATGTTCTTACATTCTTTATGAAAATGTAAATATAACTATATAATTAATAAATAATTTGTGTTCTTATACATGTTTTATTGAAAGTATTATTATACTTATTTAGGATAGTTAGTAGTTTAGGACTAAGTTTTAAGTTTTAGAGTTAAGTGTTCATTATTTATGATAATAGTATCATTATAATCACATGTCATAGAGTATTAGATTAAGGGGGAGTTATATAGTTTGGAGTTAGTTTTTGTTGATGACAAAGGGGGAGAAATATAAAATAGGATAGCTAGGCATAGATTAACGGGGAGTTATTAGTTTTAGGGGGAGTTATTAGGATAGAAGTACTATTTTATAACCAAAGGTTGTCATCATCAAAAAGGGGAAAATTATTAGTCCTTGAGATGATGGTTTTGATGACAACAACCTTAGAATAAGATTATAAAATATAAATATAAATACTAACATTATAGTTTAGGTAAATAGGCATATGCCGGATTTAACCATGCAAGTACTAAGAATGAAGACTGTACAGTATAGAGATTCAAGATATCAAGATTGAAGACTCATGATTATCAAGAATATGATGATTATCAAGAGTTCAAGATTTCAAGAATAAGTAATTTAATTAGGAATTTTGTTAAAACTCCTAGAAAAGCATTGGCATCTTAAAATCCAATTTATTCATGGAATGGAATCCACTTCGAGACTATTAAACGGATGGAACCCTAAGTAGGGTGGAACCTACGAAAAATCTAGTGGAATATCGTTTTGTGTCCGCTAACCTTTTATTCAAAATGATTTTACAAAATTATATCTTGTTTTCAAAATGTTTTCAAAACCTTCCTTTTAAAAGAATCAAAAACATCTATCCTGATTTTAAATATTTTTAGCCTCAAAATAATCTTTTTCTTCAAAATCAAATTATCCTTAGTTTTAAAGTATCTTTAAATAAAAATATATTTAACTTTTAATATTTATACTTAGGTTTAAATAATAGTAAAATTTTATATATACCAAAATATTATTCTCTATATTTTTAATATATTTTAACTATAGTTAAGTATATTTATAAAGTTTAAAATAGTTTTAATATGAGATAAAAGTTATTTTCAAAAAAAAAAACAAAACAAAACATCAAAATTTCCTTTGGGATGTCGACATACCCAAGTTATCCATGTCGACATAGTGTCAGTTGATTTCAAAATTTTGAATTTCAAAAGAAGTGTCTATTCATCATATCCTTTCACGAATGGACATGGTTCTTGTTGTTCTATGAATAAGGGCTGTTTTCAACGAATTTCTATTCATATTTTTCTAGTTTTCACTCCTCTTCTTCTTCCACATTTCTTTATACATATTCTTACCATTACTCTACCGAAATCAACATTGAATCTAACTAGATCATTTCTATTTTGATTCTCTATCACTATCTTAACAAGATTCTCAATGTTATTCAGAGTTATAGGCTTCTTTGTAATCATTTCTGTGAGAAAAGGTGTGGTTGTAGCCTTGGAAATCAATCAAGTGAGAAAAGGTGTGGTTGTAGCCTAGGAAATCAATTGGGTGAACTTGGTGCTCGTGAAATCAAGTATCTCTACCCAGAGAATTGTGAATCTGGAGGGCGTACCTCGTAGCCTTGAAATCGAGGGTGTAATTGTACAATTGCTTTTGAAAGGAAATCCGTAGTTGTGTGCGGGACTGGATGTAGGGTAACTCCGAACCAGTATAAAATCCGGTATGTTTTTTCCTTTACTGCTTTTATTTTATTTCTGCATCTGTGTTTGTTTCTATGATCATATCTGTGTCTGAATATTGCACACATTTGTGTCCAAGTTAACATAAACTCAAAAAGATTTAGTAATTCCTTAAAACACTATTCACCCCCCTTCCTCTAGTGTTTATTCTATCCATGAGATTTGTAATCCGCATTTCTAACACGACCGAGTGTTTGCGACTAAGCACATTAGCCACACGATTACCCTCAAAAGGGGTATACTGGATATCAATATCATAAGAGGCAAGAAACTCGAGCTAACGTTGTTGTCTCATATTGAGTTCCTTCTGAGTGAAAATATACTTCAAGGATTTATGATTGGTATAGAGAATGAAGCACTCACCTAAAAGGTAATAGCGCCAAATCTTCAAAGCGAAGACAATGGCGGCTAACTTAATATCATGAGTGACATAGCGAACTTCATTCGGACGCAGTTGCCAAGAAGCATAAGCAACTACCCGATCCTTCTGCATAAGAACAGCATCAAGACCACTTCCACAAGCATCGGTGTAGACAACAAGATCATGATTCCCCTCGAGAACCACAAGAATAGGAGCATTAGTGAGAAGTTCCTTTATTGTCTGAAAGGAAGCTTCACATTTGTCGGACCAAATATAACGAACGCCTTTTCGAGTAAGGCTAGTAAGTGGAAGCACAACATGAGAAAAATCCTTAATGAATCGATGGTAATAATCCGCCAATCCAAGAAAACTTCTAATCTCAATGAACATTCTTAAGCCTCTTTCAATTCTGGATAGCTTTGATCTTCGAGGGATCGACTGAAATGCCCTCGTAAGATACAACGTGGCGTAAGAACTTAACCTTATTCTACCAAAAGTGGCACTTGGAGAATTTGGCTCTGAGATGATGCTGACAAAGAGTATCCAAGACAATCCTCAAATGGTGGGTATGCTCTGTCTCGAACTTAGAATAAATTAGGATGTCATCAATAAACACAAGGACGAACTTATTGAGATATTCCTAGAATACTCGATTCATGAGATCGACAAAGAAATCAGGAGCATTCGTCAAACCGAACGGCATAACGAGCCACTCAAAAGAACCATAAGGAGTGCGGAAAGCTGTAAGAGGAACGCTATCCTCCGCAACTCGTAACTGATGAAAACCAGTGGCAAGGTCGAGCTGAGAAAAGACCTTGGCACCACTCAACTGATCGAACATATCGTTGATCCTAGGTAATGGATACCTATTCTTGATGGTCAACTCATTAAGCGTGCGGTAGTCAATGCAAAGCCTAAAAGTACCATCGGACTTCCTAAAAAATATAACCGCAGCACCCTACGGTGATGAAGTAGACTGAATCAACTTCTTGGACTCGAGCTCTAAAACCCGCTTCTTGAGTTCCTCATTTTTTTGTAGACATCCTCATGGGAGGACGACTAACTGGCTACGTGCCTAGAATGAGATCAATGTGGAACTCAATTGCCTGCTTGGCTGGCAAACTCGAAACAGGCTCAAATACATCAAAGAAGTCACAAACAATAGGAATACGAGATACATCATCAACATCTCGTGAGTCTAAAGAATATAAAGCTGCTTCAGAATTATCCACATTCCAATGAACAAGTGATAGCGTAGTAGATGAACTGGATGTCGAAGATATAAAATTCTCTCAGAACAAATAATCCTGGCATCGTATCGCACTAGCCAGTCCATACCCAAAATCATATCAAATCCCAAATAAGAAATAACGTGCAGATTCGCATGAAAAGAAAAGCCACATAAAGAAATCTCAACATCATCACAAAGCATGCTAAGGGTCGTGGATCCCCCAATTAGATTCGTAATCCTCAACGAAGTAACTATACATGATACGTCCAAAGACAAATCTTCTACGGCTTCTTCGATACGATGAATGTGACGCACCTATATCGAAGAGGACTCGAATAGAATGATCATGAAATAATAAAGAACTTTCAAGTACAGAAGGAGATGTACCTCTGGGCTGAGAAGAACCTCCAAAAGCCTTAATAGCATAAAGCTTGCCAGACTTGGCACTAGTAGGAATAGTAGGGCAGGTGGAAACATGATGACCTTCCTCCTTGCAATAGCAGCAGAAGAGAGGCTTAGGACAAGTTCGAATCATATGATCAGGATAACCACAATTGAAACACTTCTGAACGGAAGATGTTCCAGTAGACTAAGTCTGAAAGTTAGAACCACCAGTCTTCTTCTTCTTGGAATGAAAAGACTTGTTCTTATGAAATGGAAACTGCTTCTTGTTTGGGTTCTTGCGAACCTCAACATCATCATCACTATCGATTGTTTCTCGATGACTTCAAGATGAAGCACCGAGTCAACTAGCACCTCAAAAGAAAGCTTAAGCTGCAACATCAAAGATTTATTCAAATACTTCTTAAGGCCGGAAATAAACTTGACGTACTTCTTATATGGAGTGCTAATATACTCAATGTAACGATCCCGAATTCTAATTTATTTTAAATTGATAATTTAATTCATTTTTGATTTAAAATTGTGAAATTAAATGATAAATTGATTCGAGTTTTTCCAAATTCAAATAAAAATATGTTATTTATTAAAATAAAGATAGTTTCTTTTATAAATTGTTTTAATTAAATAATGAGTTGTATTTAAACAATATTAATAGTATAATATTTTTACAAATGGATTTTTATAGATAGAAATGGTTATTTCAGATTTATATATATATATATATATATTTAAAGAAAGCTAGGATTTGTGAATTTAAAATGAAATAAATTACAAACAAATGTATGCATACAAACATAATTAAAATAGAAAATTATTTGCAACACAAAGTAAACTAAACAAAATAAGAAACAACGTTGTAAATAAAATATGCCTTTAAAACAAATACAAAAATAATCCAAACCATACCTTTACATATTTGTACAGCCGAGACAAGCAAGAAAGATAAAGTAAAAGTAAACAAATGCATAACGAAGTACTGATGCATTTAATGCTTGAATCTTTAGCATGCCATAATGTATTTTCAGCCACCAAAGCAAAATCACCTCAGCCGAGACAAAGAAAAGTAATACAATATCTTTAGTATACAAGATATCAGCCACCCTATTAATAATAAAAAATGAACCTGTTGTACAAGCTTAGGTATCATCCCTGTACTAAGTAATATAATCTACCTGTGCATTTCTTTTCTTTTATATGTATCAACCAATCCAATACAAACCAGAAAATGAACTGACAAGACAAAAGAAAGCATAAGTAAAAGAAAAATACAAATGTCTATGTACACTTGTAAAATAAGACAGAAAAGGATATTTAAGTTAAACAAGTGTATATAAGTAAGTATAGGCTTGAGATAGAAGACATAAAGGACTGGAGTATCTTCTGCCATGCCTAGATATTGTACAAAACAATAGTAACATACTATAAACTTCTTTGTATATATCAGTCTTCCTCTTTCCATTTCGTCTATCAAGCTAAGAAACTCTGAAACATACCATCTAAAAAAAGAAGAAGAAAATACAAGTTAGCATTCCAATTTTTACAACAAACCAGAAAAACAAATTCAACTTAATCAAGCAATGCAAAGATCATGCAAGTTAAAAGCAAATCCAGTTTCCAGTTAACAACTCAGGCCTGTCTTCACATAGCAGGCTCTGTTCTTCTTCAACAAAACCAAATGAGCAACTTTCCACCCATGATCTACTTCTATATCTTGATATTGTGGTTGATACTTGAATGCATTATGAAATGTTGTTAGCTGTTAAATATGTCTGTATATGTATTTATATCCTGTTCTTGTGTGTCAGTCCATAGTTTTACATTTTAAAAAAATTCGAATCTCTCAACCAAGTCCATGTTAGACTTTGGATTACAAATGGAAATTGTTTGTTGATGTGTAGGGATAATTTTAAAAATAATTTTACTGAGTAAAATGTAAACAGAGGAAAGATATAAGTTTTTTTTAGAGGAAACTTCAATGCATGGAAAATTCAAACATAACGAAAGCTTGATTCAAATTCACATCTGGGATCCTTACTAGAAATAATGATTTTTAACATGTATTTGGGAATTTTTAGTGGGCTATTGTGATAGCATTTTGAAGATGAACGGCAGGTTATTTTTGGTCAATTTCCGGTTACATAGTGGACTGGGGTAGTCACGGTTGGTCGAGGAGGTGGAGGAGCGTATCACGGTGATGGAAAAAATAATGGGAAGTGGTCGCGAGATTGGGGTAGCGGCGGCGTCGAATTTTCCCCGGTAAACCTAGTTTTACTGATGCTCATATTTTTGATCGCCACGTCGTCTTCGTAGCGTCGAGTTCGACGCGGTTTGGGGGGATGGTGGATGGGTCGTAGGTGAAGCTGTGACCGGAGTTGTGTAGCCGCTAGTGGCCGAGGCGTCGAGAGCAAGGCGTTGACAGGTTTGGGTTTTTTTGTGTTTCCTGCGTTTCCAGGTTTTGTTCCTGGTACCTGTATCGAGCTTGAATGCTCGATTTTGTTTAGATGATTTGATCATCGATCTGATGATCGAAATGGGTCTGAGGAAAGATAGCCGATGTGGGAGGATGGTCAACGTTGGCCGGAGGTGGCTCTGGTGGAGGTGCACGTGTACTTGTGCACTTGTATATCAGGGAAAGCAAGTTGTTTTGGGAAGAAGTCGTGTGTTGCAGGGGAGTTTCTCGTGGAAGTGTCGTGTAGGACTCGAAGTAAACTACAGGGAAACTCGGGTCGAATTCTTGTTCCAGTTTTTACCTGGAAACCTGTTTCTCTGTTATGAAAATTTTAAACTAAATTTGAATTCATCAAGCAAAGTTTTAAACGAAGTTTAATCTAAAATGTAAATAAAAAAAGGGAAAAAATTCTAGTTGGATTGAAATTTAGTTTGAAGATAAATAAAAGTTTAAAATTCCATTTGTTTTAATAATTCAAAGTAATTAATGGTATTGAAGAAAATTTGGAAATCAAAATAGAATTGAATTCGGAAATAAAATTTAAATAAGTTAAATTTAAAAGTAGAACCTGAAATGAGTTTCAAATCAGATCTTAAGACTTTGGAAAATTAATTTTTATTACTAAGTGTTGCAATAAGTCAAAATGTTAAAGTACAAGAAAAGAAGTGATTTTTAAACTCTTTAAAATTTCTTTTGTAACCAATGGTTATTTTACATGTAAATTTAAAATGTTAAAGAAATTTGCTTTAAATTTTATTAAAAGTAAATAAGGATTTATTTTTGATATTTAAAGAAAAAAAAACAAGAAGAAGAAGAAAATCATTAAATCATATGAAAATAAATGTGTTACTTTAAGTAATGAAGATTGATGATTTCTAATTCATTACGAATGAATTTTAATAGGGAATTGATTTATAAATTAATAATGGTTAATGTAAGAAATTTTCTTTAAAAGGGTGATTAAATAAATTTAATAGTATCGAAATCATTAACTAAGATTATTTGAGCAATTAATCAATGTGATAAATTTTATTAATAAATTTGATTGATTAAATTAATAATAATCAACTGTGAAACTATTAAGTATAATTACTTAATGACGGGGATTGTGAAATTAAATACTCGATGTAATTTATTGAGTAAAATCGAATCTGTTCAAATTAAATTTCTTAAGTTAATTAATTCAGAATAATCATTTGGTAATTTTGAAAAATATAATTACTTAGAGAAGTAATTAATTAATAATTACTGAATGTAATTAATTAAATGATGAATAAGAATTTGGGTTAATTATTTATGAATAAATTAAAGGGTTGATTAATAATGACAATTAATTAAGATAATTTAATAATTATAGATTAATTGATTCATTGATTTGAAATGATTAGTTAATAATTAAGGATTAACTAAAAAAATTTGAATGAAGATTTATTTCAAATAATTCGTAATTAAATCATGATAATTAACCCGGACTAATAATTGATACATCTGATTTAAATTAATCAGTTGATTAATAAATTCACTTGCGAATGTTTGGATTCTATTGAATGTTGAATTATTTGACATCTCTGATCTGTAATGCTTTGTGATATATTCTGATTTGTGCGTGATTTATACTGTAGTTTATTTATCTGGGATGAATGTAATTTATTATCTGTGATATATATCTATGATCTGTACGATAAGCGTTATAGTTTATATCGCTTATCAGTTATATTTCCGTGTTTTAATCTGTGATGATTGAATGATATTGCACTATTGTGTTAAACCCCTGGACCACATTATACACACACAAATATGGATTTCACGAGGAAATCGAGTAAGTCACAGATTTTTGAAAATAGTTTTGAATTTGAATTTTTAAATTCAAATGTTTTTGAAATGGATTGGGTTTAAAGTGAAAAATTTTTGAAATGGAATTTCATAGATGAAATTTATTTTGAATAACTCGATAAAATATGAAGTTGAATAATTTGATTTGAACTTAAATTCAAGATTTGAAATTGAATTCTATGATTTAAAACTAGGGATTAAAAATGTTATACCAGTTATATATGGGTTAAACTATTTTAAAATGTATTAATTTGGGAATATGAATATAAATTAAGAATTTTAACTCGTATAAATATAATTGGATTTTTCTGAAAACGAAAACTGTTTGTTTTTCAAATAATAAAAGCTTTCACATGAGAAATGAACGTTCAATTTGTGTTAAAAAAAAGAATTTCAAGTTTGAAAATGTAGAAAATTTCCAAGTTATGAAAACGATTTAAAAGCTATGAGTTGAATCTTTGATTTAAAGATTTAAGTGAATTAATCCAATTGAAATAGAAATTGTTTTGAAATCTATGAATGGATCTTTATGAAACGGGGGTGAACTTTATGAAATGAATCTTTTTGTTTAAAAGATTAGAAATGGTAATTTGTTTAAACCTTTTGAAGAAAAGTTTTGGGTAATAAATTGTGACTTAATTGAAATCCCAATATCCATATGTTTTTGAAATATTGCGCTCACTGTTCGGTTTAGCCGGGAGAGGACCTTTGTGTCATATATCCCATTCCGAATATGTGATATGTCGTTATGGATAGCATTAGAAGACCGGTGTTGAAGACTGGATATTTTTGAAAGCGAAAGGACAACTCGTCGAATGTCTTTGCATCGACTGGTCCCCGGTATAGAGACTCCATATGTGACGGGAAGTCCGAACGTGATTAGTGAATATCCGGATTGCAAGGACTTCTTTGTAAGTGCCTTCGGTTCTGTTCGTGCCCGGAACAGACTTGTATGGATAGTATGTCTGACATTACAATTGAGATATAAAGCTGATTTCTTTCAAATATATTTTTGTTGGTGGCGGAGAATTTATTCTCTTAGCTTAACACCCTTCTCTGAGACGTACGAGCTCAGAGGTTATGTAGTTGAAGGTTATCAGCGATATATTCCCAATTTGGTAATGTGATATGCTGAGTGTTGCTGTGAAATGATCATTGTGTTGATCATTTGTGATGGGATCATTTGTTTGATCGTGTATCTTTGTGATCATTTCTATGATCATTTTTTGACCCAAAGCACAGCTTTTGCATAAAGTGTGGCTTTGTGGACGTGACTTCATCGAGCCTCATGCCTCGGAATGGTCAAAACAGGAAAGATGCAGCAAGGTTATGAGGGGTGGCTCCCTTTAGGGTATGTGCATTTCCTTCTGGAAAAGGGTGGTATCATGGTATGGAGCCCAGATGCTTACTCATGTTGAAACACTTTATTTATGATTGTGTGATGATGGTGACGAGCGCTCGGTTAAAGGTCCTAAAGGACCGGGGGATGACATACTCGTGTCAGTTGTTACCCAGTTAGGGGTAACCCGGCCTTGTGTTGGCAGAGATCCGGTTTGGTTCTCGGGGACGTCCTTCCAGAGGCATTCTCATGTGGCAATGGGAAGTTCATTGGCCTGACCATTCGTTGGAAATCCAAAGAAACAATACGATCTTGTACGGTTTTAGTTGTATAACCTGCCATGGAATGTGGCGGTAACCTGCTATTGAACATGGTAGCTATAGTAGGCATAAATGCGGAATGCCTATGCTGGCTAAGATTTATATCTTTACTTTCGAAATGATTTTTCCTACACTATGCACTAGTCATAATATCAAATGTTTCTTTTTAATGCGTATCAAGCATCTTTGACTATCATAAGGAGAAATCTCCTCCGATTCTGCGTTTGCATTGTGTGTGTGTGCGGGAGGCCTTATGGTAGTCTCATTTTTAAAAAGCATTGTGAATTGACCTTAAAATTCTTTTGTTGAATGTTATAAAAAATAAACTGTTTTTGTTGCTCACACCAGTCCCACGACTGATCCAGAGTTTATTGTTTTCTTTCCTTAACTCTGGGTGCTCATTATATTTCTACACGAGCAGTCTAGAGTTTGGGTTTTTCAGATAGTCAGGTTTAGTAGATTATCTAGAGTTAGTTCAGTCTTTGGACCACACCAGTCTTGCTAAGCTTGGTGCATGGTTATTGGGAGTTCGAGCTATTGCTGGATTGGTTATTGGAGATGGAGTTGCAGTTTTGGAGTTCTCTTTTGAAGACTATCTTAGAGTTAGTGGTTCCGCTGCTAGTGTTATCTATTTTTCTTTCCGCTGCTATTTTTATTGTATAATATCTCTGATGTATATTGATATCTATTGGATCATCTGTTGTATCAGATATTGTATCAAAGCTGTATATCAATGTATTATTCTTTTATTCCGCTGTGTTATTTACTTAATGTTGTTATAAGCTCCGGCGAATCGGATTTGAACGGTCGAATCTACGGCATTCGAGTACGATATGAAGTATGGATGTCGATTTTCGAGCGGGCAAAATCCGTCTCGTTACATTTGGTATCAGAGCTAAGGTTGAACTTTAGCTCAGGAGTGTAACACATTAAGTAGCTCATTAGAGATAGGGTGAAGTATCCCTAGAATGAGTAATCCCTAAGATATCCGTTTGAATGCCTCAGTAAATTCTCTTATTATTCACTGATAGTAAGTATGAGTGCAAGAAGAGAACGAGATAGGGGACAAAGAAATACGATTATAAATGGTCGATACTCTGTAACAACAGTGGAAACAACTTTCTTCTCAATCTCTTTTTGATTCGTTTCCAAATTTCTTTGATTTCTTCGTACCAGCTCCAGAAAGAAGTTTCAGTGTGATAATGGCCCTACGTATCGTTGTGGAAGATCTTACTTCGTATCTTCATCAGTTTCTTATCAGTTTTTGATTTAAACTCTAATGAATATGAATTTTAAATCTGGAATTAAAATTTTAAATAAAGTGAAAATTTTTTAAATTAAGTTAAAATTGATTAATATAATATGAAGCTAAATTTGAATTGAGTCGATAAAAGGAATTCGTTTAAAACCGAATTAGAAATTCTATTATAATATCTTGTGAATATCGAAGTCCGAAGAGGGACAAGTTATGTATACTTTAGAATATTCCGGTTTGAGTTTGGAATCAATATCTTGTATTTGAGGATTTATAGGAGATCGAATCTACCTTTCTCTATGTTATTTTCGTGCCTGCGAATTTCGAGGACGAAATTCTTTTTAAGGGGGGAAGTCTGTAACGATCCCGAATTCTAATTTATTTTAAATTGATAATTTAATTTATTTTTGATTTAAAATTGTGAAATTAAATGATAAATTGATTCGAGTTTTTCCAAATTCAAATAAAAATATGTTATTTATTAAAATAAAGATAGTTTCTTTTATAAATTGTTTTAATTAAATAATGAGTTGTACTTAAACAATATTAAAAGTATAATATTTTTACAAATGGATTTTTATAGATAGAAATGGTTATTTCAGATTTATATACATATATATATATATATATATATATATATATATATATATATATATTTAAAGAAAGCTAGGATTTGTGAATTTAAAATGAAATAAATTACAAACAAATGTATGCATACAAACATAATTAAAATAGAAAATTATTTGCAATACAAAGTAAACTAAACAAAATAAGAAACAACGTTGTAAATAAAATATGCCTTTAAAACAAATACAAAAATAATCCAAACCATACCTTTACATATTTGTACAGCCGAGACAAGCAAGAAAGATAAAGTAAAAGTAAACAAATGCATAACGAAGTACTGATGCATTTAATGCTTGAATCTTTAGCATGCCATAATGTATTTTCAACCACCAAAGCAAAATCACCTCAGCCGAGACAAAAAAAAGTAATACAATATCTTTAGTATACAAGATATCAGCCACCCTATTAATAAATAAATAAAATGAACCTGTTGTACAAGCTAAGGTATCATCCCTGTACTAAGTAATATAATCTACCTGTGCATTTTTTTCTTTTATATGTATCAATCAATCCAATACAAACCAGAAAATGAACTGACAAGACAAAAGAAAGCATAAGTAAAAGAAAAATACAAATGTCTATGTACACTTGTAAAATAAGACAGCAAAGGATATTTAAGTTAAACAAGTGTATATAGGTAAGTGTAGGCTTGAGATAGAAGACATAAAGGACTGGAGTATCTTCTGCCATGCCTAGATATTGTACAAAACAATAGTAACATACTACAAACTTCTTTGTATATATCAGTCTTCCTCTTTCCATTTTGTCTATCAAGCTAAGAAACTCTGAAACATACCATCTAAAAAAAGAAAAAAAAATACAAGTTAGCATTCCAATTTTTACAACAAACCAGAAAAACAAATTCAACTTAATCAAGCAATGCAAAGATCATGCAAGTTAAAAACAAATCCAGTTTCCAGTTAAAAACTCAGGCCTGTCTTCACATAGCAGGCTCTGTTCTTCTTCAACAAAACCAAGTGAGCAACTTTCCACCCATGATCTACTTCTATATCTTGATATTGTGGTTGATACTTGAATGCATTATGAAATGTTGTTAGCTGTTAAATATGTATATGTATTTATATCCTGTTCTTGTGTGTCAGTCCATAGTTTTACATTTTAAAAAAATTCGAATCTCTCAACCAAGTCCATATTAGACTTTGGATTACAAATGGAAATTGTTTGTTGATGTGTAGGGATAATTTTAAAAATAATTTTACTGAGTAAAATGTAAACAGAGGAAAGATATAAGTTTTTTTTAGAGGAAACTTCAATGCATGGAAAATTCAAACATAAAGAAAGCTTGATTCAAATTCACATCTGGGATCCTTACTAGAAATAATGATTTTTAACATGTATTTGGGAATTTTTAGTGGGCTATTGTGATAGCATTTTGAAGATGAACGGCAGGTTATTTTTGGTCAATTTCCGGTGAAGTAGTGGACTGGGGTAGTCGCGGTTGGTCGAGGAGGTGGAGAAGCGTATCACGGTGATGGAAAAAATAATGGGAAGTGGTCGCGAGGTTGGAGGTAGCGGCGGCGTCGAATTTTCCCTGGTAAACCTAGTGTTACTGATCCTCATATTTTTGATCGCCACGTCGTCTTCGTAGCGTCGAGTTCGACGCGGTTTGGAGGGATGGTGGATGGGTCGTAGGTGAAGCTGTGACCGGAGTTGTGTAGCCGCTAGTGGCCGAGGCGTCGAGAGCAAGGCGTTGACAGGTTTGGGTTTTTCTTGTGTTTCGTGCATTTCCAGGTTTTGTTCCTGGTACCTGTATCGAGCTTGAATGCTCGATTTTGTTTAGATGATTTGATCATCGATCTGATGATCGAAATGGGTCTGAGGAAAGATAGCCGATGTGGGAGGATGGTCAACGTTGGCCGGAGGTGGCTCTGGTGGAGGTGCACGTGTACTTGTGCACTTGTATATCAGGAAAAGCAAGTTGTTTTGGGAAGAAGTCGTGTGTTGCAGGGGAGTTTCTCGTGGAAGTGTCGTGTAGGACTCGAAGTAAACTACGGGGAAACTCGGGTCGAATTCTTGTTCCAGTTTTTACCTGGAAACCTATTTCTCTGTTATGAAAATTTTAAACTAAATTTGAATTCATCAAGCAAAGTTTTAAACGGAGTTTAATCTAAAATGTAAATAAAAAAAGGGAAAAAAATCTAGTTGAATTGAAATTTAGTTTGAAGATAAATAAAAGTTTAAAATTCCATTTGTTTTAATAATTAAAAGTAATTAATGGTATTGAAGAAAATTTGGAAATCAAAATAGAATTGAATTCGGAAATAAAATTTAAATAAGTTAAATTTAAAAGTAGAACCTGAAATGAGTTTCAAATCAGATCTTAAGACTTTGGAAAATTAATTTTTATTACTAAGTGTTGCAATAAGTCAAAATGTTAAAGTACATGAAAAGAAGTGATTTTTAAACTCTTTAAAATTTCTTTTGTAATCAATGGTTATTTTACATGTAAATTTAAAATGTTAAAGAAATTTGCTTTAAATTTTATTAAAAGTAAATAAGGATTTATTTTTGATATTTAAAAAAAAAACAAGAAGAAGAAGAAAATCATTAAATCATATGAAAATAAATGTGTTACTTTAAGTAATGAAGATTGATGATTTCTAATTCATTACGAATGAATTTTAATAGGGAATTGATTTATAAATTAATAATGGTTAATGTAAGAAATTTTCTTTAAAAGGGTGATTAAATAAATTTAATAGTATTGAAATCATTAACTAAGATTATTTGAGCAATTAATCAATGTGATAAATTTTATTAATAAATTTGATTGATTAAATTAATAATAATCAACTATGAAACTATTAAGTATAATTACTTAATGACGGGGATTGTGAAATTAAATACTCGATGTAATTTATTGAGTAAAATCGAATATGTTCAAATTAAATTTCTTAAGTTAATTAATTCAGAATAATCATTTGGTAATTTTGAAAATATAATTACTTAGAGAAGTAATTAATTAATAATTACTGAATGTAATTAATTAAATGATGATTAAGAATTTGGGTTAATTATTTATGAATAAATTAAAGGGTTGATTAATAATGACAATTAATTAAGATAATTTAATAATTATAGATTAATTGATTCATTGATTTGAAATGATTAGTTTATAATTAAGGATAAACTAATAAAATTTGAATGAAGATTTATTTCAAATAATTCGTAATTAAATCATGATAATTAACCCGGACTAATAATTGATACATCTGATTTAAATTAATTAGTTGATTAATAAATTCACTTGCGAATGTTTGGATTCTATTGAATGTTGAATTATTTGACATCTCTGATCTGTAATGCTTTGTGATATATTCTGATTTGTGCGTGATTTATACTGTAGTTTATTTATCTAGGAAGAATGTAATTTATTATCTGTGATATATATCTATGATCTGTACGATAAGCGTTATAGTTTATATCGCTTATCAGTTATATTTCCGTGTTTTAATCTGTGATGATTGAATGATATTGCACTATTGTGTTAAACCCCTGGACCACATTATACACACACAAATATGGATTTCACGAGGAAATCGAGTAAGTCACAGATTTTTGAAAATAGTTTTGAATTTGAATTTTTAAATTCAAATGTTTTTGAAATGGATTGGGTTTAAAGTGAAAAAATTTTGAAATGGAATTTCATAGATGAAATTTATTTTGAATAACTCGATAAAATATGAAGTTGAATAATTTGATTTGAACTTAAATTCAAGATTTGAAATTGAATTCTATGATTTAAAACAAGGGATTAAAAATGTTATACCAGTTATATATGGGTTAAACTATTTTAAAATGTATTAATTTGGGAATATGAATATAAATTAAGAATTTTAACTCGTATAAATATAATTGGATTTTTCTGAAAACGAAAACTGTTTGTTTTTCAAATAATAAAAGCTTTCACATGAGAAATGAACGTTCAATTTGTGTTAAAAAAAAGAATTTCAAGTTTGAAAATGTAGAAAATTTCCAAGTTATGAAAACGATTTAAAAGCTATGAGTTGAATCTTTGATTTAAAGATTTAAGTGAATTAATCCAATTGAAATAGAAATTGTTTTGAAATCTATGAATGGATCTTTATGAAACGGGGGTGAACTTTATGAAATGAATCTTTTTGTTTAAAAGATTAGAAATGGTAATTTGTTTAAACCTTTTGAAGAAAAGTTTTGGGTAATAAATTGTGACTTAATTGAAATCCCAATATCCATATGTTTTTGAAATATTGCGCTCACTGTTCGGTTTAGCCGGGAGAGGACCTTTGTGTCATATATCCCATTCCGAATATGTGATATGTCGTTATGGATAGCAATAGAAGACCGGTGTTGAAGACTGGATATTTTTGAAAGCGAAAGGACAACTCGTCGAATGTCTTTACATCGACTGGTCCCCGGTATAGAGACTCCATATGTGACGGGAAGTCCGAATGTGATTAGTGAATATCCGGATTGCAAGGACTTCTTTGTAAGTGCCTTCGGTTCTGTTCGTGCCCGGAACAGACTTGTATGGATAGTATGTCTGACATTACAATTGAGATATAAAGCTGATTTCTTTCAAATATATTTTTGTTGGTGGCGGAGAATTTATTCTCTTAGCTTAACACCCTTCTCTGAGACGTACGAGCTCAGAGGTTATGTAGTTGAAGGTTATCAGCGATATATTCCCAATTTGGTAATGTGATATGCTGAGTGTTGCTGTGAAATGATCATTGTGTTGATCATTTGTAATCGGATCATTTGTTCGATCGTGTATCTTTGTGATCATTTCTATGATCATTTGTTGACCCAAAGCACAGCTTTTGCATAAAGTGTGGCTTTGTGGACGTGACTTCATCGAGCCTCACACCTCGGAATGGTCAAAACAGGAAAGATGCAGCAAGGTTATGAGGGGTAGCTCCCTTTAGGGTATGTGCATTTCCTTCTGTAAAAGGGTGGTATCATGGTATGGAGCCCAGATGCTTACTCATGTTGAAGCACTTTATTTATGATTGTGTGATGATGGTGACGAGCGCTCGGTTAAAGGTCCTAAAGGACCGGGGGATGACATACTCGTGTCAGTTGTTACCCAGTTATGGGTAACCCGGCCTTGTGTTGGCAGAGATCCGGTTTGGTTCTCGGGGACGTCCTTCGAGAGGCGTTCTCATGTGGCAATGGGAAGTTCCTTGGCCTGACCATTCGTTGGAAATCCAAAGAAACAATACGATCTTGTACGGTTTTAGTTGTATAACCTGCCATGGAATGTGGCGGTAACCTGCTATTGAACATGGTAGCTATAGTAGGCATAAATGCGGAATGCCTATGCTGGCTAAGATTTATATCTTTACTTTTGAAATGATTTTTCCTACACTATGCACTAGTAATAATATCAAATGTTTCTTTTTAATGCGTATCAAGCATCTTTGACTATCATAAGGAGAAATCTCCTCCGATTCTGCGTTTGCATTGTGTGTGTGTGTGCGGGAGGCCTTATGGTAGTCTCATTTTTAAAAAGCATTGCGAATTGACTTTAAAATTCTTTTGTTGAATGTTATAAAAAAATAAACTGTTTTTGTTGCTCACACCAGTCCCACGACTGATCCAGAGTTTATTGTTTTCTTTCCTTAACTCTGGGTGCTCATTATATTTCTACACGAGCAGTCTAGAGTTTGGGTTTTTCAGATAGTCAGGTTTAGTAGATTATCTAGAGTTAGTTCAGTCTTTGGACCACACCAGTCTTGCTAAGCTTGGTGCATGGTTATTGGGAGTTCGAGCTATTGCTGGATTGGTTCTTGGAGATGGAGTTGCAGTTTTGGAGTTCTCTTTTGAAGACTATCTTAGAGTTAGTGGTTCCGCTGCTAGTGTTATCTATTTTTCTTTCCGCTGCTATTTTTATTGTATAATATCTCTGATGTATATTGATATCTATTGGATCATCTGTTGTATCAGATATTGTATCAAAGCTGTATATCAATGTATTATTCTTTTATTCCGCTGTGTTATTTACTTAATGTTGTTATAAGCTCCGGCGAATCGGATTTGAACGGTCGAATCTACGGCATTCGAGTACGATATGAAGTATGGATGTCGATTTTCGAGCGGGCAAAATCCGTCTCGTTACATTTGGTATCAGAGCTAAGGTTGAACTTTAGCTCAGGAGTGTAACACATTAAGTAGCTCATTAGAGATAGGGTGAAGTATCCCTAGAATGAGTAATCCCTAAGATATCCGTTTGAATGCCTCAGTAAATTCTCTTACTATTCACTGATAGTAAGTATGAGTGCAAGAAGAGAACGAGATAGGGGACAGAGAAATACGACTATAAATGGTCGATACTCTGTAACAACAGTGGAAACAACTTTCTTCTCAATCTCTTTTTGATTCGTTTCCAAATTTCTTTGATTTCTTCGTACCAGCTCCAGAAAGAAGTTTCAGTGTGATAATGGCCCTACGTATCGTTGTGGAAGATCTTACTTCGTATCTTCATCAGTTTCTTATCAGTTTTTGATTTAAACTCTAATGAATATGAATTTGAAATCTGGAATTAAAATTTTAAATAAAGTGAAAAATTTTAAATTAAGTTAAAATTGATTAATATAATATGAAGCTAAATTTGAATTGAGTCGATAAAAGGAATTCGTTTAAAACCGAATTAGAAATTCTATTATAATATCTTGTGAATATCGAAGTCCGAAGAGGGACAAGTTATGTATACTTTAGAATATTCCGGTTTGAGTTTGGAATCAATATCTTGTATTTGAGGATTTATAGGAGATCGAATCTACCTTTCTCTATGTTATTTTCGTGCCTGCGAATTTCGAGGACGAAATTCTTTTTAAGGGGGGAAGTCTGTAACGATCCCGAATTCTAATTTATTTTAAATTGATAATTTAATTCATTTTTGATTTAGAATTGTGAAATTAAATGATAAATTGATTCGAGTTTTTCCAAATTCAAATAAAAATATGTTATTTATTAAAATAAAGATAGTTTCTTTTATAAATTGTTTTAATTAAATAATGAGTTGTATTTAAACAATATTAATAGTATAATATTTTTACAAATGGATTTTTATAGATAGAAATGGTTATTTCAGATTTATATATATATATATATATTTAAAGAAAGCTAGGATTTGTGAATTTAAAATGAAATAATTACAAACAAATGTATGCATACAAACATAATTAAAATAGAAAATTATTTGCAATACAAAGTAAACTAAACAAAATAAGAAACAACGTTGTAAATAAAATATGCCTTTAAAACAAATACAAAAATAATCCAAACCATACCTTTACATATTTGTACAACCGAGACAAGCAAGAAAGATAAAGTAAAAGTAAACAAATGCATAACGAAGTACTGATGCATTTAATGCTTGAATCTTTAGCATGCCATAATGTATTTTTAGCCACCAAAGCAAAATCACCTCAGCCGAGACAAAGAAAAGTAATACAATATCTTTAGTATACAAGATATCAGCCACCCTATTACCTGTTGTACAAGCTAAGGTATCATCCCTGTACTAAGTAATATAATCTACCTGTGCATTTCTTTTCTTTTATATGTATCAATCAATCCAATACAAACCAGAAAATGAACTGACAAGACAAAAGAAAGCATAAGTAAAAGAAAAATACAAATGTCTATGTACACTTGTAAAATAAGACAGCAAAGGATATTTAAGTTAAACAAGTGTATATAGGTAAGTATAGGCTTGAGATAGAAGACATAAAGGACTGGAGTATCTTCTGCCATGCCTAGATATTGTACAAAACAATAGTAACATACTACAAACTTCTTTGTATATATCAGTCTTCCTCTTTCCATTTCGTCTATCAAGCTAAGAAACTCTGAAACATACCATCTAAAAAAAGAAAAAAAAATACAAGTTAGCATTCCAATTTTTACAACAAACCAGAAAAACAAATTCAACTTAATCAAGCAATGCAAAGATCATGCAAGTTAAAAACAAATCCAGTTTCCAGTTAAAAACTCAGGCCTGTCTTCACATAGCAGGCTCTGTTCTTCTTCAACAAAACCAAGTGAGCAACTTTCCACCCATGATCTACTTCTATATCTTGATATTGTGGTTGATACTTGAATGCATTATGAAATGTTGTTAGCTGTTAAATATGTATATGTATTTATATCTTGTTCTTGTGTGTCAGTCCATAGTTTTACATTTTAAAAAAATTCGAATCTCTCAACCAATTCCATATTAGACTTTGGATTACAAATGGAAATTGTTTGTTGATGTGTAGGGATAATTTTAAAAATAATTTTACTGAGTAAAATGTAAACAGAGGAAAGATATAAGTTTTTTTCAGAGGAAACTTCAATGCATGGAAAATTCAAACATAAAGAAAGCTTGATTCAAATTCACATCTGGGATCCTTACTAGAAATAATGATTTTTAACATGTATTTGGGAATTTTTAGTGGGCTATTGTGATAGCATTTTGAAGATGAACGGCAGGTTATTTTTGGTCAATTTCCGGTGAAGTAGTGGACTGGGGTAGTCGCGGTTGGTCGAGGAGGTGGAGGAGCGTATCACGGTGATGGAAAAAATAATGGGAAGTGGTCGCGAGGTTGGAGGTAGCGGCGGCGTCGAATTTTCCCTGGTAAACCTAGTTTTACTGATGCTCATATTTTTGATCGCCACGTCGTCTTCGTAGCCTCGAGTTCGACGCGGTTTGGAGGGATGGTGGATGGGTCGTAGGTGAAGCTGTGACCGGAGTTGTGTAGCCGCTAGTGGCCGAGGCGTCGAGAGCAAGGCGTTGACAGGTTTGGGTTTTTCTAGTGTTTCGTGCGTTTCCAGGTTTTGTTCCTGGTACCTGTATCGAGCTTGAATGCTCGATTTTGTTTAGATGATTTGATCATCGATCTGATGATCGAAATGGGTCTGAGGAAAGATAGTCGATGTGGGAGGATGGTCAACGTTGGCCAGAGGTGGCTCTGGTGGAGGTGCACATGTACATGTGCACTTGTATATCAGGAAAAGCAAGTTGTTTTGGGAAGAAGTCGTGTGTTGCAGGGGAGTTTCTCGTGGAAGTGTCGTGTAGGACTCGAAGTAAACTACGGGGAAACTCGGGTCGAATTCTTGTTCCAGTTTTTACCTGGAAACCTATTTCTCTGTTATGAAAATTTTAAACTAAATTTGAATTCATCAAGCAAAGTTTTAAACGGAGTTTAATCTAAAATGTAAATAAAAAAAAAGGGAAAAAAATCTAGTTGAATTGAAATTTAGTTTGAAGATAAATAAAAGTTTAAAATTCCATTTGTTTTAATAATTAAAAGTAATTAATGGTATTGAAGAAAATTTGGAAATCAAAACAGAATTGAATTCGGAAATAAAATTTAAATAAGTTAAATTTAAAAGTAGAACCTGAAATGAGTTTCAAATCAGATCTTAAGACTTTGGAAAATTAATTTTTATTACTAAGTGTTGCAATAAGTCAAAATGTTAAAGTACATGAAAAGAAGTGATTTTTAAACTCTTTAAAATTTCTTTTGTAATCAATGGTTATTTTACATGTAAATTTAAAATGTTAAAGAAATTTGCTTTAAATTTTATTAAAAGTAAATAAGGATTTATTTTTGATATTTAAAAAAAAAACAAGAAGAAGAAGAAAATCATTAAATCATATGAAAATAAATGTGTTACTTTAAGTAATGAAGATTGATGATTTCTAATTCATTACGAATGAATTTTAATAGGGAATTGATTTATAAATTAATAATGGTTAATGTAAGAAATTTTCTTTAAAAGGGTGATTAAATAAATTTAATAGTATTGAAATCATTAACTAAGATTATTTGAGCAATTAATCAATGTGATAAATTTTATTAATAAATTTGATTGATTAAATTAATAATAATCAACTGTGAAACTATTAAGTATAATTACTTATTGACGGGGATTGTGAAATTAAATACTCGATGTAATTTATTGAGTAAAATCGAATCTGTTCAAATTAAATTTCTTAAGTTAATTAATTCAGAATAATCATTTGGTAATTTTGAAAATATAATTACTTAGAGAAGTAATTAATTTATAATTACTGAATGTAATTAATTAAATGATGATTAAGAATTTGGGTTAATTATTTATGAATAAATTAAAGGATTGATTAATAATGACAATTAATTAAGATAATTTAATAATTATAGATTAATTGATTCATTGATTTGAAATGATTAGTTAATAATTAAGGATTAACTAATAAAATTTGAATGAAGATTTATTTCAAATAATTCGTAATTAAATCATGATAATTAACCCGGACTAATAATTGATACATCTGATTTAAATTAATCGGTTGATTAATAAATTCACTTGTGAATGTTTGGATTCTATTGAATGTTGAATTATTTGACATCTCTGATCTGTAATGCTTTGTGATATATTCTGATTTGTGCGTGATTTATACTGTAGTTTATTTATCTGGGATGAATGTAATTTATTATCTATGATATATATCTATGATCTGTACGATAAGCATTATAGTTTATATCGCTTATCAGTTATATTTCCGTGTTTTAATCTGTGATGATTGAATGATATGTTGTGTTAAACCCCTGGACTACATTATACACACACAAATATGGATTTCACGAGGAAATCGAGTAAGTCACAGATTTTTGAAAATAGTTTTGAATTTGAATTTTTAAATTCAAATGTTTTTGAAATGGATTGGGTTTAAAGTGAAAAATTTTTGAAATGGAATTTCATAGATGAAATTTATTTTGAATAACTCGATAAAATATGAAGTTGAATAATTTGATTTGAACTTAAATTCAAGATTTGAAATTGAATTCTATGATTTAAAACAAGGGATTAAAAATGTTATACCAGTTATATATGGGTTAAACTATTTTAAAATGTATTAATTTGGGAATATGAATATAAATTAAGAATTTTAACTCGTATAAATATAATTGGATTTTTCTGAAAACGAAAACTGTTTGTTTTTCAAATAATAAAAGCTTTCACATGAGAAATGAACGTTCAATTTGTGTTAAAAAAAAGAATTTCAAGTTTGAAAATGTAGAAAATTTCCAAGTTATGAAAACGATTTAAAAGCTATGAGTTGAATCTTTGATTTAAAGATTTAAGTGAATTAATCCAATTGAAATAGAAATTGTTTTGAAATCTATGAATGGATCTTTATGAAACGGGGGTGAACTTTATGAAATGAATCTTTTTGTTTAAAAGATTAGAAATGGTAATTTGTTTAAACCTTTTGAAGAAAAGTTTTGGGTAATAAATTGTAACTTAATTGAAATCCCAATATCCATATGTTTTTGAAATATTGCGCTCACTGTTCGGTTTAGCCGGGAGAGGACCTTTGTGTCATATATCCCATTCCGAATATGTGATATGTCGTTATGGATAGCATTAGAAGACCGGTGTTGAAGACTGGATATTTTTGAAAGCGAAAGGACAACTCGTCGAATGTCTTTGCATCGACTGGTCCCCGGTATAGAGACTCCATATGTGACGGGAAGTCCGAACGTGATTAGTGAATATCCGGATTGCAAGGACTTCTTTGTAAGTGCCTTCGGTTCTGTTCGTGCCCGGAACAGACTTGTATGGATAGTATGTCTGACATTACAATTGAGATATAAAGCTGATTTCTTTCAAATATATTTTTGTTGGTGGCGGAGAATTTATTCTCTTAGCTTAACACCCTTCTCTGAGACGTACGAGCTCATAGGTTATGTAGTTGAAGGTTATCAGCGATATATTCCCAATTTGGTAATGTGATATGCTGAGTGTTGCTGTGAAATGATCATTGTGTTGATCATTTGTGATGGGATCATTTGTTTGATCGTGTATCTTTGTGATCATTTCTATGATCATTTGTTGACCCAAAGCACAGCTTTTGCATAAAGTGTGGCTTTGTGGACGTGACTTCATCGAGCCTCACACCTCGGAATGGTCAAAACAGGAAAGATGCAGCAAGGTTATGAGGGGTAGCTCCCTTTAGGGTATGTGCATTTCCTTCTGTAAAAGGGTGGTATCATGGTATGGAGCCCAGATGCTTACTCATGTTGAAACACTTTATTTATGATTGTGTGATGATGGTGACGAGCGCTCGGTTAAAGGTCCTAAAGGACCGGGGGATGACATACTCGTGTCAGTTGTTACCCAGTTAGGGGTAACCCGGCCTTGTGTTGGCAGAGATCCGGTTTGGTTCTCGGGGACGTCCTTCCAGAGGCGTTCTCATGTGGCAATGGGAAGTTCCTTAGCCTGACCATTCGTTGGAAATCCAAAGAAACAATACGATCTTGTACGGTTTTAGTTGTATAACCTGCCATGGAATGTGGCGGTAACCTGCTATTGAACATGGTAGCTATAGTAGGCATAAATGCGGAATGCCTATGCTGGCTAAGATTTATATCTTTACTTTCGAAATGATTTTTCCTACACTATGCACTAGTAATAATATCAAATGTTTCTTTTTAATGCGTATCAAGCATCTTTGACTATCATAAGGAGAAATCTCCTCCGATTCTGCGTTTGCATTGTGTGTGTGTGTGCGAGAGGCCTTATGGTAGTCTCATTTTTAAAAAGCATTGCGAATTGACTTTAAAATTCTTTTGTTGAATGTTATAAAAAAATAAACTGTTTTTGTTGCTCACACCAGTCCCACGACTGATCCAGAGTTTATTGTTTTCTTTCCTTAACTCTGGGTGCTCATTATATTTCTACACGAGCAGTCTAGAGTTTGGGTTTTTCAGATAGTCAGGTTTAGTAGATTATCTAGAGTTAGTTCAGTCTTTGGACCACACCAGTCTTGCTAAGCTTGGTGCATGGTTATTGGGAGTTCGAGCTATTGCTGGATTGGTTCTTGGAGATGGAGTTGCAGTTTTGGAGTTCTCTTTTGAAGACTATCTTAGAGTTAGTGGTTCCGCTGCTAGTGTTATCTATTTTTCTTTCCGCTGCTATTTTTATTGTATAATATCTCTGATGTATATTGATATCTATTGGATCATCTGTTGTATCAGATATTGTATCAAAGCTGTATATCAATGTATTATTCTTTTATTCCGCTGTGTTATTTACTTAATGTTGTTATAAGCTCCGGCGAATCGGATTTGAACGGTCGAATCTACGGCATTCGAGTACGATATGAAGTATGGATGTCGATTTTCGAGCGGGCAAAATCCGTCTCGTTACATTTGGTATCAGAGCTAAGGTTGAACTTTAGCTCAGGAGTGTAACACATTAAGTAGCTCATTAGATATAGGGTGAAGTATCCCTAGAATGAGTAATCCCTAAGATATCCGTTTGAATGCCTCAGTAAATTCTCTTACTATTCACTGATAGTAAGTATGAGTGCAAGAAGAGAACGAGATAGGGGACAGAGAAATACGACTATAAATGGTCGATACTCTGTAACAACAGTGGAAACAACTTTCTTCTCAATCTCTTTTTGATTCGTTTCCAAATTTCTTTGATTTCTTCGTACCAGCTCCAGAAAGAAGTTTCAGTGTGATAATGGCCCTACGTATCGTTGTGGAAGATCTTACTTCGTATCTTCATCAGTTTCTTATCAGTTTTTGATTTAAACTCTAATGAATATGAATTTGAAATCTGGAATTAAAATTTTAAATAAAGTGAAAAATTTCAAATTAAGTTAAAATTGATTAATATAATATGAAGCTAAATTTGAATTGATTCGATAAAAGGAATTCGTTTAAAACCGAATTAGAAATTCTATTATAATATCTTGTGAATATCGAAGTCCGAAGAGGGACAAGTTATGTATACTTTAGAATATTCCGGTTTGAGTTTGGAATCAATATCTTGTATTTGAGGATTTATAGGAGATCGAATCTACCTTTCTCTATGTTATTTTCGTGCCTGCGAATTTCGAGGACGAAATTCTTTTTAAGGGGGGAAGTCTGTAACGATCCCAAATTCTAATTTATTTTAAATTGATAATTTAATTCATTTTTGATTTAAAATTGTGAAATTAAATGATAAATTGATTCGAGTTTTTCCAAATTCAAATAAAAATATGTTATTTATTAAAATAAAGATAGTTTCTTTTATAAATTGTTTTAATTAAATAATGAGTTGTATTTAAACAATATTAATAGTATAATATTTTTACAAATGGATTTTTATAGATAGAAATGGTTATTTCAGATTTATATATATATATATATATATATATTTAAAGAAAGCTAGGATTTGTGAATTTAAAATGAAATAAATTACAAACAAATGTATGCATACAAACATAATTAAAATAGAAAATTATTTGCAATACAAAGTAAACTAAACAAAATAAGAAACAACGTTGTAAATAAAATATGCCTTTAAAACAAATACAAAAATAATCCAAACCATACCTTTACATATTTGTACAGCCGAGACAAGCAAGAAAGATAAAGTAAAAGTAAACAAATGCATAACGAAGTACTGATGCATTTAATGCTTGAATCTTTAGCATGCCATAATGTATTTTCAGCCACCAAAGCAAAATCACCTCAGCCGAGACAAAGAAAAGTAATACAATATCTTTAGTATACAAGATATCAGCCACCCTATTAATAAATAAATAAAATGAACCTGTTGTACAAGCTAAGGTATCATCCCTGTACTAAGTAATATAATCTACCTGTGCATTTCTTTTCTTTTATATGTATCAATCAATCCAATACAAACCAGAAAATGAACTGACAAGACAAAAGAAAGCATAAGTAAAAGAAAAATACAAATGTCTATGTACACTTGTAAAATAAGACAGCAAAGGATATTTAAGTTAAACAAGTGTATATAGGTAAGTATAGGCTTGAGATAGAAGACATAAAGGACTGGAGTATCTTCTGCCATGCCTAGATATTGTACAAAACAATAGTAACATACTACAAACTTCTTTGTATATATCAGTCTTCCTCTTTCCATTTCGTCTATCAAGCTAAGAAACTCTGAAACATACCATCTAAAAAAAGAAAAAAAAATACAAGTTAGCATTCCAATTTTTACAACAAACCAGAAAAACAAATTCAACTTAATCAAGCAATGCAAAGATCATGCAAGTTAAAAACAAATCCAGTTTCCAGTTAAAAACTCAGGCCTGTCTTCACATAGCAGGCTCTGTTCTTCTTCAACAAAACCAAGTGAGCAACTTTCCACCCATGATCTACTTCTATATCTTGATATTGTGGTTGATACTTGAATGCATTATGAAATGTTGTTAGCTGTTAAATATGTATATGTATTTATATCCTGTTCTTGTGTGTCAGTCCATAGTTTTACATTTTAAAAAAATTCGAATCTCTCAACCAAGTCCATATTAGACTTTGGATTACAAATGGAAATTGTTTGTTGATGTGTAGGGATAATTTTAAAAATAATTTTACTGAGTAAAATGTAAACAGAGGAAAGATATAAGTTTTTTTTAGAGGAAACTTCAATGCATGGAAAATTCAAACATAAAGAAAGCTTGATTCAAATTCACATCTGGGATCCTTACTAGAAATAATGATTTTTAACATGTATTTGGGAATTTTTAGTGGGCTATTGTGATAGCATTTTGAAGATGAACGGCAGGTTATTTTTGGTCAATTTTCGGTGAAGTAGTGGACTGGGGTAGTCGCGGTTGGTCGAGGAGGTGGAGGAGCGTATCACGGTGATGGAAAAAATAATGGGAAGTGGTCGCGAGGTTGGAGGTAGCGGCGGCGTCGAATTTTCCCTGGTAAACCTAGTTTTACTGATGCTCATATTTTTGATCGCCACGTCGTCTTCGTAGCGTCGAGTTCGACGCGGTTTGGAGGGATGGTGGATGGGTCGTAGGTGAAGCTGTGACCGAAGTTGTGTAGCCGCTAGTGGCCGAGGCGTCGAGAGCAAGGCGTTGACAGGTTTGGGTTTTTCTTGTGTTTCGTGCGTTTCCAGGTTTTGTTCCTGGTACCTGTATCGAGCTTGAATGCTCGATTTTGTTTAGATGATTTGATCATCGATCTGATGATCGAAATGGGTCTGAGGAAAGATAGTCGATGTGGGAGGATGGTCAACGTTGGCCGGAGGTGGCTCTGGTGGAGGTGCACATGTACTTATGCACTTGTATATCAGGAAAAGCAAGTTGTTTTGGGAAGAAGTCGTGTGTTGCAGGGGAGTTTCTCGTGGAAGTGTCGTGTAGGACTCGAAGTAAACTACGGGGAAACTCGGGTCGAATTCTTGTTCCAGTTTTTACCTGGAAACCTATTTCTCTGTTATGAAAATTTTAAACTAAATTTGAATTCATCAAGCAAAGTTTTAAACGGAGTTTAATCTAAAATGTAAATAAAAAAAAGGGAAAAAAAATCTAGTTGAATTGAAATTTAGTTTGAAGATAAATAAAAGTTTAAAATTCCATTTGTTTTAAAAATTAAAAGTAATTAATGGTATTGAAGAAAATTTGGAAATCAAAATAGAATTGAATTCGGAAATAAAATTTAAATAAGTTAAATTTAAAAGTAGAACCTGAAATGAGTTTTAAATCAGATCTTAAGACTTTGGAAAATTAATTTTTATTACTAAGTGTTGCAATAAGTCAAAATGTTAAAGTACATGAAAAGAAGTGATTTTTAAACTCTTTAAAATTTCTTTTGTAATCAATGGTTATTTTACATGTAAATTTAAAATGTTAAAGAAATTTGCTTTAAATTTTATTAAAAGTAAATAAGGATTTATTTTTGATATTTAAAAAAAAAACAAGAAGAAGAAGAAAATCATTAAATCATATGAAAATAAATGTGTTACTTTAAGTAATGAAGATTGATGATTTCTAATTCATTACGAATGAATTTTAATAGGGAATTGATTTATAAATTAATAATGGTTAATGTAAGAAATTTTCTTTAAAAGGGTGATTAAATAAATTTAATAGTATTGAAATCATTGACTAAGATTATTTGAGCAATTAATCAATGTGATAAATTTTATTAATAAATTTGATTGATTAAATTAATAATAATCAACTATGAAACTATTAAGTATAATTACTTAATGACGGGGATTGTGAAATTAAATACTCGATGTAATTTATTGAGTAAAATCGAATATGTTCAAATTAAATTTCTTAAGTTAATTAATTCAGAATAATCATTTGGTAATTTTGAAAATATAATTACTTAGAGAAGTAATTAATTAATAATTACTGAATGTAATTAATTAAATGATGATTAAGAATTTGGGTTAATTATTTATGAATAAATTAAAGGATTAATTAATAATGACAATTAATTAAGATAATTTAATAATTATAGATTAATTGATTCATTGATTTGAAATGATTAGTTAATAATTAAGGATTAACTAATAAAATTTGAATGAAGATTTATTTCAAATAATTCGTAATTAAATCATGATAATTAACCCGGACTAATAATTGATACATCTGATTTAAATTAATTAGTTGATTAATAAATTCACTTGCGAATGTTTGGATTCTATTGAATGTTGAATTATTTGACATCTCTGATCTGTAATGCTTTGTGATATATTCTGATTTGTGCGTGATTTATACTGTAGTTTATTTATCTGGGATGAATGTAATTTATTATCTATGATATATATCTATGATTTGTACGATAAGCATTATAGTTTATATCGCTTATCAGTTATATTTCCGTGTTTTAATCTGTGATGATTGAATGATATGTTGTGTTAAACCCCTGGACTACATTATACACACACAAATATGGATTTCACGAGGAAATCGAGTAAGTCACAGATTTTTGAAAATAGTTTTGAATTTGAATTTTTAAATTCAAATGTTTTTGAAATGGATTGGGTTTAAAGTGAAAAAATTTTGAAATGGAATTTCATAGATGAAATTTATTTTGAATAACTCGATAAAATATGAAGTTGAATAATTTGATTTGAACTTAAATTCAAGATTTGAAATTGAATTCTATGATTTAAAACAAGGGATTAAAAATGTTATACCAGTTATATATGGGTTAAACTATTTTAAAATGTATTAATTTGGGAATATGAATATAAATTAAGAATTTTAACTCGTATAAATATAATTGGATTTTTCTAAAAACGAAAACTGTTTGTTTTTCAAATAATAAAAGCTTTCACATGAGAAATGAACGTTCAATTTGTGTTAAAAAAAAGAATTTCAAGTTTGAAAATGTAGAAAATTTCCAAGTTATGAAAACGATTTAAAAGCTATGAGTTGAATCTTTGATTTAAAGATTTAAGTGAATTAATCCAATTGAAATAGAAATTGTTTTGAAATCTATGAATGGATCTTTATGAAACGGGGGTGAACTTTATGAAATGAATCTTTTTGTTTAAAAGATTAGAAATGGTAATTTGTTTAAACCTTTTGAAGAAAAGTTTTGGGTAATAAATTGTGACTTAATTGAAATCCCAATATCCATATGTTTTTGAAATATTGCGCTCACTGTTCGGTTTAGCCGGGAGAGGACCTTTGTGTCATATATCCCATTCCGAATATGTGATATGTCGTTATGGATAGCATTAGAAGACCGGTGTTGAAGACTGGATATTTTTGAAAGCGAATGGACAACTCGTCGAATGTCTTTGCATCGACTGGTCCCCGGTATAGAGACTCCATATGTGACGGGAAGTCCGAACGTGATTAGTGAATATCCAGATTGCAAGGACTTCTTTGTAAGTGTTTTCGGTTCTGTTCGTGCCCGGAACAGACTTGTATGGATAGTATGTCAGACATTACAATTGAGATATAAAGCTGATTTCTTTCAAATATATTTTTGTTGGTGGCGGAGAATTTATTCTCTTAGCTTAACACCCTTCTCTGAGACGTACGAGCTCAGAGGTTATGTAGTTGAAGTTTATCAGCGATATATTCCCAATTTGGTAATGTGATATGCTGAGTGTTGCTGTGAAATGATCATTGTGTTGATCATTTGTGATGGGATCATTTGTTTGATCGTGTATCTTTGTGATCATTTCTATGATCATTTGTTGACCCAAAGCACAGCTTTTGCATAAAGTGTGGCTTTGTGGACGTGACTTCATCGAGCCTCACACCTCGGAATGGTCAAAACAGGAAAGATGCAGCAAGGTTATGAGGGGTAGCTCCCTTTAGGGTATGTGCATTTCCTTCTGTAAAAGGGTGGTATCATGGTATGGAGCCCAGATGCTTACTCATGTTGAAACACTTTATTTATGATTGTGTGATGATGGTGACGAGCGCTCGGTTAAAGGTCCTAAAGGACCGGGGGATGACATACTCGTGTCAGTTGTTACCCAGTTAGGGGTAACCCCGGCCTTGTGTTGGCAGAGATCCGGTTTGGTTCTCGGGGACGTCCTTCCAGAGGCGTTCTCATGTGGCAATGGGAAGTTCCTTGGCCTGACCATTCGTTGGAAATCCAAAGAAACAATACGATCTTGTACGGTTTTAGTTGTATAACCTGCCATGGAATGTGGCGGTAACCTGCTATTGAACATGGTAGCTATAGTAGGCATAAATGCGGAATGCCTATGCTGGCTAAGATTTATATCTTTACTTTCGAAATGATTTTTCCTACACTATGCACTAGTAATAATATCAAATGTTTCTTTTTAATGCGTATCAAGCATCTTTGACTATCATAAGGAGAAATCTCCTCCGATTCTACGTTTGCATTGTGTGTGTGTGTGCGGGAGGCCTTATGGTAGTCTCATTTTTAAAAAGCATTGCGAATTGACTTTAAAATTCTTTTGTTGAATGTTATAAAAAAATAAACTGTTTTTGTTGCTCACACCAGTCCCACGACTGATCCAGAGTTTATTGTTTTCTTTCCTTAACTCTGGGTGCTCATTATATTTCTACACGAGCAGTCTAGAGTTTGGGTTTTTCAGATAGTCAGGTTTAGTAGATTATCTAGAGTTAGTTCAGTCTTTGGACCACACCAGTCTTGCTAAGCTTGGTGCATGGTTATTGGGAGTTCGAGCTATTGCTGGATTGGTTCTTGGAGATGGAGTTGCAGTTTTGGAGTTCTCTTTTGAAGACTATCTTAGAGTTAGTGGTTCCGCTGCTAGTGTTATCTATTTTTCTTTCCGCTGCTATTTTTATTGTATAATATCTCTGATGTATATTGATATCTATTGGATCATCTGTTGTATCAGATATTGTATCAAAGCTGTATATCAATGTATTATTCTTTTATTCCGCTGTGTTATTTACTTAATGTTGTTATAAGCTCCGGCGAATCGGATTTGAACGGTCGAATCTACGGCATTCGAGTACGATATGAAGTATGGATGTCGATTTTCGAGCGGGCAAAATCCGTCTCGTTACATTTGGTATCAGAGCTAAGGTTGAACTTTAGCTCAGGAGTGTAACACATTAAGTAGCTCATTAGAGATAGGGTGAAGTATCCCTAGAATGAGTAATCCCTAAGATATCCGTTTGAATGCCTCAGTAAATTCTCTTACTATTCACTGATAGTAAGTATGAGTGCAAGAAGAGAACGAGATAGGGGACAGAGAAATACGACTATAAATGGTCGATACTCTGTAACAACAGTGGAAACAACTTTCTTCTCAATCTCTTTTTGATTCGTTTCCAAATTTCTTTGATTTCTTCGTACCAGCTCCAGAAAGAAGTTTCAGTGTGATAATGGCCCTACGTATCGTTGTGGAAGATCTTACTTCGTATCTTCATCAGTTTCTTATCAGTTTTTGATTTAAACTCTAATGAATATGAATTTGAAATCTGGAATTAAAATTTTAAATAAAGTGAAAAATTTTAAATTAAGTTAAAATTGATTAATATAATATGAAGCTAAATTTGAATTGAGTCGATAAAAGGAATTCGTTTAAAACCGAATTAGAAATTCTATTATAATATCTTGTGAATATCGAAGTCCGAAGAGGGACAAGTTATGTATACTTTAGAATATTCCGGTTTGAGTTTGGAATCAATATCTTGTATTTGAGGATTTATAGGAGATCGAATCTACCTTTCTCTATGTTATTTTCGTGCCTGCGAATTTCGAGGACGAAATTCTTTTTAAGGGGGGAAGTCTGTAACGATCCCGAATTCTAATTTATTTTAAATTGATAATTTAATTCATTTTTGATTTAGAATTGTGAAATTAAATGATAAATTGATTCGAGTTTTTCCAAATTCAAATAAAAATATGTTATTTATTAAAATAAAGATAGTTTCTTTTATAAATTGTTTTAATTAAATAATGAGTTGTATTTAAACAATATTAATAGTATAATATTTTTACAAATGGATTTTTATAGATAGAAATGGTTATTTCAGATTTATATATATATATATATATATATTTAAAGAAAGCTAGGATTTGTGAATTTAAAATGAAATAAATTACAAACAAATGTATGCATACAAACATAATTAAAATAGAAAATTATTTGCAATACAAAGTAAACTAAACAAAATAAGAAACAACGTTGTAAATAAAATATGCCTTTAAAACAAATACAAAAATAATCCAAACCATACCTTTACATATTTGTACAGCCGAGACAAGCAAGAAAGATAAAGTAAAAGTAAACAAATGCATAACGAAGTACTGATGCATTTAATGCTTGAATCTTTAGCATGCCATAATGTATTTTCAGCCACCAAAGCAAAATCACCTCAGCCGAGACAAAGAAAAGTAATACAATATCTTTAGTATACAAGATATCAGCCACCCTATTAATAAATAAATAAAATGAACCTGTTGTACAAGCTAAGGTATCATCCCTGTACTAAGTAATATAATCTACCTGTGCATTTCTTTTCTTTTATATGTATCAATCAATCCAATACAAACCAGAAAATGAACTGACAAGACAAAAGAAAGCATAAGTAAAAGAAAAATACAAATGTCTATGTACACTTGTAAAATAAGACAGCAAAGGATATTTAAGTTAAACAAGTGTATATAGGTAAGTATAGGCTTGAGATAGAAGACATAAAGGACTGGAGTATCTTCTGCCATGCCTAGATATTGTACAAAACAATAGTAACATACTACAAACTTCTTTGTATATATCAGTCTTCCTCTTTCCATTTCGTCTATCAAGCTAAGAAACTCTGAAACATACCATCTAAAAAAAGAAAAAAAAATACAAGTTAGCATTCCAATTTTTACAACAAACCAGAAAAACAAATTCAACTTAATCAAGCAATGCAAAGATCATGCAAGTTAAAAACAAATCCAGTTTCCAGTTAAAAACTCAGGCCTGTCTTCACATAGCAGGCTCTGTTCTTCTTCAACAAAACCAAGTGAGCAACTTTCCACCCATGATCTACTTCTATATCTTGATATTGTGGTTGATACTTGAATGCATTATGAAATGTTGTTAGCTGTTAAATATGTATATGTATTTATATCCTGTTCTTGTGTGTCAGTCCATAGTTTTACATTTTAAAAAAATTCGAATCTCTCAACCAAGTCCATATTAGACTTTGGATTACAAATGGAAATTGTTTGTTGATGTGTAGGGATAATTTTAAAAATAATTTTACTGAGTAAAATGTAAACAGAGGAAAGATATAAGTTTTTTTTAGAGGAAACTTCAATGCATGGAAAATTCAAACATAAAGAAAGCTTGATTCAAATTCACATCTGGGATCCTTACTAGAAATAATGATTTTTAACATGTATTTGGGAATTTTTAGTGGGCTATTGTGATAGCATTTTGAAGATGAACGGCAGTTTATTTTTGGTCAATTTCCGGTGAAGTAGTGGACTGGGGTAGTCGCGGTTGGTTGAGGAGGTGGAGGAGCGTATCACGGTGATGGAAAAAATAATGGAAAGTGGTCGCGAGGTTGGAGGTAGCGGCGGCGTCGAATTTTCCCTGGCAAACCTAGTTTTACTGATGCTCATATTTTTGATCGCCACGTCGTCTTCGTAGCGTCGAGTTCGACGCGGTTTGGAGGGATGGTGGATGGGTCGTAGGTGAAGCTGTGACCGGAGTTGTGTAGCCGCTAGTGGCCGAGGCGTCGAGAGCAAGGCGTTGACAGGTTTGGGTTTTTCTTGTGTTTCGTGCGTTTCCAGGTTTTGTTCCTGGTACCTGTATCGAGCTTGAATGCTCGATTTTGTTTAGATGATTTGATCATCGATCTGATGATCGAAATGGGTCTGAGGAAAGATAGCCGATGTGGGAGGATGGTCAACGTTGGCCGGAGGTGGCTCTGGTGGAGGTGCACGTGTACTTGTGCACTTGTATATCAGGAAAAGCAAGTTGTTTTGGGAAGAAGTCGTGTGTTGCAGGGGAGTTTCTCGTGGAAGTGTCGTGTAGGACTCGAAGTAAACTACGGGGAAACTCGGGTCGAATTCTTGTTCCAGTTTTTACCTGGAAACCTGTTTCTCTGTTATGAAAATTTTAAACTAAATTTGAATTCATCAAGCAAAGTTTTAAACGGAGTTTAATCTAAAATGTAAATAAAAAAAAGGGAAAAAAATCTAGTTGAATTGAAATTTAGTTTGAAGATAAATAAAAGTTTAAAATTCCATTTGTTTTAATAATTAAAAGTAATTAATGGTATTGAAGAAAATTTGGAAATCAAAATAGAATTGAATTCGGAAATAAAATTTAAATAAGTTAAATTTAAAAGTAGAACCTGAAATGAGTTTCAAATCAGATCTTAAGACTTTGGAAAATTAATTTTTATTACTAAGTGTTGCAATAAGTCAAAATGTTAAAGTACATGAAAAGAAGTGATTTTTAAACTCTTTAAAATTTCTTTTGTAATCAATGGTTATTTTACATGTAAATTTAAAATGTTAAAGAAATTTGCTTTAAATTTTATTAAAAGTAAATAAGGATTTATTTTTGATATTTAAAAAAAACAAGAAGAAGAAGAAAATCATTAAATCATATGAAAATAAATGTGTTACTTTAAGTAATGAAGATTGATGATTTCTAATTCATTACGAATGAATTTTAATAGGGAATTGATTTATAAATTAATAATGGTTAATGTAAGAAATTTTCTTTAAAAGGGTGATTAAATAAATTTAATAGTATTGAAATCATTAACTAAGATTATTTGAGCAATTAATCAATGTGATAAATTTTATTAATAAATTTGATTGATTAAATTAATAATAATCTACTGTGAAACTATTAAGCATAATTACTTAATGACGGGGATTGTGAAATTAAATACTCGATGTAATTTATTGAGTAAAATCGAATATGTTCAAATTAAATTTCTTAAGTTAATTAATTCAGAATAATCATTTGGTAATTTTGAAAATATAATTACTTAGAGAAGTAATTAATTAATAATTACTGAATGTAATTAATTAAATGATGATTAAGAATTTGGGTTAATTATTTATGAATAAATTAAAGGATTAATTAATAATGACAATTAATTAAGATAATTTAATAATTATAGATTAATTGATTCATTGATTTGAAATGATTAGTTAATAATTAAGGATTAACTTATAAAATTTGAATGAAGATTTATTTCAAATAATTCGTAATTAAATCATGATAATTAACCCGGACTAATAATTGATACATCTGATTTAAATTAATTAGTTGATTAATAAATTCACTTGCGAATGTTTGGATTCTATTGAATGTTGAATTATTTGACATCTCTGATCTGTAATGCTTTGTGATATATTCTGATTTGTGCGTGATTTATACTGTAGTTTATTTATCTGGGATGAATGTAATTTATTATCTGTGATATATATCTATGATCTGTACGATAAGCGTTATAGTTTATATCGCTTATCAGTTATATTTCCGTGTTTTAATCTGTGATGATTGAATGATATGTTGTGTTAAACCCCTGGACCACATTATACACACACAAATATGGATTTCACGAGGAAATCGAGTAAGTCACAGATTTTTGAAAATAGTTTTGAATTTGAATTTTTAAATTCAAATGTTTTTGAAATGGATTGGGTTTAAAGTGAAAAATTTTTGAAATGGAATTTCATAGATGAAATTTATTTTGAATAACTCGATAAAATATGAAGTTGAATAATTTGATTTGAACTTAAATTCAAGATTTGAAATTGAATTCTATGATTTAAAACAAGGGATTAAAAATGTTATACCAGTTATATATGGGTTAAACTATTTTAAAATGTATTAATTTGGGAATATGAATATAAATTAAGAATTTTAACTCGTATAAATATAATTGGATTTTTCTGAAAACGAAAACTGTTTGTTTTTCAAATAATAAAAGCTTTCACATGAGAAATGAACGTTCAATTTGTGTTAAAAAAAAGAATTTCAAGTTTGAAAATGTAGAAAATTTCCAAGTTATGAAAACGATTTAAAAGCTATGAGTTGAATCTTTGATTTAAAGATTTAAGTGAATTAATCCAATTGAAATAGAAATTGTTTTGAAATCTATGAATGGATCTTTATGAAACGGGGGTGAACTTTATGAAATGAATCTTTTTGTTTAAAAGATTAGAAATGGTAATTTGTTTAAACCTTTTGAAGAAAAGTTTTGGGTAATAAATTGTGACTTAATTGAAATCCCAATATCCATATGTTTTTGAAATATTGCGCTCACTGTTCGGTTTAGCCAGGAGAGGACCTTTGTGTCATATATCCCATTCCGAATATGTGATATGTCGTTATGGATAGCATTAGAAGACCGGTGTTGAAGACTGGATATTTTTGAAAGCGAAAGGACAACTCGTCGAATGTCTTTGCATCGACTGGTCCCCCGGTATAGAGACTCCATATGTGACGGGAAGTCCGAACGTGATTAGTGAATATCCGGATTGCAAGGACTTCTTTGTAAGTGCCTTCGGTTCTGTTCGTGCCCGGAACAGACTTGTATGGATAGTGTGTCTGACATTACAATTGAGATATAAAGTTGATTTCTTTCAAATATATTTTTGTTGGTGGCGGAGAATTTATTCTCGTAGCTTAACACCCTTCTCTGAGACGTACGAGCTCAGAGGTTATGTAGTTGAAGGTTATCAGCGATATATTCCCAATTTGGTAATGTGATATGCTGAGTGTTGCTGTGAAATGATCATTGTGTTGATCATTTGTGATGGGATCATTTGTTTGATCGTGTATCTTTGTGATCATTTCTATGATCATTTGTTGACCCAAAGCACAGCTTTTGCATAAAGTGTGGCTTTGTGGACGTGACTTCATCGAGCCTCACACCTCGGAATGGTCAAAACAGGAAAGATGCAGCAAGGTTATGAAGGGTAGCTCCCTTTAGGGTATGTGCATTTCCTTCTGTAAAAGGGTGGTATCATGGTATGGAGCCCAGATGCTTACTCATGTTGAAACACTTTATTTATGATTGTGTGATGATGGTGACGAGCGCTCGGTTAAAGGTCCTAAAGGACCGGGGGATGACATACTCGTGTCAGTTGTTACCCAGTTAGGGGTAACCCGGCCTTGTGTTGGCAGAGATCCGGTTTGGTTCTCGGGGACGTCCTTCCAGAGGCGTTCTCATGTGGCAATGGGAAGTTCCTTGGCCTGACCATTCGTTGGAAATCCAAAGAAACAATACGATCTTGTACGGTTTTAGTTGTATAACCTGCCATGGAATGTGGCGGTAACCTGCTATTGAACATGGTAGCTATAGTAGGCACAAATGCGGAATGCCTATGCTGGCTAAGATTTATATCTTTACTTTCGAAATGATTTTTCCTACACTATGCACTAGTAATAATATCAAATGTTTCTTTTTAATGCGTATCAAGCATCTTTGACTATCATAAGGAGAAATCTCCTCCGATTCTGCGTTTGCATTGTGTGTGTGTGTGCGGGAGGCCTTATGGTAGTCTCATTTTTAAAAAGCATTGCGAATTGACTTTAAAATTCTTTTGTTGAATGTTATAAAAAAATAAACTCTTTTTGTTGCTCACACCAGTCCCACGACTGATCCAGAGTTTATTGTTTTCTTTCCTTAACTCTGGGTGCTCATTATATTTTTACACGAGCAGTCTAGAGTTTGGGTTTTTCAGATAGTCAGGTTTAGTAGATTATCTAGAGTTAGTTCAGTCTTTGGACCACACCAGTCTTGCTAAGCTTGGTGCATGGTTATTGGGAGTTCGAGCTATTGCTGGATTGGTTCTTGGAGATGGAGTTGCAGTTTTGGAGTTCTCTTTTGAAGACTATCTTAGAGTTAGTGGTTCCGCTGCTAGTGTTATCTATTTTTCTTTCCGCTGCTATTTTTATTGTATAATATCTCTGATGTATATTGATATCTATTGGATCATCTGTTGTATCAGATATTGTATCAAAGCTGTATATCAATGTATTATTCTTTTATTCCGCTGTGTTATTTACTTAATGTTGTTATAAGCTCCGGCGAATTGGATTTGAACGGTCGAATCTACGGCATTCGAGTACGATATGAAGTATGGATGTCGATTTTCGAGCGGGCAAAATCCGTCTCGTTACATTTGGTATCAGAGCTAAGGTTGAACTTTAGCTCAGGAGTGTAACACATTAAGTAGCTCATTAGAGATAGGGTGAAGTATCCCTAGAATGAGTAATCCCTAAGATATCCGTTTGAATGCCTCAGTAAATTCTCTTACTATTCACTGATAGTAAGTATGAGTGCAAGAAGAGAACGAGATAGGGGACAGAGAAATACGACTATAAATGGTCGATACTCTGTAACAACAGTGGAAACAACTTTCTTCTCAATCTCTTTTTGATTCGTTTCCAAATTTCTTTGATTTCTTCGTACCAGCTCCAGAAAGAAGTTTCAGTGTGATAATGGCCCTACGCATCATTGTGGAAGATCTTACTTCGTATCTTCATCAGTTTCTTATCAGTTTTTGATTTAAACTCTAATGAATATGAATTTGAAATCTGGAATTAAAATTTTAAATAAAGTGAAAAATTTTAAATTAAGTTAAAATTGATTAATATAATATGAAGCTAAATTTGAATTGAGTCGATAAAAGGAATTCGTTTAAAACCGAATTAGAAATTCTATTATAATATCTTGTGAATATCGAAGTCCGAAGAGGGACAAGTTATGTATACTTTAGAATATTCCGGTTTGAGTTTGGAATCAATATCTTGTATTTGAGGATTTATAGGAGATCGAATCTACCTTTCTCTATGTTATTTTCGTGCCTGCGAATTTCAGGACGAAATTCTTTTTAAGGGGGGAAGTCTGTAACGATCCCGAATTCTAATTTATTTTAAATTGATAATTTAATTCATTTTTGATTTAAAATTGTGAAATTAAATGATAAATTGATTCGAGTTTTTCCAAATTCAAATAAAAATATGTTATTTATTAAAATAAAGATAGTTTCTTTTATAAATTGTTTTAATTAAATAATGAGTTGTATTTAAACAATATTAATAGTATAATATTTTTACAAATGGATTTTTATAGATAGAAATGGTTATTTCAGATTTATATATATATATATATATATATATATATATATATTTAAAGAAAGCTAGGATTTGTGAATTTAAAATGAAATAAATTACAAACAAATGTATGCATACAAACATAATTAAAATAGAAAATTATTTGCAATACAAAGTAAACTAAACAAAATAAGAAACAACGTTGTAAATAAAATATGCCTTTAAAACAAATACAAAAATAATCCAAACCATACTTTTACATATTTGTACAGCCGAGACAAGCAAGAAAGATAAAGTAAAAGTAAACAAATGCATAACGAAGTACTGATGCATTTAATGCTTGAATCTTTAGCATGCCATAATGTATTTTCAGCCACCAAAGCAAAATCACCTCAGCCGAGACAAAGAAAAGTAATACAATATCTTTAGTATACAAGATATCAGCCACCCTATTAATAAATAAATAAAATGAACCTGTTGTACAAGCTAAGGTATCATCCCTGTACTAAGTAATATAATCTACCTGTGCATTTCTTTTCTTTTATATGTATCAATCAATCCAATACAAACCAGAAAATGAACTGACAAGACAAAAGAAAGCATAAGTAAAAGAAAAATACAAATGTCTATGTACACTTGTAAAATAAGACAGCAAAGGATATTTAAGTTAAACAAGTGTATATAGGTAAGTATAGGCTTGAGATAGAAGACATAAAGGACTGGAGTATCTTCTGCC
This sequence comes from Allium cepa, assembly GCA_030765085.1. Classification (NCBI taxonomy): domain Eukaryota; kingdom Viridiplantae; phylum Streptophyta; class Magnoliopsida; order Asparagales; family Amaryllidaceae; genus Allium; species Allium cepa. Next base: position 196,876,356 of record CM060938.1, read on the forward strand.
ATGCCTAGATATTGTACAAAACAATAGTAACATACTACAAACTTCTTTGTATATATCAGTCTTCCTCTTTCCATTTCGTCTATCAAGCTAAGAAACTCTGAAACATACCATCTAAAAAAAGAAAAAAAAATACAAGTTAGCATTCCAATTTTTACAACAAACCAGAAAAACAAATTCAACTTAATCAAGCAATGCAAAGATCATGCAAGTTAAAAACAAATCCAGTTTCCAGTTAAAAACTCAGGCCTGTCTTCACATAGCAGGCTCTGTTCTTCTTCAACAAAACCAAGTGAGAAACTTTCCACCCATGATCTACTTCTATATCTTGATATTGTGGTTGATACTTGAATGCATTATGAAATGTTGTTAGCTGTTAAATATGTATATGTATTTATATCCTGTTCTTGTGTGTCAGTCCATAGTTTTACATTTTAAAAAAATTCGAATCTCTCAACCAAGTCCATATTAGACTTTGGATTACAAATGGAAATTGTTTGTTGATGTGTAGGGATAATTTTAAAAATAATTTTACTGAGTAAAATGTAAACAGAGGAAAGATATAAGTTTTTTTTAGAGGAAACTTCAATGCATGGAAAATTCAAACATAAAGAAAGCTTGATTCAAATTCACATCTGGGATCCTTACTAGAAATAATGATTTTTAACATGTATTTGGGAATTTTTAGTGGGCTATTGTGATAGCATTTTGAAGATGAACGGCAGGTTATTTTTGGTCAATTTCCGGTGAAGTAGTGGACTGGGGTAGTCGCGGTTGGTCGAGGAGGTGGAGGAGCGTATCACGGTGATGGAAAAAATAATGGGAAGTGGTCGCGAGGTTGGAGGTAGCGGCGGCGTCGAATTTTCCCTGGTAAACCTAGTTTTACTGATGCTCATATTTTTTATCGCCACGTCGTCTTCGTAGCCTCGAGTTCGACGCGGTTTGGAGGGATGGTGGATGGGTCGTAGGTGAAGCTGTGACCGGAGTTGTGTAGCCGCTAGTGGCCGAGGCGTCGAGAGCAAGGCGTTGACAGGTTTGGGTTTTTCTTGTGTTTCGTGCGTTTCCAGGTTTTGTTCCTGGTACCTGTATCGAGCTTGAATGCTCGATTTTGTTTGGATGATTTGATCATCGATCTGATGATCGAAATGGGTCTGAGGAAAGATAGCCGATGTGGGAGGATGGTCAACGTTGGCCGGAGGTGGCTCTGGTGGAGGTGCACGTGCACTTGTGCACTTGTATATCAGGGAAAGCAAGTTGTTTTGGGAAGAAGTCGTGTGTTGCAGGGGAGTTTCTCGTGGAAGTGTCATGTAGGACTAAAAGTAAACTACGGGGAAACTCGGGTCGAATTCTTGTTCCAGTTTTTACCTGGAAACCTGTTTCTCTGTTATGAAAATTTTAAACTAAATTTGAATTCATCAAGCAAAGTTTTAAACGGAGTTTAATCTAAAATGTAAATAAAAAAAAGGGAAAAAAGTCTAGTTGAATTGAAATTTAGTTTGAAGATAAATAAAAGTTTAAAATTCCATTTGTTTTAATAATTAAAAGTAATTAATGGTATTGAAGAAAATATGGAAATCAAAATAGAATTGAATTCGGAAATAAAATTTAAATAAGTTAAATTTAAAAGTAGAACCTGAAATGAGTTTCAAATCAGATCTTAAGACTTTGGAAAATTAATTTTTATTACTGAGTGTTGCAATAAGTCAAAATGTTAAAGTACATGAAAAGAAGTGATTTTTAAACTCTTTAAAATTTCTTTTGTAATCAATGGTTATTTTACATGTAAATTTAAAATGTTAAAGAAATTTGCTTTAAATTTTATTAAAAGTAAATAAGGATTTATTTTTGATATTTAAAAAAAATAACAAGAAGAAGAAGAAAATCATTAAATCATATGAAAATAAATGTGTTACTTTAAGTAATGAAGATTGATGATTTCTAATTCATTACGAATGAATTTTAATAGGGAATTGATTTATAAATTAATAATGGTTAATGTAAGAAATTTTCTTTAAAAGGGTGATTAAATAAATTTAATAGTATTGAAATCATTAACTAAGATTATTTGAGCAATTAATCAATGTGATAAATTTTATTAATAAATTTGATTGATTAAATTAATAATAATCAACTGTGAAACTATTAAGTATAATTACTTAATGACGGGGATTGTGAAATTAAATACTCGATGTAATTTATTGAGTAAAATCGAATCTGTTCAAATTAAATTTCTTAAGTTAATTAATTCAGAATAATCATTTGGTAATTTTGAAAATATAATTACTTAGAGAAGTAATTAATTTATAATTACTGAATGTAATTAATTAAATGATGATTAAGAATTTGGGTTAATTATTTATGAATAAATTAAAGGATTGATTAATAATGACAATTAATTAAGATAATTTAATAATTATAGATTAATTGATTCATTGATTTGAAATGATTAGTTAATAATTAAGGATTAACTAATAAAATTTGAATGAAGATTTATTTCAAATAATTCGTAATTAAATCATGATAATTAACCCGGACTAATAATTGATACATCTGATTTAAATTAATCGGTTGATTAATAAATTCACTTGTGAATGTTTGGATTCTATTGAATGTTGAATTATTTGACATCTCTGATCTGTAATAATTTGTGATATATTCTGATTTGTGCGTGATCTATACTGTAGTTTATTTATCTGGGATGAATGTAATTTATTATCTGTGATATATATCTATGATCCGTACGATAAGCGTTATAGTTTATATCGCTTATCAGTTATATTTCCGTGTTTTAATCTGTGATGATTGAATGATATTGCACTATTGTGTTAAACCCCTGGACCACATTATACACACACACAAATATGGATTTCACGAGGAAATCGAGTAAGTCACAGATTTTTGAAAATAGTTTTGAATTTGAATTTTTAAATTCAAATGTTTTTGAAATGGATTGGGTTTAAAGTGAAAAGCTTTTGAAATGGAATTTCATAGATGAAATTTATTTTGAATAACTCGATAAAATATGAAGTTGAATAATTTGATTTGAACTTAAATTCAAGATTTGAAATTGAATTCTATGATTTAAAACTAGGGATTAAAAATGTTATACCAGTTATATATGGGTTAAACTATTTTAAAATGTATTAATTTGGGAATATGAATATAAATTAAGAATTTTAGCTCGTATAAATATAATTGGATTTTTCTGAAAACAAAAACTGTTTGTTTTTCAAATAATAAAAGCTTTCACATGGGAAATGAACGTTCAATTTGTGTTAATAAAAAGAATTTCAAGTTTGAAAATGAAGAAAATTTCCAAGTTATGAAAACGATTTAAAAGCTATGAGTTGAATCTTTGATTTAAAGATTTAAGTGAATTAATCCAGTTGAAATAGAAATTGTTTTGAAATCTATGAATGGATCTTTATGAAACAGGGGTGAACTTTATGAAATGAATCTTTTTGTTTAAAAGATTAGAAATGGTAATTTTTTTAAACCATTTGAAGAAAAGTTTTGGGTAATAAGTTGTGACTTAATTGAAATCCCAATATCCATATCTTTTTGAAATATTGCGCTCACTGTTCGGTTTAGCCGGGAAAGGACCTTTGTGTCATATATCCCATTCCGAATATGTGATATGTCGTTATGGATAGCATTTGAAGACCGGTGTTGAAGACCGGATATTTTTGAAAGCGAAAGGACAACTCGTCGAATGTCTTTGCATCGACTGGTCCCCGGTATAGAGACTCCATATGTGACGGGAAGTCCGAACGTGATTAGTGAATATCCGGATTGCAAGGACTTCTTTGTAAGTGCCTTCGGTTCTGTTCGTGCCCGGAACATACTTGTTTGGATAGTATGTCTGACATTACAATTGAGATATAAAGCTGATTTCTTTCAAATATATTTCTGTTGGTGGCGGAGAATTTATTCTCTTAGCTTAACACCCTTCTCTGAGACGTACGAGCTCAGAGGTTATGTAGTTGAAGGTTATCAGCGATATATTCCCAATTTGGTGATGTGATATGCTGAGTGTTGCTGTGAAATGATCATTGTGTTGATCATTTGTGATGGGATCATTTGTTTGATCGTTTATCTTTGTGATCATTTCTATGATCATTTGTTGACCCAAAGCACAGCTTTTGCATAAAGTGTGCCTTTGTGGACGTGACTTCGTCGAGCCTCACACCTCGGAATGGTCAAAACAGGAAAGATGCAGCAAGGTTATGAGGGGTAGCTCCCTTTAGGGTATGTGCATTTCCTTCTGGAAAAGTGTGGTATCATGGTATGGAGCCCAGATGCTTACTCATGTTGAAACACTTTATTTATGATTGTGTGATGATGGTGACGAGCGCTCGGTTAAAGGTCCTAAAGGACCGGGGGATGACATACTCGTGTCAGTTGTTACCCAATTAGGGGTAACCCGGCCTTGTGTTGGCAGAGATCCGGTTTGGTTCTCGGGGACGTCCTTCCAGAGGCGTTCTCATGTGGCAATGGGAAGTTCCTTGGCCTGACCATTCGTTGGAAATCCAAAGAAACAATACGATCTTGTACGGTTTTAGTTGTATAACCTGCCATGGAATCTGGCAGTAACCTGCTATTGAACATGGTAGCTATAGTAGGCATAAATGTGGAATGCCTATGCTGGCTAAGATTTATATCTTTACTTTCGAAATGATTTTTCCTACACTATGCACTAGTAATAATATCAAATGTTTCTTTTTAATGCGTATCAAGCATCTTTGACTATCATAAGGAGAAATCTCCTCCGATTCTGCGTTTGCATTGTGTGTGTGTGCGGGAGGCCTTATGGTAGTCTCATTTTTAAAAAGCATTGCGAATTAACTTTAAAATTCTTTTGTTGAATGTTATAAAAAAATAAACTGTTTTTGTTGCTCACACCAGTCCCACGACTGATCCAGAGTTTATCGTTTTCTTTCCTTAACTCTGGGTGCTCATTATATTTCTACACGAGCAGTCTAGAGTTTGGGTTTTTCAGATAGTCAGGTTTAGTAGATTATCTAGAGTTAGTTCAGTCTTTGGACCACACCAGTCTTGCTAAGCTTGGTGCATGGTTATTGGGAGTTCGAGCTATTGCTGGATTGGTTCTTGGAGATGGAGTTGCAGTTTTGGAGTTCTCTTTTGAAGACTATCTTAGAGTTAGTGGTTCCGCTGCTAGTGTTATCTATTTTTCTTTCCACTGCTATTTTTATTGTATAATATCTCTGATGTATATTGATATCAATTGGATCATCTGTTGTATCAGATATTGTATCAAAGCTGTATATCAATGTATTGTTCTTTTATTCCGCTGTGTTATTTACTTAATGTTGTTATAAGCTCCGGCGAATCGGATTTGAACGGTCGAATCTACGGCATTCGAGTACGATATGAAGTATGGATGTCGATTTTCGAGCGGGCAAAATCCGTCTCGTTACACTCAAGGCCATACTTAGAAAGAGCCTAAAAAGAAGAAATATAATCAGAAACAGGAGATTTCCCTTTCTTTAGCTCAAGAAAGCGACGGGCAAGAGATACTTTCATAGACTCAAGAACGAACTTAAGCTCGAATCGTTCCCGAAACTGAGTCCATGTAAGAGTAGACTCGTCGAGCTCCGTAGTGAATAGTTTGTACCTGTGACGACCGCCCATGACTCCCGCACCAAAACAAGGGAATCGTGCGCTGAAAAGCGTGCCAGGTAGCCATGGACGATAGTCAGGGTAAAATAAAACAGCAAACTCTATCGTACAACTCACAGCGCATGGATAAATACAATAGAGAAATATAATATAGTGAAGCTCTATAGAACAGGAAATCATCATATAAGCATCATAATAGTTTTATACAAACATATGAATCGTCATACATCAAAGCCTCACTACATAACACTCAATCAGATACAACAGCGGAACACCCAGTACATATAGTAAGAAAACTAATATGCAAAGCCTCCTGCTCGTCTTCGTCGTCATCAGCGTAGATCTCTAAGAACAGCACCTGTCACCTGCTACCTAGTCTGCCCATCCCAACATGGATGAACAGCCCAAGGTAATAAGAGGAGACATAAAACCTTGAGTCAGACAAAGTCTTAGTGAGCAGTAAATCAACTATCAAACATACCAAAAGAGCATAAGGGATAGAAGGAATAGGAACCAAACCATCCCACTCCACCTCTTTCTACAGTGATAGCCCCCAGACACATACTAAGAAGAAGCAAGCATAACATAGCAGATAATTAAGGTAAAGCAATAATCACTCGAGCCAAGGACGATGTTTTCCAAATACAAACCCCCAAGGCCTAAACCAAGATCAGATAAGCACCCAGAAAACACCGCTCTTGAGACCGAATGATAATACAACTAAACATCCATGACTCTGGCTATCACTGTTATCCTTGCCTTGATTTCACCGTTAGTTGAATGACCACCTGTCAAGGGCTAATGGTAACCCCGGTTTTAGACATAACTCCGCACGTCATCATGACCCGTGCCTAAGCCGAACGCATCAGCCCAGAGTACTAGCACGTCATCGTGACCCGTGCTTGGAACGTCATCGTGACCCGTTCCAACGTACCCTTGCTTTGAGTATGCTAGAACCTTCAACAACGATGAGATCTTAGCCTCCCAGTCATCCTCCTTGACGACTCTTTCCATACTAGCTCAAGCGCCTCTCAAGCTAACCATTATCCATCCCAACTCGGACCGCATCACCGAGTTATAACTTTGCACGTCGTCATGACCCGTGCTTGGAACGTCATCATGACCCGTCCCATCTCAACATATGCCTTGCCCCATCACATCATAGCAAAGTCCCATCTCAATATCATGCTTTGCCTTCTCGCATTATGGCAAGGTTCCACATCATCGAATCCATCCATATGAGCTTCCACATCCGCTTCATATGCTACAGGCAGCTTTCACCATTCAAGAGCCTTTCCACTTAGCTTTTGAATCACCATCGACCTTACTTGTCCAAGTCAAGTAATAGATCAACTAATCAATCAAATCAAACATTAATCCAAGTAATCAACCATTCAACAAGATCTACATAGAAAATCAAGTAATCAAACATGATCTAAATAGGCATTTATAATTACAATGGCAATTTCGTAAATAAATGAGCATAGATCTAACATACATGAATCATGGGTCTTTAGCATAGATCTAACAAATATAAATCATGGGTTTTGTCTCTACAACTAGATGAATGAACTTGCATAAGTAAACATCTTCATAAGTAATGGATCTACACTTGGATCTAAGGAAAATGTATGAAATCACTATCTACAACACTCCAACAAACCACCAATCCAATATACTCCTTTGGGTCCGCGTGAGAGATAACTACCACTCACCAAATCACCCAAACACTTCAAAAACAATCAACTCCAGATCTGGACAGCGAAGATCAAGGCTTGATCCGGCAAAATCTCGCTTCAATCGATGAAATCTCACTCGAACGGATGAAGATCTTCAACTTTGGCCCTTGAATCTTTGATCTTGATCTTCGATCTTGGATGGATGTTAGAACTAGATTGGAATGGAGAAAAGAAGATGAAGAAATGTTGAAGTCGAGATCTCAAAATGGCAGCACTTCGTCGCTTCAAAATCCGGTGCCAAAAAGTGAAGATAGGCGCCTCTATTTATAGGCTGAAACCTTAGGTCGTCCGCCCCCTTAGGTCGCCCACGACCTAACTATTGCCGACCTAAAGACCTCCGACCTAAAACACATGCACGCGACCTAACAGATACGCACGGCCTAGCTGCCCAACAACCTAAGCCTTACACCAATGCTCGACCTAATATCACCATACTCACGCGACCTAACGTCATGGCCGACCTAACACTCAAGCCTTCGTACGACTTATCACTCATACGACCTAAAGACTTACCCAAGATACGACTCATCAGCTTACGACCTAACAACTTCACGAGTTAACAATGCCGCAACCTAACTACTCATAGCGGCCTACCTTAGGTCGTCTAACGACCTAATTAACCTACCGACCTAACAATTCAACGACCTAAAACAAACACAGGACTCAACGACCTAACTACAACACATACCATCCACTAGGTCGTTACTTCCTATAGGTCGCTACAACTATTAGGTCGCTCATTCCTCTAAGCCGCTCACCACTAGGTCGCTCCCCACTAGGTCGTTAGAATCCTTAACCCGCTAACTACCTTAAGTCGCTCCTCGACTTTAGGTCGCTCAACACCTTAACTCGTTAACCCGCTAGCTTCCTTAAGTCATTCCAAAACTCCTCCGACCTAACTATCATACGACCTAAGTCCCTAGCTCGCTCTACCTCACTAAGTCGCTAGTATCTATAGGTCGCTCCAATTCTATAGGTCGCTAGATTTTCCCTAACTCGCTCACACGACCTAAACTACCAAACGACCCCAAGCTTCCTACGACTTAAACACCACACGGGTTAACTTCCACACGACTTAAGCTTTGGTCGACTCAAACTCTAAATGACTTAACAACATCAACGACCTAAAGCATATAGTTTTACAATGTTTCGATCCGTAAAAATACGGGTCGTTACATTCTCTCCCCCTTAGGAATTTCGCCCCCGAAATTCCAAACAAACAAGAGCAACCAAAGTTATTCCGCATGCCTACCATCCATAGTAATCAACAAACCATGCATCCAGTTTCTAGCCTAGCATGCAGAATTCTAAGACTTAGAACAAGCTACAAATTCGTGAGATGTCACGACACCTTAGGGCCATACCTCGAAGAGTTCAGGATGAGCTGCCTTCATCCTCTCTTCCTCCTCCCACGTACAGTCGTCAACATCACCACTCCATTGTACCTTGAGCAACGTAATCGCCTTCCTCCTAAGCTGCTTCGTGTCGGTTTCAACAACACGAAGCGGCTTACGAGGTCTCGTAACAACTGGATCAACCTCTAAATCTTCACAGCTATCAGCAGAAATCACTGTATTCGAGTGGTGCACATACTTCCGTAGATAAGATACATGAAAGACATTGTGCACACCCGCCATCTTCTCCGGTAACTCCAATCTATAAGCGAGCTTTCCAATTCGCTCGATAATCGGGAATGGTCCAACAAATCTCGGAGTTAACTTTCCTTTCTTCCCGAATCTAATAACATTCTTCAGTGGAGAAATCTTCACAAAAACCATATCGCCTACGTCGAATTCCAAATCCTTACGACGATTATCGGCATAACTTTTCTGACGATCTTGGGCTGCCTTCATTCGTTGCCGAATGATCTCTATACAATCCGAAGTCTGTCGAATCATCTCTGGCCCAAGTATCAACTTTTCTCCAGTTTCCAACCAACATGTCGGAGAGTTACACGGTCTTCCATATAATGCCTCATATGGTGCCATACCAATACTCGATTGATAACTGTTGTTATATGCAAATTCCACCAAATGAAGGTGATCTTCCCATGATCCTCCGAAATCCAAAACACATGCTCTAAGGAGATCTTCCAAAACTCGGTTGACTCTCTCAGTCTGACCATCTGTTTGGGGATGGTAAGCTGTACTCAAACACAACTCAGTTCCCAAAACTTCCTGAAAGCTCTTCCAAAATTCACTAGTGAACAATGGGTCTCGATCGCTCACTATACTCTTCGGAATACCATGGAATCGAACTATCCACTTAACATACAACTCAGCCAACTTCGATGCAGTCCTAGTCGATCGAACAGGAATGAACCTTGCACTCTTAGTCAAACGATCTATGATGACCCAAATCCCTTCATTCCCTGCCCTGGTTCTAGGTAGACCATCGATAAAATCCATCGACACTTGCTCCCACTTCCATGTAGGAACCTCTAATGGTTGAAGTAATCCACTGGGCTTCTTCTGCTCAGCTTTCACCAACTGGCAGTTCATACACTTGGAAATAAAATTTCCAACGTCCTTCTTCATACCTTCCCAGTAATAGGTTCTCTTCATATCCCGATACATCTTATTTCCTCCTGGATGAATTGTCAACTTTGAGTGATGATTTTCCTTCAGAACTTCATTTCTCAATTCATCTATATCGGGAACAACTAGTCGTCCTTGCTTCCGAAGCCAACCCTCTCGATCGACCTCGAATCCTTTATCCTTCTCTAGTTCCAATCCAGATTCCAAGTCATGGATAATCTTGACAAGCTTATCGTCTCGCTTTTGGCTCTCGCCAATCCTTTCCACAAGAGTAGGTCTTATCGATAAGTTTGCCAACATTTCAGGTTCCAATTCACATCTAGGCCTAAAGTCAAACTCAGCCAAATACTCGAGACTCTTCCATTCCGAAAACATGGCTCCCAATCCTGCATGTCTTCGACTCAACGCATCTGCCACTGCGTTACCTTTTCCCGGAGTATAGGCTATACCAAAATCATATGACGCCAAGAACTCTAGCCATCGTTGCTGTCGAAGATTCAAATCCTTTTGGGAGAACAGATACTTCAACGACTTATGATCTGTAAACAACTCGAATCTAACTCCCAAAAGATAATGTCTCCACATCTTCAAAGCAAATACAATCGCCGCTAACTCCAAATCATGAGTCGGATAATTCCTTTCATGCGGCTTCAGTTGTCGACTTGCATATGCAACAACTTTATTCTTCTGCATTAGTACTGCTCCAAGTCCAGTACCACATGCATCGGTGTAAACCACCATCTCATCATTCCCACTTGGAATAGTCAAAACAGGAGCACTTGTCAGCCGCTCTTTCAGGATTACGAAAGCTTGCTCACACTTATCATCCCATCTAAACACTTGATTCTTTTTCGTCAATCCTGTCAATGGTGCAGCTATATTGGAAAAGTCTCTGATAAACCGACGATAATATCCTGCTAATCCAAGAAAACTTTTCACATCGGATGCATTCTTAGGTCTAACCCAATCCTGGATCGCTGCCACCTTAGCGGGATCAACCGCTATCCCATTTCCAGAAATAACATGGCCTAAGAATCTCACTTCACTCCTCCAGAAGTGACACTTCGAAAACTTAGCCTTCAGCTGATGTTTCCGCAAGATTTCCAAAACAATACGCAAGTGCGTCTTGTGCTCTTCCTCAGTTCTGGAATAAATCAGAATATCATCCACGAACACAAGCACGAACTTATTCAACTGATCTCTGAATACTCTATTCATAAGATCCACAAAATATGCTGGTGCGTTAGTCAATCCAAACGGCATTACCAGCCACTCATAAAACCCGGATGGTGTCCTAAAAGCAGTCTTCGGCACACTATCCTTCGCCACTCTCAACTGGTGAAATCCCGTTGCCAAATCCATCTGAGAAAACACCTTCGCCTCGTGGAGCTGATCAAACAAGTCATCTATTCTCGGCAATGGATACTTGTTCTTCTTAGTCACCTTATTCAGCTCACGATAATCAACACACAACCTCAACGATCCATCCGCTTTGGTTGCGAACACAACTGGTGCACCCCATTCGGACACACTACGCCGAATGAATCCTTTCTGCAAAAGGTCATCAACTTGCACCTTCAACTCTAGCTGCTCCTTAGGCGCCATCCGCCTAAGAGGCATCACAACAGGTCTGGCTCCCTCAACTAGATCGATACGAAACTCGATCTCCCTATGCGGCGGTAACCCTTTGACTTCGTCAAAGACATCCTCAAATCCATTCACAATGGGCACCGATGACAGTCCATCCCGTGGAACAACCAACGAATACATGAAGCTCATGAAGACGCCTTCCTCGTGCTTACATCGTATCACAACCTTTCGCCCTTCCACATTCCCGACTGTCACCTCCAGCCTCTCACAATCAATCCTTGCCGCATACCTCCTAAGCCAGTCCATACCCAGAATAATTCCGAACCCCGCAAAGTTCAGAACAAAGCAATCACAAACAAACGAGCAATCATGACTCGACACAACTAGACCACGACATATCATACACAAACAAGACGAACCCCCAACTGGATTAGTCACAACCAATGGCCTATCAATAATATCCGGTTTCAAACCTAACCGGCCTACCAAATCATCACAAACAAAAGAATGTGACGCTCCAGTATCAAACAACACTCTAACTGGAATACCACAAATGGAAAGAGTACCTTGAACCACCACACTCTTCCCCTTCTCTTCAACAGTAGGAGCTTTTGAAGACGACGGCACAGCTCCCAAAGCATAAGCTTGCACAACCTGCCTATCTTTCCTCGGTTCTGGACAGTCCTTCTTGATATGTCCCAGCTTATCACAGTTGTGGCACTTCAACTGCACCTTTGGATTCTTGCAATCCCGGGAGAGATGACCCTTCTGTCGGCAGTTGTAGCAAGTCACTTCGCCTTTCAACTTCTTTTGGCCATCCTTTCCCTTCTGTTGCTGCTGCTTCCTCTTCTTATTTCCACCCTGCTGTGGCTTAGGCCTTTCCTTGGTTACAGCAACAACAGAACCTTCCCTGGGAAACAAACTCTCATGCCTAAGAGCTTTTTCCACAAGCTTCTCAAACGGATCGTCCAAATGATCCACTAACTACCTTCCAAGATAAGCGTCCAAACCGGTCACAAACTTCTCGTTCTTCTGGTAGGGAGAATCAATATACGATCTGGCATACTTGGACAAAGCTTCAAACTCAGAAATATACTCAAGAATTGGTCTCCCACCTTGCTTGAGCTCCACAAACCTCTTAAACAAAACAGATTTCTGAGCCGTAGAGATGAACTTGGCTTCAAATCTGACTTGGAATTGCTCCCAAGTGATCCCTTCCTCTGGAGTATCGATGGTGATGGAATTCCACCAATCAGCAGCTCTTCCCTGAAGCTGTCTTGATGCAAGCTTCCTCTTGGTTGCATCCTCAATTCCCAAATCACCAAAAATCCTTCGACAAGCATCAATCCATCTCTGCACTTCAATGGTCGATTCCGTCCCCAAGAAAGCTTTTCCTCCAAGAGAAGTATAGTCCTTGCAAAGCTTAGCAAAATCCACTGGTCTTGGAGCTTGAACTTGAACTCCAACATCTACTGATGATCCTGAAGCTGGTATCCTTCTCATGATCGAAGTCATCATCGCTTCGAATATAGTTCCATAATCAACAGCTCCTTCAGTAGCACGGCCTTCCCTTGCAGTTGGTCTCCCTCTTCGACTCATCTTTAGTATCTAGAAAAAGGAATGATTAGAACACCTTAAGAAACAACTGCATAAGGAGTTCAAATCCTTCTAAGCTACTATATTATGTATAGTAATCATCCATCAAAATACAATTACGTCTCTCATACGTAGTCACGTCAGCGAGCGTTGGCTAAAATCGATTAACCAAAGCTCTGATACCAAATGTGACGACCGCCCATGACTCCCGCACCAAAACAAGGGAATCGTGCGCTGAAAAGCGTGCCAGGTAGCCATGGACGATAGTCAGGGTAAAATAAAACAGCAAACTCTATCGTACAACTCACAACGCATGGATAAATACAATAGAGAAATATAATATAGTGAAGCTCTATAGAACAGGAAATCATCATATAAGCATCATAATAGTTTTATACAAACATATGAATCGTCATACATCAAAGCCTCACTACATAACACTCAATCAGATACAACAGCGGAACACCCAGTACATATAGTAAGAAAACTAATATGCAAAGCCTCCTGCTCGTCTTCGTCGTCATCAGCGTAGATCTCTAAGAACAGCACCTGTCACCTGCTACCTAGTCTGCCCATCCCAACATGGATGAACAGCCCAAGGTAATAAGAGGAGACATAAAACCTTGAGTCAGACAAAGTTTTAGTGAGCAGTAAATCAACTATCAAACATACCAAAAGAGCATAAGGGATAGAAGGAATAGGAACCAAACCATCCCACTCCACCTCTTTCTACAGTGATAGCCCCCAGACACATACTAAGAAGAAGCAAGCATAACATAGCAGATAATTAAGGTAAAGCAATAATCACTCGAGCCAAGGACGATGTTTTCCAAATACAAACCCCCAAGGCCTAAACCAAGATCAGATAAGCACCCAGAAAACACCGCTCTTGAGACCGAATGATAATACAACTAAACATCCATGACTCTGGCTATCACTGTTATCCTTGCCTTGATTTCACCGTTAGTTGAATGACCACCTGTCAAGGGCTAATGGTAACCCCGGTTTTAGACATAACTCCGCACGTCATCATGACCCGTGCCTAAGCCGAACGCATTAGCCCAGAGTACTAGCACGTCATCGTGACCCGTGCTTGGAACGTCATCGTGACCCGTTCCAACGTACCCTTGCTTTGAGTATGCTAGAACCTTCAACAACGATGAGATCTTAGCCTCCCAGTCATCCTCCTTGACGACTCTTTCCATACTAGCTCAAGCGCCTCTCAAGCTAACCATTATCCATCCCAACTCGGACCGCATCACCGAGTTATAACTTTGCACGTCGTCATGACCCATGCTTGGAACGTCATCATGACCCGTCCCATCTCAACATATGCCTTGCCCCATCACATCATAGCAAAGTCCCATCTCAATATCATGCTTTGCCTTCTCGCATTATGGAAAGGTTCCACATCATCGAATCCATCCATATGAGCTTCCACATCCGCTTCATATGCTACAGGCAGCTTTCACCATTCAAGAGCCTTTCCACTTAGCTTTTGAATCACCATCGACCTTACTTGTCCAAGTCAAGTAATAGATCAACTAATCAATCAAATCAAACATTAATCCAAGTAATCAACCCTTCAACAAGATCTACATAGAAAATCAAGTAATCAAACATGATCTAAATAGGCATTTATAATTACAATGGCAATTTCGTAAATAAATGAGCATAGATCTAACATACATGAATCATGGGTCTTTAGCATAGATCTAACAAATATAAATCATGGGTTTTGTCTCTACAACTAGATGAATGAACTTGCATAAGTAAACATCTTCATAAGTAATGGATCTACACTTGGATCTAAGGAAAATGTATGAAATCACTATCTACAACACTCCAACAAACCACCAATCCAATATACTCCTTTGGGTCCGCGTGAGAGATAACTACCACTCACCAAATCACCCAAACACTTCAAAAACAATCAACTCCAGATCTGGACAGCGAAGATCAAGGCTTGATCCGGCAAAATCTCGCTTCAATCGATGAAATCTCACTCGAACGGATGAAGATCTTCAACTTTGGCCCTTGAATCTTTGATCTTGATCTTCGACCTTGGATGGATGTTAGAACTAGATTGGAATGGAGAAAAGAAGATGAAGAAATGTTGAAGTCGAGATCTCAAAATGGCAGCACTTCGTCGCTTCAAAATCCGGTGCCAAAAAGTGAAGATAGGCGCCTCTATTTATAGGCTGAAACCTTAGGTCGTCCGCCCCCTTAGGTCGCCCACGACCTAACTATTGCCGACCTAAAGACCTCCGACCTAAAACATATGCACGCGACCTAATAGATACGCATGGCCTAGCTGCCCAACGACCTAAGCCTTACACCAATGCTCGACCTAATATCACCATACTCACGCGACCTAACGTCATGGCCGACCTAACACTCAAGCCTTCGTACGACTTATCACTCATACGACCTAAAGACTTACCCAAGATACGACTCATCAGCTTACGACCTAACAACTTCACGAGTTAACAATGCCGCAACCTAACTACTCATAGCGGCCTACCTTAGGTCGTCTAACGACCTAATTAACCTACCGACCTAACAATTCAACGACCTAAAACAAACACAGGACTCAACGACCTAACTACAACACATACCATCCACTAGGTCGTTACTTCCTATAGGTCGCTACAACTATTAGGTCGCTTATTCCTCTAAGCCGCTCACCACTAGGTCGCTCCCCACTAGGTTGTTAGAATCCTTAACCCGCTAACTACCTTAAGTCGCTCCTCCACTTTAGGTCGCTCAACACCTTAACTCGTTAACCCGCTAGCTTCCTTAAGTCGTTCCAAAACTCCTCCGACCTAACTATCATACGACCTAAGTCCCTAGCTCGCTCTACCTCACTAAGTCGCTAGTATCTATAGGTCGCTCCAATTCTATAGGTCGCTAGCTTTTCCCTAACTCGCTCACACGACCTAAACTACCAAACGACCCCAAGCTTCCTACGACTTAAACACCACACGGGTTAACTTCCACACGACTTAAGCTTTGGTCGACTCAAACTCTAAATGACTTAACAACATCAACGACCTAAAGCATATAGTTTTACAATGTTTCGATCCGTAAAAATACGGGTCGTTACAGTACCAATCAAGAGCATGCTCTTGTAACATGCTGGATGCTACAAGAACCCTGTGATATTGAGGAAGATCCATGCGAGAAAATATCAGCTCACAAGAACGAATCCAAGCCTGAACCTCTAAAACAGACTTGGAGCCTTTGAATGGCTTGCCTCTGAGATGTGCAAAGTCACTGCACATGCACGCGAAAGGAGACTTGCGCGAAGGAGAAGCTGGAGTAGGAGCTCGAGGTTGGGTGTTCCTAAATAATTCCGTGAACTGATCGGCAGACATATATACTCCATCCGGATGGGAGCCACTGGACTGCTCCACATCCGAACGTCGTCCTCTGCCTCTTCTAGCTATTAACTGAAAGTTAAGATAAGATAAAAATTATTCACATGGTAGATATCATTAATTCAAATATGGAATACTATGGAATTAAAATGCATTCTTAGACGTATTCCCAAAATTGTATCTTCCCCAAAGGACAAGAAAAGAACAAAAGCATGATGATCCAAGGATTCGCAACATTTGTATTACACTTTGATGTACCGTAATATGTACTTCTCTTCTGTGTTTTTCATATTTTGTTCTAAACTCGTCTTTGATACCAAGCTGTGACGCCCCACTTCGAGACTCATATTAGCAAAGAGTATTACAAGGTAATACCGTCTGCTAATACGGAGAATGGAGCAGGATAGGAGCGACCATCTATAGCCTTTCTTGACTATCTGCTGAATACGTCGATAAATGTAGCATTTTTTCATGTGGATTGACATATTCAATAGATACTTAACACAAAACTATAATGGCTATAAGATCTAACAGAATAAAATATAACAACTCAAATGTAAAACATCACAGAACATCAGAATGACATACATATGTCTAAATACAAATACATCTCCAGTACAAATCCAAAATGATACAACTAAGTGGTATGATGACCACTACTCATACATGAGCCCAAAAGAATAATACATAGATCAGAGTGGCAACCCAAAAAGGACTACACAAAAAGCTATAACAAAAAGAGCTAGCAGAATAGAGTCCATGCGGAAGCAGAATAGGCTAAGTCCAAATGCACCTAACCTGGAACACCTCGGCTGACCCAGTATAAAATACGATGGTCAGTGTAGCAAAACAATCAGTTAGATAAGCTAAATGATAATGAACATGCAAGGTCATAAAGTACCATAATAATCTATAAAACAGATAACATGATCATCTAACAAAAGATGAATCATAACAAGCCTCATATCATCGGCAACTCAAATAAACAAAGGATATAAATATCCCATATCAAGCCAAAAAGGAAATAACAAATACTAATGAAGGTAACACAAGTTTCCACAAGGTAATCGCTATGTATTGTGTGGTTCAAAGGACCTACTCCAAAAGGCGATACTCTAGGGAAATATATAAATTTCAAAGAAACAAAAGATGCACACGCTCGTACTGTATAAACAAGGAACCACAAGCCCAAATGTGACAAACCCAAGTATCTCTCGAGCGGTGACGAAGGACCAACTCCAAAAGCGATACTATAGGGCAACAAACCCGAAGGCAATAAACCCGAAGGCAATAAACCCAAAGGCACAAACCCAAAGGCAACAAACCGTAGTAGCGAAGGTCCGAGGCCCGGTACTGGACACCACTAACTGGCAATATGTGTCACAAACCCCTTGGATAGGAACCCACAAAGTGTTAACGTGTGTCCCATACCACATGCTCGCACTAAATGGCTTACTACCCGTTAGTCAATTCCACACTCAAAGCAGTACAAAGTTTACCTCATCTCATCGGTAAACCAGACCCGAAGGTCAAAACGGTCAAATGAAGAGATTAGGAATTAACTGAGAAAACAAATGCATGTGTTCATAGCATGCGTTTTATCTAATCACTTAATTCTCCTCCCTCTTCGCTTAACTTGCAAAATTGTGTGTTTTATATAGAAATTAAGTTGAAGTAAACGGGTTTTAGTAACGTTTCGAAATCGCTTTAGAAATTGCCTTTGAAATTCTCTTATTATAGAGTACATAATTTTTGTATTAAAAAATAATATATAATAATAATTTCAAAAGCCCATTTATTTGAAAAAAAATTCAAAACACATTATAATACTTGTATATGAAATTCAGAAAGAAATATCAAGGAAACATCAAAAGAACGGAAATTACACAAGTATTATCCGTTTGAAACAAGCTGTGACTCAATATTCGACAGCATATTTGAACAAGTTAGCAGTGTCAAAATGATTTAAAATTATGTAGATGTGTAGTTCAACGTTCCTACTTCAATCTGCAAAAAAAATCATTATAATTTGATTTGAAATGAAGAATCTGCGTCGTTTCAAAGTTGGACTAAAAACAAGGTTAAATCGCTGAATTCCAGCAGGCTGCGGGTTCAAGTTCTACAGCAATTTCGAAATAGCACACAAACCCAGATTGTCATGAAATTTTGCAAGTTCATGATCAATACTCCTACTTCAGTGTCCAAAAGAGTCACTCAAATCTGATTTGATATGAATGAGTTATGCTGTCTCAAACATGGACTCAGGACATGTTTACAACAGTTCAAAAACCAAAAATGTACGGGCTTGAAACCATCTTCGGTTCAACTTCCAGACATGAAAAAAGGATCAAATTGCATGGAATTGAGCTCAAAATTAATATGCATATATTAGAAAACCTTATCTTTCAAACAAAAAAAGAATCATGCAATTTGGATAAAATATGAGAAAGTTATGGTATCTCAAAGTTGAACCCAGACAGTGTTTTTCACTTTAAAATTCTGGGCAAAAACATGAACCAGATCAAAGTTTGGAAGCATATTTACATAAGCTATCTATATCGAAATTACCTGAAATTTGGTGTGCTCAGAGAACTTCATCTTTCAAAAAAAAGAATCATACAATTCGAGTAAGAAACGAAAGAGATATGTTATCTCAAACATGGACTCAAGCCATGTTTGCAGCAGCTCAGAAAATAATGTGCACAGAAAATTTTCAGGCCGTGCATTCACATTGCAGTGTAGTTTCAGGATCAAATAAATATATTTTGCAATTAAATTTGACATCATATACTAAAACACCCAAGCTATCAACTAAGAAAATCCGACAGCATTTCGTTGCCGGAATCAAAAGATATAACCATGCAAAGGGACAACCCAAAACAGATTCACAGCAAGAAAATTATCAACAAAAAAATAAGTACAAAAGCTCAAATTTTGAATTTTGAAGCTTTGTTTCAACTGAAAATTGTGAATTTATCATTCACCTTGCTGTTTAAATGCAAATTCCCCTGATTTCGGCTGAAAGATCGAAGCTTTTGCTTGAATATTGACCTCTAGAAACCTCTAGAGCAAAAAAGAAATAGCATGCGAGAAGAATTTTGCTGTATATTACAAACCCATCTCTAAAATTAGGAATTTTGATGAAACTATTAGGTTTGTAATTTGATTACCTTTAGATTACACTCTAATTTGCAAAAGATTTCAGTTTGTTAAAATGATTTGGAGAAATGAGCTTGAAATTGAAATTTTGAGAAGTGGGTTACTAACTTGTTTTCTTTCAGGAAGAAGAAGAGGAGGAAAAAAAACGTATAGCTCCTCTTTTCTCATATCAGGTGAGTACTAATGGGCCTTGAACTTAAAATGTATATTGTCAAACAGCTTCATGAACTGTTTATTTGATTACTATATTTTGTCTTTTCGCTGTGATATTTTGTATATTGCTTTCCTTCTTTTCTCCTATTTTCTTATTAAATATCATTGATAATCATCACTTTTGAATACTTTGAGTTAGACATGTGTGGTTTATTATCGATTTTAATCGTTAAAAAAGGTGGGTCGTCACATTAATCATTTTAATAATATTGTTTAAGTTAATAAATCATTTTAATAACGATGTTTCAGTGTTAACTAATAATTTTAATAATCATGTCTAAAATAAATAAATTAAATTAATCATTTTGGATGGTGTTGTTTAAGGTTAATTAATCATTTTAATAATGATGTTTAAAGTTAATAAATCATTTTAATAATGATGTTTAAGGTTAATTAATCATTTTAATAATGATGTTTTAAAGTTAATTAACCAGTTTAATAATGATATTTTAAATTTAATTAATCATTTCAAAATTGATGGTAAAGTTAATTATTCATTTTAAATAAAGATATTTGAAGTAAATAATCATGTTTAAAGTTGAATGATTATTTTTAATAATGTTGTTTAAAGTTTATATTTGAGATGTGCAAAATCCAAGTACAATTTTGGTTTCAAAACTTTAATTCGGTTATGGAAAAATAAGAAATTAAATTTCCATAAGAGATATCGCTTATATGAATGTATTTAGTCATATTCTCATCAAGTACGGTAGCTCATCTCTACCTCGAAGGTTAAAAATGTCGTCAAGGCAAGTCTTAGAGGTAACACTACCTTTACTTACGAGGTTCATTTCAACCAAGGAATAGTACAAGTTTGAAATCGATGAGTAGTGGTAAGGGTATGGGATTGGTATGGGATTTAATTTCCATGTACTATCATTTTAATTATTCTCGACTATTGATTTATTGACTATCGATTCCACTATCTTCTTTGAGTAATCTAAGACGATTTGTTGCCCATTTGAGCATTGATATCCTTTGCCGAAAATGATTTAACCCAAAGAGCGAGCGGAAGCCAAGCTATGGAGGGTTACCTCCCATTACGGTATTGTCATAGCTACTTTTGATTGGTTTCGGTTATATGCGCACAGAGATGTGAAGTATTCGAAAACTCGGTAAGGTTAGCAGATCCGGCTTGGACATGTCCAAAAGCCATCGTAGCTCTCAAGTATATTTTTTAGAGGATACTTTCGGTAAAGGGGGAGAACCCTCCTACTCGGTGTTGGAAAATTTCCCCTTCCTTGTTTTTGATTCAAGCTTCGAATTTATTTCTTTTTTAATTACATAAGAAAGTGTCTTACGCACTTCACGATGTTTAATTATTTATACCCATTGCTTATGGTCGGATGTTATTCTTGTGAGGGGAAACCCATTCTACATTTGGCGACGTGGTCTTACATATCGTTGTTTATTTCTGCCCCTCTGTTAAGAGTTTACTCATACCAGACTTATTGTATGTCCCGAGATGTTTTTTTCCCTAAACTCTCGAGTGCACATTTATATTTGAGTAGTCTAAGAGTAGTTGATTTCTTTGGGCTCTTTTAAAGTTGATGGATGAGCAGGAGGCTCTTTATTAATCTAGCTATCTATTTCTCTGTTATGTTTACTTATGCATGTATATTTTGTATCACCAAGTGTAAAGGCGGGTGGTTACAATTGCCTAGGTTGATGGTAGTACTTTTGTTGTAACTCTGATAAATCCATGTTAAGGAGTAACTTTATGTACTATCATATTGTTATACTATAATTAACAGTTCCGTTGTGAGATTTTCTATTCTATTCTTTTAATTTATATCATGACAACTAGTCTTTTGGATGCTTGGGAAATGACACAATAATGCCATGTATGTACCAAGTGTCATTACCATGGGTCAGAAAGGTGGGTCATCACATGTTCAGATTTTCGAAAATAATTTTGAAAATTGAAAATCATTATTAAGAAAGTTAGATTATTATGATTTTTCGTCTAAAAGAAATTATAAAATATGGAACTTCTTTGGTATTATTAGTTAAAATTAGGAAAGGATGATAATTTTATAATATAATTTTTCTCTTAATGAAATATTGATGTTTGAAATTGGATTGAAGATTTTGGGAAAAGTGCATCTTAAAACTCAAATTGGATTGAAGATTTTGGGGAAAAGTGATTTTAAAACCCCTTCTCAATCAATAAATAATGAAATTATATATTCTTGTTTATTTATATTTCTATGCAATGAGGAACCAGAATAAAAGAAGTTATAGTACCGTATGGTATTAAATTTTTCGTAATTTTTTTCTGGTTATTCTTTGGACTTGTTTATAGAATAATTATGTGATTAAGAGTGTAATTTATTAGCATTGAGCAAAGGGGGGAGTAGCATTAGGTGGTATGAGACGTTTGAGATGATATTTGTTCGATTACTTTCTGTATGTAGATGTCACTCTTATAGGGTTGAGTATATGGGTATTAAAATTTTGTGATGGGCATTGAGAGTATGTAGGATGTGAGTTATTAGAGTGTCTATTTATTGTCCCTATTCCTATTATACTTCAGGTAGTAAACTGGATTGGCTAGTATCCATCCTAGCAGCCTAATTGCGGGGTCGCTCTTTTAATTTGTGACACCTATTGATGTATATGGTGAGAGTCACTGTCTATATGTCACTTAGGCTTGTAGTTTCTTACTGTGACGACCTACATTTCTGGTCCGCAGGAATGACACTTAATGCATCCATGGTATTTGTGTGTTGTTGCCCAAGCGTCCGAATGACAAGTTATCAAGAGGTAAAACAAAAGAACGGGATAGGATAGAATAGAAAAATCTCGCAACTGAATAGTTACATAATACAAAATAATATAATACAAAAGGTTACTCCTTACATAGTGGACTAGGCAGTTATACACTCTACCATTACACATGTTGATACAAAATACACATATAGAATAGACATAATGGAGGTAGATAGATAAAGGAGCCTCCTGCTCATCCATCGACTTCAAAGAGCTTAAAGAAAAACCCGTTACACTCAAACTACTAAAATAATATTGAGTACCCAAGAGTATAGGGAAAATAAACAAATTAGGTTAAACGATAAGTCTGGTATAAGTAAATCTCTAAACAAAAGGGTGGAAATAAGAAATATGTGAGACCATGCTACCAGTTGCGTAATAGGTTTCCCCTCACAATAACAATATATATTCATAACAATGCATACAAATAATTAAACATCGTTAAGTGCTCACACCACTTCTCAATGTAAATTACGAAAGAAGTAAATTTAAAATTTTGAAACCAAAGGAAAGGAAAAGGAAATTTTTCAACAAATGACTAGGATGGTGCACCCCTCTTACCAAAAGTAAACCTCAAGAAATATACTTGAGAACTATGATGGCTCTAGGGAGCTCCAAGCCGGACCCCGCCAACCTTTACCGAGAATCCTAGTATTTGACATCTTATTGTGCATGTAACCAAAACTGGCCTAAAGTAGATATGAAAATACCATAATGGGAGCAACCCCACATAGCTTGGCCCCAACTCGTGCTTTGGTTTTAGTCATTTTTGAAAAAGGACATCAATGCTTAAATGAGCAACAAATCGTCTTAGATTAACGAAACATGATGAAGAAAGCTGAACCGATAGTTAATAAATCAACTATTAAGGATAATTAAAAATGGTCGTATATGGAAATTAAATTTCATATTCTTACCACCACTCATTGGCTCCAACAAGTGCCATCCCTTGGTTGAAAATGAAGCCGAACAAGTTGAGGTAGTGTTACCACTAGGCATTGCCTTAACGACATTTTTAACCTTCGAGGTAGAAACGATTTCCTGCCTCGACAGTGTCAAGAGTATGACTAAATCCTTTCCATATAAGTGATATCAGATTACAAAGATTTCTTTTCCATAACCGAATTAAACCTTTGTACTTTTTAAACTAGACTTGTGCTGGCGTTTCACATTAAAAATATTAACTTTAGACAACACTATCACTACACCACAGATAGGATTTTGGCGCAACCTTAGGCTGCACATTTGATACGGCTATAAGCCGTATCAAATTTTAATACGGCTTATAGTCGTATCTATAATATTTAATACGGCTTTAAGCCGTATTAAAATTTGATACGGCTTATAGCCGTATCAAAATATGTGCCTCTTTTCGTGGGAAAATTTTCCCCAAAACGCACACCCTCCCTCCTTTTTTTAATTTCCAGCCTTTCCTTTTGTTTCCCGTGCTGATTTTCCCCAAATTGCCACCTTGATCGATCGAGCTTTGCGTTGACGTCGTCCATCAGAGCCTTCCACGTCTTCTCGAATTCGACAGCTGCTCAGGTAATTTTTAATTCCGTGTTTTACCTCATGTCTTTTCATGGGTTTCTCACTGGAAGCTTAATATGCTATCATTAATTTGCACTGCAAGGTATTTCTGAAATAATCATCTCTACTGATGTTTCCACAATCTTCGACTCTATTATATTTCTAAATCACAAAACTATCATAAAACACCGACAATTACCCTTAAACTGTTGGCTTTAAAATTGCGATTTAAATATAAGCTTGTGGAATCATAGATACTGATGAATTCATCCTTTGTCATATTTGGATTTGATGGATGAACTATTTTCATGATCGTATGTGCGCTATGCATTATTTCCACTTATATTTCAGTAAATTACAAGGTGCAGCTTGATAGTGTTTGTCTTAAACGATGTTATGGCTTTGTGAAAATATACATAATATAAATAATTGTGTTGAATAAATATTTTGTTCTCCTTAAATTAGTTGTATGATCTGTTTGTAAGTATTGGCATTTAATAAGTTTTATATTTTTGCATCCATGTTTTTGTGCTCTTTATTTATGTATTTTTGGCTAAGGAATAAGTGAGTGGAAGATTAAATTGGTCCACTGAAACATCGCGACAGAGTGATCATGAAAATTGGACAGAGAGATTGTGGAAACAGTCTGGTTTATTCCGTTTGCTTTATTTTGTTGACTTTGATCATTTTCCTCGTGTCCTTTCCTCCACATCGTATGTTTCTTTAAAGCAAATTTTTTGGAAACAGTCTGGTGCTAATGTTGTATATTGTTCTGACATTGTTGTATAAGTGGATAAAATTATTGTTAATGGTGCAAGCCAAGTATCAGGGAGGGGTAATGCATAGACATTACTCCGGTGCTACAAAATGGCGTCGTTGTAACGGCAGTTTTTTTGGAAACAGTTTGGTGCCAATGTTGTATATTGTTCTGACATTGTTGTATAAGTGGATAAAATTGTCCTTAATGGCGCAAGCCAGGTATCAGGAGAGGGGTAATGCATAGACATTACTCCGGTGCTACAAAATGGCGCCGTTGTAATGGCAAATTTTTTGGAAACAGTTTGGTGCTAATGTTCAAAATAAACCCTATATTTTGAGTTCCATTTATTGAAATTTAAATAGTCCATATATTTTAACTATTTAAAATTAATTAAATGTTTAAATAGTCCTATTCAAGGTCAAAACATGTCCATTCGTACCATTTTATTTATATTTAGAACATGAATCACGAGAAGAAAAATATATAAAATAATGTTCGTTTAAGTTGCTCTTGGTAATTAATAGGCTGATTTAATGAATTTACATGTCTTACGAATTGTACTTGTATCGGTTGATATTTTTCAAGGATGTCGTCAAACATTAAGGACATCGTTTAGTGTTTTATTTTTAATAAAGCATTTCATCTTAGTTGAATTTTGAAAATGTGGGAGGAGTTGGAGGAATCAATGCTTTAATTTCTATACTAAACCCTCTAATAATTAATAGTGATGACTCTAGCTCTTTATATAAAAAATATAAAATAATTTTCGTTTTAAGTCGCTCTTGCACAACTAGTAGACCAATTCCATGAATTTACGTCTCACCTCGGTTAATATTTTTTCAAGGACGTGGTCTAAAATAAAGGATATTGTTTAGTGTTTTAATTTAACTTTTTTCTGATTTTTTTTTGAACATTTCTTCCCACTTGACCGTTGAAGACGCCGGAGGAATCAATGCTTTAATTTCTATGCCAAACCCTCTAATAATCAATAGCAATGCTTGTAGCTTTTTATAAAAATATACAAAGATAACAATATAATACACATATTGCAGATGCACAGACTTTGTAAATAGATGGAAGAAAGGAATCTTATCAAGTGATTTGAGGTGTAACCAAACGATTCTTGTTCAGAACAGGGCACACCTACGAATACAAGAGAGCGCATAAGATGAGAAGAGTAGTACGTCTGCTAAAACGACCGGTCACCAATAACAACGTCATGTCTACATGTTTTATTTATATATTTATTTTGGACTAAAGTTGACTGGTCCATACTCGTGATGCAGCTTCCACCAAATATACATACATGTACATATATCTATAATCAGTGGTCCACTTTTGTCTTGCTTTTTTCACATTATGAAACGACCTTTTGTTACTTGTTTAGAATTTGGGCATCGCCGACCATTTTGATTTAATGATTTTGACATGCAGTCTGTTGCTGGCTTTCTAGTATGGAATTATGGTGAATCTAAGCTTTATACATCAAGTTAATTTACTTATATAGATGAAGTATTTTAGCTTATATAGGATTTGGTCTAGAATATGATATATATTGTTGGTGCCAAAGTGCTCTATAGTTTCATTAGTAATTATGTTCGTTATATTGTTAATTTTCTTCCTGTGTGCCACCTTTACATAAAAGAATTTGGTGCATTCATCACTTTCATTTATCCACTTTTCTTTTGATTTCTGCTTCAAATCCATTGTTTATTTGTGTGTTTGTTCCTTTAGTTACTGCTGATGTTCGTGCCATTAACGATCTAATAGATTTCTCCTCTTTTTACTCTGTTTACATTCCAGTTTATCAAGCTTGATTTGATATTCTTCAGTTTTTTGACCAATTTATATATTGCATTACCTTCGTCTTCATTTGGTATTTGTGTGTTTATTGATGTCCTTCATATCCATCAGCATCGTTGTCTATGTTTATTGATGTCCTTCATATCCATAAACAATATTGAATATGAATAATATGTAACAATAGCATGGAACTTCGAATGGAACTAATCTATATATTTGTAGAATTTATCCTATCATTCTATGGGATAGTAGAATTTTAAAAATACAACTCGAGAACTTAGATTTCTCAAAGGCTCATCCACTCACCTACACACTGACTATTTTCCTTGCTTTATAATTTCATCGAGGGGCTTTAACTTCCTATTGCAACTGGGTAGCATCTGTCATCTCTCCTCACTCTTATTCATGTTTATGCCAATGTCATTACTCATGTTCATTCATAGTCATGCTCTCATTTATGTCCACATTCATAATTTTGCCATCGCTTCAACATCTCACCTGCACCTGCATATAAGTTACAACTAGTCATTCACTGATCTTGCTACACACACTTGTTTCAGCTAACTACATCAACATTCTCTTGAATGATCCTTCATTTATGCTTGAAACGCGTCATCTTAATTTAACAAGCACTAGCCTTACTCAATTTACCTTCCCATATCAGTGCATTACTTTAGTCTCGCATTTGCAGCAACTCCTAAGTTCACTAAACTGGCCCTGTCTTCCTGGCATTCCTACTCTTACCATATGCATCCTCCTTTGTAGCAACTGTATTTACAAATGCCTCACTCAGTGCCTTCTTCACCGGTCATATTGAATTTCAACAACTGGTGGGTTATAAAGTTTATGAACTTTAAGGAATCTGGTTAGCAAAGACATTAAGCTTAAATTTATTTCTTGTTTTAAGATTTGGTTAGCAAAGACATTGAACTTTAAGGAAACTGTTGGGTCATTTCAATTATGCAAGTTAGATGACACATTATAGTTTATGTGACATAATTGAGTTCATTTAGTATCTATTGTAGGGGAACAAAGCGTCTTAGATTGAATCCTTGGTCAAAGATGAAAATTATTCATTAACTAAGTAGGCTATACTTTGGGTTACTGTTTTAGGAAGTTCTTATACCTGAAATACTATTTGATTTTACTACCATTATTTGACTCATCTCATGATATAGCCACTTATTACTTATTTACTTGTACATACTGGTAGCTACGTGATGCAAACACTGAACTTTCATGATTTCCAAATTTTTTTAGCTTGTGTCATCACTTCTACAAATCTGCATAAGCATATGGTTTTGTTGTTTTTATATAATGCTTCATGCTATTCTGTCTAACTCTGTTTATAATGATATATAATGCTTCATAGTACTCTGTCTGCTAAAATTGGTTCACTTTGATGTTGTATGTGTCAAGAAAAGATACTATTACTTCTTTCCTGAATGTTAACTGCTGTCAAAATTTAATTGTAAAGCCAATAGTTTATTACTTTATTAGGATAGCCAGGCATGTTTTGAAGATGTACTAATATTTTGTACATAAAATAATTCTGCATGTTTATGAAATACAATATATATATATATATATAGTTAACTCCTAAAACAAAAGGTGTACTAATATTTTGTAATGCTTGTGTAGATGTTTTGGGCTGGAGGAGTTAGCTCTTTGGCTTTGCATTGTGCAGTGGTTGCCGTAACAACACAGTATAACAGAGGCTTGTTGTGTATTTGTATTATGTAGTAATGTGATACATTTTTATTATTGTTGTGTATTTGGATCTTGGTACTGGAGCGATAGTGTTTTCTGGTATCCGCTACGGCGATATATTAATGTGCTAAATGCTAGTATTATGTAATGATATTATGTAATGATATTGTTAAGTTATTACGCACTGCAATGCGGATTATTGAATCATTTGAATGTGCACTGTCTATAATATTATTTGCTTTGATGTCTCGGAATTATTATTGATTATATATTGGATATGAATAGGTCTATAATATTATATATTGGATATGAATAGGTCTATAATATTATATATTGGATATTGATTATATATCTATATCTAATTTACCAATTAGATACGGCTTTTAGCCGTATCTAATTGGTTCATAGGCGTTGCCTACTTGTACAATTAGTTACGGCTAAAAGCCGTATCTAATGAGCCAATTAGATACGGCCTAAGGCCGTATCTAACTGCCTCATTAGATATGGCTTTTAGCCATATCTAATTGGACAAATAAATACGGCCTTAGGCCGTATCTAATTGGCTCATTAGATACGGCTAAAAGCCGTATCAAAATATTAAGCTCGACATATTTTGATACGGCTTTTAGTCGTATCAAAATGTCGTTCATGGTGTAGTGTATCAAAATGGTTAATTAACTTTAAGACATGATTAATTAGCTTTAATATCATTATTCAAAAAGATTAATCAACTTTAATCAATGATTAATTACTTCAGTCATCTTTATTCAAAATAACAAATTAACTTTATCATATATTAATTATTCCAAAACATCATTATTTAAAATGATTAATTAACTTTAACCATTATTATTGAAGCCATTAAATTACTTTAAAACATCGTTAATAAAATGATTGTTTAACCCTTAAACATTATTGTTAAATGATTAACTAATCTGAACATCGATATTAAAATGATTAATTAATTTTTAAACTTTATTATTAAAGTGATTAATTAATCTTAAAACATCATGAACAAAATTATTAATTGACTTTAATACATCATTAATTAAATAATTAATTATCTTTGCAAAACACATGCACGAGATTTAACAAAAACTTTCAAAAGGAATAACATTTATCAAAGTTTCGATATAGCAACAGCCATAATACGGACATTTCCATAAATACTTTTCATGAGTCATTTTCAATTCTAACATCACATAACTTAAGTATGGGCATATATACAAAAGCAAATAACGACTATGCACATATAGAGAAGATATCTTATCTAGTATTAATTAACTGTCATACAATTCAATGTTCAATTCAATACAATAGCAGAATGGAGATTTATTCTGCTAAATCGATGCCCAAATAATCTACTTAATTTATTTATAGAAGAAAGATATTTATTCTACTAAATAGATGTCATCTATATTTAATCTAATTAAATGATAGCAGAACAACGTTTTATTATGCTAAACAGATGTCCAAAATAATTTATTCAATTAAGATATAACAGAATGGGGATTTATTCTGCTAAACATATGTCATCAATAAAACATTCATATTTATTAGACTAACTTAATGGCACTACATGTCATCAATAGAACATTCATATTGAATGTAAAGGGTTTACTACGTAGAATATTATGGATATATGTATGTTTGATTTAACATTAACATTTGTAAGAGCAGAGTGGGAAGGAACACCATGCAGTGCTAATGAACAATGATATTTTTTGATTTGGGATATCCATTAATGAATAATAATAATAATCTCCTTTCATGCATCTAAATACCATTTTCAAATGTCTATTTTTCAATACAAGAACACATTATCCTTCTGTTAAAGGATCTTCCTCCTAGCATCTTTCAAATGCTCCTTTTGTTTAATACAAGAACGCACCCTAAATGATGCATTGAGGAGAGGATGGAAAATAAGATGCTCTAGAGTTTGAGGATGATGTGCATAGCGATGGTGATGGTGGTGGAACATTGATAGTAGCGGGACAATGAGGCATAGAGGATGGCAATGTTGAGTGTGATGGCCAAAGGTAGATGTGTGATAATGGATGAGACTGTTGTGATGCATGATGTGGTCAGAGAGATTGAATATGGTCATGTACTCGGTCGTTTAGTTTTATCTAGGCATTTTGAGAAAGCAAAAACTTTGCATTAAACTTGGATAAAGCCTAAGCTGCTACTATCTAAATTTACTATAAACAAAAGCTAGAATAGAATATTAGATTTCTATGCCTTATAAAGTTGTGTAAATTTGATAAGAGCATTTGTTGAGGATCAAGATCCACATGCTACGGTATACCATTTATTTATCACCGCATTTTTATTTATTTTACGGCATGTGTTTGCGTGTGATAATGGATCGCACTTCGTGCGTGAATTGTTTTTTACAAATTGTATATGTTTAACTCATTTGAAAAAATAAGATTTGCACAAATATTTACTCATATTTTTGCGTTGAAATGATATGCAGTTAATTTTGAATTTTCTTTCTAACTTGTACCATTTATTTTTGTTAGTGAATTTTATTTCTACTTTTAATAACTAAAAATGGATTTAATATTTTTTATTAATTTGAATTTTTATTTATGTTATTAATTAATAAAAATACTTCGGAAAAAAATTTATTTACTAGATACTATTTTTAAGTGATATTAAGATAGGGTCGTTATGAATTGGTAAAAAAGCCTTATTTGTTATTTTTAAGTGACACTAATATTAATAATATTTGTAGAAAGACATTTTTGGTAGTTCATGTTGACACCAAAAAGTGTGACACCAAAGGTGTTACAACTATTATTAAAAATGATACTAATATTTAATAATATTTGTAGGGTGCCATTTTGTGTATTTTACATTGATAGCAAAAATATGTGACATCAAATGTATTACAACTATTATTAAAGATTTCTACATTTTTTGAACAGAAATTTGAAATGTATTTTGAGACTCTTGCATAATAATCGAAATCCGATATAATTTTCCTCACTTTTTTTCACAAGTCCCTGTAAAATGAATCATGTGCGGGACTTACATTCCATTCCACATTTCCACGAGTCTAACTGTGTAGGCTATCCAATAACATACTTCAATCCACCTTTATTTCATTTGAAAAAAAACACCCTAACTGATATTGTATCTTTTAATATCCTATTTTCTATATAAAATATAGTACAATATTACAAATTGTAGGACATCTCAAACTGTTAAGGACTACTTAAAACAAATAGGGCAAGGCTCATTAGAACTAATCATTGATCATATAGTAGTGCTTCAAAGTTCAAACCATGTACTTCAGATTAAAAGCATCTAAATAAACTACAATCACCTGAATCTACATTTATGAAAATTGTAGTTAGGAATAGTAATCTAAATGTAGTAAGTTGAATTAATAGACCATTATTGTTGATTGAATTTTCCTTGGCATTCCCTGATCTTCATGAATAGAAGTTTGCCTATTAACCATTTAGGCATTTACATAGTGTTAATTTCCTTCCTGTAAGTGTAAACCCAACTTCATCGCTCCAAAACTCGATACATTTTCCTTTTTCGAACTAAAATATGGTGTGTAACGGTGGTTTGACTAAGCCCTTCATCTCCATCACTTGGCGTACGCATATGAGTTGGCACCGTTTTATTGTAACAAAAGAAATTCAGAACTTTTTAATAAAATTCAAAATGGAAATATCATAAAATTCAAAAAATCTAAAATTTATTGGAACCCGTTGAATTCATGATCTCATCATTGTTAAAATTCTTCAGCTTACGTAGCAAATTCCATTTAGAAAAGGATTCATGGTGTGTTTTAAGACATATGATTTAGTGAGCTTTGCAGCAAATTGTGATTTGACATACCGAACACTCGGAACTGTGTTCCAAGTTGAGATACAAAATTTGATGTAACATGTAATAATTTTAGTCATTGCTATTTATATAATTAAATTATTTGACCAATTAATATATATTTAATTATAGGAATTTTTTAAATTTTGATCAGTTTATCAAACTAATTACGCAAATAGACCGCTTCTGAGACTATTCACAAATATAGATCACTTTGGTTCATGTCTGTGCCATGCTGGAAAAAATGTACTAACGGCATTTTGTATGCCATAAGTACATTTATGTTGGCATCAAAATTGGCCACCAACACCCAATTATGTAAAAGCACCGATATTCAATCCAAACATAGAAATATGAAGAGAAATAAATATAGAAGAAAATTAAAATAATTAGAGAGCAAGTAAATATAGGCATAAATTTATAGTGGTTCGGCTAACTGCGACCTAGGTCCACACTAAAGATTTTCCTTTTTATTAGATTATACTTCTGATTAGAGCTACAAATTCATGAAATTCAAGAATAAAAATGGCGTAGTATAGCCTAGATAAAAGATGAAGAGAAGCAGAAAGAAGATGCCTTTTCCGAAGCCATGTTTGCTGCATTTATAGGGGAAGACGACCACCAATCTTCCTGAAACTTCTTCTACAGGACCTTCTCATCCATATGGGCCCACCATAGGGGTCGCTAGGCCTAAATCCCAATGAAGAGGAATCGGTGTCGATCTCTTCCTTGGTTGATTCTGGGGCAGCGGTCCCTATGGTGGCTTCTTCATGGTTACATATGATGGCTCTCCAATTCACATATCATTTGGACCAAAGGAGCTCAAGTTATTGAACATTGAATGCAAGAGTACCCTTGGTTTTTGACATGTGCTGATCCCTCTTGAGTGAGTTCAAGTGTGTTGATCCCTTGCTACCATCAAGCCTTGACAATTCCTTTCGTATGCTTTGTCGATCCCTATCATATAAGTTGAAATGTAACTTTCCAAACCAATAAACTATGTCAATCCATGCACTTTCACCTATGTAGAAACTCCTTTGCCTCGACCATACCGGTCCCTTGTCCAACAACCCATGCCGACCCCTTGTCAAATAACCCATGCCGATCCCTTTTTTAAATAATCATGACAATCCCTTTCTTGCTGGAGTATACCAATCCCTCCTATTCTACTATGCTGATCCATATTGTCCTACAAGGCCATGCCGATCCTTTTGTTCCTCAAGGCTATGTCGATCCATCCACTACCATAATGCTATGTCGATCCTTGGAATTCCATCGAGTCATGCCGAAACAAACTATGCCTTCCATCAAGTCAAGCCGATCCAAGCTATGCTAAACCCTTGGCTTCCATCAAGCCATGTCGATCCAAGCTATGTCGATCCCTAATTTATCCAAGCCAATATTCATATTTCAAGCATCCTGCATTGTTTATCTACCAACTCCGCTCAATCCTGCCTTCATATAACCATATGTACTTGATTCTTGGGCTCTACAACCGTATTTCTGTAATCATTGGCCTTGATAACCGTGAAGTCAGTTGGGTTAAATCTGTCTGTGTACTGCCTTGCCAAAAGGCAGGTTAACACTTTGCCCTCCAATACATGCCTTGTGATAGGAAGGGGTGTTTTGATTACCATAAATCCAAAATCAGAAGTCCATAATCCATTGATTGCCATATTATCCAATCCATTGCCAATCTAATTCCCTGATCTCTTTGGATCATTAGCAAAATCCATGACCGTTCTGAGTCGATATCCAATTTCAAATTCATTCCAGATTCATTAACCAAACCACGATCTCTCCAGATCGTTTCATCCAAATTCGGGACCGTTCTGGGTCCATATCCAAATCCACAGACCTCTCCAGGTCATTTTATCCAAATCCAAGACCGCTCCAGGTCTATATCCAAATCCATAGACCTTTTCGGGTTATTAGCCTAATCCAAATCATTGATCTCACAGGATCCTTGTCGAGCATGATCCATACTCGATGACCTAAGTAGGCTGATCCTATTGCACTTCGACGAAGTGGCCTACCCCTTGACAAACATAGTCCATACCTAACGACCTTGATCTCTCCGGATCCTTACTGAGCACAATTCATACTCAACGACCTGTTGGGTTTTATTCTCCGGCCTTAATCTCTGGTCAAGGGTTTAATCCATGGGGTATCCTTTTCCAGCCTTGGTTCCCAATTGAGGACTTAATCCATGGGGATCCATTTTCCATCACATGCCTCAAGTGTTAGTAGTTTGAACTTCGCTGATTTCCTAGCATGCTTGACATTTAGGGCGAATGGACTTCTATTTACATCCTCGAGATCCATGTTCACTAATCCCCCACGGATAGCTTATCTTGTCATCTCCACAAACTTGTCATTGTCTTCCAATCGTAGTCTCCTATCATCATGCCCAAGCTGCCCTCCAAGTCTTCGAGGGAATTCTTGAACGTACTCCTCCAGTTGAGCATCCAAATTCCAATTCGCGTCAAGCCCTATAGGATCGATCACTCCTATGCCGATCCCTTTCTTGCTTGAGCATACCGATCCCTCCTATTCTACTATGCCGATCCATCTTGTTTTTTAAGACTATGTCGATCCCTTTTGTTCCTCAAGGCTATGCTAATCCATCCTCTACCATAATGCTATAACGATACCTGGGATTCCATCGAGTCATGCCGATTCAGGCTATGTCTTCCATCAAGTCATGCCCATCCAAGCTATGCCGACCCCTTGGCTTGCATCAAGCCCTTGGCTTTCATCAAGCCATGTCAATCCAAGCTTTGTCAATCCCTAACTTATCCAAGCCAATATTCATATTTCAAGCATCCTGCATCTACCAACTCCACTCAATCCTGGCTTCATATAACCATATTTACCTGATTCTTGGGTCCTACAACTATCTCTCTATACTCATCGGCCTTGATAACCATGAAGTCTGTTGGGTTAAATCCGCATGTGTACTGCCTTATCAAAAGGAGGGTTAACAATATATTTTCAAAGTTTATACGGACAGTATTTCAAAATGCGCCAATATTTTTAAACAAAATATTGCAGATGCATTTTCAAAAGTCACCTGCATTGATTTTTTTTTTAACATAAGCAGCTTTACAAATAACGTCAATACATTTTTGCCAACCTGACGCTGACATGGCCTAAAATAGAATATATTTTTAAATAATTTCAAAAGTGACCTATTTGCATAATTACATTCCTTTAATATTGATTATTAATATTACATTCCTTTATTAATGGGATTATTAATATTTCAAAAGTGACCTATTTTTGTCAAAGGAGCAAATTGATACATTCATGTTTTTAAATGAAATTTAAATGGGTAAATAATTTAATTTTTGGAATTAAATTGTGAATTTATTTGGTATTTTTCAAATTAAATAGATATTTTATTGATTATTAATATAAATGTATATAAATATGATTTTAAAATAGAATTTCTAATTTAAAATAAGCAATAAGTATTTTGAATAATATATATTAATTATAAATTTGATTGTGGATTAATTTGAAATTTTTTGAATAAATATATTTATGAATATATATAGATTAATTTTGAATTTCATTTTGAATTTGAAACTCTAAGATAAATACTTTTGAAAAATAAATTGATTTAACTTGGGAATTCAATTGTAAATATTTTACAAATAAATTGAATTTGAAAATTCGAAAATAAAGTTTAAATAACATATATTGGATTTGAAAACTATATTTTTGAGTTAAAAAGAGTTTGTTTTCAAAATATATATATGTGTGTATATATATATATATAGATGTTTTGAAAGTTGTGTGTTGAATTCAATTTTTTTCCAAAAGCTATTTAAAAATATTTAATTCAAATAGATATTTATTTGTATATTAGTGATTAATTAATTATTAAATTATATTCTTTAAAGTTATAAATATATGTGTATATAAACATCTATTAGATTTGATAAAAAAATTAAAAACACATTTCCATTTGAAATAAAGAAATATAGTTTGTATATTCATGAATTTAAATGTAAAACAATTACATATGTTAAGATATGAAATATAAATAATTAAAGGGTTTAAAATACAAATTGCAAATATAAATAACACAAGGGTTGAAACACAATTTTTAAATTTATTTAAATTAAGGATTTAGACCCAAATTTCTTTTATGTTAATAAATGTAAACCTTTTCCTTAATAAATAAACAAGTGTAAAAAAAATTTAATACAATTAACAAGTGTGACAAAGTAGAACAAGTGGCACTATCTTTTTTAAATCGATAGAAATATATGCAATGAAGAAACCAGGCTATTTCTTGTAAGATCCTCACCTTCATCAATCTTTTCTCTTCATTTCTCAATTTTTTTTTAAAAACAAAAAGGATAAAATCTGGAAATCAAATGAAAATTCTAGAGAATAATCTTCATCAATTATAACCCAGTTCAAATCGGAAACAAAGATTTCAGATTCAACATAAAAAAAACAAGTCACCAGATCAAAAGCAAAGAAAAATCAAAACTCTGTGCAACTAAATCAAAACCTGGGAACAATATTCAAAAGCAACAAGTTCAAAATCAGTTCCATTCTCAATTTTCAAAGCTATAAATCAGAAAGAAAAACCTAAAACAAAGTCAGGTTCAAATTCAAACCGAAAAACAAGTAAGTAAATTAAGCTACAGAGTTGAAAACAATTCAAGCCTCGTCCTGAAGCAGCGGATTAAAATCCAAGTTCAACATCAAAGCAACAAACTAAAGTTTCAGATCAAATTTAGAATGCATTTCCAGTTTTTTTCAACATCTTTTCCCAGGCTTTGTATCCGCTGACTTCATCCCTCGGGTGAGCAAACTTGACATGTTCTATCTTTTGAATGCTTAGATTGTATTTGAAATATGTGTCTGTGTGATCATATGAATATACCTGCATGTATGTGTGTGAAGTGATGTGGGCATGTCTGTGTTTATACATGTACAACTCTCTGTTGTCCTACAGACTTAAACCTGATAAAACAAAATTTAACTGCTCTTTATACAAACGATATTAAAATAAGATCATTGAAGATAAAATAATGGTTTGAATGTAAAATTATTTTTAAAAATAGTTTCAAGCAAAAATATTAAATAAATTTTGTGAAAAAAGGTAATTCACAATAAAATCATAGTATATTAGAAAATACAAACACCTTAACTTTAAAATCTGATTATATAATCAAGTTTGTATCATGAATTCATAATTTTAAATACAGGTCTCATGATTTTTAAGCAATTTGATGCTGAGAATTTTTATAATGAACGAAAATTGTATTTTAGGCAACTACTGGTGATCACGGTGGTCAGGGATCTCGTAATTGAT
The DNA here is from genome assembly GCA_030765085.1 of Allium cepa. Taxonomy (NCBI): domain Eukaryota; kingdom Viridiplantae; phylum Streptophyta; class Magnoliopsida; order Asparagales; family Amaryllidaceae; genus Allium; species Allium cepa. The sequence continues at coordinate 196,913,969 of CM060938.1, forward strand.
GTGGGAGGTGGCTGATGGGCTGGTGGTTATCGAAAAAATCATGGGTGAATTTATTGTTCAACGTGGTGGCTTGGCGATGTCGATATAGGGTTTAAGGTGTTGTTGGAACACGGTGGTTATCGAAATGTTTTGCGACGTTGTTTGTGCATCGGAGTTAATGGGACCAAGGGGATTAGAAGCTTAGGCAGATGATGCAACAATGGACGCGAAGCGGTGATCAGTGGTGACGATACGTGGAGTTTTTCTGGCGAGTATATTCGTTCCAGTGGAGGAAGGATTCACTCGATTTTGAACCACGGCGATTTCATGGGTTCTGTGTGTTCAATTGATTTGTGATGGTCATTGTCAACTTGTAGGTGGCGGTGAGGTCGATCGGAGGTGGTCAGATCTGTGTGCATCATTCAGGCGTACACGATTACGTATGGTGCTGTTGGAAAGTTGGGGAAGAAAGGACAGGCTTGGGTTCAAACTCGGTGAAATGCTAAATTTCCTCGAAACAGGAGAAGAATGGAAGAACCTGAACCTGGGTTCGGGAAATATTAGGGTATAGCTCGGAGATGAGGTGTCTTAAGTATCAGGTCTTAAAATCTGAAAGGAAAAGATATACCAGGTTTTAGATTTTATTAATAATAACCATATTTCTAAAGTAATTTATTAAAACAAGTTTAAACAAATTTTTCAAGGAATTAATTCTAAGTGTCAAATGTTTTAGATTTGTTTTGTTTTAAAATAATTATATATTAGGTAATTTCATAAATAATTGATAAAATGTTTCCATATATATAATTTAATAAAGATGTAATTAAATAATTAATTAAGGAAATGGGTATATCTTTACTAAATTCTTGATTTATTTAGAATCATTTATTGGTAAATAAAGGATAATCAGTTATTGAATAGGATTAATTAAAGTTTAAGTAATAGTTAATTACTTAATTAATCAAGGTGATTGATAAATGAGTAATTATTTAATGCAATTAAATAAAGGGTTAATTTGTTAATGGAAGCAATTAAAGATTAATTACTTAATGGCATTAATTAGGATGATTAATTAGCACAATTAATTAAAGGTTAATTAATTAAAGTAGTTAACTAAAGGAGAATTAACCCATGTGATTAATTTATGTGATAATTAATATAATGGTAAATAATTAAGGGTTAATTAAATTAATTAAGGATAATTAATTAAAGAATAATTAAAGGTTAATAATTTAACGATTAATGGTTAATTGATTTATTATTAAGGTTGATTAATTAATTACTAAAGGTTAATTAATTTATTGTTAATGGTTAGTTAATAAATAATTAATTAAAATGGTTGTAATTAGTAAATGATAATTAACGTGGATTGGTGATTAATCTAGTTTAAATTAATCAAATGATCAATTAACTTTACTTATGGATGTTTAAATTCTATGAAATGTTGTGAATTGTTTGATTTCTCCCGTGTGTGATGCTTTATGATATGAATTGTTTTAATTCAAGCTGTGATGAATGTAATTTGTTTTATCGGTGATGAATGTATATTATTTATCTGTGAATCTGTGAATGGCGATAAGCGTTATAAATTATACCGCTTATCGATATTGATGTGCTTGAATCTGTGGTGTTTGATGGTTTTGTACTATTGTGTAAAATCCATGGACCATGCTATACACACATAAATATAGATTGCACGATGAAATTGGTTAAGTCATAGATTTTTGAAATAGTTTAAAGTTGAGTTTTGAATCCAAACGGTTTTGGAAATGGAATTGTGTTAAATATGAAAAGCTTATGAAAAAGGTTTTTTAAAAACAAAAGTTATTTTAAATAACTTAATAAAATTTTGAAATTTAAATAATTTGATTTGAATTTGAATTCAATATTTGAGATTGAATTCTATGGTTGGAAATTACGGTTTAAAAAGGTTATACAAGTTATAAATGTGTTTATATGGGTTTTAATTAATTTAAAGTATTGTTTTGGGGAATTTGAATTTAAACCAGGCTTTGTACTTGAAGGGCTTTAAGTAGTATAAATGAAATCGGATTTTTCCGAAACGAAAACTATTTGTTTTCAAATAAAAATAGCTTTTATATAAAGAAAGAATTTCCAAATTGTGTTGAAAAGATTTCAAGTTTGAAATATAATTGTTTAGAAGCTATGAATGAATCTTTGCAAAAGATTATTGAACCTTGTTTTGAAATTGAAGAGGATCTTAAATGGCGTATCTTTCATAAAAGATTTGAAATAGGAATTGTTTTGAAAGTTACGAATGGATTTTTAGTTTTGAAAGCTATAAACCGAATCTTTGGTTTAATAATTGGATGAGATAATCCGATTTGAAAAGGAAATTGTTTTGAAAAGCTGTGAATGAATCTTTGTGAAATATTGGTGAACTTTGTGAAGTAATTGTTTTTGCTTAAAAGATTTGAAATGGTAATTGGTTTAAACCATTTGTAGAAAAGTTTTGGGTTATAAGTTGTGACTTAACTGAAAACCCAATATCCATATGTTTTTAAATATTGCGCTCATTATTCGGTTTAGCCGGGAGAGGACCTTGTATTATATAATCCATTCCGAATAATGGTACGACGTTATAGATAGCATTTGAAAACCGGTGGTGAAGACCGGGTATTTCCGAGAACGAAAGGATAACCCGTCGAATGACTCTGCACCTATGTAGTTAATTCCCCGCTATTATAACCCCGCTATATCTCATAGCGGATTTCTACCGCTACGATTTTTCCATATAGCCCCAAAATATAGCCTTTTCGCTTTAATCTCCGCTATATCCCGTTATTCCCGCTATATTTTGCTATTTCTGCTATATATTCTTATAAAATGAATTAAAAAATTACATTTATACATTATAAAAATTGTGAAACTAATTTATTTGATTTAATTTTTAATATATTTTCAGAAATGAAAATACTCTAATATTCTACTAAATTCAATTATGTTATATAACAATTACATTTATTTAAAGTATATTCGCACATGTTTTTTGTTTAAAATTATTTACGTATTAATTATAATTTAATTGAATGATAATTTTTCATTTAATTACCATTTATATATTTGTAAAAACATTAAGTACGAGTTTTATATGCTATTGTAGAGCCATCCGCTATATCCCGCTATATCCTTGCTGTATCCCCGCTTTGACTTTTTGCACCTCCATCGCCTCGAATCTGCCGAGCACTGCAAGCTCTGCACTGAGTAGCTACGGTATATAGATCTCCATATGTGATGGGGAGCCCGATCGGGATTGTGAATACCCAGATTGCAAGGGCGTCTTTCGAAGTGCCTTCGGTTCTGTTCAAACCCGGAACAGACTTGTATGGATGTGTATCTGACATTAAAGTTTGAGATGTAAAGCTGGTTTCTATCAAATACATTTCTCTTTGGTGGCAGAGAATTTATTCTCTTAGCTTAGCACTCTTCTTTGCGACGTACAAGCTCAGAGGTTATGTAGTTGATGGTTACTAGTAATACATTCCCAATTTGGTAATGTGGCATACGAAATGCTGCTGATCATTTGTTGATCGAAGCATGGCTTTGTGAATGTGACGAACCGGAATTTCTAACAATTTAAATTTGAATAGTTAATTGATTTAAAATATTTAAAAGTTAATTTTAACTTAAATTCCAGGTATCAATATTTAATTGATAATTAAATCATTGGATTATATAGTTTAAATATTGAATTTCATAATTGAAATTGGGTAAATTGTTGAATCTGAGATTCTAAGCCTGTTTAAAATAATTTGAAGGCTTATAAAATTTATAATGATGATAATAAAGATAGTAGAATGGTTGAAATTTAATTTAAAGGTAATTTGTTCAATTTTAATAATATATCGTTTAAATTGACATTTAAAAATAGCCTTCCGGGGGCACAGTCTAAGAATTCGACAAAATCAGTTCCATTGGATCCGTAATAGTTAGTTATTATCGGATTTCAATTTTCGTAGCGTTTGGATTTACCGTTTTCTCGTACGGGTGAGAAACGCGTTGAAATTAAAATCGATGATTAAATATTTTTAATTGATTTAAAAGGCTAACTTCCACATACGATCAAATTAGCCTTTGAAATATGTTCCATCGTGTTCGGAACGCGGGTAAAACCTTATAATCGCCTAGCGGCATTCCTTAAGAGGAGTTTAAAATTTTTAATGGCAATTAACGAGACGTTTTGGAAGTTTTATAATATAATAAAATTTAAAGTCAAATGGTCAAAGATATTTTTATCAACGCGTACTCAAGAAGCTTCCCCTAATCGATAATTTATATTTGTCCCCTCCCTCCTCTTCAAGCAGAATCGAACGTATCCTTCCTCCTTACTTGTTCGAAGCCAATGCTTTCCCCTATTTCAATTTTAATCAAGCTGTGTCCTTTTTCATCTTCAAAATTGAATTTGACAGTAGAAAAAAAAAGTGGAAGTGGGGAAAGCGCTCGAATTCAAAGCCGAGTTCCGTGTCGAGGAGGACGAGTCACGCAAGGGTTTGGGGTACTGGGAGGTCGCGACATGGCGGTTGCAAGTGGGCAGGGAATCGTCGAGATCGGCGTTGAAAGGGCTCGTGGGTAGCAACGTTCGCGATTTTTGTGCATGCGATTTTGGCTAGCTTGGGGTGGCGACCTGGGGTTCGAAGTTAGGGTTCTAGGCTTCGGTAGTCGCAGGCTGTTCGAATGGGTCGAGAGGGATTCGACTGGTAGGAGGCAGTTCGTGATTTAGATGCTTTTGGATGTGGTCGTGGTCGTGTTCATCGGCGATTGTGAGGTATTTGTTTTGAATTTCGATTTAAAATATAAATTGTTGATTAAACTGAATTTTGTTTTTTCTCATATGATTCAACTATAAACTGATTTAAGAAATTTTTACAGCAGATATATACACAATCTTGTCTTTAGTTTAATACATGTTTAATATAGAGATTAAGGGAAGAAGGAATATATATACATATACACCTTTTTCTAAATCTACTAGTTTATTTAAATAATGTATTATAGTGAATAATTTGTTTAATGGATTTATATAATATATTGGCTAAACATATTTTATTGAAAACGGAGTTAGTTTAAAAGTTAAATGAATTAAAACATTAATAAATTGTATAGTTTATTCAATGTTTAAAATCATGGAACAAGCCAGTTTGGAATAAATTGCAAACAAAAAAAGCAAAGGTGAGTAAATCTGACTCTGTTGGATTTTTTATTTAAATTTAATTGGTTAAATTTAAATATTTGGTTGAATAATTGAATTGATTTGATGTGCACTGTGAACTGATGATCTGCTGATTTTGGTTTTGGTTGGTTCTTGAGTTAATTGTTGCATAACTCGAAGTATTGGGAGTTTTAAGTTGTTTTAAACTTAAACATAAATAATAAAATGTTTTCATTTTAAAGTTACTAAGGGTTTAATGATTTGTGATTCACTAAAAGGGTAGGGTAATTAAAATGGATAATTAGTTAATTCAATTAGAATTAATTAATTGATTAAGTTTAAGTTAATTAATTAAGTTTAAGTAATTCAGAATAGTCATTGGATGGTTTGATTAGTAATTACTTAATGTAATTAATAAAATATAATTGCATTGTGGGATTAATCAAAAGATTAATTAAAATAGTTAAATAAAGGAATAATTAATTTATTTAATGAAGAAAATAAAACGATAGTGAATTACTGGTTGAGATAAATCAAGAGTGATTAATATTTATGATTTAATTAATGATTAATTATTTAATGTAATTAATTTAGTTTAGGATAAGTTAAAATATAATTGAAATCCATAATCTATAAAATTAATGATGTAATCAATGATTGATTAACTAAGATTGATTAATCCATAAATAGTGACTTATGAAAAATTAACTAATATAAGTAATTAAGGATTAATGTAATTAAAGCAGTCGATTAATTTATGCAGCAATCAAGATTACTTATCGTTTTTGTTAAGGATAATTAATATGGAGAAGTTAATTAAAGATAGTTGCTTGAATGAAATTGAAGGATAATTAATCCAGTTTGATTAATTCAGATGAATATTGAAGGGATGATTGAATTATTTGATTTGAAATTAAGTAATTGACAAGTAAAGAAATCTACGTGATTGAGGTTCGAAATTCAATTAGAACCAATTGAATTGATTTGGAAGTGATCAAATTTGTTGTGGATGATTGGATGGTATTGGAAGCTTTGAATGAGTTGATAACTCTGATATGAAATATTGTGTATTTCATTTGGATAACTTGGAATAGGATGATATGAGATTCGAAGAGACCGGGGTCGGGTATTGGGGAAATACCCGAAACCACTTCGAATGTTTGTAGATTGATATATAAAATCTATATGCTGGAGTGAAGTGATTTGGAAATATTGGACTGTTTTAAAATCTAAATCTTTGGTATTTAGAAACTTATATGTGGGCTAAGTGTTGTCTATAATAATTTGTGGCTTGTGAATTGATATAAGTTACCCGGGTTTATATGAGTTGTATACTTTGTATTCCATGTTGGATGGGTTTGCTCATGCTGGTTTCCAGCCTGACCCGGGTGTTACTTTGATGTAATGCTTGGGCAGACCGAGTATTACAGATTTTCAGGTAAGGACGTGCGGGTGCTCAGGAGTCGAGCCGGATGGCAGGAACGTATAAAGTATTTCTGCTGTATTTATATTATTGTTAATCTGAGACATGATAATTGTATATATTCAGTGACTGTATAGATGTGAAACTCTGATGTATATTAAATGTAATCGACGGATATAGTATTCTTTTGTAAGCTGTTATTATTTATTATTATATTTTATCATCTGCAAATGTGAGAAGTTGATGACTTTGTTGTTCTTCTTCTTCTATCTCTTTCTTCTTTTTCATAACTATCTCGAATTTTCGGGTTCAAAAATTCCGGGTCGTTACAGCGAAAAAGCGTAGCTTTGTGGACGAGACTTCGTCAAGCATCACAACCCGAAAATGGTTGAAACAGGAATTTTGCGGTAAGATTACAGGGGTCGCACCCCTAGGGTATGTCCATTTCCTTTTGGATAAAAAGGTGGTATCATGGTATGGAGCCCAGATATTTACCTATGTGGTTGTTGCATGCTTATTGCTGTGTGGTTGTTGGTTGAGAGCCCTCAGGTAAAGGTCGATAACGACAGGGGATGGCATATCTTTAGGGTTACTTTTGGGCATGGGTAACCCGGCCTTGTGTTGGTAGGGAACCATTTTGGTTCTTGGGGGTGTCACTCCAGAGGCGTTCCATTTATTAAGGAAGTTCCTTAGCCTGACCATTTGTTGGAAATCCAATCAGCCAATACGAGCCCTTTAAGATTGCAGTTGTATAACCTGCCACCTTAGGTGGTAGCTATAGCAGGCATAGTATAATGATACCTATGCTGGCTAAGATTAATATTATACTTTCGAATGTTTTCTGCACTATGTACTAATAATAATATCAAATGATTTTCTCGTATCAAGCATTTTTTACTGTCATAAGGAGAAATCTCCTCCAAATGTGCGCTTGCATTGTGTGTGTGGTGGGAGACCTTATGGAAGTTTCATTTTTCAAAAAGCATTGCGGTTTTCAATGTTTTAAATTCCTTTGTTGTCTGTTTTAAAGATAAAACTATTTTTTTGCTCATACCAGTTTCATGAATGACCTGGAGTTTATTGTTCCCTTCCAAAAGTCTGGGTGCCCACAATTTTTCACACGGGCAGTCTAGAGTTGGGTTTTTCAAATAATCAAATAGTAGGTGTAGGTTCAATAGCCATCAGCCTTCTGTTTGGTAGCTTTTGGAAATCATTGGAGTCTTTGGATTTTTGGGATCGCATTTGCTACAACTTCAGCACTGATAGGGATTCGAGCTTATAGCTTGAGAGCTTTGGAGATTGGCTTTAGAGATGTGTTCCACTGCTACTGCTAGTGTTAGCCCCCTCTTTTATTGAAGATAATGTTGGTTGTTCCTTTGTCGATTATTTTATTCCGCTGTTGTGTCTTATATCTTTGATAGTCATCAATATCATTTGTATCATTATTGTATCAACCGTTGTATCTGTTGTATATCGATGATATTGTTCTTTTTTCTTCCGTTGTGATGTTGTACTTAATGTGTTATAAGCTCCGGCGAACTAGATTCGACGTTTGAATCTGCGGCATTCGAGTACAAGCGAAGTACGGGTGCGAATTTTCGAAGGTCGAGTCAGGGTCATTGCATTGGTATCAAAGCTGAAGGTTGGAACTTTCGCTAAGGAGTATAACATATTAGGCAACTCATTATAGATAGGGTTACGAATGTCTTAGAATAAGTATATCCCTAAGATATCCATCGGTATGCCTCAGTAAATTCTCTTGCTATCCACCGGTAGTGAGTATGAGTGCAAGAAGAAGGCGAGATAAGGGACACAGATGTACCATTTCAAATGGTCAATACCCTGCAACAACGGAAACAACTTTCTCTATCAATCTCCTTTGATCTAGTTTCAAACTCTTTGATTTCTTCGTGGCAGCTCGACGGAGAAGCTTTGGTATGGTGGTGGCCTTGCGAATCGATATAGATAAGTTTCTATTTCATATGTAATGAAGAAACCAGACTATTTCTTGTAAAATCTTCACCTTCATCAATCTTTTCTCTTCATTTCTCTTTTTTTTTAAACAAAAAGGATAAAATCTGGAAATCAAATGCAAATTCCATAGAATAATCTTCATCAATTATAACCCAGTTCAAATTTAAAACAAAGATTTAAGATTCAACATCAAAAAAAAAACAAATCACCAGATCAAAAGCAAAGAAAAAATTAAAACTCCGTGCAACTAAATCAAAACCTAGGAACAATGATTCAAATGCAACAAGTTTAAAATCAGTTCCATTCTCAGTTTTCAAAGCTATAAATTAGAAAGAAAAACCTGAAACAAAATCACGTTCAAATTCAAACCTAAAAACAATCAAGTAAGTTAAGCTACAGAGTTGAAAACAATTCAAGCCTCATCCTGAAGCAACAGCTTAAAATCCAAGTTCAACATCAAAGCAACAGGTTGAAATTTCAAATCAAATTTAGAATGCATTTCCAGTTTTTTTCAACATCTTTTCCTAGGCTTTGTGTCCTCTGTCTTCATCCCTCAGGTGAGCGAACTTGACCTATTCTATCTTTTGAATGCTTAGATTGTATTTGAAATATATGCCTGTGTGATCGTATGAATATACCTGCATGTATGTGTGTGAAGTGATGTGGGCATGTCTGTGTTTATACATGTACAACTGTATGTTGTCCTACAGACTAAAACCCAATATAAAAAAATTAACTGCTCTTTATACAATCGAAATTAAAATAAGATCATTGAAGATAAAACGATGGTTTGAAAGTAAAATTATTTTTAAAAATAATTTCAAGCAAAAATATTAAATAAATTTTGTGAAAAAAGGTAATTCACAGTAAGATCGTTGTATATCAGAAAATTCAAACACCTTAAAATCTGATTATATAATCTAGTTTGTACCAAGAATTCATAATTTTAGATACAATCTCACGATTTTTAAGCAATTTGATGCCGAGAATTTTTATAATGAATGGAAATTGTATTTTGCGCAATTACTGGCAATCACGGTGATCAGGGGTCTCGTAATTGATATGGGAGGTGGCTGATGGGTTGGTGGTTGTCGGAAAAATCATGGGTGAATTTATTATTCAACGTAGTGGCTTGGCGATGTCGATATAGGGTACAAGTTGTTGTTGGAACATGGTGGTTATCGGGACGTTTTGCGGCAATGTTCGTGCATTGGAGTTAATAGGACCAAGGGGATTAAAAGCTTAGGCAGGTGACGCAACTATGACGCGAAGGCGTGATCATCGATGATTAGAAGCAGCGATACGTGGAGTTTTTTTGGCGAGCATATTCGTTCCAGCGGAGGACGGATTCACTCGATTTTGAACCACGGCGATTTCGTGGGTTCTGGGTGTTCGGTTGATTTATGATGGCGTTGTCGACCTGTAGGTGGTGGTGAGGTCGATTGGAGGTGGTCAGATCTGTGTGCATCGTGCACGCGTACACGATTATGTATGGTGTTGTTGGAAAGTTGGGGAAGAAAGGACAAGCTCGGGTTCAAACTCGGTGAAATGCCGAATTGCCTCGAAGCAGGGGAAGAATGGAAGAACCCGAAGCTGGGTTCGGGAAATATTAAGGTATAGCTCGAAGATGAGGTGTCTTAAGTATCAGGTCTTAAAATCTGAAAGGAGAAAATGTACCGGGTTTTAGATTTTATAAATAATAACCAGATTTCTAAAGTAATTTATTAAAACAAGTTTAAACAAATTTTTCAAGGATATAATTCTAAAAGTCAAATGTTTTAGATTTATTTTGTTTTAAAATAACTATATATTAGGTAATTGTATAATCAATTGATTAAATGTTCCATATATATAATTTAATAAAGATGTAATTACATAGTTAATTAAGGAAAGGGGTTTGTCTTTACTGAATTCTTGATTTATTTAGAATCATTTATTGGTAAATAAAGGATAATCAATTATTGAATAGGATTTATTAAAGTTTAAGTAATAGTTAATTACTTAATTAATCAAGGCGATTAATAAATGAATAATTATTTAATGTAATTAAATAAAGGGTTAATTTGTTAATGGAAGTAATTAATTACTTATTGGCATTAATTAGGATGATTAATTAGCATAATTAATTAAAGGTTAATTAATTAAAGTAATTAACTAAAGGAGAATTAACCCATGTGATTAATTTACGTGATAATTAATTAAATGGTAAATAATTAAGGGTTAATTAATTAATTAATTAAGGATAATTAATTAGAGAATAATTAAATAATTAAAGGTTAATTATTTAACGATTAAGGGTTAACTGATTTATTAATTAAGGTTGATTAATTAATAATTAAAGGTTAATTAATTTATTATTAATGGTTAGTTAATAAATGATTAAGGATTAATTAATTAAAATGGTTGTAATTAACAAATGTTAATTAACCTGGAGTAGTGATTAATCTGGTTTAAATTATTCAGATGATCAATTAACCTACTTATGGATGTTTGAATTATATGAAATGCTGTGAATTGTTTAATTTCTCTTCTGTGTGATGCTTTGTGATATGAATTGTTTTAATTCAAGCTGTGATGAATGTAATTTATTTTATCTGTGATGAATGTATATTATTTATCTGTGAATCTGTGAATGGCGATAAGTGTTATAGATTATACCGCTTATCGATATTAATGTGCTTGAATCTGTGATGATTGATGATTTTGCACTGTTGTGTAAAACCCATGGACTACACTATACACACACAAATATGGATTGCACGAGGAAAATGGTTAAGTCATAGATTTTCGAAATAGTTTTAAAGTTAAGTTTTGAATCCAAACGGTTTTGGAAATGGAATTGTGTTAAATATGAAAAGCTTTTGAAAAAGGTTTTTTAAAAATAAAAATTATTTTGAATAACTTAATAAAGTTTTGAAATTTAAATAGTTTGATTTGAATTTGAATTCAAAATTTGAGATTGAATCCTATGGTTGGAAATTATGGTTTAAAAAGGTTATACAAGTTATAAATGTGTTTATATGGATTTTAAACCAATTTAAAGGTATTGTTTTGGGGAATTTGAATTTAAACCAAGCTTTATACTTGAAGGGCTTTAACCTGTATAAATGAAATCGTATTTTTCCAAAACGAAAACTATTTGTTTTCAAATAAAAATAGCTTTCATATAAAGAAAGGATTTCCAATTTGTGTTGAAAAGATTTCAACTTTGAGATAGAATTGTTTAGAAGCTATGAATAAATCTTTGCGAAAAATTATTGAACCTTGTTTAAAAATGAAGAGGATTTTGAATGGTGTATCTTTCATAAAAGATTTGAAATGGGAATTGTTTTGAAAGTTATAAATGGATCTTTAGTTTTGAAAGCTATAAGTTAAATCCTTGGTTTAATAAATGGATGAGATAATCCAATTTGAAAAGGAAATTGTTTTGAAAAGCTGTGAATGAATCTTTGTGAAATATTGGTGAACTTTGTGAAGTAAATATTTTTGCTTAAAATATTTGAAATGGTAATTGGTTTAAACAATTGAAAGAAAAGTTTTCGTTATAAGTTGTGACTTAACTAAAATTCCAATATCCATATGTTTTTAAATATTACGCTCATCATTCGGTTTAGCCGGGAGAGGACCTTGTGTCATATAACCCATTCTGAATAATGATACGAAGTTATGGATAGCATTGAAGACCAGTGGTGAAGAGCGGGTATTTTCGAGAACGAAAGGATAACCCATCGAATGACTCTGCACTGAGTAGCTACGGTATAGAGATCTCCATATGTGATGGGGAGTCCGATCGGGATTGTGAATGCCCAGATTGCAAGGGCTTCTTTCGAAGTGCCTTCGGTTCTGTTCAAACCCGGAACAGACTTGTATGGATGTGTGTATAACATTATAGTTCGAGATGTAAAGCTAGTTTCTATCAAATACATTTCTGTTTGATGGCGGAGATTTTTTTTCCTTAGCTTAAACCCTTCTCTGAGACATACGAGTTCAGAGGTTATGTAGTTGATGGTTACTAGTGATACATTCCCAATTTGGTAATGTGGCATATGAAGTGCTGCTGATCATTTGTTGATCGAAGCATGGCTTTGTGAAAAAGCATAGCTTTGTGGACGAGACTTCGTCGAGCCTCACAACCCGAAAATGGTCAAAACAGGAATTTTGCGGCAAGGTTGCAGGGGTCGCGCCCCTAGGGTATGTCCGTTTCCTTCTGGACAAAAGGCGGTATCATGGTATGGAGCCCAGATATTTACCTATGTGGTTGCTGCATACTTATTGTTGTGTGGTTGTTGGATGAGGGGCCTCGGATGAAGGTCGGTAATGATTGGGGATGGCATATCTTTAGGGTTACTTCCGGGCAAGGGTAACCTGGCCTTGTGTTGGTAGGGAGCCATTTTGGTTATGGGGGCGTCCCTCCAGAGACGTTCCATTGATTAAGAAAGTTCCTTAGCCCAACCATTTGTTGGAGATCCAATCATCCAATACGAGCCCTTTACGATTGCAGTTGTATAACCTGCCACCTCAAATGGTAGCTATAGCAGGCATAGTATAATGGTACCTATGCTGGCTAAGATTAATATTATACTTTCGAAATTTTTTCTGCACTATGCACTAATAATAACATCAAATGATTTTTGCGTATCAAGCATTTTTGACCGTCATAAGGAGAAATCTCCTCTAAGTGTGCGCTTGCACTGTGTGTGTGGCGGGAGGTCTTATGGCAGTTTCATTTTCCAAAAAGCATTGCGGTTTTCAATGTTTTAAATTCCTTTGTTGTCTGTTTTAAAGATAAAACTATTTTGTTTGCTTATACCAGTCCCATGACTGGCCTGGAGTTTATTGTTCCCTTCCTAAACTCTAAGTGCCCACAATTTTCCACATGGGCGGTCTACAGTTGGGTTTTTTAGATAATCAAATAGTAGGTGTAGATTCGATAGCCATCGGCCTTCTATTTTGTAGCTTTTGGAAGTCTATGGAGTCTTTAGATTTTTGGGATCGCATTTGCTACAAGTTCAGCATTGATAGGGATTCGAGCTTATAGCTTGAGAGCTTTGGAGATTGGCTTTGGAGATGTTGTGTTCCGCTGCTACTGCTGATGTTATCCCTCTCTTCTATTGAAGTTAATGTTGGTTGTTCCTTTGTCGATGATTTTATTCTGCCGCCGTGTCTTGTATCTTTGATAGATATCAATATCATTTGTATCATTATTGTATTAGCTGTTGTATCTGTTGTATATTAATGATATTGTTCTTTTTTATTTCGCTGTGTTGTTGTACTTAATGTGTTATAAGCTCCGGCTAACCAGATTCAGCGTTTGAATCTATGGCATTCGAGTACAAGCGAAGTACGGGTGCCGATATTTCGAAGGTCTAGTCAGGGTCGTTACACAAATGCAACTTTTGGCTGCCCTAACTTCTGTTTGCCCTTGTCAAATTGTTTTTTGTAGGTTGGGTTCTTTTGTAAACTTGCTTTACTTACCCGTTGCCTTTAGAGTCCGATTCACCCACTTCCAAGTTAATGTTCAAGCTTCCAATTTCACGTACATACATAAATACATACATATATATATATACACATATACACATATACATATACATATACACATACATATACATATATATCATCCATGTTACCATGGAAATTTAACTTGAATGTTTAACTGCTAAATTTTAAGAGATGGAGATGAATTCATGAGTTAACTTGAGTGAGTTTCATAATATACATATCAGTTTTTATCAGACGCATAATCACAGTGTGTAACTAATTATCCGTGGATTGAAACATATATGAACAAGAATAAGGAATGTAGCTGTATATGTGAATAAATAACCTTTGAAAGGGTTCTTAATAAAATATTATATTTAATATATCAATTATCAACATCTCTTTTAAAACACATTGTTAGCACTTTTTCTTGTTAACCTAAGATATACAAGGCAAATCAGTCAATGCTCGAAATTGGCTTGGATAATCTAAAGTTAGCTTGTGAGAAGTATGCAAGAAGTATGCATATCCATGGTCTTAATTATAGAGCACACATCCAAGGTATAAAGATCATATGTTGAACACAAGGCATGTTGTCATTCAAAAGTCTTCATTCCATAAGACGTTGTACAAGATTTTTAGTCAAGGGTCCAATATGCAAAACATTGCAAGTTCTCAATATGCTAATGAAATCCCCAATTAGGGTGACAATTTCAAAAATGTTAGAAAAGTGGAGAGGAAAATTCGTCCCATTTACATTACCATGGGTTTGTATTTATAAGGGTAGAGTGGGGCAGCACGGCTATCACGTGGCTTACAACACCCTTGATTTTTGGCATCATTCATCGTGTTGATAACACTTAGCATCCTTTTCTTTATTGCATATTCTTGGCAATCTCTAGTGTATTGTCGATATGCGGCATCCTGCTTTTATGACATATGTCCTTGCTTTAATGATATACGATATCCTTGTCGTATGGGTGACTATCTATGAACATTGATGGTCTTCGGCATCCTCGCCGCATTGATGACTTATAATATCTTAGCAAACCTTGGATACCTACGACATCCTTTTATTATAATGATGGTACATGGCATCTTGCTGAATACTAGTGGTTTACGATGTTTGTATAATGTTGTGGCATTTGGCACTTTGCTTTATAGTAGTCATCCGACATCCCTTCATATTGTTTGACACAGGACAACCTCTTTCATACTGATGAAATGCAGCACCTTGTTTGTACTGTACAATTTCAACATCCTTATTTCATTGTTAATATTTGGCATCCTCTTCCATTGTTGATTTATGACATCAGATGTAGGCATTCGATATTCTGTCCATGCGATTCCACATCCAATGCCGCTTGTATATGCTTTATAATGGTTGTTCTTGCAAAAGCTTGACATCCAATTCTTTGATATCTCTGAATAATGCATAGCTTTTCTTTAACTGTCTTCCGGCTTGATGTGTTCTACATCATTGCTTTTTGGCTTCTATTGCTATTCGACATCCCTTGGCATGATAGTAATATAAGTTGCTTATGTACTTGACATCTCTTCCCTTCTAGACATTCGACAACCACTCATGCCGTTGAAATTTGTTATCTCCTTAAAAAGGTTCGATGACATTGTTTGTAATAACATTTTCCCCTATAGAGTAGAAGGAATGTTGACTTTTCATTTGACATCTTGAAAATAGCGCTTGCCTCCTATCGGTATTCCACTCAAATCTGTGTCATTTGCTAAATCAAGATCAAAGGCACTTGCTCTACCTCTTTTCTCCTATAAGTACCTGTTCCTCTCCTTCTTCCTTTTACCAACAAACCAAACCTCAAAACAATTTTTTTTAATTTTCAATTTCACTCGAAAATTTTTAGTTTTCTTTGGCGTTCAAATTTATTTCAAGATTTGATTTCATTTTCTATTTGAATTTATCAAAAGCATTATGTTTGGGATTTTTAATTTCAAATTAAAATGGGGGTTTACTGGTAGGGTATTGGTTATAAATCTTTGGGTGTTACGCTAAATCGTATATTTGTTATGATTCTAGGTGGATTTAGCATTTAATTAGAATGTCAATTAGGGTTTAATTGATTAATTAAAGCCTGATGGTGGCAATTTGATAATCTTAGGCTTTCCTAGTTTATTGAGAACTTGGTTGTTTGTAAGAAACCCAAAACCAGCTTCAAAATTTGACAACTTCTTAGTTTTTTCTTTTGAAACCAAGCATTTAACCTGATATTCGATATCCTAAAAGAATTCGCCCTTTAGCAACTGTTTAGGCAACTAATTAGAAGCTTGGAACCCATTTAGGAATCTGGTAACTAAATTAAAATACGAAGCCTTTATAGTGTCGACGATCAATTAAAAATGGTAGACATCTAATTTGAAGGGTTGCTTAGGTTATAGATCTGATATCCTCAAATTCATTCACTATCTTATAAAAACCCAACAACTACTTACAGTATTGATGTATTTTTTGTAAATTCATTACCATGCTTAAGCATTACACGGCATCCTTAGTTTGTAATGTAGGTTTTGTATGATAGGTTTATAAATGACCTATTCACTCAATGTCTTCATAAACTCAATAATTGGTGAAAGCTCTTCTAAACTAATCTGAAATTATTCACTATTCACAAATTTGATAATGGTTTTTATAAGAGGCTATTCATGCGATATCCTATGAATTCGATGTTAGATTATTGATTTTACCTTCTACTTAAGATACTATTAATATGATATTTTAATTAAACCTTATTGACTAGTTATAATCTTAACATCTCATCATAGATTTAAAAATTGTTAATAAATTTTCAACTGATTATAAAATTCTGAAGTACTTTACAAATTCAATATCTCATTATAAACCCAATGTCTATAGATGGGCCACCTAAAGGGTTACTAACTTGTTGTAAATTTATAGTAATCTTGGATTTTGACATTTTGCCATCATGACTTGAACAACTGTTAATTAATTGACTATTCTTTGGCTAGGTTTTTAATTGTCTATTTCACATTTATGTGTATTCAAAATTTTGTAAATGTGCAATACTTTTCGGATTCTATGTAATATCTTCTGGTAGATAAATGGACAGCACTAAACCGAGTTCAAAATCTTTTCCCTCCTTAAAGAAAGGAGATTATCAATCTCTTATCACTACTTGGGAAAAGGTAGACGCTATCCTTCAATACTTCAGGATTACAAGTATGGAAGCTATAATTGCATGTCCATTAGGTAGGATAAATAACCCTCCAAAAGAGTTCTTTGCTTTCCTATATCTATATATGGCATTTTGAATATCTTCCTTTCACCAAATTCATTCAAAAATTTCTAGAACACTTAGTCTTGCACTAGTTCAGCTGACCTCTAATTCTTATACCTACTTGAGTTGCTTAGAAGTCCATGCTTGGGAAGCGACGCTCCCATCTTTCATGCTAAGACCATCCATTCATTGGAGAATCTTGTAAGAATAAGCGATCAAATGGATTGTCCTGTGTATCATCTTCTTCCTTTTTTGAAAAGATTAATCACCAATTCGATTAATAAGATGAGGGACTAAGAGAATCAGTCCTTCTATACTAGATGCCATACCCCTAAGATCAGGGGGTCCTTCACTATCTTCAGTGTGTTTTTTTCACGCTTTTTCATTCTCTTATGATGAATTACTTTTAGAATCGTCTCCTAAAAAATATGACTCCTTCATCATCTCTAATATAAAGACTCTGATTTGGGTATACAAAAACTTAAGGAATAGGCTCACACTCTTGACTGAGGCTAATCTTCGAAAATATTCTTCGATATTAGACCACCACAATGTGCTTGTAAACCTTCGATGATAAAGGGGATGCTTACAAGAGGTGATCTTTAGTGGTTAGTGATGAGAAAACCTTCTCTTTTGCTTCTCCTATCCAGGGTGATTCATCTAGTGAGTTTTCGTTGTGACTTAAATGGAGCTTCTTATGTCAGTATCTTATGAATATTTCTTTGATCTGGGTTCATCTGCTGTGATTGCGGCTTCCAAGCATGAAAAAGCTAAAGATCTCACTACTTCCACGACAGAGCTAACTAAACCTGCTCCTGTTAGAGATTCCATTGCTAAAGCTGTTGTTGCTATAAAAAGGAAAGGGGTGCCAATGCCTCAACCGATACTTCAATCCCCTCTCCAAATAAAAAGACTAAATTCGGGAAATACCATACATCCAATGTTGTTACTGGAAAGTCGAGTATGGATGCTTCCTTGACTACCCAAGATCCTAACACAATTGATTTAGGCTCTTTAGATCAGGATGCACAAGGACAAACAAAGGAGGTTCATACTCCAGATCCCTTGTCGAACCTCTCACTTCCTGCTTCGGCTTCAAGTTTTCAATGTTTATTTCAGGAGTTAGGTTTGACTCTCCTTCTCAATAATTCTCTTTCATCAAAGATTCAAGTTCAGACTACCTCTATGGACTTTAACAACCTTATTCGCTTGGTCATCTAATCCCCAAATGTGGCTTCTCTTAAGTCATTGCAGTCATCATCCTTTTCAACAGATTGTCTTCATGTTCTTTTCCAACAACTTTTATTGGTATATATCTTCTTGTATTTAACTATCTTAGATTTTTAACTTGGTATACCCTTTCTTAGCTTGTGTATATTGTATGTTTCAGATGGCCAAGAACATGTTCATTTTCCAATAGGCCTCTCAAGGGCCTTCTACTCAAATTATCGAACTTAAGGAACAAGTTTCTTTGCTTACTACAAAGAAAGATAATGTTATCCTTGAGAAGGGACAACTTGCCTTCTTTATTGATGAGGAAAATAAAGCTAAACTACTATTGGAAGAGGAGCTGAAAGCTTGAAGAGCATATCTTAAGAAGGTTAATAAAGAGAAAGCCATCATGACAGGTAAAGTGAGGTCTTTGAAAGACAAGGAGGAAACTAAGGATGTTGTCTTGGTTTGTGACAACAATATTATAAAAGATGCTAAGAAGAATTTTCCTTCTTTCTTGACCAAGCTCTTACTACAATTACGGAAAAGTGCTATGAAGACGCTCTCTTCGTAGCATATGATGATAACATCGAAAAATACATGGATTTGGATTTTCCTTCCCTTACAAATCTTAATGAAAAATTTAAAAGGAAGTTCAGTCTCATTTAGTGATAGCCAAGGGATCGCTTCAAGATGAATTCCCTGAAGAAGAAATCATTGATCCAAAGAAGTTACTGTCTTTTGATGACCTGCTGCTTGAAGGAAGTGGACATTCAGATAAAGAGGGGGATGCTAATGAAGATGATAATAATGATGATGTTAATGATAATGGTGGTGGTGATAATCAGGATGGTGGTAGTAGCGACAAGGGTCTAGAAAGACCAAAAGATAGGGGAAACGGATTAGGTGGTCTTGACTTATCTGCCCATGGCGCAGATATTAATGAGTTAGCTAATCTTCAGGGTACTTCATAGGAAACCATTCTTCTAAAAGATGTTGCTTCCCTCGGTCAACAGCGACAAGAGAAAACTCAAGTTCTGGTTATGCAGGTATGGAATTCATTACTTAAATGTCTTAAGTTATTTTCTAGCTTTTAGCTAACAAGTTTATCACTTTAGTTGAGGAAGAGATCAAAATATTATTTTGATATTATGTATGGAAAGAGCGAGAGAGAGGTGTTCTGATTAAATAAGGAGGTAAAAAGTCTAGTCAAAGAGCATAATAAATTATCTAAAAAGTAAAGATTAAATAAGGAGGTAAAAAGTCTAGTCAAAGAGCATAACAAATTATCTAAAAAGTATAGACACCTTGGCCTTCATGCCAAATGATTAAACAACTTCAAAGAGAAACAAGTTTCTCGAATCTTAAAAGAATATCATCTTCATAGAGAAAGAGCTTTAAAAAAATGCGAAGTTGATTACTATTTTCTGGATGCTTATTGAGGATAGGGATGCTTTGGTAGAATTTCTCTACAACGCTTATTCTAGAAGTCTTTTCATTGATTTTTCTTTCTTTGGAGAGAAAAGTGGAGATTTTATTAAACGTCTCCATAATAGGTATTTAGATGAGCATGGGTTTGATCCTCACACCAGGGCATGTTCAAATCTTCTTAGGGTGGCGACCATTCCCCTTACTCTGTACACTCTTTCTTTTAAAAAAGCTAAATTTAACATAGAGAGATTTATTTATGAGTCTTCCAAAGGATCAATATTGTATGATCTAAGTAACTTTTGTTCTTAATATGTAATTCAAATAGTTTTATAAATCAGTTTTTTTTATTTCTTTGTAACATAGCTTATTTTCATAAATGCTATAGATTAGAGAATCATCTGGTATTGCTATTTTTGTGGAACCTTTAAGTAAATTTATCAAACTAAAGAGGGCCTTTAAAAAGAAATCGCTAACTCTTAAAAAAATTCGGTTCGCTAAATATTGTATCCTTAAAGATCTCCAAGAAGTTTATTCAAGATTTCCGCACTTTCGCTTTGATTCCTCTGATGATGAAAAGGATAAACTACTTACCAAGATACAAACTAACCACGCTAAGTTGTTATATGGTGAGATTAGTCCTCCGAACAAAAAATGGGACTATCATCAACATCCTTCGACTAATATAGCTTAAGGGCAAAAGACTTTAAATGTGGTTTCTAAACTTTGAGAGTTAAATACATAAAACTTATATTGTTGAGGTGTTTTGAATTTGTTCATGCTTGTAATTCTTTTTTTGTTAATAAAGAAAGCATTTCCTTCATATTGGTTGTCTTTTTTTTACTTATTTTCATTTTAGGAAAAAAATCAACACTTGCACTTAGCAGTCCAAATCTCCTTTCTTGATTGGACAATATTACTACCAAGATAAGACCAGCCATCAAGGAGAAACATTCTTTTAGGATGTTTCAACCTTGTTGTTTTTGAACAACTCAGATGCACAAAAATGGCATAAAATACTAGCAATTAAAATATACATTAAGTGGTATGAAAAAGGTTCCAATTTAGAGGAAAAATTAGGGAAAAGGATAAAAAAATCCAAGAGTTAAAGAAGAAAATGGATACGATTGGCCAGTTGGGACCTGGTCCAAGGAACAGAGCTGATGAAGAAATCCTTAGAGCTTATTGCAAGAGGAAGCAAATCCAGCCTTCCTACCCCTACTCTTTTGATTGGCAAAGAAAAGTTTTCTACTTTGCTAAACCCACCTTTAGGTCTAAATGATAACGAAATCGCTCGATGGAGTCAAAGGGTTAGATATGAATGTGTTCAATTTTTGAACAAACAATGGAATGATAATGTTTCTTCATGACTTAATAAATATTAAAACCAAGTAGAGAAACTTGAGCGTGAAAAATACGATCTTGAACAGGCAGTTAAGAAATTAAAGAGCGAAATTCAGGCTATTAAGGGAGCCAATAAAGCGTTCAATCATGTATTGGATATTCAAATTGATTTGATTAACGATGTAGATAATATTCGAAAGAAAGAAAAGAAGCATAAAAACTTTTAAACATGGCAATTTGTCACATCATTGAACCTTCTTCAGTCATTGAAACCTTGAAAAGGGAGATGTAAAAACTTGACATTTAACGGGAAATTGCTTATGATTTTTTAGGAAATTCTCTTTTGGTTACTTGTAATTCTCATATATAATATGTGAAATAAACTAATTTTTCCCTGAATGATTGTTACCTTAAAAGAACTTTGCACTATTCTTTTTGTATTTGTTGAATTGTCATATAACATGTTTTCCTGAGCTTTAATTCTGATGTAATACAATATGCAATCTTTGATTGAGTATTGGTCGGCCTTCTTAATATAAACCATGTCATTAAGAGTTGAAATTTGTTTTGATCAAGAGATTAGTAACTTAGTTAATCAAGAGTTCGGAAGAACCCTTCCTTTATTTAACAAGAAATTAGTAATTCGTTTAATAACAAAGATCCTTGTGAAAATTTGAACTCCATTCTAGGAGGACATAATTTAACAATTTAAGGAATGAAGCTTATACTATCTTCTTCCTTTAGCTTTATCACTTAGAGCTTTGAAGCTAGAAGCTTGAAGCTTTAGTCTCGATAAAGAATTTATCGAGAAATCCATGTGACAATCATCTATAGTGAAGCATAGAAATCCTTTGGTAATAATGTTATTTGGATAGAAAACCAAAAATATATCCGGTAATAATTCGATTTAAGAGACTAAAAAGTCATCTGGCAATAAGTTTGAAGCAGAAATCTAGGAATTCATCTGGCAAAGAAATCTTTTTGAAGAGAAGACCATAAAATTATCTGGTAAGAGAAAATAGAAATCTGATTATTAACAGAGATTCTCGTTATGTGATCACTAAAATTTTCATTTCTGCACGATAGATAGTTTTGTATCCTTTCTCTGAGAGTTGCCAGAGCTTTTCCTTGGTGCAAAAGCTAATGCGCTTGACTATCCTTTCTATAGAACATTGTTTTTTCATTTAAATGATCTTCCTCAAGAAGACTGTCTTAATCCTTCTTTTGGAAAAAGTTTGATTTGTTTTTGCATTTGATTGATCATCCTCTAGAAGATTACCTCTTACTACTCTTCGGGTAGTGATTTAGGCATTGATTGATTTCTTTTGTTAACATCTTTAGGTAATGATCTAAACTTTGATCGAACCCTTTATCACCATCTTAGATGATGATTTAGGTTTTGGTCAGTGCGTTTGATTAGGTATCCTAAGTAGAACGAAAGTCTTACTCATCCTCCATTTAGGAGCCACTCCAGTCAGGCCTTATAGGCGAAACTAAAGGCTGGTTCAGTGTTTTGGCCAAATCATTTCAGGTAGGACTAAAGGCATGCTTCATTCTCCCTCTAGGAGACACTTCAAACAGGCTTATAAGCGAGACTAAAGGCTAGTCGGTGCTCTGGTCAGGCCATCTTAGGCGAGACCAAAGGCTTACTCCATCTTTCCTCTAGAAGGTGCTCCAACCAAGCCACATAGGCAGGAGCGAAGGCTTGCAGTGCTCTGACCGGCCTTATAGGCGAGACCAGAGGCTTACTCTGACCTCCCTTTAGGAGGTGCTTTGACCAGGCCATCTTGGCGGGATCAGAGGCTATTTTCTTTATTTTAAATGTCCTCCTTACGAAACATTTCTCTTTATTGATATTTGATCGTTGTAGATACATCGGTTAAATCTCTTTAACAAACTCTTGAAGCTCTCCTTTTGGCTAAGAAGTTCTCAATCATCTCTTTTAGATCTTGGCATTGGTTGGTTTCACGCACATTCGTTATATGATATTGACAATAGGCACCTCCAAAATCCATTCATTTTTGGATTGCTTCTTCTAAGAAGGCCAATAATCCAGTTTCCTCTTTGTTAGAAGGTAAACGTTCTAATTAAAGGTGGTAAGGGAACGAGTTCTAGTGAATCGTGAGTTTTTAGGGAGTTGTGTCCTTGATTCCCTCTTAGCTCTCTTATAACATTGGATTGGTACATCAGCATCATCCATGACTTTTCTGTTTGAAGATTTTTAATATTAATTGGGGCCAGAAAATAATCAATTACCTTATTCCACTTCTAGGTGAATTTGTCAAAATCTCTTGTTATTTCCTGTTTAAAGATAGTTCCTTTGGATTGAGATTAAATGGCCCTTCTCATTTTTAGGAACAAACAACTCTCTTTGGGTTCTCTTTTGCGACGCTCCACCTCTATACTCATGCTAGCCAAGGACACTACGGGGTAATGCCGTCAACTAGCATGAAGAATAAGGCTGTTGAGGAGTGACCATCTGTGTAATTGCTTTGTGCAAGTACCGATATGTCAGATAGTATGTCACGCGTTTCCTTTCAAGAGGAAATCCGACATATCAAATACAAATACAAAGCTACTACATGGTGACTATGTGGACCTCAAAAACAAATATAGAAATAAGCATAACACGAATCAGTCACAGATATCCATATCACAAAGGCGGAAATAGATATGAATATAACGCATAAAGGTGTACATCAAGTAGTGGTCATATAAGATCCACTACATCGCAAAAGAATAGATACAAGTTCTAGACAAAATAATAAGTATACATCCAGGAGTCTCTATCTCGAATGTATAACAACAAAAACTACCAAATCTAAAGTAGTTAGGCAAAAGTCAGATGATGGTCCCAGATAAGGAGTCAAACAGAAGCGCCTATAACATCTGGCTCTGACCCGAGTATTATTAAATACGAAAATAGTAAACGGATCAGTCTAGCTATAATTATCATAAAAAATGAGATAGGATACGAGATATGACAAAAACGTATTATAACAATAATGCCATACTATGAAAAGCATACATTGGATAACAATAAAATCATACAACATCTTGAATATTCTAGAAAATCAAAAGGAATGTCATATCATTTAACATATTCACCAAACCAAAAATATTGATAAAACCTATAAATGCCAATCGCAAAAATTATTGGTGAAATGGAAATTCTAGAAATCATCAATTAGAAATCCAGAAATCACAAAGGGGGAGGCCTACACAAACGGGAGCATGAAAACTCACCAACACGTGTCATCACAAATGGGTCGCTATCCCATGGTGGCTAACCATAAAATTCGAAAAATTGATGCAGTACAATAGCGGTAAGTCCCATGAACCAAAACTCAAATAAATCGGACCATCGACATAGTACAATAACGGTATGCCCGATGAACCGAACACCAATAATTCGGAGCATCGACGTAGTACAATAACGATACATCCAATGAACCGAAAGAAAGGACATCGACGTAATAACGGTACGTTCGATGAACCGAACACCATAAAAGAACATGGGTCGCAAGCCCATAAAAAAGATGAGTTGAAACTCCAAAGGACCCATAAGTCGTTAGCCTATAAAAGAAAAGAGATGAAGCTCAATAGAATGAGTTATAGTCCCCTAGGTGGACAAAGAGACATTGCATAACGCTACTCTAAACCATAAAATGATCATCATCGATCAATCAAAAAGTGTCAATTACAGTAAGCTAGTAAATAAAAGAGTTTAGCTTAATGTCCCATAACCACTAACTTAACTTAAATATTTACGAACAAATTGTAGATTTCCACTCGAAGATTGTCACAAGGTTTTCAATCGAACAAGCCTAAGAATTAACCGATAAAGTAAACGCAAGCGTTTCAGACCACTTGTTTTGCTAAGTCGTTTAATTGGGTTTCTCGAACGAATGAGGTAAAGGTTTGTATATACTGATAGATTGGAAACGATTTTTATAAACGAGCTTTGTTTTAAAAATAGAGTTGAAATCATCTTTGAGAAAAAGTTTGAATATTTACTACTGGTATAGAAACCTTTATATTTTAAAGTGAAAAATCACAAATATGATTGTAAAAACAACCACTCACCAAAAATTCACATACGAAGACGTGAATCAAATCCATAGAAATCGATACTGAATCCATCGGAAATGGATATCTCCAAAAATCCCGAAAGAGAAATTATCAAAGTCAACGAAAGTGCTAACAACAAATCGAAGCAATCAGAATCGTTTAAAAATTGGAAATCCGCACAAAATGGCAAGATTGGTTGGGACAAACAGATTCAGTCAACTAAACCAGGATGGTCAGTCGACTGACCACCCTGGTTCAATCGACTGAAACATGCCTGGAAAGTTTCAGTTTCCAGGCTCAGTCAACTGAACCAGGGTGGTCAATCGACTGATACTGGCACATGAACCTTCTATTCCCAGGTTCAGTCGATTGAACTATCATATGCAGTATTTTCAGCCTAGCCCCATGAAGGGAAAAATCATAACGGAGGCGATCAAACAAGCAACGGAGACTAGATATTTATGCCAAGCGACAACCCAGCCCTATAGGCTCTTCGACACACCCCAAAAACATATCCAAACATCCCTAGTAGGATTTTCGTAAAATTGGACAACAAAACCCAAAAATTGGAAAGTTCGCCAAATCCGTTCAAATCAAAAGCAAATGAACATGAATAGATGTTATGAATTCATTTATAACCACAAAGAAAGTTATAGACATAGATGTGAGTTCAAAAACTCACATTTTACTCAAAAACACAAGTGAGAAGCTATAAGGCAAGGCAAGAACAACCACTCTTCATTTTTAACCCAAGAAGCTTCAGTCTAAGCTCATAAGAACGACATTTCCTAAGTTAGGGTTTAGGAAATTTTTGAAATTGAAGAGGAATTGAGATGGAGAAGATGAAGAGAATGCTTACCTAAGCTTCTCCTTGATTTCTAGCTTGAAGTTGATAATTCTTAAGAGAATTAGGGCTTAGGAATTCCTAATTTCTTTTGTCTTCCCCTATTTTTACTAAAGCTTGAGTGTTAGGAATATTATGAAGGAATGAAGAGGAGTGTGGTGGAGTTGAGTTAATATGTCGGGTTAATGGGCTGAAACCCAAACCCAAAGCCCTAAATGAAAGCATCAAAATTTTAATCAACTTCTTATGCTTACAAAGGTTGCAAACACCATTTTGAACTCAATGGAAGTGGTCTCGATTCCTAATTTGACTGTTTGCAGAAAGTAGCATTACGGACTATAATCCGACTAACGATGCTATATTTAATAAAAAAATTAAATATATAATCGTAAAATATGCGGATTATTACAGACTCCCCTCTTTAAAGAAATTGCCTCCTCGCAATTCTTAAGAGGAAAACAAATAGTAACAACCATAAAAGCATACCAACACTAAAGAAAATTTAAAGTATCGGCCTAAAGAGAACGAGAGAATAAGTCCGGACATGTTCGCTCATAATTCAAACTAGGTGAAACTTCAATTTCTTCTGTAACACTAGGTTTAAAAACAGAATCGAAACCGTAGTTGAGAGACATGGAAGACGTCATGAGTAGCAGAAAATTGAGCCGGTGCAATGACGTAGTTCAATAACGGTACGTCCGAGGAACCCGAAACTCGAATAATTTGGAACAACGACATAGTACAATAATGGTACGTCAGATGAACCTGTCAAAAAGATCATTCCATTTGGACATCATCAAAGAAACAACCATTTGTTGTTTACGACTAAGGGTATTGGCAACACGATTTCCCTTTCCAAAGTATAAACAATATCAAGATCAAAAGATGCGAGGAACTCGAGCCAACATTGTTGATGCAAATTAAGTTCCTTTTGAGAAAATAAATACTCCAAAGATTTATGATCGGTGTAGAGAACAAACTTCTCTCCCAAAAATAATGATGCCAATACTAAAAGCAAAAACAATAGCCGTGAGCACTAGATCATGAGTGGTATACCTAGTCTCAATAGGCTTTTAAATGTATAGAAGCATAAATGATAGAACGTTCTCTTTTGCAAGAGAATGGCACCCAAACCAATACGACTAGCATCGGTACAAATAGTGAAATCTTGGTTCCCTTCGGGAATCACAAGAATAGGAGCATTGGAAAGAAGTTCTTTTAAATGATCCTTTTTTCCAAAAAGCTAAGACATTCAAAATTATAATTAACTTTATGTAGTCATCTTTTTAGAAAAATTTACTTATTCCAGTCAATTTACTATGTTTGATTGTCTCATCATAGCGTTTAGGAGATTCCTATCGATAACATTGATCAGGCGCATCGACCAGAATTCTTAAAGCACTCAATGGGAAATACAACACAAAATCATCTTCTATATGATAATAATATTTCTTGAAAACTTTATGAATATTCTTTGCTCGTTTTAAAAACAAAACCCAATTATACTTATAAATGTATCTTATTAAAAAGATTCACAAATTTTAAATTGTTGTTTTCATCCATAATCAGTAAATTCAAGAACAGTCTCATCAAGATATTCATAGAACACTCGATTCATAAGATGGATGAAAGAAGCTGGATGGTTCGTCAAACCAAATGGCATAACAAGCCATTCGTAAGAATCATAATGAGTGCGGAATGTGGTTAGTGGAACACTATCGTCCGCAACTCATAGCTAATGAAAACCGGTGGCAAAGTCGAACTGAAAAGTCCTTAGCACCACATAAAAGATTGCTTAGGTGTTAACCCTAAGACAAGCTCAAAGATACCGAAAAATTCACAAACTACTTGAATGAAAGAAATAACATTTCACTGATCATGTGGGTTTAAAGAATAAATTGATGCTGCCAAATTGGAATCGAAATCAATTAGAAAAATAGAAATCTGCTTAACATATTGAAAATGTTGGAGATGGATAGTCCACTCGGGACATAGGATATGGCTTCATAATGACTAAACCAATCCTTTCACAAAAATCAATTCTAAAACCTAAGTAGAAAATAACATGCAAATTGGATCTGAAAGCATAATCACATAAAATAATCTCGACATCTTTTCAAAGAAAACTGAGTGTTGTGGATCCACCATCCGGATCCCAATTCTCAATGAAGTCATCAAACCCAAAATATTTAAAGAAAAAGAATCAACAAGTTCTTTTGATATTAAATAATGGGATGAACCCATATCAACAAGAACTCGAATAGAATAATCACAAAACAAATGTCATCAAGGACCAAATGAGAAATACCTTGACCAAGAGAAGTGCTACTAGGCGCTTGCACAACATTTAGCTTTCCCTCCTTCTTGCTTGGAAGTTTGGGACATGAAGATAAAAGATGACCCAAAGTCTTGCAATAATGACAAAAGAGAGGTTTCGGACACCTATTAGAAAAATGGTCCGTGGAACCACAATTATAGCATTGTCCATCACTAGAGTTAGGAGTCTTTTCTACCGGAGTTTCTTACTTCCCTTTCTTGTTGGGATTGGGGCCTTTGAATTTAATAGGCCTCTTTATGTTATTGTTGAAGTTCTGATTGGCACCCACAACTTCAACATCACTTTCATTATCGGCCTCTTCAAGTAGAAGAGCGATATCAATAAGCTGATCAAAAGAAAATTCTAGTTTCAGAAGTAATGGCTTCTTGAGGTTCTTATTCAACCCATAGACTATAACGACCCGTAAAATTTCAAAAATTAAATTTGTTAAGGTTAATAAGTTAGGTAATTTAATATTAAAGAAAAGAAAAAATTTATAATTTAATAATGAAATGAAATGCAACCATGAAATTTAAAACTAATTATTAACAATTGAAATGAAATTTACAATTTAGTGAAGTAATGAAAATTGTTATACTTGGATATAAATTAAATGCAAACATTAAAATTTATAAATGGAATAATATGAAATAAATTTAAATTGGGTGATTTATTTCCAGTTAATTCAGTTCATGTTTCAAAATTTAATGCAAGTTTACTGCATATATGTTTATACCTAAATTTAAACTTATGTTTTAAATCCAATTAGGTCATTAAAAAAAGGATTATTTAGGTTTGAAATCTCATACGTTATTAAATGTTAATAGGAGAATATAAAGGGGTAAAATAGATTTACACTTGACTATTTCCTTTTCAATTAGACTTTATTAGATTTTATTGCAACATAACTTATCTTTCCATCTTCCCTTTTCTAATTTACTCTTACATTCATTGCCTCCTTATATGGATTATTTTCATACCTTTTATTTATGAATGTAAACTATAAGTGGTGATAAAGATGTACATATATATATATATATATATATATATATATATTATACACCTGTTTATATTACCTTGTTTATGCTATCATATTTTTGAATGTATGTAAATGCATTCCTAGTAAAATATTCAATCAAAATGTCAACATGTTTGTTTAATTCACAACCTAATCACAAAGAGGGAGAAATGAAAAGTTCTTAATGTTGTATATTCTTTTAACTTATGACACAAATTTGTGTAGAGAATTTATTTTCATTTATTATGTGTTAATTAAATCTTTAAAGGATGTTCATTTTGGTATATTTAGGGTTAACAAAATTAATTAAGTGAATGATTTTTTTTTAAATTTGAATTGTAAAAGTTTATTTACAGTATAGAGTTGGTCCATTCATTCCCTTTCTAATTAATAATTGTCACATTCTTTTCATTATTTTCCCATTTGCTCCGTTACTCCTTTCCATTTACAATTTCTAAAGCTTTTTGATTTTGCAAACATGAAGTACTTTTCATATTTTTAATTCTTTCATTTACCTCCTTTTAATACCTGCTACTTTAAAAAGGCTGTTCATATTTACTACATTTCAATACCAAGTTTTTTCATATTTACTTTCTTTTTTCATTCATTTTCCGACTTCATTTTACTGAAACGTCATTTCATTTATTTCTAATTAATAGCGGCCTCTCTTTTCAAATCTCTTTGGCCCTAAACCTAACTCTAATCTTATAAATTAGATATGATGCAAATGAAGCCCCAGCCTCCATTCTAATCTTCTTCTTCTTTTTTCTTTTATTTCTTCAAATCTCCTTATTATCTCTCATTTTAATTTTTCCTTTCTCTTCAAATATTTTTCTTCTTCAAATTTTATTCTATATCAAACTTTCTTCTTTCTTTTCAAATTTTGGTCTTCTCTTCCATTTTCAGTTCTTCTTATTTTAATCCTTTTCTTTTTCAATTCTTCTTTTTCAAATCTTTTTTTTCAAACCTTTTAAAAATACATACATAAATACATACATATATATACATATATATTAATATCATAAGGAGGGAAATTAAAGTAAATCAAAATAAAAAAAATTACAGAGCAAAGCTAGCAATCAAGAAGGAGACTAAGGAAACATAGAGCGGAGCTATTGATTAGAAGTCTATTATTTTCAGATTCGTATAAAGGTGAGTGTTTTAACCCACTCACAACTTCTAAAATTTCTTATGTTTGTTAAATTGATTTATGATGTGATTAGAAATTTATTTATGACTGTTTGGTATATTTTGAATCATCATCTCAATTTATTTGAATTTATTTGGATAAACAGTTATTTAATTTATTATTGAATATAAACTGCTAGTAAATACCTGTTATTTATTATCTGTTCTATATTGATGTTATTGATTGAATTGGATGATGATTGTGATAAATGTTTGATGACTGATATTGGATGAATCGATGTTGTAGTTTATATTGTTATAAACTGCAAGTTGTTATGGATTTTTATTTCATTCGGGATTGCAGTTTGAAATGATATATAACCATATTTATATTTTAAGTTATGAATTGAAATGATAAATATCTGTATCACTTGACCATAGGATAGAAATTTTTATACAGACACCGTGGTCTATATATAAATATTTTGAAATGATTTCTATAGTTTTATCAAGAAATATATGGTTTTAGATAAATATTGATTTTAGATATTATATAAATGTTATTTTATCCTTGATTTTAAGCTATGTATAATTTGTTTTAATATAGAATAAGCTTAATAGTTAGTTTGATTTTTATTGAAGATAATATGGTTAAGTATTTAAGTTGTATTTTAATGTGGAGTTATAATGATTTAAATAAAATTAAGGTTGTAATATAAATTGAGACTTTATTTGAAATTAAATTTATTTAAGAATTAAACGCAAATAAGTTTTATGTGAGATTTATTTTTGAAATTTTAAAATGTATGATTTTATAACTTGATTTTGGTTTAAGGTGAATTAAATGAATATTTCAAGTATAAATAAATTGAAGAAAATATTTAGTTATTTGAAATTTGAGTTTATTTGAATGATAATGGATTTATTAAGTAAAATTTTCAAAACTAAATAATAGAAAATTGAATTGTCGAATCGTAATTACCAAACTTAGTTTTGAAAATGTTGAATACTTAAGGTTTGAAATATGTTGAATTTGAAATGGCTTATTTTATGGATCAAATCTGTTTTGAATCTATAAAATTTGGAATAGTTTATTTGGAAACTGAATCGAAATGAAATTTATGACTGAGATTTGGTTAAATATAAAATGTCGTAAGTTCGAGTTGTTTTGGAATTGATTTGTGAAATTGAAGAAGCTATTGTATTATATAAAGTATTTTAAAATTTTAAACCATTTAAGTGGTGGAAGTTATGTTTCAAAGTTTTGACTTTCAAAGTATTATGATTTGAAAGTGTTATATTTCAAGTGTTTTGATTTCAAAGCGTTATAACTTTGAAAGTGCTATGATTTTGGAAAAGGATATATTTGAAAGAAAAATGATATTATAATTGTTTGGGTTTTTATAAAAATGATATCATATTGATTTGGGTTTTGAAAAAGAAATGTTATCGTATTTATATGGTTTTGAAATGGATATTATATTCTGGTTTTGAAGTAAAATTATTTTGAAATGACCGCGGTGTTATAATAACGTTTGATTGTTAAAGAGACTGGGATCGGAAGTTGTCATACTTTTTGCCAACTTCGAAAACCACTTTAACAACTGTGTACGCGGTGGAGATTTCATAATGAAGCAGGATGGTGGCGACATTCTATTAAGTTATATACGTGGAATCGACTCCCGTGAGTTAGCATAAGGTGGCTAAAACAGGAGCGATCTCGAGCCAAGGAGGTAGCCCCTCTTATCGGACACATTCCTTCGATATTATATTCTGACTTTGAGGTTTATTTAGTGGCCACTTTTGATTTTTGATTTAGGGGTGTGGGTCGAGGTGGGCGGTAGTAGCTGCTGCGCGTTACCACCAGCCCGTGTGCGTAATTGGTATATCTACCCTAGCATTGGCTTGTGTGTCGTGTCACCTACCTTAGTGCGCCTTGTACGAATTTGATTTGTGTCGTACCTATGGAGTCTCCTTTGGTAGCCTCTTGATCAGGAGGTATTACGGTACTGTATAGACTATTGGCACTATTACGTGTGGAGGTGGAAAATGTAAAGCTTTAATGCTATTTAAAAGTAAGTTTACTTTACGTATAGACATTATTATAATAGCAAAATATTATTACATAGTAAATAGTTTACTAGATCCTTAGAGGATGGGCAGTCCCAATCGAGTGTTTTGTGTTTTGCTTTATGCTCAGGTTAGACTGAGTGATGCAGCATTAGACTCACCTTCAGAGTTGGAGCTTTGCTTGAAGATCCAGCTATCTATTTCGTTTTCAGTTATCCAGTTGATTCCAGGGATGCATCCAACTTTGTGTTTGTTCATCATATTGAAACTTCTGTTATATCTTGTATAATTCTGATGTATTTATATAGTAGCTTCATGAACTACTATCTCTTTGCTTCCGCTGTATTATATTACTCTGTGTCTGTGATTCTGTGATTTATTTATTTGCTGTACATTTTGAGGTTTGCCAAATTTATTTTACAATTCTGTATTTCAAGCAATTCAAGTCCGACAAGTGTGGATGTGAATGGTTGAAAATATCGGTTCTTTACATAGACAAACCTCTGATTTTTCTTCAATGGGGTATTAATATACTCGACCCCATATATAGAGAGAGATTTAAAAGATGCGACATAGTCTGTCATGGAAGATTCACCTTGAACAAGGTCAATAAAGCACCGAGCTAAAGTTGCTTTTTCAACCTCCAGCACAAATTTCAACTCGATCCATTCCCGGAATTGCTCCTAAGTAAGATCCGCTTCGTTAATCTCAGAAATCAAAAGCTCATACCAATCTAATGCTCTTTCTTGGAGCATGCTAGAAGCCACTTGGACTCGATGGATATCAACGAGATTCATGCGGGAAAAGATGCGGTCGCATGATCTAAGCCAAGCTTGGATTTCTATGGATCCCTTGAATGCCCTTCCACCCAATCAGTATAGTCTCTACACAAACGTGCAAACCCAGATCTAGGATGAGTAGGTTATGGAATGGGTCCGGCAGCTTAAGCATTCTTTATAAGATCTAAAAGTTGTTGGGCAGACATAAATACTCCATCCCGAGGAGTAGCACTGGACTGACCGGTTGTAACAACCCGCATATTTTACGATTAAATATTTAAATATTTTATTTTAATATTTTATCGTTAGTCGGATTTTAAAAGTTGCTTTTTGCATACGGTCAAATTAGGACTCGGAACCACTTCCGTTGAGTTCAAAACACCGTTGCGATTTTTTTAGTATAAACTTTGATATGTTTGGAGTTAGTCGAATTTTGTCACTTTTTCACCTTGGGCTTTGGGTTTGGTTTAGCCCATTAGCCTAAACTATTTACTCTAGCTCAACCCCCTTCCCTTCATAATTTTACTTTTATTTCCTAACACTCAAGCTTCATCAAAAATGGAGGAAGAGATGGGAAATTAAAACTCCAAACTCAAGTTCATTTGCAAATTCAACATCCAACTCCAAATTCAAAGAGAAGCCATTGATTCTTCCTTTGCTCTCAAGCTTCTTCTACATTGATTTTGTGTAAAGGTGAGATTTTTATCTCACATCTTTGTCTATAACTATCTTTGATTGTTGGGTATGAATTCCTAACACTTATTCATGTGCGTTTGCTTTTGGTTTGGATTGAATTGGTGAAAATCCCAATTTTTAGTGTTTTGGGTTCAAATCTTTAAAAATCCTAACTTTAATGTTTTAACATGTTTTTGGTGATGCATCGAGGAGCCAATATGATTGGGTAGCCTATAGGCATAATCCCCAAGCGTCCGTGCTCGATCGGTTGCAAATTGGGAGAGTTTTTGCACTTCAAACTCTTAGGTCGCTGGCCTGCACAAGAATCATTCTCGGCCTGCAGTTAGGTCGCCCTGCACATTAGGTCGCTTCCCTATAGGTCGCGCCGTGCTAGGTCATTGCTCGGCCTTGTATTCATTAGGTCGTTAGGTCGCTCGGCCATCTTCGCAACTTAGGTCGTTCAGCCTTCTCATACGCCTTAGGTCGTTATGTCGCAACCCCCTTAGGTCGCGCGGCCCTGTTTACTCCTTAGGTCGTTAGGTCGCTCTGCTCGTAATTCGCTAGGTCGCTCGGCCTAATCTCCTTCTACCCCTTAGGTCGTTTCGTGTTAGGCCGCCCACCTCCTTAAGCCGCAAGCTCTTAGGTCGCTCGGCTATATATTAAGTCGCTCGTCTAGGTCGCGCCACTTGGGTCGAAACCCCTTAGGTCGCTCGGCCAGGTTATGCCGTATCTGTTAGGTCGCTTTCACTCTTAGGTCGCGCCCATTTGACCATTTAGGTCTCTCGGCCTTCTTACGTGAGTCGCTCGCCTTGGGTTGCTGGCCACATAGGTCGGTTGTCCATGTTAGGTCGCACCATTCCTTAAGTCGCTCGCCCTGCACTTATGCCGCTACCACTTAGGTCGTTTGCATTGTTGGGTCGCACCATTCCTAAGTCGCTCGCCCTGCACATATGCGCTACCTCTTAGGTCGCTCATCTACTAGGTCGCGCCGTGTCGAGTCGCAAGGGTATTTCCACTTTGATGAATTTGGAATTGAATTCTTTGGATTTCATTCACGTCTTCGTATGTGAATTTTTGTGATTTATTGTTTCTACAATCATTTTTGTGATTTGTCACTCCCTCTCACTCGTACGAGAAATCTAATTAAACGGCTTATTAAAACAAATGGTATGAAATGCTTGCATTTGATTCGCTGGTTAATTCTTGGACTTGTTTGATTGAATCTCTTGTGACAATTTTCGAGTGAAGATCTACAATTTGTTCGTAAATATTTAAGTTAAGCTAGTGGTTATGGGACATGAAGCTAAGCTTATATATTTACTAGCTTACTATAATTGACACTTCTTGATGATCGTTGATGATCATTTTTGTGATTTAGACTAGCAAACGTGTGATGTCTCTTTGTCTACGAGGGAAACTAAACCCCGTTTCTGTGGAGCTTCGGCTCAAATTGGTGGAGTAGCAACCCATGGTCATCGGGCCGTTTTGTGGAGCTTCGGCTCAAAATTAATGGTTAGCAACCATGGAATAGCGTTCCATTTTGTGATACACGTGTTGATGAGTTTTCATGCTCCCGCTTTGTGATAGGCCTCCCCCTTTTTGTGATTTCTGGATTTCCATTGATGATTTCTGGAATTTGTGTTTTCACCAATTTTCATGATTTACATTGATAAGTTTTATCAATATTTGTGCATTGGTGAATATTTGTGTCATTAACTTTTGTGATTGGCATTGGTATTATTGTCAATGTTTATAGTTTGGTGGTTTGGTAAATAAAGAGTATGACATTCCTTTTGATCTTTGAGAAGATTCTCGTGATATTGATTAATCCCTAGTTGATTTTCAATTGCATACTTATCACAGTATGGCTTTATGGTTATCATATATTTATGTCATATCTCTTATTTTATATCATTTATCTGATATTTATAGCTAGACTGATCCGTTTATTATTTTCTTATTAAATAATACTCGGGTCAAACCGAGATGTTATAGGTGCTTCTGCTTGACTTCACATCTGGGATTATCACCCTGACTTTTGGCTAACTACTTAGATTAGTAGTTTTTGTTATATACATTTGAGATATAGAATCATTGATGTATCCATATTCTTTTGTCCAGTACCTGTAGCTATTCATTTGTGACATTGTGGATCTTGTTTGACCACTACTCTGATGTACAATTTCATGTGTTATATATTCATATCTATTTCCGCCTTTATGATATGGATGTCTGTGATTGATTTGTGTTATGTTTATTTCTATATTTGTTTCTGAAGAATATATATGGCCACTATGAAGTAGCTTTGAGTTTGTATCGGTATGTCAGATTTCCTCCTTCAACCAAACGCATGTTGTGCTATCTGACATATCGGTGCTCGCACAAGGCAATTATGCGGATGGTCGCTCCTCAACAGCCTTATCCTCCGTGCTAGTTGACGGCATTACCCCGTAGTGTCCTTGGCTAGCGTGGCTATAGAGGTGGGGTGTCACAGCTTGGTATCAGAGCCAACCTTCGAAACAATGTAGAATAATCTAGCAAGGATCATCGTCCTAAGTCCATCTTAGGAGTCGTGCTTTAGGATTTAATTCGAGTCTTCGTACCGATTCATCCTATTTTCTTTATGATTCCTTGTTTTATCTGTCAAGATTGCTTGATATCCATTTGGTGAATAACCTTATCCTTCTTCTTTCTTTCTTTCAAAAGGAAGAGAAATGGTTAGACCTGGCCGTCCCAACGCCGGTCAATCTCATGCTACTCCCCAAGATGGAGTATTTATGTCTGTCCAACAGCTTCTTGATCTAGTAAGGGATACTCAAGTAGCCGGATCTAATTCGGAGTCTACTCACCCTAGGTCTGAATTTGCACGTTTGTGCAGCGATTATACCAATTTGGGTGGAAAGCCATTCAAAGGTTCTGAAACCATTATTGAAGTCCAAGCTTGGCTGAGATCGTGCGATCGAATCTTTTCTCGCATGAATCTTATTGATCTTCACCATGTTCAGGTGGTCTCTAGTATGCTCCAAGAAAGAGCATTAGGCTGGTATGAGCTTCTGATTTCTGAAATAAATGAAGCGGATCTTACTTGGGAGAAATTCCGGGAATGCTTCGAATTAAAATTTGTGCCAGAAGCTGAGAAGGTGACTTTGGCTCGCCGTTTCATTGACCTTGTTCAAAGTGAATCCTCTGTGATAGACTATGTCTCTTCATTCGAGTCACTTTCTAAATATGGGGTCGAGTACATAAACACCCCATTGAAGAAAAACCAACGATTTGTTTATGGTTTGATTAAAAATCTCAAGAAGCCACTACTTCTAAAATTAGAAGTTTCTTTTGATCAACTCGTTGATATCGCTCTTCGTCTTGAAGAGGCAGATAGGGAGAGTGATGTTGAAGTTATGAGTGTCGAACCAAACTTCAACAACAAGAAAAGGCCTAATAAGTTCAAAGGTCCTTATCCCAACAATAAAAAAGGGAAGCAAGCCTCTCCGGCAACTAAGACTTCTACCCCAAGTGGTGGGCAATGCTACAACTTTGGTTCTAAGGATCATTATGCGAACCAGTGTTCAAAGCCTTGTACTTGTCGCTATTGCAAAAGCCCGGACCATTATTTGTCTTCTTGTCCCAAACTTTAAAATAGGAAGGAGGAAAAGCTTAATGTTGCTCAAGCCCCTGGCAACACATCTCGTGGTAAAGGTATTCTCATTCTATCCTTGATGGCATTATTTTATTTCATGATCATCCTGTTCGAGTTCTTTTTGATACGAGTGCATCCCATTCTTTTGTTTCAAAAGAACTTGTTGGTACATTTTCTTTGGATGTTTTGTGTCTAATGACTTCTTTGAGAATTGTGAATCCGGTTGGTGGATCCGTAACAATCAGTTTATTGTGTAAAGATGTCGAGATTATTTTGTGTTATTTTTCTTTCCGAGCCGATTTTCATATTATGCGCTACTTAGGCTTTGGAATGATTTTGGGAATGGATTGGCTTAACCGCTATGAAGCCCAAATCTTATGTCCTGGGCGGACTATTCATCTTCGACATCCTCAATCTATTAAGCAGATTTCTATTGACCTTAAAGATTCGGATTCCAGCTTGGTTGCGTCTTTATATTCTTTAAATCCTCATGATGACGATAATGATGATGAGGAAGATATTATTTCTCTTATTCACGCTGTTCGTGAATTTTCCGACATCTTTGAGTCCGTTTTAGGATTACCACCTAAGCGAGCAATTAAGTTCAGAATTAATCTCATCCCTGGAGCTCAACCTATCACTCGTCATCCTTATCATATGACCAATAACAAAAATGAGGAGATGCGCAAACAATTATCTGAATTGGAGACGAAGCAATTTATTCGCTCTAGTTTCTTGCCATGGGGAGCTTCGGCTATTTTTGTGAAGAAATCCGAAGGCACACTTAGGCTTTGCGTTGACTACCGCAAGCTTAATGATTTTACTATCAAGAATAAATATCCTTTACCTCGGATTGATCATCTATTTGATCAACTTAGTGGTGCTAGAGTTTTTTCACAATTAGACTTAGCTACCGGTTTTCATCAGCTTCGTATTGCAGAGGATAGCATTCCTTTGACATCTTTCCGTACTCTTATGGATTGTATGAATGGCTTGTTGTGCCATTTGGTTTAACGAGTGCTCCGGCTTATTTCGTTGACCTTATGAATAGAGTTTTCAAAGACTTCCTCGATCGGTTTGTTCTCATCTTTATTGATGATATTCTTGTGTATTCAAAAACCAAGGAGGAGCATGAAAAACATCTTCGAATTGTGTTGGAAACTCTTAGGAGCAATCAATTAAAAGCAAAATTTTCTAAATGCCACTTTTGGCAATCTCGTGTGAAGTTTCTCGGTCATATTATTTCCGAATCCGGAATTTCCGTGGATCCTTCGAAGATTGAAGCGATTCAAAATTGGAAGAGACCGGAGAGTTTAACGGAAATTCGTAGTTTCCTTGGATTGGCCGGTTATTACCACCGTTTCATAAAGGACTTTTCCAAAATTTCCATGCCTCTTACTAGCTTGACAAAGAAGGGAGTTAAATACACTTGGTCGGACAAATGTGAAGCTTCTTATCAGAAATTAAAAGAACTCTTTTCCGATGCTCCTATTCTTGTGATTCCCGAGGGAAACCAAAATTTTATTGTTTATACCGATGCTATTCGCGTTGGTTTGGGTGCCGTTCTTATGCAAAGAGAACGTGTTATTGCTTATGCTTCTAGGCAATTGAAGCCAGCCGAGACTAGATATGCCACTCATGATTTAGAACTCGCGGCTATTGTTTTCGCCCTTCGTATTTGGCGTCGTTACCTTTTGGGAGAAAAATTTATTCTTTATACTGATCATAAATCCTTGAAGTATCTATTTTCTCAAAAGGAACTTAATTTGTATCAACACGTTGGCTCGAATTTCTTGCAGCTTATGATCTTGATATTCTTTATACTCCCGGAAAAGGAAATCGTGTTGCGGACGCACTTAGTCGCAAGCAACAAGCAATTGTTTCTATGATAATATCTGAATGGAATGATCTCGGAATTCTATCCACTTGTGAGATTCGAGATCGTGTTTCCGATTTATGTTTATCTCTTGTTTTATGTAGCCTTGAGGCTCATCCTTCTCTTTTAGACCGCATTCTTGAAGCTCAAAAGCTAGATCCCGAATTGGCTCTTCTTGGCCAAAATTTTAGGGATAAAATTGATATTGAGGGTTTGAAAGATTTTGATATTGATTCTCGTGGCGGTACTCGAAAATTTGGTAGATTTATCGTGTCAAATATTAGTAATCTTCGTAAAGACATTTTAGAAGATTCTCATCGTTCTAAATTTACCATTCATCCCGGTAGTAGTAAAATGTACGCGGATATGAAGCGACTTTATTATTGGGAGGGAATGAAATCTGATATTGCTAACTTTGTTAAGTGTTGCATGACTTGCCAACTCATTAAGGCCGAACACCAAAGGCCTAGTGGGTTATTGCAACCTTTAGAAATTCCAATTTGGAAGTGGGACCAAATCTCCATGGATTTTATAGACGGCCTTCCCCGTTCTCGTTCGGGTCATAATAGCTTATGGGTGATAGTCGATAGACTTACTAAATCCGCCCATTTTACTGTCGTTCGGTCCAATCAAACCGTTCCCCTCTTGGCCAAACTCTTTATCAAAGAAATTGTTAAACTGCATGGAGTTCCTACTTCTATTATTAGTGATCGTGATCCATTGTTTACTAGTGGATTTTTGGAAGAGTCTTTAAAAAGCTTTGGGAATGAAGCTTAATTTTAGCAATGCTTATCATCCCCAGTCCGATGGAGAAACTGAGCGTGTGAATCAAACTCTTGAAGATCTTCTTCGTGCATGTGTTCTTGATTTTGGTGGTAGTTGGGAAGATCATATTCCTCTTGTTGATTTTTCCTATAATAATAGCTTCCAATCTAGTATTGGTATGGCACCTTTTGAGGCACTCTATGGAAGGCCATGCCGATCTCCTTCTTGTTGGCTTGAGGCCGGTGAGAGGCTGGTTTTAGGTCCAGATTTTATTCGTGATTCCACAGAGAAGATTGACCTTATTCGTCATAGGATGAAAGAAGCCCAGAGCAGGCAAAGATCCTATGCCGATAACCGGAGAAGGAAATTAGAATTTTCTGTGGGAGATCTTGTGTTTATTCGTGTTTC
Source organism: Allium cepa (assembly GCA_030765085.1). Taxonomy (NCBI): domain Eukaryota; kingdom Viridiplantae; phylum Streptophyta; class Magnoliopsida; order Asparagales; family Amaryllidaceae; genus Allium; species Allium cepa. Next base: position 196,954,834 of record CM060938.1, read on the forward strand.
ACCTATGAAGGGTGTTGTACGTTTCAGTCGATCGGGAAAGTTAGCGCCTCGATATATTGGGCCATTTCCTATCACCGAACGTATTAGTTCCGTGGCTTATCGCCTTTTATTACCGGCTTAGTTTTCTGCTATTCACGACGTGTTTCACGTTTCTCAATTGCGGAAGTGCTTTCGAGATTCCGATTCTATTCTTGAGCCTGGTGTTATGGAAGAAATTGAAGTTTCACCTAATTTAACTTATAAGCAACATCCTATTCGTATTATTGCTTCGGAGGTCAAGCGCCTTCGAAATAAAGATGTTCCGCTTGTTAAAGTCCAATGGTCCTGAAATCCTAAGGATTGCTCTTGGGAATCTAGGGAGTTCATCGAGCGAACACATCCGGACTTACTTTCTCGTGCTCCATGAGGTGAATTTCATATTTCAAATTTCTTTTGTGTTGATATGCTTTCATGGTTGTTACCTTATATTTTCTTCTTAAATATTGAGAGGACGCAATTTCTTTAAGGAGGGGAGTCTGTAACAACCCGCATATTTTACGATTAAATATTTAAATATTTTATTTTAATATTTTACCGTTAGTCAGATTTTAGTCCGAAAAGTTGCTTTTTGCATACGGTCAAATTAGGACTCGGAACCACTTCCATTGAGTTCAAAACACCGTTTTCGATTTTTTTGAGTATAAACTTTGATATGTTTGGAGTTAGTGGAATTTTGTCACTTTTTCACCTTGGGCTTTGGGTTTGGTTTAGCCCATTAGTCTAAACTATTTACTCTAGCTCAACCCCCTTCCCTTCATAATTTTACTTTTATTTCCCAACACTCAAGCTTCATCAAAAATGGAGGAAGGAATGGGAAATTAAAACTCCAAACTCAAGTTCATTTGCAAATTCAACATCCAACTCCAAATTCAAAGAGAAGCCATTGATTCTTCCTTTTCTCTCAAGCTTCATCTTTATTGATTTTGTGTAAAGGTGAGATTTTTATCTCACATCTTTGTCTATAACTATCTTTGATTGTTAGGTATGCATTCCTAACACTTATTCATGTGCATTTGCTTTTGGTTTGGATTGAATTGGTGAAAATCCTAATTTCTAGTGTTTTGGGTTCAAACCTTTAAAAATCCTAACTTTGATGTTTTAACACGTTTTTGGTGATGCATCGAGGAGCCAATACGACCTGGTAGCCTATAGGCATAATCCCTTAGCGTCCGTGCTCGATCGGTTGCAAATTGGGAGAGTTTTTGCACTTCAAACTCTTAGGTCGCTTGGCCTGCACAAGAGTCATTCTCGGCCTGCAGTTAGGTCGTCCTGCTTATTAGGTCGATCCCCTGTAGGTCGCACCGTGCTAGGTCATTGCTTGGCCTTGTATTCATTAGGTCGTTAGGTCGCTCGGCCATCTTCGCAACTTAGGTCGTTTGGCCTTCTCATACGCCTTAGGTCGTTAGGTTGCAACCCCCTTAGGTCGCGCGGCCCTGTTTACTCCTTAGGTCGTTAGGTCGCTCTGCTCGTAAGTCGCTAGGTCGCTCGGCCTACTCTCCTTCTACCCCTTAGGTCATTTCGTGTTAGGCCGCCCACCTCCTTAACTCGCGAGCTCTTAGGTCGCTCGGCTATATATTAAGTCGCTCGTCTAGGTCGCGCTACTTGGGTCGAAACCCCTTAGGTCGCTCGGCCACGTTATGTCGTATCTGTTAGGTCACTTGCTCTCTCAGGTCGCGCCCATTTGACCACTTAGGTCGCTCGGCCTTCTTATGTGAGTCGCTCGCCTTGGGTCGCTCGCCACATAGGTCGCTTGACCATGTTAGGTCGCACCATTCCTTAAGTCGCTCGCCCTTCACTTATGCCGCTACCACTTAGGTCGTTTGCATTGTTGGGTCGCACCATTCCTAAGTCGCTCGCCCTGCACATATGCCGCTACCTCTTAGGTCGCTCATCTACTAGGTCACGCCATGTCTAGTTGCAAGGGTATTTCCACTTTGATGAATTTGGAATCGAATTCTTTGGTTTTCATTCACGTCTTCGTATGTGAATTTTTGTGATTTATTGTTTCTACAATCATTTTTGTGATTTGTCACTCCATCTCACTCGTACGAGAAATCTAATTAAACGACTTATTAAAATAAATGGTATGAAACGCTTGCATTTACTTCATCGGTTAATTCTTGGACTTGTTCGAATGAATCTCTTGTGACAATTTTCGAGTGAAGATGTACAATTTGTTCGTAAATATTTAAGTTAAGCTAGTTGTTATGGGACATGAAGCTAAGCTTATAACTTTACTAGCTTACTGTAGTTGACGCTTCTTGATGATCGTTGATGATCATTTTACTGATTTAGACTAGCAAATGTGCGATGTCTATTTGTCTACGAGGGAGACTAAACCCCGTTTCTGTGGAGCTTCGGCTCAAATTGGTGGGATAGCGACCCATGGTTTTCGGGTTGTTTTGTGGAGCTTCGGCTTAAAATTAATGGTTAGCAACCATGGAATAGTGTTCCATTTTGTGATACACGTGTTGATGAGTTTTCATGCTCCTGTTTTGTGATAGGCCTCCCCCTTTTTGTGATTTCTGGCTTTCCATTGATGATTTCTGGAATTTGTGTTTTCACCAATTTTCGTGATTTACATTGATAAGTTTTATCAATATTTGTGCATTGGTGAATTTGTGTGTCATTAACTTTTGTGATTGGCATTGGTATTATTGTCAATGTTTATAGTTTTGTGGTTTGGTAAATAAAGAGTATGACATTCCTTTTGATCTTTGAGAAGATTCTCGTGATATTGATTAATCAGTAGTTGATTTTCAGTTGCATACTTATCACAGTATCGCTTTATGGTTATCATATATTTACGTCATATCTCTTATTCTATATCATTTATCTGATATTTATAGCTAGACTGATCCGTTTGTTATTTTCTTATTAAATAATATTCGGGTCAGACCGAGATGTTACAGGTGCTTCTGCTTGACTTCACATCTGGGATTATCACCCTGACTTTTGGCTAACTACTTAGATTAGTAGTTTTTATTGTGTACATTTGAGATATAGGCTCATTGATGTATCCATATTCTTTTGTCTAGTACTTGTAGCTATTCTTTTGTGACATTGTGGATCTTGTTTGACCACTACTCTGATGTACAATTTCATGTGTTATATATTCATATCTATTTCCGCCTTTATGATATGGATGTCTGTGATTGATTTGTGTTATGTTTATTTCTATATTTATTTCTGAAGAATATATATGGCCACTATGAAGTAGCTTTGAGTTTGTATCGGTATGTCAGATTTCCTCCTTCAACCAAACGCATGTTGTGCTATCTGACATATCGGTGCTCGCACAAGGCAATTATGCGGATGGTCGCTCCTCAACAGCCTTATCCTCCGTGCTAGTTGATGGCATTACCCCGTAGTGTCCTTGGCTAGCGTGGGTATAGAGGTGGGGCGTCACACCGGCGCTGGAATGGTTTGATCTAACCATTTCTCTTCTTTAAGAAAGAAAGAAAGAAGAAGAATTAGGTTAATCTCAAAATGAATATCAAACAATCATGGTTGATAAAATAAGGCATCGTAAAAGAAAATAGGATAGAGCGGGTCCTAAGACTCGGATAAATCCTAAGACACGATTCCTAAGAAGGACTTAGGACAATGGTCCTTGCTAGATTATTCTACATTGTTTCGAAATTTGGCTTTGTTACCAAGCTGTGAAGCCCTACCTCTATACTTACGCTAGCCAAGGACACTACGGGGTGATGTCGTCAACTAGCACGAAGAATCAGGCTATTGAGGAGCGACCATCCGTGTAATTGCTTTGTGCGAGTACCGATATGTCAGATAGTGTGTCGCGTATTTCCTTTCAAGAGGAAATCCGGCATATCAAATACAAACACAAAGCTATTACACAGTGGCTATGTGGACCTCGGAAACAAATATAGAAATAAGCATAACACAAATCAGTCATAGTTATCCATGTCACAAAGGCTTAAACAGATATGAATATAACACATAAAGGTGTACATCAAAGTAGTGGTCATATAAGATCCACCACATCGCAAAAGAATAAATACAAGTGCTAGACAAAATAATAAGTATGCATCAAGGAGTCTCTATCTCGAATGTATAACAACAAAAACTACCAAATCTAAAGTAGTTAGGCAAAGTCAGATGATGGTCCCAGATAAGGAGTCAAGCAGAAACACCTGTAACATCTCGGTCTGACCCGAGTATTATTTAATAAGAAAATAATAAACAAATCAGTCTAGCTATAATTATCATAAAAAATGAGATAGGATACGAGATATGACAAAAACGTATGATAACAATAATGCCATACTATGAAAAGTATACATTAGACAATAATAAAATCATACAACATCTCGAATATTCTCAAAAATCAAAAAGAATGTCACATCCTTTAACATATTCACCAAACCACAAATATTGACAAAAATTACCAATGCCAATAGAAAAAATTATTGGTGAAACACAAAGTCTAGAAATCATCAATTAGAAATCCAAAAATCACAAAGGGGGAGGCCTATCACAAACTGGAGAATGAAAACTCACCAACATGTGCGTCACAAATGGGTCGCTAACCATAAAATTCGGAACATTGATGCAGTACAATAACGGTATGTCCCATGAACCGAAACTCAAATAAATCGACCATCAACGCAGTACTATAAGGTACACCCAATGAACCGAACACTAATTTCGAAGCATCGACGTAGTATAATAATGGTACGTCCAATGAACCGAAAAGCCAGGACATCGATGCAGTATAATAATGGTACGTCCGATGAACCGAACACCATAAAAAACATCGATCGCTAGCCCAATAAAATAAGATGATACGAAATCCAAAGAAACCATAGGTCATTAGCCTATAAAAGAAATGAGATGAAGCTCAATAGAACGAGGTATAATCCCCTACGTGGACAAAGAGACATCGCATAACGCTAGTCTAAACCATAAAACGGTCATCATCGATCCATCGAAAAGTTTTGATCATAGTGAGCTAGTAAATAAATGAGTTCATCTTCATGTCCCATAACCACTGGCTTAACATAAATATTTACGAACAAATTGTAGATTTCCACTCGAAGATTGTCACAAGATTTTCAATCGAACAAGTCTAAGTATTAACCGATAAAGTAAACAAGTGTTTCGTACCACTTGTTTTGCTAAGTCGTTTAATTGGATTTCTCGAACGAATGAGGTAAAGGTTTGTATATACTAATAGATTGGATTTTTATAAACGAGCTTTGTTTTAAAAATAGAGTTGAAATCATCTTTGAGGAAAAGTTTGAATATTTACTACTAGTATGAAACCTTTGCATTTTTTTTTGAGAGAAATGTGTGATCCTCTAAAAAACGAGGAGAGCACACATGGAGCAATATATATATAACAAATATAAAGGAGCTGCCAACATGCCTGGCAGGTGACAAGACTATCCTCTAAAAGAAATAGATACCCCTCAAATGAGCTCCGGCAAAGCCACCGCCCATTAAACCCTAATACCGAGCTCCGGCAAGGCCACCGCCCGATAATAGAGAGTTAGAGGTATCTAAAACTAGAGAAACTAAAAAACAACACCCACAAAATAAGAGAAGATCAAAAAAGAAGAACACGAAGGGGCGAAATAAAAATAAGAACTCCACTCTGAAGACACTGAGAAGCCACCAAGGAGAGCTAGACGCAGTCGGAATCCCTGAGAAAAGCAATCCTCCCAACCAGAACAGAGCTGCAAGCTATCCTGAAAACCAGTCAAGAGAGAACTAGCAACCTGTCTAAACCAAACCTGAAACAAAACTAGGAAACCAAATTAGAATGAATCACATATATGTATATAATTAGATTTTATATACATATATGTGAGAATAAAAACAAAATGAAAATTAAAGCAAGGAAAAACTAGAACCAAAAGCTAGCAATACTAAAGGACTAAAAAGTAAGAAATAAAAACAGAGAAAAAAACAATACAAGATACTACTTTAAGGGCAAATGCTAGGAAGAAAATTATACTGCATCATGTGAACATTATTTAAATTAGTATGGGAATTAATAAAAATGTTATTAGGAACAAAATTATTAAAGTTAAGTTTGAATATGTTAATTATTTCTAACCTTGTTAAGATATTCCTTAAAGCAATTATTTTTGGCTAATTTATATTTGGGATTAGAAATCCAATTTAAGCAGAAAGATGAAATTAAAATTATCAAAGTATTATAGTGATTATATTTATTATTAAAAATCCTTTGATTTCTCTCAAACCAAATGTACCAACAAGAAATTGTAAATATAGTATCAAGCAAGTATCTAATATCCTTATTGAACTTAAATCTAAAAGAGTTCCAATAGAAAAAACAATCAGTAACTCTAGAACTAATCTTAAACTCAAAAATATTAAGGGTCTTAATAAGAATAAAATGAGTATCCATGCATTCGTAATAAATATGATTAACATCTTCAGAGTATGTATTACAAAAATAACATTTATTATCAATAATAATATTTTTCTTTTTTAAAAGATCATTAGTATTCAATTTACCATGAATAATGAGCCACACGTGGATCTTAGATTTTGGAGGAGCGTTAGATTTCCAAATAAATTTAAAACAGTTGTCTGAAACACCCGAAAAGTTAATAAATTTGTAAAAGTAATTCGAAGAATATTTCTTACTCTTATCCCACTCCCAACTAATATAATCATAATCATTGTCAATATTGTAGAGATTTAGCTTAACATAAAGCAAATAAAGCTGTCTAAGGGTTGAGCCTACTAAAATACTATTAAAATTGAAAATCCAAGGAGGGTCACTATCAGAGTTAAAAACATCAGAAATAAAAGCAAATTTAAAATTACAAATATCATATAAATCTTTAAACTCAATCTTAAGAGGAGTAGCGGAAATCCAACTATCATGCCAAAAAGATGTGTTATTACCAGAATGAACAATAATATTTACACCTAAGTTGAAAATATCATTACATTTTAAGATGGATTTCCAAAAATATGAAAGTTTACAATAAATCGAAGGACTAATTTGATAGAGATTATAACTACTATTATAGTAATTTTTAGATATAATCTCCTTCCAAATGGCATTATCACTCGTATCTCTGAATTTCCATAACCATTTACTAAGAAGAGACAAGTTCATATTATGTAGATTAATGACACCTAAACCACCCTCGTTTTTAGACTTACAAACAGTATCCCAATTAACTAAACATTTAATGCTACTGTTAGGATTATCACCACTCCAAAGGAAATCTCTTCTAATTTTATCTATTTTGTCTATCACCCAATCAGGAAAGAGGTGCATAGACATCCAATAGATAGGGAGAGCTGATAAAACAGAGTTAATCAAAACTAATCTACCAGCTCTAGATAAGAATCTCCCATTCCAATTAGTAATCCTATTTTTAATTTTATCAATGATTAATAACCAATCTTCATGCTTAAGTTTTGAAGGGCTAATAACAAAACCAAGATAATTAAAAGGAAAACTCATAGTTTTACAATTTAAAGTATTTGCAACTAAATTTTCAACTTTGTCAAAATCATTTAAAACTAAAACCGAACTTTTATCAAAGTTTATTTTTAAACCTGATAAAAGTTCAAAACTATAAAGAATGAACTTAAGAGCAATGATGTTCCTAGGAAGATGAGAGGAAAAAAGCAAAGTATCATCAGCAAATTGAAGGATAGACAAACCAAAACTCGAAATATCATTACCAAAAAAACCCAAGAGATTATTATTAACTGCATTCTTAATAATCTTAGAAAAAACATCAGCCGCTAAATTAAACAGAAGGGGCGATAAAGGATCCCCTTGCCTCAATCCTCTCTTGGATTGAATTTTATTACCCAAAATTCCATTAACCATAATACTTGAGTTACCAGATTTAAGCAAGTTAATGATCCAGTTAATCCATCTATTACTAAAGCCTCTGGCAAGGAAAATATCAATAAGGAAATCCCAATCAACCGAGTCAAAAGCCTTAGCAAAGTCTAATTTTAAAATAGCACAAGTAATATTATTCTTACAACAAAGATTAATGTATTCTTGAACAACTGCTACACTATCAGTGATATTTCTTCCTTTAATGAAAGCTGATTGAGAACAGTCAATTAAATCATTCATTTTTAAACTAAGTCTATTAGCTAAAACTTTAGAAATAATTTTTACAAAGCAGTTAATCAACGAAATGGGTCTAAAATCTTTTAAAGTATTAGCACCAACTTTTTTATGTAATAAAATAACATTAGCAAAAATGATTGTAAAAACAACCATTCACCAAAAATTCGCATACGAAGACGTGAATCAAATCCATAGAAATCGATACCAAATCCAACGAAAATGGTTCCCAAAAATCCCGAAAGAGAAATTATCAAAGTCAATGACAGTGCTAACAACAAATCGGAAAAACGATAGTCGATTTAAAAATTGGAAATCCACACAAAACTGCAAGATTGGCTGAGACAAACAGATTCAGTCGACTGAACCAGGATGGTCAGTCGACTGACACAATTCCAGAAACTTTCTATTTTCAGGTTCAGTCGACTGAACCAGGGTGGTCAGTCGGCTGAAACATGCCTGGAAACTTTTGGTTTCCAGGCTCAATCGACTGAACCAGGGTGTTCAGTCGACTGATACTGGCACAAGAACCTTCTATTCCCAGGTTCCGTCGACTGACACTCTGGTTCAGTCGAATGAACTGTCATATGCAGTATTTTCAGCATAGCCCCATGAAGGGAAAAATCATAATGGAGGCGATCGAACGAGCAACAGAGACTAAGGATTTATGCCAAGCGATAACCCAGCCCTATAGGCTCTTCGACACACCCTAAAAACATGTCCAAACATCCTTAGTAGGATTTTCATAAAATTGGACAACAAAACCCAAAAATTGGAAAGTTCACCAAATCCATTCAAATCAAAAGCAAATGAACATGAATAGATGTTAGTAATTCATAGCTAACCAAAACAAAAGTTATAGACATAGATGTGAGTTCAAAAACTCACCTTTTACTCAAAAACACAAGTGAGAAGCTATAAGGCAAGGCAAGAACAACCACTCTTCAATTTTAACCCAAGAAACTTCAATCTAAGCTCATAAGAAAGACATTTCCTAAGTAAGGGTTTAGGAAATTTCTGAAACTGAAGAGGAATTGAGATGGAGAAGATGATGAGAATGTTTACCTAAGCTTCTCCTTGATTTCTAGCTTAAAGTTGATAATTCCTAAGAGAATCAGGGCTTAGGAATTCTTAATTTCTTTTCTCTTCCCCCATTTTTACTAAAGCTTGAGTGTTAGGAAATACTATGAAGGAATGAAGAGGAGTGGAGTGGAGTTGGGTTAATATGTTGGGTTAATGGGCTGAAACTCAAACCCAAAGCCCTAAATGAAAACATCAAAATGTTAATCAACTCTAAACATATCGATGCTTATGCTTAAAAAGGTCGCAAACGCCATTTTGAACTCAATGGAAGTGGTCTCGAGTCCTAATTCGACTATTTGCAAAAAGTAGCATTTCGGACTATAATCCGACTAACGATGTTATATTTAAATAAAATATTTAAATATATAATCGTAAAATATACGGGTTGTTACATCTTTTCCCAAGGCAAAGATTGGGGTTATACCTATGTGGAATGGGATTGGACTCCATTTGTCCAAATTATAAAAAGCTGCTTGCTTCTTTTTTTTCCATATTTTGCAAGCCCAATAATCTTTAACAATTTTTCTTCTTGAAATCGAGGGTCGTGGGTGACTTGAATAACTGATTTGGCCAAACAAGGCTTGAAAGATACTTGTTCAAAAATAGTCATTATGCTACCTGTAACGACCCTTAATTTTAGTGCTTTTATTTAATTAATTGAAATGTTGTGAAATTTTAAATAATAAAAATTGAAAATAAAAATTTGAAATTTGAATTACGTCTATTTAAACATAACAAATAGTAAATTTTCATCAGATAATATGAAAGTTTATTTTCTTCTATAATTCTATTTCAATTTAAATCAGTTAATATTTGATGATTATAAAATAATTTCCAAACCAGAATATTTTTATACAATAAATTTTTAAATCATCTTCTGGCTGAGTCGTCATCCTTCGTTTCGTCAAAATTGGAGTTCTCTAGCCTCGTTTATCTCATTTTCTGCAAATTTGCAGCTTTTTCGGTACCGATATCGACTTTTGATAGGATGATCGTACCACTGTTATTTGTATACCATTTTGATCATCTTGTCATGTTGATCTCCGTAGTATATACGTTTATGTGTTTTGGTGTCTGGTTCATGGCGAAACCCATAAAATGGTTAACCACATCGTTATCCGTTCTAACTTTTCGCTGTGTCCATTCAATTTTCCAATGGTTGAAAAAAAACAGCTCTTTGCTTTTATTAATTCATAAAAATTCGTGCCTTTCACTTTTCCCCAACATGAATAATACCTGGGTCCTTCAATTTGCACCGGTTCGTTTCTGCTAACTATTCATTCACACTTTCACTTGAAATAATATAATATAAACCTTATTTTTGCAGTAATGTACATCTTCTTTTCATTGGGATCTTAAAAGAAAAAAAACACATCATCTCTGCAAACAGCGCCTCCTTCCTCTCTCCTTTTCCCAACCTCACCAGATTCCACCAATAGTTGTCAGCAGCAACCGATCTCAACACCCAGGCCGCATCACGTCAGCACACATTTTTCCACGCGAGCGACTGCAGCCCTTATCGCCTAACACCGCACCCACTGCCTCGTCTGCCATCTCATCCACCATTGTCGAGCATAGCAGCTACTTAATTCTCCAGCTCTTCCGTTCTATTATGCTCTCTGTCAATTTAGTGTTCAAGATCATAGTGCTAGGAGCCATTTTACGTTGCACGCACCTCATGGCTTGGCATGACAAAGGCTAGTATGCCATCATCTGCATAACTATTTGTATTTCAGTGATTCCAGCTTTATCATCTTTTGATTTCTTTCAAGTTTCAACCTTAAACTGCATATGTATGTGTTAGTTTATTGCATGAGTACATTTATACGTGTTTATAGTACTTATATTTTTAAAGAAAATATATTAGTTTATAAGTATTATAAATATTATATCATATAGAAGCTGGACTTGTCTTAATTGAAGTATATATATGTACAGAAGATATAAATATTGATATTTTGGGTATATATATTGTGTTGTGTGTGTGTGTGTGTGTGTATATATATATATATATATATATACATATTGATTGTATACAGACTATACAATCTGCATCTATCTTAGTGTATGACGTTGTATTTGTTTATGTGAGTTCCGTTTTTGGTATATAAGTTATATATTTGACAGTGTGATATATTTTGTTAATATTTTAATAGTGTTCGATATATATACATTTGTATAGGTTTATATATATATATATATATATATATATATATATATGGGTTTAAAGGTATTTATATACAGCGTGTTTAAGTTTTAGTAAATTTTTCTACAAGGTATAATTTACATATGTCAGCATATGGGAGTTATATATATATATGTAGTATTATAGTATATGTATGGCATATAATATTGTTTTAAAATTATAATGTACATATGGTTTATATACTCTTTTATTGGTTTACAAATTTTACAGAATATAATATTTTTAAAAGTAGTACTGTATATATATATAGATTTTTATTTTATGGTTAGTTAAAATACTAATTTGAATATAAGTACGATGGTTTTATTTGGACCATTAGTTTTAAATATACATTTATAGGTATATAGAATTGTAAAATATGTATTTTTCATAGATTTTTGGTTTTAAGAAAAATAATAATAATGTATATATTTTCCAGTTATATCAAAACAAATTTTAATTTGTCTCCATCAATTTCTGTTATCAGCTCTATCAGTCGAACTCGTGCCAATCTAGTTTTGCTTCGACATTCGTGCTTGGATTCGTAACTCATCTCAGTCTCATTCATCTCTAGCCTCGAAAGGTGGGCAATCACTCACGATTAACGTTCTTATATTTATTAAATTTGATTTCAATTGAAACGACAATTGAAATATGCTGATGTTAGTTATTTACATTGCTATATATATGCTATTATCTGTATTTGTCCACCTGTGATATCTTACACCATTATATGTTTTTATATTGATGATATATGCCTGTTATATTATTATCATATATGTTATCACTCTGCAAGTTCCCTGTTAGTATAGAATTCCCTATGGGTTGAAATGATACATACCCGAATGATCTGTAGAATAGGAGAAAATCATTAAGGGTTGAATTGATAAACCCGAGCAATTTTTATTGAATTAAAGTTAGGATTGCGAGTTGAAATGGTATATACCCATATATATTTAAATTGCGGATTGATATGATAAATATCTGTATCACTTGACCATAGGATAGAAAATTATATACAGACACCATTGGTTAATATATATAATATATATTGAAATGATTTCCATGGTTTTGAAATTGAATTTATTTATGAATTATACTCAAATAAGTTTGATTTGAAATTTACTAAATTTGGGATTTTAAAGATATGATTTTATAACTTGATTTTGATTAAAAGTGTTTAAATGAATATTTCAAATTTACACAAATTGAAATGGAATATTTCATTTTATTTAAATTTGAAATTTGAAGTTTTATTTAAATGTTATTTGAATGATTAAGTAAATATCTCAAATAAATAATAGTAAAGTGAATATGACATATATATGGAATTATCAAATCTGGTTTTGAAATGTTTGAATATTTAAAGCTTTGAAAATATTGAAATTGAAATGGTTTATTTATGGTTAAAAACTTGTATTGTAATCATTATAATTTAAAATGGTTCATTTAGAAATTGATGATTTGAGATTGGATTAAATTTGAATTTTTGGAATTCGAGTTGATCCGGAATCAATTTGTGAATTGAGGAAACTATTTTATTATACAAAGTATTTTTAAATTATATTTAAAAATATTTTATACTTTACTTTATAAATTATTTTAATATAAACTATTTTAATATAAATCATTTTTAATATAAACTATTTTTAATATAAACTATTTTTATTATAAACTATTTTAATATACTAACTATTTTAACATAAACTATTTTAATGTATAACTCTTTTATATAAACTATATTACTTTATAAACTATTTTATTATATATACTGTTTTAATATCTAAACTGTTTAAGAGGTGGAAGTTATGTTTTCAAGTTATGAATTTCAAAGTATTATGTTTTGAAAGTGTTATAATTTCAAGTGTTCGGTTTCGAAAGTGTTATAGCTTTGAAAGTGTTATGATTTTGGAAAAGGATATATTTGAAATGGAAATGATATCATATTGATACGGTTTTGAAATGGCAATGATATTTTGGTTTTTGAGGTATAGACTATTTTGAAATGATCGCGGTGTTATAATAACGATTAATTGTTAAAGAGACCGTGATTAGATATTGTCATATTCTATGCCAATACCGAAAACCACTTTAACAAATGTGTACGCGGTAGAGATTCCAGAATGAAGTAGGATGGTGGCAACGATCCTATATGAGGTACATACGTGGACCCAACTCCCGTTAGTTGGCATAAGGTGGCTAAAACAGGTGCAATCGATGGGCCAAATGAGGTAGCTCCTCCGATCGGACACAATCCTTTGATACTACATTCTGACTTTGTGATTCATTTGGTAGCCACACTTGCTTTTTATGATTTGGGAGTGTGTTCCTAGGTGGGTGGTAGTGGCTGCTATGCATTACCACCAGCCCGGAAGTGTAATTGGTATATCTACCCAGGCATTGCCTAGTTGTGCCGTGTCACCTACCCTAGGGAGACCACTACAAATTTGTTTTGTGTCGTACCTATGGAGTATCCTCTGGTAACCTCCGGATCTGGAGGTATTACGGTACTGTATAGACTATTGGCACTACAAAATGTGTTAAGGTGGAAATTTTAAGCATTAATGCTATTTTAATAGTTTACTTTACTGTAGACATTATTATAATAGTGTATATTACTACATAGTAGATAGTTTAACAGATCCTTAGAGGATGGTTATCCCAAACATCCTTCGAGTTACTTGTATTTCAGTTGTTATTTCATTTGAGTTGGATTTACTGATATATGAATGTTAATCCTAACTCGAGTGTTTTGTTTTTTACTTTACGCTTAGGTCAGACTGAGTGATACAGCATTTGAGACTCGCCTTTGGAGTTGGAGCTTCGTTTGGAGATCCATCTATCTATTCAGCTTGTAGTTATTCAGTTGATTCCAGTGATGTATTCAGATTTTTTTGTATTTGACTATTATATTCAAGATTTCTGTTGTATCTTGTTTGACTCTGTTTATATGTAGTAGCTTCATGAACTACTATTCATTTGTTTCCGCTGCTTATTGTTTCATTACTCCGTGTCTGTGATTCTATGATTATTTTATTTACTATATATGCTAAGTTTTGCTAAATATAAATTAACAATCTGGTATTTTGAGCAATTCAAATCCGGCATGTGTGGATGCGAATGGTTGAAAATATCAGGATGTTACATTACCCAAATAAGGTTATGTAGAGTTCGGACAGTTCCCTTATGGATTATGCAGGTTAGATTAAATCTTCTTGACCCTTACATGCAGGCTATGGGAAGTTCGATACGGGATATACGGAAGATCGGAGGTGCAAGTCCTTCTTTTAGCATCAAAATGTTAATAATTTTTCTTGTTAACTTAAGACGTACAAGAAAAATTGGTAAATGCTCGAAATTGGCTTGGATAACCTAAAGTTAGCTTGCGAGAAGTATGCAAGAAGTACGCATGTCCATGGTTTTAATTATAGAGTACACATCTAACGTGTAAAGATCATATGTTAGAAATAAGACATGTTGTCATTCAAAAGTCCTTATTTCAATGTTGTACAAGATTTTGTGGTCAAGAGCCCAATATGAAAAACGTTACAAGTTCTTAATATGCTAATGAAATTTCCTAACTGATTTAGGGTTAAATTTTAAAATGTAAGAAAAGTGGATAGGAAAATTCATCTTTTTCACATTGTCATGGGGCTCGTATTTATAAGGGTACATTTGGGTGGCATGGTGCCATGTGGATCACGACACCTATGACGACCAGGAATTTTGGACAATTTAAATTAGGATATTTAATTGATTTTAATATTTAAAAGTTAGTTTGTAACTTAAATTTCAAATATCACCATTTTTTGGAAATTTAATTTTGGATTTAATTACTGGGAATTGGGTAAAAATATTGAATCTGGAGTTTTAAGCTTGTTAAAAATAATTTGAAGGCTTGTAAATTTATATCGATAGTACTGAAGATAGTAAAAGTGTTGAGATTGAATTTGAAAGTGTTTTGTTAAGTTTTGAAAAGTTTAAGTTGAATTTAAAAATAGCCTTTCGAGGCACGATCTCGGAATTCGACGAAGCCAGTTACATTGGATCCGTAATAGTTAGTTATTATCGGATTTCAATTTTCGTAGCAATTGGAGTTGTCTTTTGACCCTGGCAGCTCAAAACGCATAGAAACTATTTTAATCGATTTAATATAAAATTGATCGTTTATTTTCGTAACTTGCGCATACGATCGAATTAGCCTCCGAAGCATGTTCCATTGTGTTCAAAATGCGGGTAAAACCTTATAAACGCCTGTCGGCACGTGAGATTTGGAGTTCGTTTGTAAAAGTTCGTTAAAATTGAGAATATTAATAAAATATTATTTATAAACGTATATATATACTCGTTTTTCAAAGAAACCCTAGTCTTCTTTTGTTCGGCAACCGCTTATATAATTTTAATGGCCGAAAACTAATCATCTTCCTCTGACAATCTTTCTCCATCCATCAACTTTAGCCAAAATCATCAACTAGAGAATATAGAGCTCGACAAGCTCTAAAGATCCAACGGCTATGATTGGATTTAGGTGAAGGAATCGTCGGCCCTTGCGTGATGAAGTGGGGTAGTTCGTTCACGCTTTTTGAAGGAGGGGTTGCGCTGAGTTTGTTAAACTTCTGGCCGTGGGAAGAGCTTGCATGGGCGCATGTTTGGACGAAGGCCGATCGTTCTCTAGGCGATCGTGAGAGGTGCGGCTGTGAACCCTAGTTGCAGCGTTTGGGTTTTGAAACTATAGGTTATTCGCGTTTTGAACGAACGATTTGGGGAAGAAGGTCTTTGCGGCTTTGATCTTCTGATGTTTGTGTCCGGCCATGATTTCATTTTGGTAATAAAAAAATTGTTTAAAAGTTTATATACAAACTTTATAAGTCCATACCTTGAGCATGCGTGATCAGATTCAAATGAAACAAGAAGCACCGGAATCGCAGCGACGCAGTCTACGCGCTGTAACAGATCCGGAGATGTTTGGAGCAAGTGGAAATTTTGAATTAAATTGAACGGTTCGATTTAATTTAAAATTTAAACACTCGTCGAAACTCATGGTGAGTTTATCTCACTCACATCTGAAGTACTTGTTAGTTTGAATAGTTAATATTTAAATTTTCGATTGATTTTTTAGTTGTATGTGATCATTATTATCATATTTGATCGATATTTATTGTTGTGCTAACATCTGTGGATGCAGGGAAACGGGTTGGAGGGATCCAAGGGGATTCCTCACGATATAGAGATTATCTTTATAATCTGTGTTGTATTTTATTGGTATTCCATGATGGATTAATTTGGAAATTTAGTTATGCTGTGTTATGGTTGGATAAATAAAATTTGGTGTTTTAAAATTATCAGTAAATGAATTGGGAATAAGGAAAATGAGAAGAATTTTTAAGTAAGGAATCTAAGGAAATTAAATTCAAGAAATTGATTTGGAATTCAAGTTTTGTTTGAATTTCAGTTTTAAAGATAAATAAAGTTTTTAAATTTAAATTGTTTTAACTACTTTAAACGGTTAAATGGTTTGGATTTAAAATGAAAATTTAAAATGTGAGTAAAGTTTTTTTTAAAATTCTAAGTTAAATCTGGAATCAAAATTTAAATATGTATTCCAGTTTGAAATGAAAGAAAATTTAAAGTAATTTGTTTTTAAATGCTTTGTTAATGATAATTTGATTATAAATAAGAAAAAAGTTTTTATCTTTAAATAAATGAAGTTTTAATGATTTGTAATTCATTAAATTATTAAGTTAATTAAAATGGATAATTAATTTATTTAATTAATCATAGTTAAGCACTTAAATAATTGAGTAATTAGAAATTAATTAATTGGTTAATAAGAGTTAATTAATTTGGATTAAGAGATGATTAATTAAAGTTTAATTTCTTAGAGAGTAGTTAAAGGATTGTTATTAGTTAATGAAGGATCTTTTACTAAGGATTATCAAATGATTAATTAGATTAATTAATTAAAGACAGTCAATTTATGGAATTGTTTAAGTATAATTACTTAATTGAAGAAGTAATTAAGGATCATTAATTAATGTAATAAATGAGAGTAATTAAAGGTAAATTACTGCAAATGGTTAAGGATAGTTAATTTGTGAAATTAATTGAAGGATAATTACTCTATGTAATTGAAGATAATTAATCAAGGTGATTAATTAAGATGGATATTTGAAGAATGACTGGTTAATTAAAAGGTTATAATTAATTAATGGTTGATTAAGCAAAGTTAGGTGATTTATTCTTAAGTAATTAATTTAATTTAAGTTAATTAAGTTGATTATAATAGGGATTAATAATGATTTCTTATGAATGATTGTTTGAGTAAAATATCTGAATTGAATGATATCTATTGGATGGTATGTTGTGTTATTCTGTGATATGAAATGTTTAGTGATATGAAATGTTTGGGTGGACATTTATAATGTGGTTATTAATGATGAATTTCTGTGTAAAAAGTGACATCTTGTATTTAAAGTTGAATTGTGGTTCACCTAAATAACTCGGGCTAAGATGGTATTAAATTCGAGGAGACCGGAGTCGAGTATTAGTAAATACCCGAAACCACTTCGATTCTTTATAAATTGATATGTGAAATCAATAGGCTCGTATGGAATGATTTCAGTGAATTGGACCATTTAATCTAAGTTTTTGGTACTTAGAGATTTAATGTGTGAAATTAGTGATGTCTATGACAAGTTGTGAATTTGAAATTTGGCACGAGTTACCTCGGGTTTAAATAAGTTTTATGCTTGGTATTTCATTTTAGATGAGTTTACTCACGCTAGTTTCCAGCCTGACCCGGGTGTTACTTTGATGTAATGCTCGGGTCGGACCGAGTATTACAGATTTTCAAGTATGGACGTTCTGGAGCTCAGGAGGCGAGTTGGATGGCAAGAACGTATGGAGTGTTTCCGCCATATTATATTGTTGTATATCTGAGACATGGTGATCGTGTATATCCAGTGTCTACATATATGTGTAACTCTGATGTATTATAAATGTATTTGACAGATACAGAATTCTTTTGTAAACTGTTATTATTTGTTATTATATTTTTTCCGCTGCGAATGTGAGATGGTGTTTCTGATCTTCTTATTCTTCTATCTCTTTCTTCTTTTTCCTAACTATCTAGAATTTTCGGTATCGAAAATTTCGGGTCGTTATAGTTGGTATCAGAGCTGAAGGTTAAGCGAGAACCTTGGCTCTGTTGGGATTACTCATTAAGGATTGCGTCAATGGTACCCTAGAATGAGTTGAGTATATATATATATATATATGAGCGCATACTTATTATTTTCTTATATAAAGGATTTTAAATGATTTTATATAAGAACATATTTTGACATACAAAGCAATATTTCTTTCCAATAAATATTAAGGTAATTGGTTGTTATATTATTTGAAAATTTAATAATGAGAATTAAGTGGTAATAGAAATACAACCAAATTAAAATTAAATGAAGATAAGTTTGAAATGGATTTAGAATTAAATGGTTTAAAGAGATAAGTTGATTTGATTTAAAGGATTAAATCAACATTTAAAAATTTAACTCAAATTTATATAATTCGGGATGATTTAAATTTGAAATTTGAATTGAATTCGTTCAAATTGAATCTGATTTGAATTAATTGGATTTGTGATTGAAGATGTATAAGTTTAAAAAATTTAATGGAAAATTTGAATTGGATTGAATTGAAATGATTTTAAATTGAAGTGGGTTCAGTTGATATTAGTCCAAATTGATTGGAATAATTTGGGATTGTAATTAAAGTTGAATAGGCTTAAAATCAAATGGAATTTGATTTGAATTTGGAAAGAAATCAAGATTAATTCAACTTGAATTGGGGTTAATCAATTTCAATGGAAATTAAAGTTATTTAAATTGGAATTGAGTCAGTTTAAATGGAAGTGGAAATTTAAATTAAATTGATGAGAATGGAGATTTGAAAATTGAACAGTTTGGCCTTAGACTGTTTTCAGAATAACTTGTTTTAATATAAATCTATTTTTCCAAGCTATTTACTATATACTATTATTTTTGGAACTATTTAACAGTTTTCCAACTATTTTATAAACTAATTAATATTTTTCAACTATTTTACAACTATTTTGTAATTATCTAAAATTTCTGAAACTATTTAACTATTTTCTAATTGTTTTACCATTACTTAACTATTTTACAGCTATTTCACAAACTATTAATTGTTTTTCAACTACTTATCTAAGCTATTTTCTAAATTGAAGCTGGTCAGAATGCAAACTTTTTATGATTAAATTACCTAATTAAGATAAGGATTAAAGTGATAATCCAAATGGGATTGAAGCAGTTGTAAATATGTGGATAGAAATTAAAGGAAATGTGAATAGAAAGAGAAATTGATCTAGTTGATAATCAATGAAGATAATTACGTAGGAGGTGTGTATGTTATTCTATTCGCATAGTGATTTGATCTAGATTCGAGCACAGAATTTCGAGATAGTTATATCGATCCAAGTTGGGACTTTTCACTCGATTTTCGACGGCGAACATGGATATGGATTATTGATTGGTTTTGGTTATTCTCTATCATAGTTAGGCTATGCAAGGAGAATGACAGTTTCTGATCAAGAAACCAGATCTGAGTCAAGTTGGGTGGACGATACTAGTTCGGAAGTGTAATTGTGTGATCGATTGAGCGATCAGATTGGTATAGCGTAAGGCTGATATGTGTACATCGTACGGATTTGAATGAAATTGATATTGAAAATTAGTGATAAGAAATGTGAAATGATTTCTTTTGAAATGTAAGTATATTTTGTGAAATATACAATGGATAAAAGTGAAAGTTTGATATTTTTATGATGATAAGTAAGATGGAAACAACCTTATAAAAAAAGAGTAATCAAATTTGAATATTTGATTTTGAATCAATAAAGTTATATATCTTTGTTATATAAGATAAATCTCCCCTTATTGAATCTATTACAGGAAGAAAAGGATTTTGATTGTGTTTGAATTATAAGGAGTTTTATACAAGTTTGAAATGATCCAAAGTTATAAAAAAAAATATTATATATATCTATATATATATAAAGGATCTTATGAGGACTTTGGAAAAAGGTTTTGGGAACCTTTGAATTTGGAAAGGCTTTTGATTTTTGGGTAAAATCAATATTGGAATTTGGAAAGCCAAGTTTAAGAATTATCAATTTTGGGATAATCGATTTTGAGAAAAGGATATTTATATGAGATTCATACTAGGTGCATGATTTGAAAGATACTATATGTAACAACCAGATATTTTCAGCCATTCACATCCACACATGCTGGACTTGAATTGCGCAAAATATCGCATTGTAAATAAATTTGGAGCAAATGAAATACAATCACAGAAACATAGACACAGAAATATCAGAATAACTCGCAGCGGGATATAAAATACATAGTAGTCCATGAAGCTACTACAGCAGAGTCTTAAACCAAATACATAATACAGTCTGAAAATAACATAATAGAAATCCCAAATACATAGAAGTTCACAAATACATGAGATAAACTAGAATAGCTGAAACAGAAAGTAGATATAAATGTAGATAAGCAGAAACTCCAGCAAAGACCAGCTCCAAAAGAGAATCCAAAGCTGTGAATACTCAGGCTGACCCAAGCGTAAAGTAAAACACAAAACACTAGAGTCAGGACAATATATAATTATATAATGTAAACCAACTCAAGTGAACTGTAGTAAAAATGCACAATAACTTAAATGATGCTTGGGATCGCACATCCTTTAAGAATCAGTTAAACTATAAATCAAATACATCCCATGGTTAAATTTTCAAAATGGTATTTTATACTTCAAAATCAAATATCGTTTCAAAATTCAATATCATTCAAAATAAATTTCAAAATATCATATCTTCCAAACCACATTCATTTTTATTTAATTTAAATACCATTACAAAACACATTTCAAAATAGTTTATATTTCGAAACGAATTACTTCATTTTAAATCATAAAATGAAGTTATTATATTTAATAATTAAATGATTAAATTTCCAAAATTTTAGTCTTTCAAAATTCATTTATTCACTTAATTTATTAAAACAGATGAAAATTCAACTTTCGCAGCATTTAGAAATGGCTACAGAAAGTTACATTCAAAACAGTTCAACTTAACTAAAGATAGCATTTAAAAATGCTGTAATAGGGTTACATTAGTTTCAAATAAAACTTAGTTAAATTCAACAATTGTAACATTTACAAAAATGCTATAATAGCCTTTAATTAAACTTAGCCATTTTGTTCATTATTATCAACTACAGCATTTACAAATGATGTATTATCATTTACATTAGAATTAATAGCATTTCAGAAATGCAGTTAATTAAATTCAAATATTCAGTATAATTTCACAAACAATTATATTTTTATTCAAATCATTTTTAACTTATAAAATCATATAATTTCACTTTTAAAACAATCATTCGAATACCCTTATATTCATGATTTTATAAAGTTAAATCTCCATTCAAAAATCAAAATTTAATAATAATTCACTTATTAAATTCCAACATTAAATTTTAAATTCATTAAATTAAATTTGACTTAACACTTAAGTTTAAAATTTTCAAATATAACTTAATTTCATTTTTATTTACTTCACTTAAAATTCACTTTTAAGCCAAATTTCCAATTTTAGTTATATTTCGAAATTTCACATTTAAGGGGAGTGCTAATTAAATCATTAATAAAAGTGAGTTTTATCTTAAACTAAATGAAAACTTAATGATGGTAATTTATTAATTATTAAGTCAATTAAAATGGATAGTTTATTTATTTAATTAATTGATGAATGGGTTCAATTAAATAAGTAATTAAAGGTTTAATTTCTTAAAATAATTAATTAAGGGGTTAATTAATTATGTAATTGGTTCAGAGGTTAATTTAATTAATAGAATTAATTAAGGATAATTTAATTAATTAAAGTGTTTGATAAATTAATTTATATCAAATGATTTGTAACTAATAAATCGAGATTGGAAAATTAATTCATAAGTAATTAATTTAATTGGAAATAAATTGAATTAATTAAGATTAAACAATTAATTAATCCTTCTTATAAATGATTATTGAATGCTTGACCTTACTTATGAATGATTGTACTGTATGAGATGCCTTGAATTGATTGTCCTATCTGATCTGTGATATTTTGTTCTGTGGATTGATGAACGACCCGACTTTCTTACCACAGAAAATCGCATCATTTATTAAGAAAGAAAGGGATAGGAAAGAGAAAAGAAAGAAGAAAAGAAAGAAACAACATCAGAATCTAAACAGCGGAAGGAATAAATTATTAATAACATATACATTACAAAATTTACAACAATTATCAGAGTTACACAGATATACATCACATACTAGACAGTTATAAACACCTGTCTAGTAATACAACTCAATACAGTACAAGAAACAACTCAGAGAAATCTACACAGCGGAATACTACATATCTACACGCAGAAGCCTCCTGCTCCATTTGCTCCACCACAATTCGTCAAATCTAACCCGAATCTCTTGGCTACTCGTAAAAATTTGAGTACCCAAGAGTTTAAGAAAAACAGAATAAACTCCGGGTCAGACATGGGTCTGGTGTGAGTAACAGGTTAAAGTTGCTTAACTTTCAAAAACCTTTTGAAAAGAAAGGTATCACGTAAGACTTCTCACACATAAACATGGAAAAAAATTTACCTTACGCTAACCAAAACATTTGATAGGAAATCCAGTGATATTATAATAGGTCTAGGGTTTTCAAATAAATAAGAAATAGTCGAAATTGTTACATTATTAAATTCCAGCTACTAGTCACAAAAGTAGGTAATACAATCAAAACCGTTGGCACTTATTGGATTTTGGATTCCATACAATGGCAGGGCTACTGGGGTACCGCCCGTCACAGTACGTTGCCTAGATCAACGTACCGAGGAGTACGCCCGCTCCCATGCAACACAAGGCCGGAATCATTCCTTACTAAACAGTTTCGAACAAGACAACCCCGCGGTTGTAGCTAGCAACCGCCCACATAGCCGAATATAAAGGAACCTCTAGACAGGGGTAAATCTCACTCTCAAGTGGGGGCTACCCACGAAGCCTTGCTGCACCTCCCCTGTTTTATCCATTCCCGGTTGATGAGGCTTGAGGTTACGATTACTTTAGTGAACACATCACTTAGAATGCTCATCGTCCACCTGACGATGTTCTGAAGGCATTCAATCCATACAAGTTCGTTCCGGGTTCGAACGAAACCGAAGGCATTATCTCATTACACTCATTTTGGAATCACCCTCAGAGTTAACGATGATTACCCTTGCACTCTGAACCACCATCTCGAACCTATAAGTACTATTCCGTCAACTCATTACGGAATCACCCACAGAGTTATACTGACATATAGTCCTTACACCTCGAGTCTTCACTCTTCACATAAGATTCATGACTTATTGTTAATTTGGATCGATGTGGTTTTCGGATATCCAAATATGGAAACCCAATTCCGGTCTCATCAAAATCCAAAGCGTGTCTTTTAGGTCCAAGTTGTTTTAAAGTTTTAAAACAATTCAATTATCTATATACACACAGATAGATAACTCACAAATCACAATTGATAATCAACATTATCAGATAACAGGTAATCCACGTTATCAATATCAAAATAGATAATCCATATACTACCATCACAACAGATAATCTATGTTATCATCACAATGAAACCAAGCATTCATACCACATAACATCACTTATCTCATTACTGAGATCTCAAAGCATCCAAGGCAATCAATGTCATCCATTCATACATAAGCAAAGATTTACTCATCACGGTATAATTAATTTAAAATGAATTAAATTAACTATCTCTATCTCTAATTAATTTAAAGTTATTTAAATTAATTACTTTATCTTTAATTAATTTAAAATAAATTAAATTAATTACTTCACCAATATAAATCTTGCTTACTTAATCATTTAATTGATTACAATCAATTAATCATTCATTATTAATCACCTTAATTAATCACCCTTGATTAATTATTCTTAATTACATTCATGTAATTATCCTTAATTAATTTCACAAATTAATTATTCTCAACCAAACAGTAATTAACCTTTGATTACTTCTATTAATTAATTAAGTATAATTAATTACCTTAATCCTTAATTAATTGCATTAATTAATTACCTTTAATTACCTATTATTGATTAATTAATCTTAATTAATCATCTTTAATTACATCATTAATTATAATAATTAATGATCCTTAATTATATTTAAATAAATTATCTTCCTAAATTAGTTACCTTTAGTAATTAACTCATAATCATTAATCATCACAGATTAATTACATTTAGTAATTAACTAACTTAATTACTTTATTAAACCAAGTTAATTATTTCTTAATTAATTTCTTAATTAATTCCTTGATTAATTACAAGTAATTATACTCCAAATTACTTCATTCTGAAACATCTTCATTCAATTACATTTTGTAATTATCAATCAGTTACTTAACTAAGTAATTTCCAAATCATTAATTACATAATGAAATTATCTTTAAAACCCAAGTGCTTAAAATTAATTAAACTAAATTAATTAAATTAAACAATCACATTTAACTTAATTAATTACCTTAAGTAATTAATTTCTAAATTACTTCATCAAGTAATTACACTCAAATCATTCACAAATGATTATTATCAAATTAATTAATCTAATTAATTATAGAAAATTAACCACATTGATTAATTGTTAAATAATCCTGGTTAATGACCTTCATTAACCATTCTCTAATTATTTTCATTAAGTGGTTAACTTAGATTAATTTCAAATTAAATTATTTTTAGTTATCCATTAATTAAAGTCTAATTATTTAATTAATTAAGTGTTAATTTTCACTTAATTAATCCTAAATTATTTAACTAATTATCCTTGATTAAATCTTAATTACTTAATTAATAATTCCATAATCATTAATTTAAAAAAAATCTAATTAACGATCTTAATCCTAAATTGATTAATCATTAATCAATATTTATTAAACCTTAATCAATAGTTAATTAAATTAACTAGCTATTCCTTAATTACCTTATTAAATAAATTTTCAAAACATATATCTTAATTAATTTAAGATAAAACATTTCTAAAATTTGTTTTTAAAAACAAAATTTATTTAAAACAAAGTACTTTTGAAAATTACCTTTAAATTCTATTTTAAATACAAGTTTAAAATAAGAATAATTTAAAGTTATCAAAGTTTAAATAATTTAAAACTTTTAAAATTGCACAACAAACAAGTGTTTGTCTTAGAATTTAAATTCAAATGAATTTTGAAAACAAAAACTCGTTTCAAAATTTCACTAACTTCAATTTATATTTGGTTTAAACTTCCAAATTTAAACCTTCTTTTAAATTTAAAAACTAAAGTTCATTTTTAAATTTAAAATTTCCAGATTTAAATTTTATTTTAAATCTTGATCACATTTTACGAACTTCAATTTAAAAGATTTAAATTACTTCCCAAAATAATGTAGTTATACAAGTTTAAGTTTAAAACCTTATTTCCTTTTTTTTATTCAAAACTGAGATTTTGAATTAAACTTGAATTTCTAAAATTCAAACTTGAATTTAAATTTGATTTAAACTTTCCTTAACATATAAACTTCAGATTTTAAAAATTTTAAAACCCAGATTTTAACAGGTTTCTGTAACTTGAAAGAAAAACAGAGCAACACGAGGCATATGCTAAATCACTTCGAGTTCCCTACCTAACTTCTTCGAGTCTTCAATCCACCAGCTTCGAGCAAATCACAAACCTCCCCCTGCAAAAAACAAAACCCCAAAACACTTTACCAGACATCTCATCGCCGTGCATATGCACGGCGACCACCACCTCCACTGATCATCAGAGGGAATCACACTTCAACCAGAAACATACCGATGCTTAAACGACATCATCAGATTGAACAATAAATCAACAAATCAAATTCGACCTCCCATATCAAAACCTGGAAATTCAAACCAGGTTTCTGCCAAAACCTGTCAACTGCGAGTTTTCACCGCTCCGACCACCAGATGTTCAACCCCTCTAGCCTCGAACTCATCCACACACTAACTACCCACTTCCCAAATATCATAGCACTCGATCAATTATTCAGATCGAGACGACCCAACTCTTAAAACCCATCAAAACTAGGGTTTAACAATAAAATTCAAAACTGCAATTACTCTGGAAAATTAAATCATCATCCAAGATTTTTATGAGCATCTCCTAACATTTATCTACTAACCAGAAGAATCCCAAGCTTCCTCAGTCCAAAGATCAACAGTATTTGATTAAAATCCATTTTTAATTCAATTATAAACTGCAACTTAAACTAAACTCTAAAAATCCTTTTTCTTGATTTAAAAATCAAGTTCCCGTTAGTATTTTTGATTTATACTACTAAATTACTAAACTAACTTGTTTAGGTTTGGTAAAAATTCACATGCATGATGTTTCCTCGGTTTACAGAGGCAACATACTATATTTTAATTCACTTTAAAAAAATTTAAATATTAACTTAAGAAAAATAAACAACATTACTTTATAAATTTCATCATTTCAGAAGCTAAATTAAAAGATAAGTGTCTAAATGATGTTTGTGTCAGACAAATCCATGAAACAGAACGGGAAATTAAGTAAACACATGCATACATATCATCTTCACATTTGATTTTCAACAATACACAAACAACACTATTTCAATTCAGTAAAATCATGCAACCTATTTTAAAATTTAGGATTTTAAGTTACTCACCTTTTTATTTAAAAGATGCAGAGCCTGTTTGACTTTCTTTTGAATTTTGCAGAAAAAATGCAGGCATGCTCCTTCTTTAAAAGTTTGGTTGCAAGCCCTGATAAAATTGGAATGCTCATGTTTCCTGCCTGAAATACTTGCATGCAGATGCTTTTGAACAAGCTTCAAATTGAGGTTGTGCAGAGAGTAGGTGCCAGCAGATTTGTCATTTCCAGATAAACAGAATGCAGGCCCTTTCTTTTTTTTTAGGTAACATGCAAATTCATTTTCCAGTTTTGAGTGATGCATACCTTCATGATAAAGGGGGTTTTGGTTGTGTTATTGAACAGGAATTTGGTTCTTCAAGATGCATGTTGTATTTATAATTAAACTGATTTGGGTTTGAACAGGTATTAGAATTTGCAGAATTTTTGAAGAGAAGTTAATGAATTTAGATATGAAGAGTTTGAAGTTTTCTTTTTGATTAAGGAAATGAAAAAAAACATGTATGAAAGAAGATGCAAGTTTATATAAATGAAATTTTTAGATTTAAAA
This sequence comes from Allium cepa, assembly GCA_030765085.1. Classification (NCBI taxonomy): domain Eukaryota; kingdom Viridiplantae; phylum Streptophyta; class Magnoliopsida; order Asparagales; family Amaryllidaceae; genus Allium; species Allium cepa. The sequence goes on from CM060938.1 coordinate 196,982,607, forward strand.
GAAAATTAAAACAAAATTATGCCACTTGTAAAAATTATTCAACATTTGTCAAATTGTTATGATAATCTTTGAACACTTGTTAAACGAATGTTTAAAAATGAAACACTTGTCTCTTTTAAAGTTATTAGTATTAAATTTACAAGTTAATATATGTGTTAATGTATGTATTAAGTCAAATTAAATTCGTTAGTTAATATTTAAATATGTGTACAAATTTATAAAAGAAATAAAGACAAATCATGTTTATAAAATTAAACTTACACATATAGAAATTAAAACAATTAAGATTTATACTTTGGAATTTAAATTCAAATTAAGTTCAAAATCAATTATCTTCAAATCAGGTTATGTATATAAATTTAATTTGAAATAACAATTGCAAATTTTATTCAAAATCTATTTATAAAGACAATACACTATTAATATTATTTTTATAAATATCTTATTATTAAAATAGAATCATTTTAAAAGAAATTATATTTTTATTAATAAAAATATCTATTTTATTAAGCCATAAAACTTTTTGTTAATTCATTCTAAATTTAAAACTCAACCCAAATTATTTTTAACATTTAATATATTTTTTTATCAAATTTAAAATCATATATTTATTTATTAAATAGTTTTAAAAACTCAATACTTAATTAAAATGAAAATTTCCAAATTAAAAATGTATATATTAGAATTTTAAAACATGATTCATTTATTAATTTAAACCAAAATCATTTATTCAATAACTTTGAAAAGCTAATATTAAATAAAAACAAATTTTCAAATTACTACAAATATTAGAATTAGAAAATATGCTTTACTTATTAAAATTAAAACAATGCTGATCTATTTAAAATATAAACCATATATTTATATTGTTAATAGAAACCAATTTATTATTTTTAAAAGATAAAATAACCAATTAAATAATTATTGAAGAAGATTATTAAATCTATTTGAATTATTATTAACAAAATATCAATATCAATTTAATTTTAATACAGATTATTAAATTGATATTGTTAAAAATTCTGGGATATTACAATCCTTCCCCCTTAAAAGAATTTCGTCCCCGAAATTTAAAACAAAGGTAATTTAATAATCTCGTTAAAAAATTAATTTTAAAACACAAGCATATATCAAACATATGCTAACAATCATCCAACCAAACAAATCTAATTATCCAGACAAATTCTGGACAAAATTTCATCGAGTTTTCCCAAGTATGTATATATATACACACACATATATATACATACATATATATATATACATATATACATACATATATACACACACACACACATTTATATACACACGCACCGGGATACTCGCTCTAGAGAATCCAAACAATCAGTACTATGAAGCTATAAAGCTCCTATTCATCTATATCTATAACACTAGACAAGATATCAGACTACAAACGAGCATGACTCAACCAATCAAAACTCCAGAACTGCTGGTTCCACAACTAGAGATAGATCATACACATATTCCCTCAGAGATACGTGAAACTCATCGAATCCCAGTTATCCAAACTGGCAATCCAATCCTGTAGATCAATCACTTATTCTCCAAGAATACAGAAAAGATCCAAAACACTTCAGAGCTAACTTCTCAACCTTACCCAATCTTATAGCTCCTTTTCGATCAGAGAAAACTTATCCAAATTTAAATCTCCGACTTCATAATCCAAATTCCTTCGTCTCTTATCCACAAAATCTCCATACGATCCTGGGCTGCCCACAACCTTACTGATCAACTCAACCTTTGTTGATGCTTCTAGAGACAAACTAGACCAATAAACTCAACAAAATGATCTCCTTAAGATCAACCAGAATCAAGAAACACAAATTCCACTCCTCCATATCAGAAGACTATACTCACTTCTCCTGTCCGGGAAAAGAAAAGCAGATTCACTTCCAAACTGCTTTCGCTGCACAACTCTGATCCGAAGTAGAAGAAAATACTGAAGAAGACACGAGCACGACTCAACAACACACCCCAGAGATATGGTTCAACACATCCATAAGAAAAATTCAGAAGTTCCATCAAAACCTGAGCTGCTACACCAAATCAATCTCCTTGGAACCATTCTTCCATAAAGATGAACCACCGATACCACTCCTGGAACTCTAGTCGATAAGGAAACTCAATCTCCAGATGCGAACAAACCTCTGACTTCTCTGAAAACATCAGAAAAACTCAGATAACTTAAGAGAACACTCAAATAATCGCAAGTCACTTTTGCGATCAACCCAAACCAAATCCAAGGAAAACTGTTCTCCCTTTACCCAACAGAACAGTATACACTTAACTAGCCAACCCATCGAAGAAACGGGTCCACTCTGCTGCTTTTGAACTCCACTTTAGAATACTGCTAAGTCAGAAGATCTCTTGCCAACACCGAGAACACTCCAAGCTGCACTGTTGCCACAGATGCCAAAGAATTTCACATCAAAGCTCTTCGACAAACTCGAATTTCAAATCAACAGAAACACCGGCTAAACACAGCCACAACACTGAAGCAGACTCATTTCCTTACTCTTGTTCCAAAGAAAACATCTTTGGGAACATCCATAGTCACTACATCTCATCACGCAGCTACTACTTCCCGAGGTATCAAAATACCATTACTCACTTCTGCCCAACCGACAGATCCAAACTCTACTCATCCAACTTCAGAAATGGACTCCGAACCTTAACAGGTTTCCTTCAGATATTAATGAAGTCTTTCATCACTAAAGAACTCACTCGAGATGGTATTAGGTCTACAGTCTCGACAGATACACTTCCAACCTGAAAACATTCAAACTCCAATCAATGGTAGTCGTGTTACACACACTACTACCCCATCTACCTTTATAACTTATATTGGAAAACCTGAACAGGTAACCCAACAGATAGGTAGAAATAAATATATTTATATATTTAAAATTACAAATACGCTCTCTCGAGAAAGGCACCACTACAGAGCCTGGGTATTCACTCAACCTAATGCTCTGATACCAACTGAAATGATCCGACTTTCTTACCACAGAAAATCGCATCATTTATTAAGAAAGAAAGGGATAGGAAAGAGAAAAGAAAGAAGAGAAGAAAGAAACAACATCAGAATCTAAACAGCGGAACGATTAAATTATTAATAACATAAACATTACAAAATTTACAACAATTATCAGAGTTACACAGTTATACATCACATACTAGACAGTTATAAACACCTGCCTAGTAATACAACTCAATACAGTACAAGAAACAATTCAGAGAAATCGACACAGTGGAATACTACATATCTACACGCAGAAGCCTCCTGCTCCATTTGCTCCTCCACAATTCGTCAAAGCTAACCTGAATCTCTTGGCTACTCGTAAAAATTTGAGTACCCAAGAGTTTAAGAAAAACAGAATAAACTCTGGGTCAGACATGGATCTGGTGTGGGTAACAGGTTAAAGTTGCTTAACTTTCAAAAACCTTTTGAAAAGAAAGGTATCACGTAAGACTTCCCACACATAAACATGGAAAAGTTTTTACCTTACGCTAACCAAAACATTTGATAGGAAATCCAGTGATATTATAATAGGTCTAGGGTTTTCAAATAAATAAGAAATAGTTGAAATTGTTACATTATTAAATTCCAGCTACTAGCCATAAAAGTGGGTAATACAATCAAAACCGTTGGCACTTATTAGATTTTGGATTCCATACAATGGCAGGGCAACTGAGGTACCGCCCGTCACAGTACGTGGCCTAGATCAACGTACCGAGGAGTATGCCCGCTCCCCTACAACACAAGGCCAGATCCATTCCTTATTGAATAGTTCCGAACAAGACAACCCCGCGGTTGTAGCTAGCAACTGCCCACACAGCCGAATATAAAGGAACCTCTAGACAGGGGTAAATCTCACTCTCAAGTGGGGGCTACCCACGAAGCCTTGCTGCACCTCCCCTGTTTTAGCCATTCCTGGTTGATGAGGCTTGAGGTTACGATTACCTTTAGTGAACACATCACTTAGAATGCTCATCGTCCACCTGACGATGTTCTGAAAGCATTCAATCCATATAAGTTCATTCCGGGTTCGAACGAAACTGAAGGCATTATCTCATTACACTCATTTTGGAATCACCCTCAGAGTTAACGACAATAACCCTTGCACTCTGAACCACCATCTCGAACCTATAAGTACTATTCCATCAACTCATTAAGCAATCACCCACAGAGTTATACTGACGTATAGTCCTTACACCTCGAGTCTTCACTCTTCACATAAGATTCACGACCTATCGTTAATTTGGATCGATGTGGTTTTCGGATATCCAAATATGGAAACCCGATCCTGGTCTCATCGAAATCCAAACTGTGTCTTTCAGGTCCAAGTTGTTCTAAAGTTTTAAAACAATTCAATTATCTATATACACACAGATAGATAACTCACAAATCACAATTGATAATCAACATTATCAAATAACAGGTAATCCACATTATCAATATCAAAATAGATAATCCATATACTACCATCACAACAGATAATCTATGTTATCATCACAATGCAACCAAGCATTCATACCACACAACATTACTTATCTCATTAGTGAGATCTCAAAGCATCCAAGGTAATCAATGTCATCCATTCATACATAAGCAAAGATTTACTCATCACGATATAATTAATTTAAAATGAATTAAATTAACTATCTCTATCTCTAATTAATTTAAAATGATTTAAATTAATTACTTTATCTTTAATTAATTTAGAATAAATTAAATTAATTACTTCACCAATATAAATCTTGCTTACTCAATCATTTAATTGATTACAATCAATTAATCATTCATTATTAATCACCCTTGATTAATTATTCTTAATTACATTCATGTAATTATCCTTAATTAATTTCACAAATTAATTATTCTCAACCAAACAGTAATTAACCTTTAATTACTTCTATTAATTAATTAACAATAATTAATTACCTTAATCCTTAATTAATTGCATTAATTAATTATCTTTAATTGCCTATTATTGATTAATTAATCTTAATTAATCATCTTTAATTACATCATTAATTATAATAATAAATGATCCTTAATTATATTTAAATAAATTATCTTTCTAAATTAATTACCTTGAGTAATTAACTCATAATTATTAATCATCACAGATTAATTACATTCAGTAATTAACTAACTTAATTACTTTATTAAACCAAGTTAATTATTTATTAATTAATTTCTTAATTAATACCTTGATTAATTACAAGTAATTATACTCCAAATTACTTCATTCTTGAACATCTTCATTTAATTACATTCTGTAATTAACAATCAGTTACTTAACTAAGTAATTTCCAAATCATTAATTACATAATGAAATTATCTTTAAAACCCAAGTGTTTAAAATTAATTAAACTAAATTAATTAAAATAAACAATCACATTTAACTTAATTAATTACCTTAAGTAATTAATTTCTAAATTACTTCATCAAGTAATTACACTCAAACCATTCACAAATGATTATTATCAAATTAATTAATCTAATTAATTATAGAAAATTAACCACATTAATTAATTGTTAAATAATCCTGGTTAATGACCTTCATTAACCATTCTCTAATTATTTTCATTAAGTGATTAACTTAGATTAATTTCAAATTAAATTATTTTTACTTATCCATCAATTAAAGTCTAATTATTTAATTAATTAAGTGTTAATTGTCACTTAATTAATCCTTAATTATTTAACAAATTATCCTTGATTAAATCTTAATTACTTAACTAATAATTCATTAATCATTAATTTAAAAAAAATCTAATTGATGATCTTAATCTTAAATTGGTTAATCATTAATCAATATTTATTAAACCTTAATCAATAGTTAATTAAATTAACTAACTATTCCTTAATTACCTTATTAAATAAATTTTCAAAACATATATCTTAATTAATTTAAGATAAGACATTTCTAAATTTTGTTTTTAAAAGCAAAATTTATTTAAAACAAAGTACTTTTGAAAATTACCTTTAAATTCTATTTTAAATACAAGTTTAAAATAAGAATAATTTAAACTTATCAAAGTTTAAATAATTTAAAACTTTTTAAATTGCAAAACAAACAAGTGTTTGTCTTAGAATTTAAATTCATAAGAATTTTGAAAACAAAAACTCATTTCAAAATTTCACTAACTTCAATTTATATTTGATTTAAACTTCCAAATTTAAACCTTCTTTTAAATTTAAAAACTGAAGTTCATTTTTAAATTTAAAGTTTCTAGATTTAAATTTTATTTTAAATCTTGCTCACATTTTACAAACTTCAATTTAAAATATTTAAATTACTTCCCAAAATAATGTAGTTATACAAGTTTAAGTTTAAAACTTAATTTCCTTTGTTATTTTTTTTATTTATTTATTTAAAACTGAGATTTTGAATTAAACTTGAATTTCCAAAATTCAAAATTGAATTTAAATTTTATTTAAACTTTCCTTAACAAATAAACTTCAGATTTTAAAATTTTTAAAACCCAGATTTTAACAGGTTTATGTAACCTGAAAGAAAAACAACCCGAGGCTTATGCTAAATCACTTTGAGTTCCCTACCTAACTTCTTCGAGTCTTCAATCCACCTGCTTCGAGCAAATCACAAACCTACCCCTGCAAACAAACAAAACCCCAAAACACATTACCAGACATCTCATCGCCGTGCATATGCACGGCGACCACCACCTCCACTGATCATCAGAGGGAATCACACTTCAACCAGAAACACACCGATGCTTAAACGACATCATCAGATTGAACAATAAATCAACAAATCAAATTCGACCAACCATATCAAAACCTGGAAACTCAAACTAGGTTTCTGCCAAAACCTGACAACGACGAGTTTTCACCTCTCCGACCACCAGATGTTCAACCCCTCCGGCTTCGAACTCATCAACACACCAACTACCCACTTCCCAAATATCATAGCACTCGATCAATTATTCAGATCGAGACGACCCAACTCTTAAAACCCATCAAAACTAGGGTTTAACAATAAAATTCAAAACTGCAATTACTCTGGCAAATTAAATCATCATCCAAGATTTTTCTGAGCATCTCCTAACACTTATCTACTAACCAGAAGAATCCCAAGCTTCCTCAGTCCAAAGATCAACAGTATTTGATTAAAATCCATTTTTAATTCAATTCTAAACTGCAACTTAAACTAAACTCTAAAAATCCTTTTTCTTGATTTAAAAATCAAGTTCCAGTTAGTATTTTTGATTTATACTACTGAATTACTAAACTAACTTGTTTAGGTTTGGTAAAAATTCACATGCATGATGTTTCCTCGGTTTACAGAGGCAACATACTATATTTTAATTCACTTTAAAATTTTAAATACTAACTTAAGAAAAATAAACAACCTTACTTTATAAATTTCATCATTTCAGAAGCTAAATTAAAGATAAGTGTGTAAATGATGTTTGTGTCAAACAATCCATGAAACAGAACAGGAAATTAAGTAAACGCATGCACACATATCATGTTCACATTTGATTTTCAACAATACACAAACAACACTATTTCAATTCAGTAAAATCATGCAACCTATTTTAAAATTTAGGATTTTAAGTTACTCACCTTTTTATTTAAAAGATGCAGAGCCTGTTTGACTTTCTTTTGAATTTTGCAGAAAAAATGCAGGCATGCTCCTTCTTTAAAAATTTAGTTGCAAGCCCTGATAAAATTGGAATGCTCATGTTTCCTGCCTAAAATACTTGCATGCAGATGCTTTTGAACAAGCTTCAAATTGAGGTTGTGCAGAGGGAAGGTGCCAGCAGACTTGTCATTTGCAGATAAATAGAATGAAGGCCCTTTCTTTTTATTTTTTAGGTGACATGCAAATTCATTTTCCAGATTTTGAGTGATGCAGACCTTCATGATAAAGGGGGTTTTGATTTTGTTATTGAACAGGAATTTGGTTCTTGAAGATGCATGTTGTATTTATAAACTGATTTGGGTTTGAACAGGTATTAGAATTTGCAAAATTTTTGAATAGAAGTTACTGAATTTAGATATGAAGAGTTTGAAGTTTTCTTTTTGATTAAGGAAATGAAAAAAAAACATGTATGAAAGAAGATGCAAGTTTATATAAATGAAATTTTCAGATTTAAAAGAAAATTAAAACAAAATTATGCCACTTGTAAAAATTATTTAAAATTTGTCAAATTGTTATGATAATCTTTGAACACTTGTTAAATGAATGTTTAAAAATGCAACACTTGTCTCTTTTAACGTTATTAGTATTAAATTTACAAGTTAATATATGTGTTAATGTATGTATTAAGTCAAATTAAATTTGTTAGTTAATATTTAAATATGTGTATAAATTTATAAAAGAAATAAAGACAAATCATGTTTATAAAATAAAACTTACACATATAGAAATTAAAACAATTAAGATTTATACTTTGGAATTTAAATTCAAAATAAATTCAAAATCAATTATTTTCAAATCAAGTTATGTATATAAATTTAATTTGAAATAACAATTGCAAATTTTATTCAAAATCTATTTATAAAGACAATACACTATTAATATTATTTTTATAAATATCTTATTATTAAATTAGAATCATTTTAAAAGAAATTATATTTTTATTAATAAAAATATCTATTTTATTAAGCCATAAAACTTTTTGTTAATTCATTCTAAATTTAAAACTCAAGACAAATTATTTTTAACATTTAATATTTTTCTTATCAAATTTAAAATCATATATTTATTTATTTAATAGTTTTAAAAACTCAATACTTAATTAAGATCAAAATTTCCAAATTAAAAAAGTATATATTAGAATTTTAAAACATGATTCATTTATTAAATTTAAACCAAAATCATTTATTCAATAACTTTGAAAAGGTAATATTAAATAAAAAAAATTTCAAATTACTTCAAATATTAGAATTAGAAAATATGTATACTTATTAAAATTAAAACAATGCTAATCGGTTTAAAATATAAACCATATATTTATATTGTAAATAGAAACCAATTTATTATTTTTAAAAGATAAAATAACTAATTAAATAATTATTGAAGAAGATTATGAAATCTATTTGAATTACTATTAACAAAATATCAATATCAATTTAATTTTAATACAGATTATTAAATTGGTATTGTTAAAAATTCTAGGATATTACAATTGAGTTGTGTATTTTATTCATTTACTTGTGATACATTTGTATATTATTTATGAATCTGTGAATGAACGATAAGCGTTATAGTTTATATCGCTTATCAACTATATTTCTGTGTTTTGATCTATGGTGATTGAATGATGTTGCACTATTGTGTTAAACCCCTGGACCACACCATACACACACAAATATGGATTTCACGAGGAAATCGATTAAGTCACAGATTTTTGAAAATAGTTTTGAATTTGAATTTTTAAATTCAATTGGTTGGAAATGGATTGGGTTTAAAGAGAAAAGCTTTTGAAAAAAAACTGTTTTAAAATGTAAGTTATTTTGAATAACTTAATAAAGATTTAAGATTTGAATAATTCGACTGAAACTGGAATTCAATATTTGAAATTGAATCCTATATTGGTATTTATGATTTAAAAAAGAATTATACAAGTTTATAAGGGTTTTAAACCATTTAAATGTTGTTTTTGGGAATTTGAACTAAACCAAAGTTTTTAACTCGTATAAAAGTGATCGGATATTTTCGAAACAAAAACTACTTATTTTCAAATAATAATAGCTTTCATTTAAAGAAAGGATTTCCAAATTGTGTTAAAGGATTTCAAGTTTGAAATAGAATTAAAATGTTTTGAAAGCTATGAAAATGAGTCTTTGATTTAAAGACCGAATAAGTCAATTTAACTTAAAATGGTATTGTTTTGAAAGGTTATGAATGAATCTTTGGAAGCAAGTTTGAAAGTTATAAATTAAATCTTAATTTAAAGATTTAACGAGTTAATCCAATTAAAATAAGAATTGCCTTGAAACCCATAAATGGATCTTTATGAAACAGGGTGAACCTTGTGAAATGAATCTTTTTGTTTAAAAGATTTAAAATGGTAATTGGTTTAAACCATTTGAAAGAAAGTTTTGAATTATTAAGTTGTGACTTAATTGAAATCCCATATACATATATTTTAAATGATGCGCTCACTATTCGGTTTATCCGGGAAAGGACCTTTGTGTCGTATAACCCATTCCGAATATGTGATTCGACGTTATGGATAGTATTTGAAGATCGGTGGTGAAGATCGGATATTTTCGAAAGCGAAAGGATAACTCATCGAATGTCTTTCCATCGACTGGTCCCCGGTATAGAGACTCCATATGTGATGGGAAGTCCGGACGTGATTAGGGATTATCCGAATTTGCAAGGACTTCTTCGGAAGTGCCTTCGGTTTTGTTCGAACCCAGAACAGACTTGTATGGATTGTATATCTGACATTACAATTTGAGATATAAAGCAGATTTCTTTCAAATACATTTCTGTTGGTGACGGAGAATTTATTCTCTTAGCTTAACACCCTTCTCTGAGATGTACGAGCTAAGAGGTTATGTAGTTGAAGGTTATCAGTGTTATATTCCCAACTTGGTAATGTGGCATGCTGAGTGCTGCTGATCATTTGTTGATCAAAACGAGGCTTTTGTGAAAAGCGTAGCTTTTTGGATGAGACTTCGTCGAACCTCACGACCCGAAAATGGTCAAAACAGGAAAGACGCGACAAGGTTATTTGAGGGGCGCCCTCTGAGGGTATGTTCATTTCCTTCTGGATAGAGGTGGTATCATGGTATGGAGCCCATATATTTAGCCTATGTGGTTACTGCAAATTTATTTCTTTGTGGTTGTTGGTATCGAGCGCTCGGATAAAGGTCGGTTGCGACAGGGGAATGGCATACTCGTGTCAGTAGTTACCCAGTTAAGGGGTAACCCGGCCTTGTGTTGGCAGAGATCCAGTTTGGTTCTCGGGGCGTCCTTCTAGAGGCGTACTCATGTGGAAATGGGAAGTTCCTTGGCCTGACTATTTGTTGGAAATCCAATTCCAAATACGAAACTCTGTACGGTTTTAGTTGTAGAACCTGCCATCTACTTATGGTGTCGCCCAACTGTTTAGATGGTAGCTATAGTAGGCATAGTTCGAAATGTCTATGTTGGCTAAGATTTATATTATACTGTCGAAATGCTTTCTGCACTTTGAACTTATAGTAATAATATCAAAGAAATTCGCGTATCAAGCATGTTTGACTATCATAAGGAGAAATCTCCTCCGATTCTACGTTTGCATTGTGTGTGTGGACGCCTTATGGTAATTACATTTTCTAAAAGCATTGCGAATCTATTTTAAAAATATTACTTTGTTTGTTTTTAAAGATAAACTGTTTTTTTTTTGCTCACACCAGTCCTATGACTGATCCGGAGTTTATTGTTTCTTTCCTAAACTGTGGTGCTCAAATTTTTCACAGGCATTCTAGAGTTGGGTTTTTCAGATAGTCAGGTTTAGTAGATTATCTAGAGCTAGTTCAGTCTTTGGACGTGGACGAGACTTGCTTGTCTTAGTGTATCGTGATGTTCGTTCGAGCTGCTGCTGAAGTTCTCTCTTGAAGACTATCTTGGAGATTTTGTTCCGCTGTTAGTGTTATCTATTTTCTTTTCCACTGCTATTTTATTGTATCATATCTCTGATGTATATTGATATCTATTGTATCATCTGTTGTATCAGATAGTATATCAATGTTGTATATCAATGTATTATTCTTTTTCTTCCGTTGTGTTGTTATACTTAATGGCGTTATAAGCCCCGGCGCACCAGGTTCGACGTTTGGATCTGCGGCATTAGAATATGAGTGTCATATTCGGTGCCGATTTTCGAAGGTCGAGTCAGTATCGCTACAAATAACTTAAAGGATGCTTTGGATCGCCCATCCTTTAAGAATCAGTTAAACTATAAATTAAATACATCCCGTGGTTAAAATTTCAAAATGGTATTTTATACTTCAAAATCAAATATCGTTTCAAAATTCAATATCATTCAAAATACATTTCAAAATATCAAAATATCATCTCTTCCAAACCACATTCATTTTTATTTAATTTAAGTACCATTACAAAACACATCTCAAAATAGTTTATATTTCGAAACAAATTACTTCATTTTAAATCATAAAATGAAGTTATTATATTTAATAATTAAATTATTAAATTTCCAAAATTTTAGTCTTTCAAAATTTATTTATTCACTTAATTTATTAAAACAGATGAAAATCAACTTTCGTAGCATTTAGAAATTGCTACAGAAAGCTACATTCAAAACAGTTCAATTTAACAAAAGATAGCATTTAAAAATGCTGTAATAGGGTTACATTAGTTTCAAATAAAACTTAGTTAAATTCAACAATTATAACATTTACAAAAATGCTATAAGAGCCTTTAATTAAACTTAGCCATTTGGTTCATTATTATCAACTACAGCATTTACAAATGTTGTATTATCATTTACATTAGAATTAATAGCATTTCAGAAATGCAGTTAATTAACTTCAAATATTCGGTATAATTTCAGAAATAATTATTTTTTTATTTAAATAATTTTTAACTTATAAAATCATATAATTTCACTTTTAAAACAATCATTCAAATACCCTTATATTCATGATATTATAAAGTTAAATCTCCATTCAAAAATCAAAATTTAATAATAATTTACTTATTAAATTCCAACATTAAATTTTAAATTCATTAAATTAAATTTAACTTAACATTTAAGTTTAAAATTTTCAAATATAACTTAATTTCATTTTTATTTACTTAACTTAAAATTCACTTTTAAGCCAAATTTCCAATTTTAGTTATATTTCGAAATTTCAACTTAAATATTCATTCATTTCACATTTTAACTTTATTTAAAAATCATTAATATATTATAAAATAATTTTAACATTTAATTAAAAATATCATAAATTTATCATATTTTCATATTTAATTTAAATTCCGTTTATCACCAAATTATAATTTCCAAAATAACTTACATTTCAGAGTTTCTAACTTTACCATTTATTTCACGTATAAATTTTCAGAAAATCAATAATGCTTTACAAAAATCATTTTTAATCAAATTTAAATCAAAATATTATAATATTTACATTTCTAAAATATTTTAAAAATTTTAGAAAAACATATTTTAACAACGGGTCTGTATTTCATTTTCTAGCCTAGGTAAAGTGGTACAGGTAATATATCATTTCAACCCGTAATTTACAAAGAAACCCCGGGTTTGATCATTTCAAACCCGCGATCCCAAGTAAATGAAATTAATTGAAAATCATCCAGTCCTATCATTTCAGCCCATAATGATTTTCTCCTATTCTAAAGTCCGTTCGGGTATGTATCATTTCAACCCATAGTGATTCTAATCTAAACGGAACTTGTAGTGTGATAAACTGATAAAAATAACCGAACAACATAATATAACAGTAATAGATGTTATAACAGGTGTTTAAGCATGGGTGAACATCATATAATCATAATATAGCAGGTCTAACATGATAATGCATTTTACAGATTCAAAAGGGGTCAATTTACTAGTTATATATGTACATATTGTCTAGTGAGAATAACTCACCTGTTTAAGCTGGAGATGGCAAACAACTACACCCAACAAAGATCCATAAAAGCATGAAAGCATGATAATTATTTGAGTGTGAGAGAGATAAGACTAAATGCCTTGAATACATGAGACAAAACAATTCAAATAAAATGAATAACACTTCACAAAAATTTAAACAACACATAAATTCATGCACAAAACATCTTCAAACCACTTGCACTTGCCTTCAACATAATATGCTTCATCAATGGGCTGTAAAAGCACTGTAATGGGATGGTTTTGGATCAGATTTGGATCAGGTTTTGGGTTTGAAAAGTCGGCCATACATAGGAAAAGATGATGCAAAGGTATGTGTGCATGGAACTATAACTACAAGGCAACACAAGTGGATTCAAGGCAACATAAGTCACGGCCACAAGAAAATATGGACACGTCCTGGTCTGGTAGGGTTAGCTACAGGTGTGGCAGAGGTGTATGGATCAAATTCGACAGGTGATGGTGGTGTATGGGTCGGCCAAGGAGGAGTTTGAGGTGGTGAAGGCAAAGAAGCTAGGCTATGCGCATTTTCAACATGGATATTGCAATTTTTGTGGAGTTTGATCAACTAGTGGTGCATGGCCATGGATGGGCAGTGGGCTGGAGGTGGTGGCAGCCTGATGTGGTGGTGGTGGAGGTGGCCATTGTGAAGGAGGAGCAAGGGGCCGAGCATAAAAGAGGAAGAAACAAGTGCAAATTAATATAAAACAATGAAAAAGGTGAAATAGAAAAAAACATTTACCAAAGTTTTTAAACAAGGAGAGGCCGAAATTTTTTCTCAAGAGAGAAGAAAAATGTTTTACGTGAAATGAAAAGTGATGGTCGGCTGAATAGAAGAGGTTAAGGCAGCCTATTGAATAAAAAGTTAAGTTAGAATGTGAAAATGTGGATATAAAAGGCCTTAGGAAAATAAAAAGCCACAAACCTTTTCAAATTTCTCATATATATTTATATACATTAAGTAACTAAAAATACTTATAATTTCAGTTAAAATTCTAAAATATAACAGATAAACAAAATATTAATAATTAAATATTAATTAGATATGATTAAAATAAGAAAATAGCATAGAAAATGAAAACTAGTCTGGAAAATTTGCAATTAAATGGAACAAACTTTGAAAAATTTATATGTACATGAAAAATATTTATAAATAAAGATAAGAACATAAATTAAATAGGCAGTCATAAAAAACGAATAAATAAATTTTAATTAAATATAATTTAATTGAAGAAAATAGCAGAAAAATAGAAACTAGCCTTCAAAAATAGAAAATAAATTCAATAAGCTTTTGAAAAATCTTATCATCGCTTTAAATATATATTAAAAGACAAAAATATATGTAAAATAACATATAATACAAATTAGGAGAAGATATGACAAATAAAAATATTATTTATATAATTTAAAATGAAGAATATTGTTAAATAACTAAATATACACAAAATATTGCAAAGGGTATAACTTTAAAAATATTATTTATATAATTTGAAATGAAGAATATTGTTAAATAACTAAATATACACACAATATTGTAAAGGGTATAACTTTCACAATTTAAATCTAATTTCAACGAAACGAAAAGCATTATTCATGATATTAAATCTATTTTCATAATAAAAGATAAAATTTAAGAATTAAAATATTTAAATTTAAAATTTAAAAGTCAAAGTTTGACCAGATTGACCAAAATCCACATTTTTGAAAAATATACAATTTATTCAGGTTTGAAATTATCATTCACACAAAATTAAAATTTATATTTAAAATAACAAATTTATTTATTTTAATAAATATAATAAAGTTTTCAAATAAAATAATCAAAATAAACAATTAAAATGAATCAAAAAATTCAGGGTTGTTACACTATATGTGTATAGTATAAAGTGTTTTGAAAATGGATCTGGTGAAAAAGACGCTCCCTTGAAATGAAGTTCTCAAGAGTGCCATAGGTTGGTACTGCCTTGAAGCCAAAGGGGGGGTTCTAAAGTTGATCCTGTGAGAGTCCGGACAAAACTAGTTCCTGAGGATTATGTGTAACTACCCTAGATTTTTGTATATTATTTAAATTGGACTTTCTTTTATTTTTAAATTATTTTAAATTTGTTTTATTTCAAACATTTCATTTTTAAATATAAATGATGATTATTAAGTGATTTACAGTTCAAACTAGTATAATTTGAATATTTTACTGTAAAGTGAATTTCTACTCAAACTGTTTAAACTTTGACTTTTAAAATTTAAATTTAAATAATTTTTAAATATTTAATTTTATCTTTTATTATTAAAATAGATGTAATAACTTGAACGCTGCTTTTCGTTTCGTTGAAAACGGAGTTAAACTGTAAAAGTTATGTACATTTCAATTGTGAGTGTAATTTGATTTATTTAACAATTTTGTCTATTATAAATTTTAAAAAAAAAATTCTTTTTCATATTTATTTTAATATGTTATTGTATGTATATTTTTGTATTATAAAAATTTTAAAATGAAGTAAACAATTTTCCAAAGTCAATGGTGATTTATTTGTAATTTCTGGACACTGTTTTGGATTTTTAAGAAATTTCTTTAAATCCTTTTCTATTTTATTTAAATTTATTTTTTTTCCTTATGTGTTAATGGGTTATTTTAAGTATATTCTGTCTTTTAATATTTTTTAAAGTGATGTTATAATTTTTCCAAAGTTTACTGTGTTGATTTCTTTTTTTTTAAAAGGCTGTTTTCTTATTTTCTGCTATTTTCTTCATTAAAATTATATTTAAATTTAATTTTTTATTTTATTTTGTGAATGTACTTTTATTTTATATTATTATTTATGTTTAAAAATATATTACAATCTCATATGAATTTTCTAAAATTTATTTCATGTAATTTCAAATTTTCTAGACTAGTTTACTATTTTTAGCTATTTTCCTTAATTTAACTTAATATAATTAATAAATATTATATATATTTTTATATTTTGATAAATTTTCGAAATTTTATCTGGGATTATTATTATTTCCAGAAATGTCAAGTTATATAAAAAAATTAAGGAAGTTTGAAAGGTTTTAAAAGCTTTGAAACGTAAAGTCATTTCACCTCCTAAGTCGTTTCTTTTACCGTTTCCTCATTTACTCTTTGACCATTTTTTTTCTTTTTCTATTGAATAGCCATATATTTTCCTTCCTATTCATGTGAGAAACTTCTCACTTTCCATCATCAAACTCACGGCTAGAAGTATTGAAGGTAATGGCTTCCATTTCATCTTCTTCTTCCTTTGTTTTTCTACTTTTCTATTTTGAATTTTGTACTTGTTCTCACCTTCATAGCTTGGCTCCTCCTCAACCAGATCTGACCTGACCTCCACCACCCCCTTCCTCTGACCATCTTCCATCCTATTACCTCTCTATTTCAGGCCGAGCCAATCCAAGGTGAAGACCACCACAAAATCCACCAAAAACCATCACAAACTATCACTTATGGCCTAGAATTGTCATCTCCTCCTTCTACCACCATTTGCCGCCACCACGACCACCACCTCTGACCTGGCCTCCACCCTCTACCACATCACCCACCACCACCTACACCACTTGTTGGGCCCACCTAGCCTCTGCCCGAGCACAATAGGAGCATAGAGATGAAGTTGTTGCCTTGTAGTTGCCTTGAAATTGTATAGTTTTGCACCTATACCATCTCATCACTTTTACACCATGATGGCCGACTACTTTGGACCCCAAACCTGACCCAATCCTCTACCTTAGCTAAGATTATTCCATGTCTAACTGAAGCATATGGGGTTGAGAACAAGTGCAATTCGTTTAATGTTGTTTTGGGGTTTTGTTTCTAATGTTATTTGGTGATAACTTGCGTTGAAACTTACATATATTTGCATTGTTTTGTGTAAATGTTTGAAAAAGTCAAATTGCTTTGGCTCTCCACTCTCAAGTCATATCCATGTTATCGTGCCTTCATTGTGTTGCGTTGTGTGCTGTGGTAGATATCTCCAGCTTTGAACATGTGAGTATTTCTCACCAGACATTATGTACTTATATAAGTAGTAAATTGACACCCTTGGAATCTGTAGAACTATATGATCATGTTATAACTGCTTATATTATTATCATATGATGTTCACACCTGTTATTACACCTATTATGTTATATGTTACTGTTATTTCATGTTATTCTACTTATTTTATCTGTCCATCACACGGCAAGTTCCCTTTAGATTAGAATCACTATGGGTTGAAATGATACATGCCCGAACGGACTTTAGAATAAGAGAAAATCGTTATGGGCTGAAATGATAGGCCTGAACGATTTTCAACTTATTTTATTTACTTGGGACTGCGGGTTTGAAATGATAAAACTCGGATTTTCTTTTGTAAATTACGGGTTGAAATGATACATTACCCGTACCACTTTACCTAGCGTAGAAAATTATATACAGGCCCGAAGTTAAAACATGTTTTGTAAAAATTTTAAAATATTTTAGAAATTTAATTATTATAATATTTTGATTTAAAATTAAATAAAAATATAATTTTTGTAAAGTATTATTGATTTTCTGGAAATCTATAAGTTAAATAAATTATGGAAAAGTTAGAAAATCTGAATGTAAGTTATTTCGGAAATTTTGATTAAATTTTTAATAGAATTTAAATTAACTTTGAAAATATGACAAATTTATGATATTTTGAATTTTTAAATTAATTTAAAATGATTTGTATAACATATTAATGATTTTTGAATAAAGTTAAATTGTTAATGAGTGGATATTGAGTTGAATTTGGAAATATAACTTAAATTGGAATTTATGAATTTGGTTTAAAAGTGAAATTTTAAGTTAAGTTAAATAAAATGGAATTAAGTTATATTTGAAATTTTAAACTTAAGTGTTAAGTTGAAATTTATTGTAATGAATTTAAATTTGAATGTTGAAATTTAATAAGCGAATTATTAATAAATATTGATTTTTGAAAGGAAACTTAACTTTATAAAATCATGAATTTAAGGAAAATTAAATGATGCTTATAAATGTGAAAATGTATGATTTTATAAGTTAAAAATGATTTAAATAAAAATATAAATGTTTGTGAAATTCTATTGAATATTTGTAGTTAATTAACAGCATTTTAATACTGTCTTTTGTTAAATTTAATTGTTTTTGAATGTAACTTTCTGTAGCATTTTCTAAATGCTGCGAAACTTGGATTTTCATTGTTTTAATAAATTTAAGTGCATAAATGAACATTGAAAAGTTTAAATTTTTGGAATTTAATAATTTAATTATTAAATGTAATAACTTCACTTTTATGATTTAATAATGAAGTAATTTGTTTCGAAATATAACTATTTGATATATTAAAATGATTGAAATGTGATTTCGAAAAGATATGATATTTTGATATATTAAAATGATTTGAAATGTGGTTTTGAAAAGATATGATATTTTGATATATTAAAATGATTTGAAACGAAGTTTTGAAAGATATGATATTTTGATATTAAATGATTTGAAACGAAGTTTTGAAAGATATGATATTTTGATATTAAATGATTTGAAAAATGGATTTTGAAAGATATGTTATTTTGATATATTAAAATGATTGAAATGTGGTTTCGAAAAATATGATATTTTGATATATTAAAATGATTGAAATGTGGTTTCGAAAGATATGATACTTTGATATATTAAAATGATTGAAATGTGGTTTCGAAAAGATATGATATTTTGATATATTAAAATGATTTGAAACGAAGTTTTGAAAGATATGATATTTTGATATTAAATGATTTGAAAAATGGAGTTTTGAAAGATATGATATTTTGATATATTAAAATGATTGAAATGTGGTTTCGAAAAGATATAATATTTTGATATATTAAAATGATTTGAAACGAAGTTTTGAAAGATATGATATTTTGATATTAAATGATTTGAAAAATAGAGTTTCGAAAGCTATGATATTTTGATATATTAAAATGATTGAAATGTGGTTTCGAAAAGATATGATATTTTGATATATTAAAATGATTTGAAACGAAGTTTTGAAAGATATGATATTTTGATATTAAAATGATTTGAAAAGAAATTCTGAAAGATATGATATTTTGATATTAAATGATTTGAAAATGGAGTTTTGAAAGTTATGATATTTTGATATTAAATGATTTGAAAAATGGAGTTTTGAAAGATATGATATTTTGATATTAAAATGATTTGAAAAGAAGTTCTGAAAGATATGATATTTTGGAAATGAAGCTTTGAAAGGTTATGATATTTTGAGATATTAAAATGATTTGAAAGGAAGTTTTGAAAGGATATGATAATTTAATATATTGAAATGGTTAGAAATGACTTGATATTTATTTTGATACATATTTGAATTGGAAGATATGGTATGATGATATATGGAAATGGTTTGGAAATGATTTAATCTTTATTTTGATAAAGATTTGGGTTGAAATGATATTTTATTTTTGAAGTATAAAATATTGTTTTAAAGTTATAAATACGGGTTATAATAACGATTGGTTATTAAAGAGACCGGGATCGGATATTGTCTTACAGCCGGCCAATACCGAAAACCACTTTAACAACTGTGTACGCGGTGAAGATTCCAGAATGAAGTAGGATGGTGGCGACGTTCTCGAGGTATATTACGTGGACCCAACTCCCGTGAGTTGGCATATATGACTAAAACAGGAGCTATACCGGGCTACACAAAGGGTCGCACCCTTTCATCGAGCATGCTCCATCGGAAACCATTCTATTACTTTTGTGATTCGATACGTGGCGCTACTTTGATTCGGGGGTATTGTTCGAGGTGGGCGGAAGCTGCTGGCTTGCCGTCACCACCGGTCCGAGAGTGCAAACGGTGTATCCACCCTGGCATTGCCTCGCGCGCCGTGTCATATCCTTATATCGAGCCCACTACGATTTTGGTTTTAAAGACCCGACCGCGTTAAGGTTCACCATCCTCTTAACGCTATTTTCTATATGTTATACTTTACTGATTAGACACTACTATATATAGCGTATATTACTACATAGTAAATAGTTTAACGGATCCTTATAGGATGGGCGGTCCCAAGCATCTTCTAAGTTACTTGTACCTTTACTACAGTTCACTTGAGTTGGTTTACATTGTATAAGTATGTATGTCCTGACTCGAGTGTTTGTATTTTTATTTACGCTCGGGTCAGCCTGAGTTATTCACAGATTTGGATTTCCACTTTCTGGAGATTGAAATCGCTGGAGATTATCTACTTGTCAAGTTTCATCTTTTTCAGTCTGTTGTTCCTTTCAGCTCTTGTATTAGTAGACTTCTATGTAGTGAGACTTCCATTGTACTTTATTTTCTTCTGTTGTATTTTATGTAACTCTGATATTTTTATATAGTAGCTTCATGAACTACTATTTTTTTTACTTTCGCTGCATTATTATTACTCTGTGTCTGTGATCTGTGATTTTATTTACTGTATATTCTAAGATTTGCCAAATTTTTATTTACAACGCGGTATTTTGAGCAATTCAATTCCGGCATGAGTGTCTACCTATACACTATAATGGATGCGACTGGTTGAAAATATCGGGTCGTTACAGTTGGTGTCAGAGCTTTGGTAGCTCTAGGCAAAACTCAGTATATGGAGTGAATGTATTTACAGAATCACTTTCATTCGAGTTTGAATCTCTTCCTTTTTGACTCAGTTCCTTTGAATTTTGGAACATTCCCTACGGTTCCAAAATCCATTCGTATCCCTCACTATTCATCTTCTTTTGACTCTGGAGTATTCCATAACTCCGCTTCGGATGGTCTTTTTAGTGAGTCGGCATTCCTGCCAATCTCTAAAATTGAATTGTAAAAGGGGGAAAACTCCTTTACAATTAGCATCGATTCACCAGAGATTTATATCTATCCTTGGTTTAGATGCTAATATCTTTTGTTATTCCAAACTTTATCTGTTAAGATCGAATGTAGATTTTCCCTAGAAAAATCCACATTGATCTTATTCTTTAAGTCACGGTTTACCCGGTTAAGGTTGCCCGCGATTTATTTAAGCTTATCCACCTCCCTACTCTGTTATTTAATCATCTTGTCTTTTGTTTCCAATCTGTTCTTCCAAACATTTTGAATTGTACTTGTATATCTATGTTTTTTTTATATATTGTGTTATTTGAGTTGTTGATGTTGAATTGGGTTTCCGATCGATTCGTCTGATCAACGCTATCGATAGGATTTCTAAAACACATTGACAAAACAAACTGACACAATATTATTTTAAAATTTGGTTAATGAAATAAAATTTTGATATATATGTAAATTTATGGAACTTAATAAATTGATTTAAAATTGATTATTTGAAATGATAATGCTTAATTTATCATTTATTGTTCTATAAATGAATTTATAGATAGTTGTTTATAAATTTATTTGGGAACTGAAATAAATTTAAAACAAGAAATTTGAGAATTTAATTTCTGATGGTTTCAAACCTTGTGTTTAAAGTTTTAAAGGGTTATATTATTTAAATTATTTTCGAATAGAAATTTGTTTTCAAAGAACTTGAAAGTTTAAAAATTAGTGCTCTTCCCTTTGTCGCTGGAAAATAACTTCGGTGATGACTGCAGCATCATCGACATTCATTTTCGAGTTTCGAAATGAAGAGACCGCTCTGTAGTCTTGCTACAGCTTTGTTTTGGAAATCAATTTGATTTGAATTTCTAAAATATGACTTGATCTATAATATATATAGACATATGTTTTAAATTTGATTCGATAAATTATGTACATACATTTATTTATCTCTAAATGGGTTGAAGAAATAGGAAATTCAATTCTTAAATTTTATTTTTAAGAATAGTTTCAATTATAAAAAGAAAATAAAATTTTTGGATGAATATTCAAGCATGAAATGATTTAATTGTATAATACAATTGCATTCAAATATAACTTACCTTAATTTCAGAAGTTAACAATGTAATTGGATAATATACAATATAAAAAGACTTTTTTTAATAAAATTTGAGTAGTTATAATAAATGTTATACACTTAAATTTTAATTATAAAATGATTAACAGAGGTAAATATAATAAAGGGTAACTGAATAACTTACAATAAAATAATGTTAAAAGAACTAAGAATAAAAGAAAGCAGTTATAATAAGTGTAAACATATTTAACATAAGTGATCAATATATTGAGAGGAATAAATTTAATTTTAATTAGGAATAAAGAAGAATAAAATTTATTAAGTGCATTGTGAGTGTAATAAATGATTATTTTTCAAACCCATGGTTTTAAAAATTGTTAATTTAAGACGATTGGATAATAAGATAATGAAATTCGAGATAGTTAACGATTTATTTAACTTATGAAAAAAAAAGGGAAAAAAAATTTAAGTTGAAATTTCCATGCTTTCAAAACTATTTCCTTATTTTTTTTTCAAATTATCTTTTGGTTGTCCTTATCATCCTTATCTTGCTATAGACTGGTATAGGCATATTTCTATAATCTTTCTGTTTAGAAATCTTTCTATAATCTTTGATAATTTGCACCTTGTGAAACTTACCTATAACAACAGTTATCAGGTATAATTTTCAATCTTCTTGTCATCTTATCTTAATCCTATTTCACTCTATCTTTTTCTGTGTTTTTCCGTACCTCATCCCTTTTCGAGGACGAAAAGTTTTGAGTGGGGGAGAGTGCAACAACCCTAGATTTTTGTATATTATTTAAATTGGATTTTATTTTATTTTTAAATTATTTTAAATTTGTTTTATTTCAAACATTTCATTTTTAAATATAAATGATGATTATTAAGTGATTTATAGTTCAAACTAGTATAATTTGAATATTTTACTATAAAGTGAATTTCTACTCAAACTGTTTAAACTTTGACTTTTAAAATTTAAATCAAAATCATTTTTAAATCTTGAATTTTATCTTTTATAATATAAATAGATGTAATAACTTGAACACTGCTTTTTCGTTTCGTTGAAAACGGAGTTAAATGTAAAAGCTATGTACATTTCAATTTTGAGTGTAATTTGATTTATTTAACAATTTTGTCTATTATAAATTTTAAAAAACACATTCTTTGTCATATTTATATTAACATGTTATTATATGTATATTTTTGTATTATAATAATTTTAAAATGAAGTAAACAATTTTCCAAAGTCAATGGTGATTTATTTGTAATTTCTGGACACTGTTTTGGATTTTTAAGAAATTTCTTTAATCTTTTTCTATTTTCTTTAAATTAATTTTTTTCTTATTTGTTAATGGGTTATTTTAAGTATATTCTGTCTTTTAATATTTTTTAAAGTGATGTTATAATTTTTCCAAAGTTCACTGTGTTGATTTCTTTTTTTTTAAAAGGCTATTTTCTTATTTTCTGCTATTTTCTTCATTAAAATTATATTTAAATTCAATTTTTTATTTTATTTTGTGAATGTACTTTTATTTTATATTATTATTTATGTTTAAAAATATATTACAAGCTCATATGAATTTTCTAAAATTTATTTCATGCAATTTCAAATTTTCTAGGCTAGTTTACTATTTTTAGCTATTTTCCTTAATTTAACTTTATATAATTAATAAATATTATATATATTTTGATAAATTTTCGAAATTTTATCTGGGATTATTATTATTTCTAGAAATATCAAGTTATATAAACAAAATTAAGGAAGTTTGAAAGGTTTCAAAAGCTTTGAAACGTAAAGTCGTTTCACCTCCTAAGTCGTTTCTTTTACCGTTTCCTCATTTACTCTTTGACCATTTTTTTTTCTTTTTCTATTGAATAGCTATGTATTTTCCTTCCTATTAATGTGAGAAACTTCTCACTTTCCATCATTAAACTCACGGCTAGAAGTATTGAAGGTAATGGCTTCCATTTCATCTTCTTCTTCCTTTGTTTTCTACTTTTCTATTTTGAATTTTGTACTTGTTCTCGCCTTCATAGCTTGGCTCCTCCTCAACCAGATCTGACATGACCTCCACCACCCCTTCCTCTGACCATCTCCCATCCTACTACCTCTCCATTTCAGGCCGAGCCAATCCAAGGTGAAGACCACCACAAAATCCACCAAAAACCATCACAAACTATCACTTATGGCCTAGAATTGTCATCTCCTCCTTCTACCACCATTTTCCGCCACTACCATCACCACCACCACCTCTGACCTGACCTCCACCCTCTACCACATCACCCACCACCACCTACACCACTGGTTGGGCCCACCTAGCCTCTGCCCGAGCACAATTGGAGCATAGAGATGAAGTTGTTGCCTTGTAGTTGCCTTGAAATTGTATAGTTTTGCACCTATACCATCTCATCACTTTTACACCATGATGGCCGACTACTTTGGACCCCAAACCTGACCCAATCCTCTACCTTAGCTAAGCTTATTCCATGTCTAACTGAAGCATATGAGGTTGAGAACAAGTGCAATTCGTTTAATGTTGTTTTGGGGTTTTGTTTCTAATGCTATTTGGTGATAACTTGCGTTGAAACTTACATATATTTGCATTGTTTTGTGTAAATGTTTGAAAAAGTCAAATTGCTTTGGCTCTCCACTCTCAAGTCATATCCATGTCATCGTGCCTTCATTGTGTTGCGTTGTGTTCTTTGGTAGATATCTCCAGCTTTGAACATGTGAGTATTTCTCACCAGACATTATGTACTTATATAAGTAGTAAATTGACACCCTGTGAATCTGTAGAACTATATGATCATGTTATAATTGCTTATATTATTATTGTATGATGTTCACACCTGTTATTACACCTGTTATGTTATATGTTACTGTTATTTCATGTTATTCTGTTTATTTTATCTGTCCATCACACTGCAAGTTCCCTTTAGATTAGAATCACTATGGGTTGAAATGATACATGCCCGAACGGACTTTAGAATAAGGGAAAATCGTTATGGGCTGAAATGATAGGCCTGAACGATTTTCATCTTATTTTATTTACTTGGGACTGCGGGTTTGAAATGATAAAACCCGGATTTTTCTTTGTAAATTACGGGTTGAAATGATACATTACCCGTATCACTTTACCTAGCGTAGAAAATAATATACAGGCCCGTAGTTAAAATATGTTTTCTAAAAAATTTAAAATATTTTAGAAATGTAATTATTATAATATTTTGATTTAAAATTAAATAAAAATATAATTTTTTAAAGTATTATTGATTTTCTGGAAATCTATAAGTTAAATAAATTATGGAAAAGTTAGAAAATCTAAATGTAAGTTATTTTGGAAATTTTGATTAAATTTTTAATGGAATTTAAATTAACTTTGAAAATATGATAAATTTATGATATTTTGAATTTTTAAATTAATTTAAAATGATTTTTATAACATATTAATGATTTTTGAATAAAGTTAAATTGTTTATGAGTGGATATTGAGTTGAATTTGGAAATATAACTTAAATTGGAATTTATGAATTTGGTTTAAAAGTGAAATTTTAAGTTAAGTTAAATAAAATGGAATTAAGTTATATTTGAAATTTTAAACTTAAGTGTTAAGTTGAAATTTAATGTAATGAATTTAAATTTGAATGTTAAAATTTAATAAGCGAATTATTAATAAATATTGATTTTTGAAAGGAAACTTAACTTTATAAAATCATGAATTTAAGGAAAATTAAATGATGCTTATAAATGTGAAAATGTATGATTTTATAAGTTAAAAATGATTTAAATAAAAATATAAATGTTTGTGAAATTCTAATTAACAGCATTTTAATACTGTCTTTTGTTAAATTTAATTGTTTTTGAATGTAACTTTCTGTAGCATTTTCTAAATGCTGCGAAACTTGGATTTTCATTGTTTTAATAAATTTAAGTGCGTAAATGAACATTGAAAAGTTTAAATTTTTGGAATTTAATAATTTAATTATTAAATGTAATAACTTCACTTTTATGATTTAATAATGAAGTAATTTGTTTCGAAATATAACTATTTGATATATTAAAATGATTGAAATGTGATTTCGAAAAGTTATGATATTTTGATATATTAAAATGATTTGAAATGTGGTTTTGAAAAGATATGATATTTTGATATATTAAAATGATTTGAAACGAAGTTTTGAAAGATATGATATTTTGATATTAAATGATTTGAAACGAAGTTTTGAAAGATATGATATTTTGATATTAAATGATTTGAAAAATGGAGTTTCGAAAGATATGATATTTTGATATATTAAAATTATTGAAATGTGGTTTCGAAAGATATGGTATTTTGATATATTAAAATGATTGAAATGTGGTTTCGAAAGATATGATATTTTGATATATTAAAATGATTGAAATGTGGTTTCGAAGGATATGATATTTTGATATATTAAAATGGTTGAAATATGGTTTCGAAAAGATATGATAGTTTGATATATTAAAATGATTTGGAACGAAGTTTTGAAAGATATGATATTTTGATATTAAATGATTTGAAAATTGGAGTTTCGAAAGATATGATATTTTGAT
The DNA here is from genome assembly GCA_030765085.1 of Allium cepa. Classification (NCBI taxonomy): domain Eukaryota; kingdom Viridiplantae; phylum Streptophyta; class Magnoliopsida; order Asparagales; family Amaryllidaceae; genus Allium; species Allium cepa. Next base: position 197,009,758 of record CM060938.1, read on the forward strand.
ATATTAAAATGATTGAAATGTGGTTTCGAAAAGATATGATATTTTGATATATTAAAATGATTTGAAACAAAGTTTTGAAAGATATGATATTTTGATATCAAATGATTTGAAAAATGGAGTTTCAAAAGATATGATATTTTGATATATTAAAATGATTAAAATGTGGTTTCGAAAAGATATGATATTTTGATATATTAAAATGATTTGAAATGAAGTTTTGAAAGATATGATATTTTGACATTAAAATGATTTGAAAAGAAGTTCTGAAAGATATGATATTTTTATATTAAATGATTTGAAAATGGAGTTTTGAAAGATATATGATATTTTTATATTAAATGATTTGAAAATGGAGTTTTGAAAGATATGATATTTTGATATTAAATGATTTGAAAAATGGAGTTTTGAAAGATATGATATTTTGATATTAAAATGATTTGAAAAGAAGTTCTGAAAGATATGATATTTTGGAAATGAAGCTTTGAAAGTTTATGATATTTTGAGATATTAAAATGATTTGAAAGGAAGTTTTGAAAGGATATGATAATTTTATATATTGAAATGGTTAGAAATGACTTGATATTTATTTTGATACATATTTGAATTGGAAGATATGGTATGATGATATATGAAAATGGTTTGGAAATGATTTAATCTTTATTTTGATAAAGATTTGGGTTGAAATGATATTTTATTTTTGAAGTATAAAATATTGTTTTAAAGTTATAACTACGGGTTATAATAATGATTGGTTGTTAAAGAGACCGGGATCGGATATTGTCTTATAGCCGGCCAATACCGAAAACCACTTTAACAACTGTGTACGCGGTGAAGATTCCAGAATGAAGTAGGATGGTGGCGACGTTCTCGAGGTATATTACGTGGATCCAACTCCCGCGGGTTGGCATATATGACTAAAACAGGAGCTATACCGGGCTACACAAAGGGTCGCACCCTTTCATCGAGCATGCTCCATCGGAAACCATTCTATTACTTTTGTGATTCGATACGCGGCGCCACTTTGATTCGGGGGTATTGTTCGAGGTGGGCGGAAGCTGCTGGCTTGCCGTCACCACCGGTCCGGGAGTGCAAACGGTGTATCCACCCTGGCATTGCCTCGCGTGCCATGTCATATCCTTATATCGAGCCCACTACGATTTTGGTTTTAAAGATCCGACCGCGTTAAGGTTCACCATCTGTAACGACCCAGTATTTTCAACCCTTCGCATCCGCACATGTCGGACTTGAATTGTTCAAAATACTGCGTTGTAAAATAAATTTGGCAAAACTCAGAATATGTAGTAAATAAATCACAGAATCACATACATATATCAGAACTCACAGCGGAAATAAAATATACAGTGGTTCATGAAGCCACTATAAAACTTTAACCAAACAGAATTTACATAGTTTAGAATCTGCAATACAGCTGTAGACATAAATAGAAACAGAGTCTTCCAATTTGATTGATTGCAAATAAGATAAAGACTGAAAGGCTTCCGGCAGTATGAATGATCTACGGGATGACATAACTCCGGAGAGAAACTGAAACTGCAACTCAGGCTGACCCGAGCGTAAAAATAAAACATAACACTCGAGTCAGGACATACATACTTATATAATGTAAGCTAATTCAAGTGTACTGTAATATAGAGCAAGTAACTTAAAGGATGCTTGGGACCGCCCATCCTCTAAGGATCCGTCAAACTATTTACTATGTAGTATATTGCGCTATTATACTAGTGTCTATTTATAAAATAAACTTACTTTTAAGTAGCGTTAAGGCTTTACATTTTCCACCTTAACACGTAATAGTCCCAGTAGTCCATCCAATATCATAGCTCCTCCTGATCGGGAAGCAACTAGAGGATACCACACGGGCTACGGGAGAAATCTAAACTCGTACAAGGCGCGGTATGGTAGGTGACACGGCACAACTAGGCAATGCCAGGGTAGATATACCAATTACGCATCCGGGCCGATGGTAACGCGAAGCCGCAGCAACCGCCCACCTCGAAACAACTCCCCAAATCAAAATAGAAGTGGCCACTGAATCAATCCAAAGTCATAGTATAATATCGAAGAGGAGTGTCCGATCAGAGGAATGACCTCATTAACCCGTCGATCGCTCCTGTTTTAGCCACCTTATGCCAACTCACGGGAGTCGGGTCCACGTATTTACCTTACAGGAAACGTCGCCACCAACCTACTTCATTCTGGAATCTCCACCGCGTACACGGTTAGTCAAAGTGGTTTTCGGTATCGACAGAGAGTATGTCCATATCCGATCCCGGTCTCTTTGCCAACCCATCGTTATTATAACACCGTGGTCTTTTAAAACAGTTTATACTTTAAAACCAAAATAAACATTTCTATTTCAAACTATAAACACGATATCATTCAAAACCCAAAACAATATGATACCGTTATATTCAAGTATAATTCTTTTCCAAAAACCATACTGCTTAAAATTTATAATATCTGGAAACCAAATATTTAAATTATATCTTCAAAACATAATATTTTGGAAATTTTACTTTAAAACCATAACTCCCAAACACAATGGTTTGGACATTCAACGGTATATAGAATAAATGGTTTAACTTTATGGTTACTTTGTAAAGAAGATAATTTACATAGCTTTACAAATATATTTCTTTATTTTAAACCATAATTTAAATATCACTTCATGTTCCCAAGACCATTTCAATTCCTATATATATATATCCAATTGGAGTATTAATATTCAAAACTAAGGTTGGATATTTTTTCTTTCAACAAATTAGTGTTTATTATTTCGTCTTGAATATTCCCATAAATTCCATAGATAAAACTCCAAAATTATGCCATTAAATAATTTCAAAATTTACTTAACACTAGAATGTTCATCTTAAATTTATTAAGAAAAATCCAGTTATAAATCTCATATCTTAAAGGTCTCCAAAACTTAAACATAAATATAATTTATCAAATTCCTTAAATTTCAAAACAATCAAATTCCAGATTCTATAGCACTTAGGAAATGCTACCTAAAGTTACGGGTAAAACTAGTCCAATTTCAAAAGACAGCATTTAAATGCTTTAGTAGATTGTTTAACTTAATAAATATTTCCAAATATAACTTATATATATTTCTTAACTGAAATCTTATCCTTTCAAAAATCCAGAATTTCCAAAATAAGTTATATTCCAAAATTTTATTCAAATATTTATTTATTTATTTATTAACATTTATAACTCATTCAAAATCAATATAAAATCCTTTAAAGATATTAAATCAAATATTTAACTTCCAAAATAATTTTAAATATTTCAGAAAATATTATAAGGACCACGGGCCTGTATATGGTTTTCTAGCCTAGGTCAAGTGATACGGATTTATATCATTTCAATCCGTAATTTACAAACCCCGGGTTCTATCATTTCAAACCCGCAATCCCAAGTTAACAGTTAAACAGTTAACATAATAATAGCACAGTAATCATCATTTAGGCCTATCATTTCAGCCCACAACAATCTAAATTTAACAGGGAACTTGCAGTGGTGATTTAAGCAGTAAATAAACAATAATATAATATAACTGCAGAAATAATACAACAGATAATAACTGATGAGGTGTCAATTTAAATGGGATTCATCATTCTACGTTATACTACAGACAGATAATATTTAAATAAAATTTTTACACATACACTTGCGATAATTCACAAAATATATGTACATATGTCTGGTGAGAAATACTCACCTTAAACGCTGCAGTGGATCTAAATCAAACACGGTATCTACTTCGGAAAAAAAACGGAAAGCACGATCAAACTTCGGCGGATGCAAAGCCTTGACTTAAATCTATAAGATCCAAATACCAAGTATGCGAATTTAAAAATTACGGTCAAAGCAAAATTTCAGAACAACTGGAACGAATAGAATAAAAGAAATTTAGTTCAACTTGCTCGACTACTACAACCCGCTAACCGTCTCAACATATCCTAGGCCCATACTTCAACCGTACGCATGCATAAAATAAATTGAATAAATTGCAAAATAAATTGCAAATTTAATACAATTGATTGAATAAAAAGATGTTATGCACCCAAACAAAACAAATACATGTTTAGACATTATTAAATTATTTCTCACATTTTTAATCATATTTATCATGATCAATTATTTTCATTCTCATATATATTTATTTAAATAAAATGACAATATTGGCAACAAACACAATACTGTTCAAATTATTCGATTTAATCAAATGTAGCCACTAACTACATTCGAATTCATTAAATAATACTTTATTTCACATACATGTTCATCATGTTTAGGCAAATTATTTCTTCTTTTACTTTTATTATTAAACATTAAAAGGTGATTATTGGTATACATCACCAATATCCTTTTATTAACCATAATAAATACAATCCATTGATATTTATCCACCCAAATTCTCAAATAAGTAGTTAAATTTATTTTTAACCATCTTAAATTTATTTCAACCATTAAAAATTGAAATAAATGTCATTTTATTATATTCACCCAAGATTTATTCATACAATATTGTTTATTTGAATTAAACAACATTTCATATCATTTTCTCCTTATCAATTTATCTTCTCCATTATTAAATTGTAATTCTTTTTTTTTTTTCTCTATGCCTTCCTCTTCAAACTGCACTTATCCAAATCCACAATACCACTAACTACATCATAACTACACTAATTCCATAGTCTAGCTTCCTACAATCAATTTATATCATTTCTTCCAGCCTACTACTAACAAAGTTCTATATGTATTTATAAATGGCACGGCATGATGGGGAAGTAGCCGAGCAAGGAAATCAGAGAACACAAGAAGGAGGAAGGAAAATTGGAAGAAGCAAAGAAATAAACAATGCAAATTATTTACCTGATAGAAGCTTGTACCAGAGAGGGACAAACAAGGAGATATGAAAACTTATGTGAATGAGGCAAAGTATTTATAGATAAACTTGCGAAATAAAAAGGGGAGATAAATAGGCAGGTTTGAAAACGTAAGAAATAAATGCAAGCGTTGATTTTTGAGTGCATGCGTTTAGGCAAGAGATTTATTTCCAGTTCTTCTTGTTTGAACGCTACACGAAAATTGTGATAAATGCATGCGTTGATTTCTCTTTCCAGTTTTATGTTTGAACGATATCACTCTTTTGGATTTTTTATTTTTTTTTTTTAGATAGCTTGCGTGATTTATACCAGTTATAATCTAAATTTAAAGCATGCGTTACTGCAAATTTGAACAGATTTGATTGAGGAAGCAAAACTTGAGCTCTTGCGTGATTTATGGTAAGCAATGAAAAAGCTTTTAACTGAAAAGGCAAAAGTAATAAATGCTTACATAAATATTTACTTGATCAATGGTTCGAAAAATTTATTTATTGCAAAACAAACGCAGTGGAAACAGAGAGATATAATGGGTATGCGAAAATTTGCAAAGATAGGCAAGATTGCATTTAATTTAGGTGAGAGGAAAAATGGCAATTGGAAGAGTTGATATTTTTGTGGATAAGGCTGCGTGAATAAATGAATACAGTGACATGCTCAAGAAACAAATGGTAAGAGGCAAATATCAAAATGTTAAAAGAATAAAATTTTGTGTCACGCGCAAAGGAAGGCAAATTTGATTTCCATATTCTTCTAATCAATTAATTCCCCTTTAATTGCCTTTAATTGATTTCAATTGATTACCTTATCCCTTTTAATTACCCTCCTTAATTGATTTCAATTAATTACCATATTACCAATTAATTATCCTCCTTTAATCACATACTCAAATTTGGTTACTAACTTAATTAGTTAATTAACCCTTTTTGTTAATTATCAATCCTGCGACGTCTCACATTAATCCGTCCGCTTTGTAGGCACTGGTAGCCGGACTGGTTACACTGGCAGATTTCTCCTACAAAATGGGGATTAACCTCGTGTCCTCATGCCATTAACCAAAAGAATTAACTTATTTATCTTTCATCAATTTTATTAATTTGCATTAATTATTCAATAAATTAATTCTGGTCAACTACTGAAATTTTACAATTAATTTCTCTATTAATTGTCATAAATTTCTTTTTGAAATATCTATTAATTGTCATTAACTCCATTTTAAAATATCCGTATGTGCCTTTATTCAAGTTTTGAATTGCTAACTAGGAATAAGGTAGATTTATCAAATAAATTGATTGTAAGTTTCATTGTTTTAAATTGCTTAACAATGTTCACTGCTAACATAATTAATATGTCAAAATTGAGAATATTCCACCAACATGATTTGCATGTCATAACCTACCAAATTAACATAATTAATTAACTACTTTAATATGTTACAAATTTTATCCTTTTCATTATTTTTAGGGAATGGGTATAACAACAGATATTATGATAATATCCAAAACATTTAGTTACCACTCACTTCATTATACATTATAAAAATTTCCTTTTTTTTTTTCTTCTTAAATTTAGTTACAAAAATCATATTAAATTAACGAGTTTAATTCTCTAAATTAAATATTTAAACAATATTGGTAAACACAATTTATATAAATTATATTTCTAAAAACAAAAAAATTAAAAGAAATAAATAGCTAAAAACTAGGGCTGTTACACTCTCCCCCACTTAAGAACTTTTCGTCCTCGAAAAGGAACAAAAGAAAAGAAACAAAGGAAGATAAGCTAGATAAACAAGAACTTTAAACAAATAGTTCCGGATTTGAAGCACGAAGAAGATCTTCTAGAATCGGTTTTACTCTTTTCAGTTCGACCGTCGGTCTATGGGTGGTAAGCGGTGCTCAGGCCCCGATGAGTAACAAAGATTTTTAAAGATTATAGAAAAGATTTCTAAATAGACTGGTATAAGCAATAGCCTCCTCATTCTGTAGCAGATAGGGAAACCAAGGACACTTAAAGATAGTTTGAAAACAAATAAGATAATAAATTTGCAATCATAATGCTTTGAAATCATTAAATTTATAAATTTGGAAATCATGCTACTAAAATCATAATACCTTTAAAATAATCTTCATTTATACCTTTTAAATTCAATGCCAAACAATATTCATTTCAAGGTTGAAATATTCCTAAGTTCATTTATAAAAAAAAAATTCCAAAACATTTTATTTTTAGAAACAGCAGCACTCATAATATGCTATAGTAGATATAATAGTATTCCTAATCAGTTTATTATGTACTTAACTCTGAATTTTAACAAATAACCTAACACTTTATTAAAAATACTTATCTTATAAATAAGATATTCCTTCCATAAGTTACCCTTGAATTTCCATTTGAAAACCAATTCTCAATTATCAAAATTTAGTGATATTAGAATACGTCTTAACTATTTATTTAGACATCAATTAAACTATGATTTGAAGATATATAATCCTTACTCCAAAAATATCCCTTTCAAATATATTTTCCTTATTCAAAGATACCTTGTTTATTACACAAACATATTCATTTCAGGAAATAACCTTTTATTAAAATCTCTTGGTTAGATTTACGGCTCCATATTAAATTAATTTGATTATTAAGACATTTGAATAAAATTCCTTAAATTCCTTTTCCTTATTTATCCCCATTAATCTTTTATAACTAAAATTTAAGTGTATAATACTTATTATAACCACTCAAATTTTATTCATAAAATCCTTTTATATTGTATATTATCCAATTACATGTTAACTTTTGAAAATCAAGGTAAGTTATATTAAATGAAATTGGGTGTTATACAAATAAAACTTTCAATTTAATTATCTCCAATTGGAACCTTTTTATTCAAATTTTTGTTATTATATTTATTTTCCTTCCTCAAGATAAACTTTAAGAATTAAATTCCTGATTCCCTTCAAACCATTTAGAGATAACTAAATATATATACCTAATATGTCAAATCAAATTTAAATTATATATCTATATATATTAAGTCATACTTTAGAAATTCAAATCAATTAAAATCTCAAGGAAACACTGTAGCCAGACTACAGAATGGTCTTTTCACTTCGAAACTCGAAAATGAATGTCGATGATGCTGCAGTCATCACCGAAATTATTTTCCAGCGACAAAGAGAAAAGCACTAATTTTAAAATTTCTTTGGAAACAAATTTCTATACAAAAATACTTATTACATCCTTTTAAAATTTAAACACAAGGTTTGAAATCATCAGAAATTTAATTCTCAAGTTTTAGTTTTAAATTCATTTCTGTTTCCAAATTAATTTATAACCATTGTTTTATATTCACTTATTTATTAGACAAACACATGGCTTACAACACCATAAATAAAATCAAAACTATTATCTCTTGACAACTAGTTAAATTAATTATAAAATTTTGAAAATTATACTCATATATATAATATTAGATTTTAATTTCAAATATAGGAATAAACTTCTCAAACCAGGATAGAGACTCAAATTTGATGAACTCAAATCAAATAGAATTCAAGATAAATTGAAATCAGAAGATCAGAATAAGGAAACTGGGTAAGTCTATATAAGTCGCGGACAACCTTGACCTAGTCATCCGTGACTTAAAGAGCCATATCGATGTGGTTGGGGTAAATCTACATTTGATCCGAAGAGATAGAATTTGGAATAACCAAAGATACTAGCATATAAACCGAGGATAAATATAAATCTCCGGTGAATCAATGCTAATGGTAAAGGAGTTTCACCCCTTTATTAGAATAATGGCGAGACCGCCAATTTACAATAAAGATCATCCGAAGTGGAGTTATGAGATACTCCAGAATCTAAAGCAGATGAAAAAGTGAGGGATACGAATGAGCTTTGGAACCGTAGGGAATGTTCCAAAATTCGAAAAGAGAGTGGTTCAATCTCGAATGAACGTGATTCTGTAAATCAAATTTACCATACATTCTAAGTTTTGCCTAGAACCAAAGCTCTGATACCAAATGTAACGACCCAGTATTTTCAACCCTTCGCATCCGCACATGTCGGACTTGAATTGTTCAAAATACTGCGTTGTAAAATAAATTTGGCAAAACTCAGAATATGTAGTAAATAAATCACAGAATCACATACATATATCAGAACTCACAGCGGAAATAAAATATACAGTGGTTCATGAAGCCACTATAAAACTTTAACCAAACAGAATTTGCATAGTTTAGAATCTGCAATACAGCTGTAGACATAAATAGAAACAGAGTCTTCCAATTTGATTGATTGCAAATAAGATAAAGACTGAAAGGCTTCCGGCAGTATGAATGATCTACGAGATGACATAACTCCGGAGAGAAACTGAAACTGCAACTCAGGCTGACCCGAGCGTAAAAATAAAACATAACACTCGAGTCAGGACATACATACTTATATAATGTAAGCTAATTCAAGTGTACTGTAATATAGAGCAAGTAACTTAAAGGATGCTTGGGACCGCCCATCCTCTAAGGATCCGTCAAACTATTTACTATGTAGTATATTGCGCTATTATACTAGTGTCTATTTATAAAATAAACTTACTTTTAAGTAGCGTTAAGGCTTTAAATTTTCCACCTTAACACGTAATAGTCCCAGTAGTCCATCCAATATCATAGCTCCTCCTGATCGGGAAGCAACTAGAGGATACCACACGGGCTACGGGAGAAATCTAAACTCGTACAAGGCGCGGTATGGTAGGTGACACGGCACAACTAGGCAATGCCAGGGTAGATATACCAATTACGCATCCGGGCCGATGGTAACGCGAAGCCGCAGCAACCGCCCACCTCGAAACAACTCCCCAAATCAAAATAGAAGTGGCCACTGAATCAATCCAAAGTCATAGTATAATATCGAAGAGGAGTGTCCGATCAGAGGAATGACCTCATTAACCCGTCGATCGCTCCTGTTTTAGCCACCTTATGCCAACTCACGGGAGTCGGGTCCACGTATTTACCTTACAGGAAACGTCGCCACCAACCTACTTCATTCTGGAATCTCCACCGCGTACACGGTTAGTCAAAGTGGTTTTCGGTATCGACAGAGAGTATGTCCATATCCGATCCCGGTCTCTTTGCCAACCCATCGTTATTATAACACCGTGGTCTTTTAAAACAGTTTATACTTTAAAACCAAAATAAACATTTCTATTTCAAACTATAAACACGATATCATTCAAAACCCAAAACAATATGATACCGTTATATTCAAGTATAATTCTTTTCCAAAAACCATACTGCTTAAAATTTATAATATCTGGAAACCAAATATTTAAATTATATCTTCAAAACATAATATTTTGGAAATTTTACTTTAAAACCATAACTCCCAAACACAATGGTTTGGACATTCAACGGTATATAGAATAAATGGTTTAACTTTATGGTTACTTTGTAAAGAAGATAATTTACATAGCTTTACAAATATATTTCTTTATTTTAAACCATAATTTAAATATCACTTCATGTTCCCAAGACCATTTCAATTCCTATATATATATCCAATTGGAGTATTAATATTCAAAACTAAGGTTGGATATTTTTTCTTTCAACAAATTAGTGTTTATTATTTCGTCTTGAATATTCCCATAAATTCCATAGATAAAACTCCAAAATTATGCCATTAAATAATTTCAAAATTTACTTAACACTAGAATGTTCATCTTAAATTTATTAAGAAAAATCCAGTTATAAATCTAATATCTTAAAGGTCTCCAAAACTTAAACATAAATATAATTTATCAAATTCCTTAAATTTCAAAACAATCAAATTCCAGATTCTATAGCACTTAGGAAATGCTACCTAAAGTTACGGGTAAAACTAGTCCAATTTCAAAAGACAGCATTTAAATGCTTTAGTAGATTGTTTAACTTAATAAATATTTCCAAATATAACTTATATATATATTTCTTAACTGAAATCTTATCCTTTCAAAAATCCAGAATTTCCAAAATAAGTTATATTCCAAAATTTTATTCAAATATTTATTTATTTATTTATTAACATTTATAACTCATTCAAAATCAATATAAAATCCTTTAAAGATATTAAATCAAATATTTAACTTCCAAAATAATTTTAAATATTTCAGAAAATATTATAAGGACCACGGGCCTGTATATAGTTTTCTAGCCTAGGTCAAGTGATACGGATTTATATCATTTCAATCCGTAATTTACAAACCCCGGGTTCTATCATTTCAAACCCGCAATCCCAAGTTAACAGTTAAACAGTTAACATAATAATAGCACAGTAATCATCATTTAGGCCTATCATTTCAGCCCACAACAATCTAAATTTAACAGGGAACTTGCAGTGGTGATTTAAGCAGTAAATAAACAATAATATAATATAACTGCAGAAATAATACAACAGATAATAACTGATGAGGTGTCAATTTAAATGGGATTCATCATTCTACGTTATACTACAGACAGATAATATTTAAATAAAATTTTTACACATACACTTGCGATAATTCACAAAATATATGTACATATGTCTGGTGAGAAATACTCACCTTAAACGCTGCAGTGGATCTAAATCAAACACGGTATCTACTTCGGAAAAAAAAACGGAAAGCACGATCAAACTTCGGCGGATGCAAAGCCTTGACTTAAATCTATAAGATCCAAATACCAAGTATGCGAATTTAAAAATTACGGTCAAAGCAAAATTTCAGAACAACTGGAACGAATAGAATAAAAGAAATTTAGTTCAACTTGCTCGACTACTACAACCCGCTAACCGTCTCAACATATCCTAGGCCCATACTTCAACCGTACGCATGCATAAAATAAATTGAATAAATTGCAAAATAAATTGCAAATTTAATACAATTGATTGAATAAAAAGATGTTATGCACCCAAACAAAACAAATACATGTTTAGACATTATTAAATTATTTCTCACATTTTTAATCATATTTATCATGATCAATTATTTTCATTCTCATATATATTTATTTAAATAAAATGACAATATTGGCAACAAACACAATACTGTTCAAATTATTCGATTTAATCAAATGTAGCCACTAACTACATTCGAATTCATTAAATAATACTTTATTTCACATACATGTTCATCATGTTTAGGCAAATTATTTCTTCTTTTACTTTTATTATTAAACATTAAAAGGTGATTATTGGTATACATCACCAATATCCTTTTATTAACCATAATAAATACAATCCATTGATATTTATCCACCCAAATTCTCAAATAAGTAGTTAAATTTATTTTTAACCATCTTAAATTTATTTCAACCATTAAAAATTGAAATAAATGTCATTTTATTATATTCACCCAAGATTTATTCATACAATATTGTTTATTTGAATTAAACAACATTTCATATCATTTTCTCCTTATCAATTTATCTTCTCCATTATTAAATTGTAATTCTTTTTTTTTTTTTCTATGCCTTCCTCTTCAAACTGCACTTATCCAAATCCACAATACCACTAACTACATCATAACTACACTAATTCCATAGTCTAGCTTCCTACAATCAATTTATATCATTTCTTCCAGCCTACTACTAACAAAGTTCTATATGTATTTATAAATGGCACGGCATGATGGGGAAGTAGCCGAGCAAGGAAATCAGAGAACACAAGAAGGAGGAAGGAAAATTGGAAGAAGCAAAGAAATAAACAATGCAAATTATTTACCTGATAGAAGCTTGTACCAGAGAGGGACAAACAAGGAGATATGAAAACTTATGTGAATGAGGCAAAGTATTTATAGATAAACTTGCGAAATAAAAAGGGGAGATAAATAGGCAGGTTTGAAAACGTAAGAAATAAATGCAAGCGTTGATTTTTGAGTGCATGCGTTTAGGCAAGAGATTTATTTCCAGTTCTTCTTGTTTGAACGCTACACGAAAATTGTGATAAATGCATGCGTTGATTTCTCTTTCCAGTTTTATGTTTGAACGATATCACTCTTTTGGATTTTTTATTTTTTTTTTTAGATAGCTTGCGTGATTTATACCAGTTATAATCTAAATTTAAAGCATGCGTTACTGCAAATTTGAACAGATTTGATTGAGGAAGCAAAACTTGAGCTCTTGCGTGATTTATGGTAAGCAATGAAAAAGCTTTTAACTGAAAAGGCAAAAGTAATAAATGCTTACATAAATATTTACTTGATCAATGGTTCGAAAAATTTATTTATTGCAAAACAAACGCAGTGGAAACAGAGAGATATAATGGGTATGCGAAAATTTGCAAAGATAGGCAAGATTGCATTTAATTTAGGTGAGAGGAAAAATGGCAATTGGAAGAGTTGATATTTTTGTGGATAAGGCTGCGTGAATAAATGAATACAGTGACATGCTCAAGAAACAAATGGTAAGAGGCAAATGTCAAAATGTTAAAAGAATAAAATTTTGTGTCACGCGCAAAGGAAGGCAAATTTGATTTCCATATTCTTCTAATCAATTAATTCCCCTTTAATTGCCTTTAATTGATTTCAATTGATTACCTTATCCCTTTTAATTACCCTCCTTAATTGATTTCAATTAATTACCATATTACCAATTAATTATCCTCCTTTAATCACATACTCAAATTTGGTTACTAACTTAATTAGTTAATTAACCTTTTTGTTAATTATCAATCCTGCGACGTCTCACATTAATCCGTCCGCTTTGTAGGCACTGGTAGCCGGACTGGTTACACGGGCAGATTTCTCCTACAAAATGGGGATTAACCTCGTGTCCTCATGCCATTAACCAAAAGAATTAACTTATTTATCTTTCATCAATTTTATTAATTTGCATTAATTATTCAATAAATTAATTCTGGTCAACTACTGAAATTTTACAATTAATTTCTCTATTAATTGTCATAAATTTCTTTTTGAAATATCTATTAATTGTCATTAACTCCATTTTAAAATATCCGTATGTGCCTTTATTCAAGTTTTGAATTGCTAACTAGGAATAAGGTAGATTTATCAAATAAATTGATTGTAAGTTTCATTGTTTTAAATTGCTTAACAATGTTCACTGCTAACATAATTAATATGTCAAAATTGAGAATATTCCACCAACATGATTTGCATGTCATAACCTACCAAATTAACATAATTAATTAACTACTTTAATATGTTACAAATTTTCTCCTTTTCATTATTTTTAGGGAATGGGTATAACAACAGATATTATGATAATATCCAAAACATTTAGTTACCACTCACTTCATTATACATTATAAAAATTTCCTTTTTTTTTTCTTCTTAAATTTAGTTACAAAAATCATATTAAATTAACGAGTTTAATTCTCTAAATTAAATATTTAAACAATATTGGTAAACACAATTTATATAAATTATATTTCTAAAAACAAAAAAATTAAAAGAAATAAATAGCTAAAAACTAGGGCTGTTACACCATCCCCTTAACGCTATTTTCTATATGATTATACTTTACTGATTAGGCACTACTGTATATAGCGTATATTACTACATAGTAAATAGTTTAACGGATCCTTAGAGGATGGGCGGTCCCAAGCATCTTCTAAGTTACTTGTACCTTTACTACAGTTCACTTGAGTTGATTTACATTGTATAAGTATGTATGTCCTGACTCGAGTGTTTGCATTTTTATTTACGCTCGGGTCAGCCTGAGTTATTCACAGATTTGGATTTCCACTTTCTGGAGATTGAAATCGCTGAAGATTATCTACTTGTCAAGTTTCATCGTTTGCAGTCTGTTGTTCCTTTCAGCTCTTGTATTAGTAGACTTCTATGTAGTGAGACTTCCTTTGTACTTTATTTCTTCTGTTGTATTTTATGTAACTCTGATATTTTTATATAGTAGCTTCATGAACTACTATTTCTTTTACTTCTGCTGCATTATTATTACTCTGTGTTTGTGATCTGTGATTTTATTTACTGTATATTCTGAGATTTGCCAAATTTTTATTTACAATGCGGTATTTTGAGCAATTCAATTCCGGCATGAGTGTCTACCTATACACTATAATGGATGTGAATGGTTGAAAATATCGGGTCGTTACATTATGAGTAGTGTGAAGCGAAAGTCGAGGGTGTTGATGCCTATAGAGGCATTTGGGTTATGCTGTGACGACAGTGTAACTCGATGTCACTGCGATCTACTGCAGACCATAGCGAAAGTCGTGTGTGCTGCTGAGAGCCAAGGGTCTACATTTGATTTTATATCGGTAGACTGTGACTTATGGTAACATAGCGAAAGTCATGTGTGCTGCTAAGAGCCAACAGGCTGCTTTTGATTTTACATCGGTTGAATGCGACCTATGTGGGAGTTGAGAAGTTTCATTTTTGACAGCGAAAATCGAGGGCGTTGATGCCTACAGTTACATGGACTTCTGATGTGATGGCAATGTAATCCTGGAATGTAACCGCGATCTGTTGTGGGTTTCATGGCATAATCAAGGGGCACGGAGTGCCTACAGTTACATGGACTTTTGCTGTGATGACAACGTAATCCTGGAATGTAACTGCGACCATGGATGGGGGTGATGATTTCCAGAACATTCTCACCAAAGATATTTCCTCTATTTTCAAAAACTGTTTTCTATATTTTCAATAAAATTATTTTCCCAAAAAATTTCACTAAGTGTTGAAAACGAGTTTCCCAGGTACTTATAAATTTTAGTCCTACGCCTGATCAACGTATGACCGAATTTCTTTGAGAACAAGATGGGATGGTTGAGACATCGAGTTATAAGAAATATTTTTATAAAAAGCTATTTTAATAGTATTATGTGAATTTAAAAGTATTTTAAAATTTTAAAATAAAGGAGTAAGCTAGTTGGCTAAATAAATCAGTTAAGTGAGTATGTTAATAAGATTTAAATTGGTTAAATAAAAATTGAATTGGGAGTTATTAATGGAGTTTGGAAATAAAAACTTGAGTTATAAATTAAATTTGACTTGAATTGTTAGTAAATTGAATATAATTGGAATATTATCGAATAAAAAGGAAGTTGTATTGGAACAGAAATGGTTTGAATTGTAAATTAAGTTCAAGAAGGTAGAAATAAATTGAAAATTGCCTTGTAATTAGTTAAATGAGTCATGAATGAATTGAATTTGGAAATTAAATTTATAATAACTAATCAAATAAATTTATATATTGAAAAGAGATTTGATTGAAATAGAACCTAGTTAAATTGAAAAGGAAAATTTATTTTGCAAACGAAATGTGCTTAAGTTTTTAAGTTGGACTAAATTAAAGAAAATTAACATAAGTTTAAAATTTATGGAAGCTCGACTTCAAGTAGGAAGAGTAGACCATTAAATAAATGCTTGGGTTGAATTAATTTGGGAATGGTTAGTAGTATACAAGCATGGAATGTGTCAAGCTAAATAAAGTGGTTATGAATGAATTAAAATGGAAGGAATTAAATATAAATTGAGTCGAAATCAGTTTAAATTGGTTACGAAACTTAAGTAATTATTTATTCACATGGATATCATAATATTGCATAGAATGAATTGTCGTTTGATATAAACAAAGGTAATTAAAATTCTATAAGTTGATAAAGATTTCATAAATTGATTTTAAGATCAAATGAAGTGAATATGAGTTCGTTTTGCTTAAAAATGAATTAAATGTAAGCAATTGAGTTATAAACCATTTAAATTGAATGAAGTTGTATACGGATTGGTTGTAAACAATTAAAATTAATGTCGGAACCCTATAAGTTGCTTATAAATATTGTTTAACCTGCATTGCTTATAGAAACTCGTATGTTTACTAGTTAAATATGTAAAATGTTGTTAAGTTCATGATTTTGGCACTTACATATTTAAATTGAGTAAGTACAGGTACCAGAAAGCCGTTTGGTTGGATTTGGACGCGCTAATTGCTAAATTAATAAGCCGCTTGCTTAAAAATGCTAAATAAAGGTACGCCTATGCAACAAAAATAGGAAATATGAACTGTTTTTGTTTTTTCAACCGTGTGGGTCGATGTATATATATTTATATCTCTTGTCAAATTGCAAAAGCTCCTCCGTACAAAGGAGACTCTGCCAAAATTTTCCGAAAATTTTGGGAGTTAGAAAATTTTTGTTAGCGACAAAACGATTTCAAATTTGAAATTGAAATAAATTAGTGGATGAAAATAATGATATGAATCAGTTATAAATAGAAGATAAAATTCAATACTCAGAGTTGAAGATAAATTAAATTCATATGGAAATGGGAAAATTAATTTGAATAGAAGTAGATATGAGAACTTATGTAAGGAAATGTATAAAATGATATAGGAATTTGTAGTTGGATATGGTTAAATTGGATATACATGTATTATAAAGCAGGAGAAAAATTGGGATTTTTGATTTCAGATGATAAATTGAAATTTGCTCGGCAAAGGTATGTGTTTAAAATTTCTGTATGAAATTTGAATGGATTTTTGATCTAGCCACCTGGCTTTTTGTTTTCTTTTGGAATTTGGGAGCCCGTAGAGGCATTTTGTAGTTGTACCGAGCTAGCTGCGCAAAGGAGACGTTGGCGAAATTTTTCGGAAATTTAGAGAGTTAGAAAATTTTTGAGAAAGATTTGATAATTTAACTTTGGATTTAAATTTAAATTTGAATTGTTAAGTAAATAATATTATTGGGACTTAAGGATAAGTCTGGAATGCTAGAAAGGGTAAGTGTGTCTTTAATAAAAAGTTAGTTTTGAGAATTGTTTGGAATTGGTTGGTTTTGAAAAAAGTAATGGGTATTGGATCATTCTTCTTAACTAGCAATTTCGGGGACGAAATTCTTTTAAAAGGGGAGGAATGTGACGACTCGGAATTTTGGACAATTTAAATTAGGATATTTAATTGATTTTAATATTTAAAAGTTAGTTTGTAACTTAAATTTCAAATATCACCATTTTTTGGAAATTTAATTATGGATTTAATTATTGGGAATTAGGTAAAATGTTGAATCTGGAGTTTTAAGCTTGTTAAAAATAATTTGAAGGCTTGTAAAATTAACATCGATAGTACTGAAGATAGTAAAAGTGTTGAGATTGAATTTGGAAGTGTTTTGTTAAGATTTGAAAATATATCGTTTAAATTGAATTTAAAAATAGCCTTTCGGGGCATAGTCTCGGAATTCGACGAAACCAGTTCTATTGGATCTGTAATAGCTAGTTATTATCGAATTTCAATTTTCATAGCAATCGGAGTTGTCATTTGACCTTGGCAGCTCAAAACGCATAGAAACTATTTTGATCGGTTTAATTTAAAATTGATAGTTTATTTTCGTAACGTACGCATAAGATCGAATTAGCCTACAAAACACGTTCCATTGTGTTCTAAATGCGGGTAAAACCTTATAAACGCTTGGCGGCACGTGAGACTTGGAGTTTGTTTGTAAAAGTTCGTTAAAATTGAGAATATTAATAAAATATTATTTATAAACGTATATATACACGTGTTTTTCAAAGAAAGCCTAGTCTTCTTTTGTTTGGTCGCCGCTTATATAATTTTAATGGCCGAAAACTAATCATCTTCCACTACCAATCTTCCTTCATCCATCGACCTTTAGCCAAAATCATCAACTAGAGAATGATAGAGCTCGACAAGCTCTAAAGTTCCAGGGGCTATGATTGGATTTAGGTGAAGGAATCGTCGGCCCTTACGTGATGAAGTGGTGTAGTTCGTTTGCGTTTTTCGAAGGAGGGGTTGCGCCGACGTTGTTGAACTTCTGGCCGTGGGAAGAGCTTGCATGGGCGCACGTCTAGACGAAGGTCGATCGTCCTCTAAGCGATCGTGAGAGGTGCGGCTGTGAACCCTAGTTGCGGCGTTTAGGTTTCGAAACTTTGGGTTATTCGCATTTTGAACGAACGATTTAGGGAAGTAGGTCTTCGCGGCTTTGATCTTCTGTTGTTTGTGTGCGGCCATGATTTCATTTTGGTAATAAAAAAAAATTGTTTAAAAATTTATATACAAACTTTATAAGTCCATAACTTGAGCATGCGTGATCAGATTCAAATGAAACAAGAAGCGCCAGAATCATAGCGACACGGTCTACGCGCTGTAGCAGATACAGAGATGTTTGGAGCAAGCGGAAATTTTGAATTAAATCGAACGGTTCGATTTAATTTAAAATTTGAACGCTCGTCGAAACTCAAGGTAAGTTTATCTCACCCACATCTGGAATACTTGTTAGTTTGAATAGTAAATATTTAAATTGTCGATTGGTTGTTTAGTTGTATGTGATCATTATTATCAGATTTGATCAATATTTATTGTTGTGCTAACATCTGTGGATGCAGGGAAACGGGTTGGAGGGATCCAACGGTATTCCTCACAATATAGAGATTATCTTTATAATCTGTGTTATTTTTATTGGTATTCCATGATGGATTGATTTGGAAATTTAGTTATGTTGTGTTATGGTTGGATAAATAAAATTTGGTATTTTAAAAATATCAGTAAATGAATTGGGATTTAAGGAAAATGAGAAGAATTTTTAAGTAAGGAATTTAAGGAAATTAAATTCAGGAAATTGATTTGGAATTCAAGTTTTGTTTGAATCTTAGTGGTAAAGATAAATAAAAATTTTAAATTTAAATTGTTTTAACTACTTTAAACGGTTAAATGGTTTGGATTTAAAATGAAAATTTAAAATGTAAGTAAAGTTTTTATTAAAAGTCTAAGTTAAATCTGGAATCAAAATTTAAATCTGTATTCCAGGTTGAAATGAAATAAAATTTAAAGTAATTTGTTTTTAAATGCTTTGTTAATGATAATTTGATCATAAATAAGAAAAATGTTTTTATCTTTAAATAAATGAAGTTTTAATGATTTGTAATTCATTAAATCATTAAGTTAATTAAAATTTAATTTATTTAATTAATCATAGTTAAGCACTTAAATAATTGAGTAATTAGAAATTAATTAATTGGTTAATAAAAATTAATTAATTTAGATTAAGAGATGATTAATTAAAGTTTAATTTCTTAGAGAGTAGTTAAAGGATTGTTATTAGTTAATGAAGGATCTTTTACTAAGGATTATCAAATGATTAATTAAGATGATTAATTAGATTAAATAATTAAAGATAATCAATTTATGGAATTGTTTAAGTATGATTACTTAATTGAAGAAGTAATTAAGGGTCATTAATTAATGTAATAAATGAGAGTAATTAAAGATTAATTACTATAAATGGTTAAGGATGGTTAGTTTGTGAAATTAATTGAAGCATAATTACTCTCTGTAATTGAAGATAATTAATCAAGGTGATTAATTAAGATGGATATTTGAAGAATGATTGGTTAATTAAAAGGTTGTAATTAATTAATGGTTGATTAAGCAAAGTTAGGTGATTTATTCTTAAGTAATTGATTTAATTTAAGTTAATTAAATTAATTATAATAGGGATTAATAATGATTACTTATGAATGATTGTTTGAGTAAAATATCTGAATTGGATGATATCTATTGGATGATATGCTGTGTTATTCCGTGATATGAAATGTTTAGGGATATAAAATGTTTGGGTGGACATTTATAATATGGTTGTTAATGATGAATTTCTGTGTAAAAAATGATATCTTGTATTTAAAGTTGAATTGTGGTGCACCTAAATAACTCGGGCTAAGATGGTATTAAATTCGAGGAGACCGGAGTCGGGTATTAGTAAATACCCGAAACCACTTCGATTCTTTATAAATTGATATGTGAAATTAATAGGCTCGTATGGAATGATTTAAGTGAATTGGACCATTTAATCTAAGTTTTTGGTACTTAGAGATTTAACGTGTGAAATTAGTGATGTCTATAGCAAATTGTGAATTTGAAATTTGACATGAGTTACCCCGGGTTTAAATAAGTTTTATGCTTGGTATTTCATGTTAGATGAGTTTACTCACGCTAGTTTCCAGCCTGACCCGGGTGTTACTTTGATGTAATGCTCGGGTCAGGCCGAGCATTACAGATTTTCAAGTAAAGACTTTCTGGAGCTCAGGAGGCGAGCTGGATGGCAAGAACGTATGGAGTGTTTCCGCTGTATTATATTGTTGTATATCTAAGACATGGTGATCGTGTATATCCACTGTCTGTATATATGTGTAAATCTGATATATTATAAATATATTTGACAGATACAGAATTTTTTTTGTAAACTATTATTATTTGTTATTATATTTTATCCGCTGCGAATGTGAGATGTTGGTGTTTCTGATCTTCTTATCCTTCTATCTCTTTCTTCTTTTTCGTAACTATCTGGAATTTTTTCGGGATCGAAAATTTGGGGTCATTACGACACCCATGATTTTTGCCATCATTCATTATGTTGATAGCACCTGGCATCTGTAATGATTTGTCTTTCCTACACCTAAAGACGACACTTAATACATCTACATTATTCATTTGCCGATCATTTAAATATCCGAAAGACAGGTCCTTTGGGGTGAAGAGAAAAAAAAAGACAAAACGGAATATCACAAAATGTGACGACCAATATATAATATACATAAAATCTTTACGAAAAAATCATCTTTATTTATACACGACGTCACAGTACACTATCCTATATCAGCCTGGACTGTTGCAATAGCCCATCATTACAATTGCTGATAAATATATATAAGAACAAAGAAAAACAGAATGATTGAAGAATGTAAGGTACGTTAATACGTCTTGGAAGATCTAGCTCGTCTCATGAAAGCTCCAAAACGTCCAATTAAATCGGGAAATTATGCTCGGGATGACCCGAGCATTGTAGGAAAAATAACACCCAGATCAGTCCGGTAAAACCATCGTGAGAAACTCAAATCATAAAGAATTTTATTTATTATAACTTGCAAAACCTTCAAAATCAAAGGTATCTCATAAGACCATGCCGCACATAAACACGGATGGGTTTTTATCTTACGATAACCAAAAAGAAAATCCAGTGATGTTATAATAATGTCTATCATACAAATACATATTAATCATAGCCGAAACTGTTACATTAATTGGATTCCGACATAATAGGTATACAATCAAGTCTAAAGGCTCTTATTGGAGAATGGATTCCAACTATGAAAGGGTAAGGGTCTACACACTGAGTCCATACACATCTAGATAAAATGTACGGAAGGCTACAACACGTTGCACCTCTATTACTCAGGATCAGCCCGTCCTCTTACTGGATAGTGCTGAATATGATCACCTTATGTTTGCGAACGAACAATCATAGTGGGCCCCGAAGCATACATAGAGATATTGATACTAGATCTTGGGATGATCACACCCTAATGGGAGCGACTCATATAGCCCTACCGCATGTCCATGCTTTAGTCATTTTCCTGTTTGATGAGGCTTAAGGCTACAATTGTCTTTTTATATAGCAACCATCTTGGAATGCTAACACTGCCCTCTTGGTAGTAATGCAGTGACAGCATTCATCCATATTGGTTCATTCTGTGTCTGAACGAAATCAAAGGCACTACCTCTACTACATCATTTTGTAATCACCCTTGGGACTAGTAGTAAGTACCTCATGCATTTCAAAAGCTCCATCTTCGGTCGTCTTCAATATATCTTCAATTCGAAGTGGTTTTCGGATAATTTATACTTATCTGATCCCGGTCTATTCAAAACAACATTCGATAGTTCTGATAAACTCAACCCTGGTTCTTTTGGAAATAATCAGACAATACATATGAGTGGGGATCACCCCCTAACCGTTTAAGTGGACATATCTCTGTATTATTTGTCTTAGGAGAACAAAAAAGATTTGTACGTATAGTATAGCATCATCGAAGATAACTGTGCCATATGACTCACGAGTTTATCCTAGATATTTCTGAAGTTATATTTTTGTCTAGATCTGCTAATCGGTTGTTTGACTATCAAATAAATAAACAACAACAAATTCAGAAATTTAATTACCCATAGCAACCACAAAGCCCCAAACTAAATCTTTCATTTATTAAAACTCTTTTCAAAAGTGTTTATCAAAAATATGCATATATTTATCTCACTAACATAAGTATATTCACAAAACATTTGTGAAAGATTTATCTTTTCCAAATCATATCAAAGGATCAAAACAAAGTGTTATTTAAATTAGAGATAAAGATGACCTCAAACAATATTTCTTTGGTGTTAGTGTGGAATAAATGTCCATACTACCAGAATTAAGAAGGTCGGTTAAAGGAAATTCAATCTCAAATTCTTTTATAATTTCTTCTATATATCCTATTAATAAATCTCTTTTTATTTATGAATCTCCTTTACTTAAATTCCAAACCCATTTACAAAACTCTTGTATAAATATCAAAACCATTTATATATCTCTTTACAAATCTCCAAAATTATTCATAAAACTTCGCTTATAAATATCCAAAATCATTTATAAAATTTTCTTATAAATATTCCTTATCTAAAACAAAACTCCTTTAATAAACTCATTAAATAAAGCCCTTTGATAAACAAAACGATTATTTAAAACATCATTACTAACATCATTACTCACCTTGAAACAATTATTAAAAGTATGATTGACCTTAAAAATCAGAAAGAAGCTTAGTGACCATAATAGTTCTCATTTAATTGATTTTACTTTTCAAGTTATAACATGGGTATTTACGTAGCAAGCCGATGTGTATAAGGTAATCAGCCAATAACAATCAATCATATAAGTAAATCTCCAAGTTACTAAAATAGCAGATGAGGATTTGTTCTGTTGACATGTCTAAGTTAGTATAACGGTAGAATGGGTTTTTATTTTGTCTAATAGATGTCAACATAATCAATCTGGTAAACTATGTTAGAACGATGATTTATTCTACCTAGCAGATGTCAAACACAAGTTAATTAGCAGAACGGTGATTTATTCTGATAAACAGATGTCAACTATAATTTAATTAGCAGAATGGTGTTTTATTTTGCTAAACATATATCTTTGGTTTCGTATTTAAAGAAATCCATTGAATTTAAAACATTCTTTAAAAGAAAGTAGCTTTTTTGAAAAAAAAAAATGATCTTTAGAAATAAAGTGGCTTAAAATTTTAGAACTTTTATTTAAAAATTAAATAATAATTAAACACTTTACTTAATAATAATTAAACCTTTAATTAATAATAAAATAATGATGAAATATTACATAAATAATAATTATCATTTATATAAATAATTAAATAATATTTCATCTTTAGATAAATATTTAAACCATAATTAATCTCTAATCAATTATTAATTAATAATTTAAACCTTCGTTAACAGTTAAATTAATCTTAATCAAGTCTTAATTAATCTTACTTATTTTGTTATTAATTAAATATTTAAACCTTTTATAAATAAATAAATAATTAATTAATTAATCTTAAATAAATAATTAAATAATATTTAATCCTTAATTATTTATTAAATAATAATTAACTTAAATTAATTAACTAATAATAATTAACTTAATTAATTAACACTTAAGTATTAATTACCTTTATAAACTAATGATAAAGTACTAATTATCTTAATTAATTGACAAGTAAAAATTAATTAATTAATTAATTTTTAATTACTTGATTAAAGTTTTGAAAACACTTTTCAAAAAGAATGCTTAAGTTAAAACATTTTAAATTCAATAGGAGTTCGTTTTTCACGAACAGCACTCATAGCGACTATCATTATATGGCCTAAAATTTTCAAAACCAATTTTATTTTCAAATCACTTTCAAAACTCTATGTAACGACCTAGAATTTTGATTATTTTAAATTGGAAATATTTAATTGATTTTAAATATTTGAAAGTTAATTTTATAGATTTAATAACTTGAATTTCAAATATAATGATTTATTTAATAATTTAATTATTGAATTTAATAATTGAAAATCGTATAAATAATGTAACAATCCGATTTTTTCGACGCCCGAAAGTCGACATCGATACGTCCACTGTATCCAATGCCGCACAGTTGAATGCAGGAAAACCGTACCGTTAGGGTTTAAAAAGAAGAAGATAGAAGAAGAAAACAGAAACAATAGCAGAATCTCACATTTCACAGCAGAACAACATATAATAGATAAATGAATAATCTTTAAAACAAAGAAGTATATCGATTTATAGTTTTATACATACATCATCAGAGTATATACAATACAACACAAAACTGGCAGTTATAATAACTTGATTCACATGAAGATTTTACTTTGCACCAACCGTATGCAGCGGACACTACATAGTATAAATGTACACTTTACCATCCAGCTTGAACTCCAGATCTCCACACCATCTCTTTTCTGACTTCGCTCAAGAATAACTGATAACCTGACCCTAGGCTATCAGTGTGGAAAAGTATGGGCACCCAGAGTTTAGAAAGGGAACAATAAACTCCAGGTCAGTCATGGGACTGGTGTGAGATCTAAAAAACAGTTATTTTCACAAAGAAAGGAAAAGAAATCCGTTCTGCTTTTTGGAAAATGAAACTACCATAAGGCCTCCCGCTGCACACACAATGCAAACGCAGAATTGGAGGAGATTTCTCCTTATAATAGTCAAACATGCTTGATACGCAAAATCATTTTTAATATTATTATTAGTGCATAGTGCAGAAAACCTTTCGAAAGTATAGTATTAATCTTAGCCAGCATACAAGCATTATTGTATGCCTACTATAGCTACCATCTAAACAGTGGGGCGCCACCATAAGTAAATGGAAGGTTAAACTACTAAAACCGTACAGGGCGCGTATTGGTGATTGGATTTCCAACAAATGGTTAGGCTAAGGAACATCCTACTACCACATCGGTACGCCTCTAGAGGGACGTCCCGAGAACATAACCAGCTCTCTACCAACACAAGGCCTGGTTTCCTCTGTAACTAGGTAACTACTACACGAATATGCCATCCCCCGGTCGTTTGCGACCTTTATCCAAGGATTCTCATCCACAAGGCAACAACCACAAAGTATAATAAATTTGCAGTAACCACATAGGTTAAATACTGGGTTCCATACCACGATACCACCCTTTTCCAGAAGGAAATGACATACCCTAAAGGGCGCGACCCTAATAACCTTGCCGCATTCTTCCTGTTTTGACCATTTCCGGGGTGTGAGGTCCGACAAAGTCTCGTCCACAAAGCTACATTTTTCACAAAGCCATGCTTCGATCAACAAATGATCAACAGCACTTCATATGCCACATTACCAAATTGGGAATGTATCATTGGTAACCATCAACTACATAACCTCCGAGCTCGTACGTCTCAGAGAAGGGTGTTAAGCTAAGGAATAAATTCTCCACCATCAACAGAAATGCATTTGATAGAAACCAGCTTTACATTTCAAAGAGTAACGCCAGATACACATCCATACAAGTCTGTTTCTGGATTGAACGGAACCGAAGGCACTTCAAAAGAAGCCCTTGCACATCCAGATATTCACTAATCACGTCCGGAATCCCCATCACAAATGGTGATAAAATCACTATACGGAGCAACCTGGTGCAGATACATTCGACAGGTAATCCTTTCGTTTTCGTAAATACCCGGTCTTCAACACCGTCTTCAAATGCAAACCCATTTCGTCATATCATTATTCGAAATGGATTTAATGATACAAAGTCCTCTCCCGGCTAATCCGAATAATGAGCGCTTATTTTAAAAATAAGGTTACATTCAAATTTCAAACAAATCTCAACAAATTCCCACTTTGATCTTTTAAATAAAAGATCTATCACAATCACAAAGGTTCGATGTGGTTTTCGAATATCCATTGGAATCCAACCCCCGGTCGCATCGAAATTCAAATGCCATTAAAAGGCCAATATTGACAGTCAGTTATTTAACTATCAATCAACATTCACAACAATCACCAAGATTTAAATAATTTTCCCCATTTATTTATTTTAAAAATATCTTCGCAAGATATAATTTTAACACTTCAACCATTCGAAAACAAATTTCAAATCAATTTTCACTTTCCAAACCTTTGAAAACAAATTTCAAATCACTTTCGTCACGTGGAATAAATTTCCAAATATTTATTTAATTCCACTGAAAATTTGCTGAGTTAAAATACTTTAAAATAATTCAAATCACTTAGCCGAAATATTCTTGGAACATCTAAAATAAAACCATCTTAAATACTTACTTAAATATTGGTTATGAAAACATTATACTAATTATCACATCTAAGAATTCAAGCCCAAACTAATTTTAAAATAAAATTAGTAGATAGAGTATAAATATCCGAATAACTATTTTCTAATCAAATATCAATTTAATCTTTTAAAATAATCCCTTCTATACTTAATTAAATCAATCTTTACTTTAAAGATTTAAAACAATTTCCAAAAATAAATTCTCCAACAATAATCTTTTAAAACCAAATCTAGAACTTCTAATTTAATTTCAAAAGCTATTTTAAAAATATACTCGGCTTTCTAGGGAAACTACACCTTCCATTCTAAAATGGTTCATTCAAATTAATTAATAAATATTTCTAGATTTATTTTAAATTTACATTCTAAATCCGTAAATTCCTTTCCATGCTTTTTAAAAATAAAACAATATTTATTTTCAAAACAAATTCCCTTTACCTTTTTAAATTCCCATTGTGAATTCAAATTCCCAAATATCCACTTATATATGATTTTTAAATCGATTTCAAAAATCATTTACAAACACCAAATCAATTTCTAAATTGATTTCAAGTTTTATTTTATACACCTAATCAAATTCCAAATTGATTTCTAAATTTATTTCAACACCGAATCGATTTTCATTCAAACACCAAATCGATTTTCATATTGATTTCCAAAAAATTTATTCTTTTAACACCAAATCAATTTTCGAATTTATTTTTAAAATAAATTCCTTTATCTTTTCCAAATTATTTAAAAAACCATATTTTTAAAATAAATTCTTCACCTATTGAATATTATTACTTGAAATCCATTTATGAAAATTTTTCCTATATTTGGAATTTTATTCAATAGGATTTCACTATAGATTTTCTACTTAAATTTAAAAATCCAATTTTATTTATTTATGGTATCCTACGATACCAAAAATATATTCGGCTAAATTTTAGCTTTCAACGATTTCAATCATAATATAATCACATACGATAAATAAATCAACACACAATATTAAAGCAAATTCAAATATTTGAGGAATCCAGTTAGATCCCTCCAACCTTTTGCTCTACATCCATAGACGTTAGCACAACAATTAAATACCAATTCCACTTCGAGGTGGAATATCGCGGTATATGGGATTTATAAAATATCATCCGCTATGATGCGGCGCATAAGGTCTCATCCGCTATATAATGTAGGAAATAAATCACTCCAAATGCATATATAATACCAATTCCACTTCTAGGTGGAATATCGTGGTATATGGGTGTATACATATAATATCATCCGCTACTATGCGGCGCATAGGGTCTAATCCAATACAACTGATAATAATTTATCATCAAGCACACAATCAACACAATCAACAATTTAAAATCTAACTATTTAAAATTAAATCAGAAAAAATTTGATTGAGTGATAAGATCTCACCTTTGCTTACGCATGCAACCCATTTTAGATCTGGCTTGATTCTTTAGATTTTTAGACCTTGTATAACAATTATATAAGATTTCATTATATATTCGAATAAATCGAACGATTAAATTTTGTTTGACAATTTAATTGACCGGTAATTTATTTTAAACTAATAGTTTTAATTTTAAACCAGCTTTATTTTAAATAATCTTCTTAGTAACTAAAATAATTTAGATAAGTTAATTAAAAAAATTATTACCTTTAATAAATTATTATTTTTAACATAACTTAATAAATTAAAATATATGCATGCATATTTATTTTATTCTTCATTATGGTAATACGTATCCTTATAAAAATAGTTTATATTTTAAATTCTCTATAAAAATAAAATCTATATTGCTATTAAAATCCTATCTCCAAATCTTATATAAATTTCCAGAATCCAAATTTTACATAACTTTACGATTCAAAACATTTAAAACCGCTGCCTTCATAAAATTAAAACATGCATGTGTATATCAATTATTATTATTATTATTATTATTATTATTATTATTA
The DNA here is from genome assembly GCA_030765085.1 of Allium cepa. Lineage (NCBI taxonomy): Eukaryota > Viridiplantae > Streptophyta > Magnoliopsida > Asparagales > Amaryllidaceae > Allium > Allium cepa. Next base: position 197,038,775 of record CM060938.1, read on the forward strand.
TTATTATTATTATTATTATTATTCTGTTCAAAATTCCTATTTTCAAAATCATATCTATATATGAATTAATTCATGTTTATTTATATATGTAAATATACATTAAATTCCAATAAAATAAAATTCCTTTCAAAACTTTATATAACTTTCCATGTATTAAAAATTCCCTTTTTCCCAAATTCTATTAAAAAATAATTTTCGTTTTCTGTAAAATGCAGGAATTTAAATTTAATGCCAAAGAGTATATATAAAATATGCACGTGTGTACTTCCATTTGGATATTCATGTCATATATTTTTCTTTTACTGTTAATAACAAAAATAGTAGTTCCCCAAAAAAAATCGTTCCTTTCTCAGACTATAACATTAAGCTCAAATTCAAACCTAAATCACCAAAAATACTTACCCACACAGTCGAAAATCGATCCCAAATCGCAACCCAACACACGACTTCCTTCGAGCGAGCACGCCAATATGTCGATTGCAATCCTTAAAGCAATCTCAACCCAAGCGCCACGACTTTGCTGACGATGACGAGATTCGCCGATGATGAAGCCGTGTTGCCAACGTCGCCACTGAGCTCGAGCTTCTCTCTCTTTAGTTCGGTTTCGATTTTTTAGCGAGATATCGATTAGCTTGTACGATTTCATATACGAAGGAAGTTCAATTTATTTTTCCTCTTTGTCGTCCGCCATTTATATTCGCGAGTGAAATAAAAAGGAAAACTGAGGATGTTCGAAATCCAAAAAGGAAGAGAGGGATTCTGTATATACTATTTTATATAAATACAATTTTTTTAGATGGTCGTATGGTTTCAAAAAAAATGACGCGTGTAGAACAAAGGGGAGCACGTGTAATATGAGGGATGAAACGTGTTGATTTTGTCTTGTGAAAACAATTTGTATTGAATACATATATATTACAATTTGAATTTAATTTAAATTTTTAAATCATTTCAAATTATGCAACTAAAAATTTCGATCTCCTATCGAGGCGTGCCGCCAGGCGATTATAATGTTAAACCCCTATTCTGAACGCAAAGCAAAAGGTTCCGAATCCAAATTCAATCGTATGGAGAAGGTAGCTTTTTTTTGGACCCAGCTATTGAATTAAATTTTGATTCCATTTTCAGCGCGTTTATCAACCGTATGGTCACACACAACACCGAATGTTACGGAAATTGAAATCCGATAATAGTACAATATTACGGATTCATCAGAACTGGTTTCATCGAATTTCGAGACTATACCCCGGAAGGCTATTTCTAAATATCGACTTAAACGATACAAATTCAAAACTGAACAAATCATCTCCAAATCTAATTCTGAAGCTTCCATTATCTTTAGTATTATCATTATAAATTTTCGAAGCCTTGAAAATATTTTTAAACAGCTTTAAAATGAAGATTCAAATTTTTACCCAATCTTAACAAATTAAATTTAATAATTAAATTGCCAAATTTATAGTTAAAATTGAAATTCAAGTTTAAAAACAACTTCCAATATCTAAAATCAATTAAATATTTTAATTTCAGATGTTGAAAATTTTGGGTCGTCACATCCTTCCCTCCTTAAAAGAATTTCGTCCCAAAATTGCTACTTAAGAAGAATGGACCTTTACCCGTTTACTATTTTCCCAAAACCAAATAGTTTTTTAACAACAACCAAAACAAATATTTTTATTAAAGACCCATTATCACTTCAACTAACTTTCCACAACCTTCCATAAATTCCAAAGAACGTTGTTTTCTTAACAATTCAAATTTAAATTCAAATTCAAATTTTAAATTTTCAAAATTTTCTCAAAATTTTTCTAGGTCCCTAAATTTTCGAAAAATTTTGTCAGCGTCTCCTCTGCGCGGCTAGCTCGGTACAACTACAAAATGGCACTACGGACCCTCGGATTCAAAAAGGAAACGAAAAGCCAAGCGGCACGACTAGAAGATCATCAAATTTCATACTGAAATTTAAATACATACATTTTCGAGCAATTCAAATTATCTTCGAAATCAAATCCCAATTTCCTTTTGCTTTATATCACATGTATGCTATTTAACAACCATGTCCAGTTTCTACATTCAAAAATCATTTTGCACGTTCCAGTACAAAAGTTTGAATACTTACTTCTTATACCATCGTTACTTCATTATTGAAGTTATATATCCATCTTCATTCAATCTTACATTTTAAATTTCATTTGAATTCAATTTACACTTTCAACTCTATTTGGATTCAATTTACCTTCTAAATATTGAATTTTATCAATTATGTTTTATACACAACTGATTCATATCATTATTTTAAATTAGTTTCATTTACTAATTCATTACAAATTCCAATTCATTTTATCTCCCCCTTTATTACCTTTAGTTCACTTCAAACTAATTTCTCAATTTCACAGAATTCAAATTTGTTTTCAATATTCAGTTTCAATACCAGTTTTATTTTTTTGTTCATTCAAAAAATTAATTTTCAATTCACCATTTTGGTTTATAACCACTTATATTTAAGCCGAATTTCAAATTCCATATGAATTTAATTTACCTTTTATTTATAAATATTGAATTCAATTCATTCCAAAACATATCTATTTGGTCATTCCTTCAATTAATTTCACTTACTATTTTTATTTTAATACTTTGCTTTACAAATCAAATTTAATTCCAATTCCAGTTCTATTTGCTTACAAATTCGAAATGAATTTCAACATTCAATTTCACTTTCATTTAAGTGCAACTGTAAATTTATTCACTCATTCACATTTTATCTTCGAATTTCCAGAGTTTTTTTTCAACCCTTCAAAATCATTTTTGAAATCAATTCAAATTATCTTTTGAATTCCCAAAACCAAACCCAGTTTACCAAACAACTTCTTTTAAAACAATTTGGTAGCAATTCCTCTCCTGGAAACTCGAAAATGAACATCGATGATGCTGTAGTCATCACCGAAGTTATTTTTCAGCGACTGAAAAGAGTTTAGAGCTTTCGTCCCTTTAAAACATTTTCTCCAAAGCCTTTGAAAACCATTTTCAAACTCAAGAGGGATTAATTTCCAAACTTTCCAAATTTCAAAATTTTCAAATCCTTTCAAATTCTTTCAAGTATTTCTATGGAATTCAATTTCAAATTATATAAATCACATTTACAACTTATATTTACAAATCCCATTTGTATATGGATTTTATTTCTCAACTTTTGATTATGATTTCAATTTCCTATTCAATAATCCATGATAATAATTTCATATTACCACTTCCTAACAATCCGAGCAACCATATACTACAATAATTTGCGGAAAATTATTCCTTTTATATACGAAAATAGTTTTGGTAAAATTATTTCATTTACCTTATTTTAAAACAATACTGTGTCGGTTTATATTGGTTAAGAGTTTAGAAGCCCCTATCGACACAGTTGGCCAAACTGCACCGACTAGAATCTATAAACAATCGACTGATAAGTCAACACAATAAAAAAAATTATATTCACTAACAAATACGCACTCATATCTATTATTACACCCAGACTCATTCTAGAATACTACTGACTCTATCTCTAACGAGTAATCCCCACCAGAGCCAAGGTTGTCGTTTAACCAAATGCTCTGATACCACTCTGTAACGACCAGAATTTTTCGACGCCCGAAAGTCGACATCGATACGTCCACTGTATCAATTGTCGCACAATCGAATGTCGGAAAACCAAACCGTTAGGGTTTAAAAAGAAGAAGATAGAAGAAGAAAACAGAAACAATAGCAGAATCTCACATTTCGCAGCGGAACAACATATAATAGATAAATGAATAATCTTTAAACAAAGAAGTATATGGAATTATACATACATCATTAGAGTATATACAATACAACACAAAACTGGCAGTTATAATAACTTGACTCACATGAAGATTTTACTTTGCACCAACCATACGCAGCGGACACTACATAGTATAAATGATACGCTTCACCAACCAGCTTGAATTCCAGATCTCCACAGCATCTCTTTTCTGACTTCGCTGCAGAATAACTGATAACCTGACTCTAGGCTGTCCGTGTGGAAAATATGGGCATGCAGAGTTTAGAAAGGGAACAATAAACTCCAGGTCAGTCATGGGGCTGGTGTAAGATCTAAAAAAACAGTTATTTTCACAAAGAAAGGAAAATAAATCCACTGTGCTTTTTGGAAAATGAAACTACCATAACGCCTCCCGCCACACACACAATGCAAACGCAAAATTGGAGGAGATTTCTCCTTATGATAAACAAACATGCTTGATACCCAAAATCCTTTTTAATATTATTATTAGTGCATAGTGTAGAAAACCTTTCGAAAGTATAATATTAATCTTAGCCAGCATACAACCATTATTGTTTGCCTACTATAGCTACCATCTAAACAGTGGGGCGCCACCATAAGTAAATGGCAGGTTATACAACTAAAACCGTACAAGGCGCGTATTGGTGATTGGATTTCCAACAAATGGTCAGGCTAAGGAACTTCCTACTACCATATGGGTACGCCTCTAGAGGGACGTCCCGAGAACATAACCAGCTCTCTGCCAACACAACGCCATGCTTCGATCAACAAATGATCAGCAGCACTTCGTATGCCACATTACCAAATTGGGAATGTATCGCTAGTGATCATCAACTACATAACCTCTAAGCTCGTACATCCCAGAGAAGGGTGTTAAGTGAAGAGAATAAATTCTCCGCCTCCAACAGAAATATATTTGATAGAAACCAGCTTTACATCTCAAAGTGTAACATCAGACACACATCCATACAAGTCCGTTCCGGGATCGAACGGAACCGAAGGCACTTTAAAGAGGCCCTTGCAGATCCGAATATTCACTAATCACGTCCAGAATCCCCATCACAAAGGTTGATAAAATCACTATACCGAAGCAACCCAGTGCAGAGACATTCGACAGGTATCCTTTCGTTTTCGAAAATACTCGGTCTTCAACACCGTCTTCAAATGCAATCCCGTTTCGTCGTATCATTATTCGGAATGAATTTGATGGCACAAATTCCTCTCCCGGCTAATCTGAATAACGAGCACTTATTTTAAAAATAACTGTTACATTCAGATTTCAAACAAATCTCAACAAATTCCGACTTTGATCTTTTCAATAAAAGATCCATCACAATCACAAAGGTTCGATGTTGTTTTCGAATATCCATTTGGAATCCGACCGCCGGTCGCATCGAAATTCAAATACAATTAAAAGGCCAGTATTGATAGTCGGTTATTTAACTATCAATCAACATTCACAACAATCATCAAGATTTAAATAATTTTCCCCAATTATTTATTTACAAAAATATCTTCGCAAGATATAATTTTAACATTTCAACCATTCGAAAACAAATTTCAAATCAATTTTCACTTTCCAAACCTTTGAAAACAAATTTCAAATCACTTTCCTCACGTGGAATAAATTTCCAAATATTTAGTTTATTCCATTGAAAATTTGTCGAGTTCAAATACTTTAAAATAATTCAAATCACTTATCCAAAATACTCTTGGAACATCTAAAATAAAACAATCTTAATTACTTACTTAAATTTTGATTATGAAAACATTATACTAATTATCACATCTAAGACTTCAAGTCCAAACTAATTTTAAAATAAAATTAGTAGATAGAGTATAAATATTCGAATAACTATTTTCTAATCAAATATCAATTTAATCTTTTAAAATAATCCCTTCTATACTCAATTAAATAAATATTTCTTTAAAGATTTAAAACAATTTCCAAAAATAAATTCTCTAACAATATTCTTTTAAAACCAAATCTAGAACTTTTAATTTTATTTCAAAAGCTATTTTAAGAATATACTCGGCTTTCCAGGGAAATTACACCTTCCATCCTAAAATGGTTCATTCAAATCAATTAATAAATCTTTCTGGATTTATTTTAAATTTACATTCCAAATCCGTAAATTCCATTCCACACTTTTTAAAAATAAAACAATATTTATTTTTAAAACAAATTTCCCTTACCGTTTTAAATTCCCATTGTTAATTAAAATTCCCAAATATCCACTGATATATGATTTTTAAATCGATTTCAAAAATCATTTGCAAACACCAAATCAATTTTCAAATTGATTTCAAATTTTATTTAAACACCTAATAAAATTCCAAATTTATTTCAATACCAAATCGATTTTCATTCAAACACCAAAAAAAAAATCATATTGATTTCCCAAAGATTTATTCTTTTAACACCAAATCATTTTTCGAATTTATTTTTAAAATAAATTCCTTTATATTTTCCAAATTATTTTAAAAACCATATTTTTACAATAAATTCTTCACCTTTTGAATATTATTACTTGAAATCCATTTATTAAAAAATTTCCCATATTTGGAATTTTATTCAATAAGATTTCACTATAGATTTTCTATTTAAATTTAAAATTCAATTTTATTTATTTCTGGTATCCTACGATACCAAAAATATATTCGGCTAAATTTTAGCCTTCAACGATTTCAATCACAGTATAATCACACACAGATTTTAAATAAATCAACACATAATATTGAAACAAATTCAAATAATTGAGTAATCCAGTCGGATCCCTCCAACCTGTTTCCCTGCATCCACAAACGCTAGCACAATAATTAAATACCAATTCCACTTCGAGGTGGAATATCGCGGTATATGGGATTTATATAATATCATCCGCTATTATGCGGCGCATAAGGTCTCATCCACTATATAATGCGGGAAATCAATCATTTCAAATACATATATAATACCAATTCCACTTCGAGGTGGAATATCGCGGTATATGGTTATATATATAATATCATCCGCTATTATGCGGCGCATAGGGTCTAATCCAATACAACTGATAATAATCTATCATCAAGCACACAATCAATAATTTTAAATCTAACTATTTAAAATTAAATCAAAAAATTTGATTGAGTGAGAAGATCTCAACTTTGCTTACGCATGCAACCCATTTCAGATCTGGCTTGATTCTCTACGATTTTTAGACCTTGTATAACAATTATATAAGATTTCATTCGAATAAATCGAACGATTAAATTCCATTTGATAATTAAATTAACCAGTAATTTATTTTAAACTAATAGTTTTAATTTTAAACTATCTTTCTTTCAAATAATCTTCTTAGTAACTAAAATAACTTGGATAAGTTAATTAAACAATTTATTACTTTAATAAATTTTTTTTTTAACATAACTTAATAAATTAAAATATGTGCATGCATATTTATTTTATTCTTCATTTTGGAAATACATATAGTTTATGTTTCAAATTCTCTATAAAAATAAAATCTATATTGCTATTAAAATCCTATCTCTAAATCTTATATAATTTTCCAGAATCTAAATTTTACATAACTTTACAATTCAAAACATTTAAAATTGCTGCCTTCATAAAATTAAAACATGCATATGTATATCAATTATTGTTGTTATTATTATTTTTCTGTTAAAAATTTCTATTTTCAAAATCCTATTTTTATATAAATTAATTCCTGTTTATTTATATATGTAAATATACATTAAATTCCAATAAAATAAAATTCCTTTCAAAACTTTATATAACTTTCCATGTTTTAAAAGTTCCCTTTTTCCCAAATTCTATTAAAAAAATAATTTCCGTTATCTATATAAAATGAAGGAATTTAAATTTAATGCCAAAGAGTACATATATAAAATGAAAGTGTGTACTTCCATTTGGATATTCATGTCATATATTTTTCTTTTACTGCTAATAACAAATACAGTAATTCCCCAAAAGAAAATTCGTTCTATTCTCAGACTATAACATTAAGTTCAAATTCAAACCCTAAATCCCCAAAAATACTTACCAACGCAGTCGACAATCGATCCCAAATCGCAACCCAGCACACGACTTCCTTCGAGCGAGCGCGCCAATATGTCTATTGCAATCCTCAAAGCAATCTCAACCACGCGTTAGTTTGACCCATTCAGATATGCCGACCGGTTCTATCGGCTAATGCCTATTCACCTTCCATGCTCATCATATAAAGAATCCTGACCTCTGCTCCTTTCTCTTCTTCCTAATTTTGTTCTACTCTCACAAGCCAGCCAACTTTTTATCTTACAATCATCGTCTACCAATTATTCCATCCTTCCATTTTCGAAACCTAAACCTCTAATACTGAGACTTCAGCAGTCGACTAGTCCGAACAATATCCATCTTTTAGTCCCACGATTCTCATGAGTTTCAAGCTTCTCTCATAGGTATGAGTTCTTCGTCCAGTCTACTTCTCTAGGTCGAAAATCTCGTTCTAAGTTCGAGTTCATGGATTTGGTAGGAGGTAGCCAAGAGGAGAAAGCCATAATGGAGGTTGATGATGCGGAGTGTTAGGGAACTGAGATGGCCAATCTTTGAAGTAGGACCTGGTCGGTAAGCCCTTGTTGGGGATAAGGTTCGATATGACAGGAAGATGTGGTTTGATGTTGCTTCAATATGCTGTTTGGTGACGAGAGAGTGCTTAGGAGGAGAATGAGTGGGTGGGTCACAGTTCGAGTAAGATCGTATGGTTGTTAGAGAGTGTTAGGAAATATGTGGGCCATTCGGTATGAATGGTTACTGGAGTCAGGGACAGTGGCTCAGTGTTGTTCGGTGTTGATGGAGAGAGTATGGCGTAACCTCTTGAGGGTAGTGCTACGGCCCGATTAGGGACCACAAGGTGGGTTCGGTATACTGAGCGAGTGTGGTTCGGTATACCCCTCGTGGGTCGTTCGGTGAAGAGAGAGTGTTGGAGAGGAGAATGAGTGACTCTTTGGTGTCGATCCAGTGAGTCGTTCGGCTTTTTGGGCCTTGGGTCCGGCATTAATAATCAAAATCATCTCAACTTGAACACAGCATATGTCAGGACATACATTCCCACCCTTGATCATAGCACAATGAATAACAATGAGAAATTAAGCACATGAGCATACGGAACTGGCTTTGACTGATAACTCCCCAGTTCCAATTACTATAAACCTGAGTTCAACTCGATAAAAGCAAATAACAACATTCACATGTAGTGCTAATGTCCGAGTTCATGACCTAAACCATCATAGGGAAAACTCTCGGAGATGGTCAGCGATGACGGTCTTCGAAGATGACAGTTCGATGCTTAATCACACTTCATCGGTCTTTAAATCTTTAATTCTTTCACACTCATACTTGAATGATTGCACTAGCCTACACACCACATGGGGGGAACATTTTTGTTGTTATATCTATTATTTATTGTCTTTTAAGTATAGTTCAAACAGGTGTTTTACAAATTCGACGCTCATTGAGGATGTCTAAAAAGTTGAGCTCCGTCATAGTTTCAGATGAACCTGAGCCGAGTTCTCAGCAGGAAGTAGTGGGAGCATCGAATCCACCGACAACTTCTATACAGGATATCCCAAACCCATTAGCGGAAACTATTGACCCAGCTCCTGATGTGATAGACGGAGCTGTTATTCTAGATAACCCTATTGATTCCCAAGCTTCAAAAACCAATGAAACTGCTCTTCGCCAATTATGCTCGATTTGTGGAATCCCTTTTAATGACGTATTAGTTCCATCGAGACGAGATCGTCCTCACCTACCCCAGTTGGATATACAGCTTGCAACAAATTCATGTGCTGGTTCGGTAGTGTGCCACCATTCAACTCCTTTCTTCGTGAAGTGCTACAATATATCGAGATCGCCCCGTCACAGCTACATCCCAATAGTCATGCGTTCATCTATGGCACTTGTATTCTCTTTATAAGTATCCTATTCAAGCTCCCTACTCCTGGTGACATCCGTTACATCTATCGCTTAAAGAGACGGTCTGACAATCCATCTTTCATATTCCTCGAGCCACATTCTCAGTGTCATATTCTGACGGAGGCATGGAGTAAATTCACTATTACAAGCAGGAATGGTTTTATGTATGATGTCCCCTAGGCTTTACGAGAAGATGGCTGGAAGGGAGTAAGTTCCTTTTTCGATCTTTCTACGGAAGAAAGCGTATTCTTTCTAAATCTTTTTTGATTTTTACAGGTATCAACCCACGTCTCGAAGGCACCGGGTATTCTGAGGCCGTTTAGGCCATTCGTGCTACTCCCGTAGAAGAGCGGGAGATCAAACTTGTCATTTCCAATGAGTCACTCTTAAAGTATGGGTTGTTGGCGGAAGGTCGCCAAATAAATCTTCCATCCGGTGCCACTATAACCGAGCCCGCGTCGAAGAAGAGTAAAGGATAGTCCAGACCTTCAGTTCCTCCTACAAGTGGTGCCCCCGACACATCCGAGGAGGGTGAGATTAGAGAAGCTAGGGTGCCAAGAGCGTCGGGTAAGAATATAAGTCCTGTTTCGGGATCGGTGGTTGATGCACCTGGCACCGATAAGCACCTCCCCCTTCAAAGGGAAAAAATAAACTAGCTTACAAGTTGAGGAAGAAGGTACTGGGCGGAACCTCGAAAGCGATGATTACTCCAATGGAGAAAGAGCCATCTCCACAACACTTAGAGGGTTCATTGAAAGGCTTATCAGACCTTACTATTCCCGATGACTTGCTCAATTACGGCTTCAACGATCCAGAATCCCTAAAACTTCATTAGTCCATGAGAGTTGATGAAGGCGCTCAAACCCATCACCAAGGAGAATAAACTCCGATAAGTAAACCTAAAGAAACTTGTCCATCAGGGAGAAACACTAGAACACACACACTAACACCTACAACTCACCTTGCACTTAAAGTCCAGCCACCATATTATTCTTGCTAACTTGTCCTCATTTAATTTCTATGCAGGTGATATGGGACGCTCTCATAGATTCGACTGCCTCTGCGGGTCCTCTATCTTCCATCATTCCGACCGAGACTCGGGGTCTGGTAAACGTCGTGATAGAGACGACAATAGTGATAGAGATTATCGTCCCCGAGATTCGTCATCGTCTCGAAGGAAAAGCTATAGTCATTCCTCGTACCCCAATGATCCTCCTTAACCAGAACAAAGCAAGGAGAAATCGGGTCAAAGGGGTTCTCAATCTGAAGCTCCTTGCGACCAATACTCTGGTTAATCAAGCACTAGGCAAACTCATGAGCCTTACAAATAGTCCGTGGTTTCGGCTAAACAAACTTCTTCAGCCCCTGCACACGATCCATCAATGGCAGAAAGGCTAGCTAAGCTTAAAGCTACATTCCCAAAAATATGCTTTGATGGATTAAAGTTTCTTCCTTCGATCCATCCTATTCCCGGGTATGTTAAACAAAGTGTTATTTCTTGCAACAACGACGTCTACGTCCAACATGATGCGTTTTTCACTTGGCCGAGAAAGTTTTTGCTAAGCGCAAGCATGAGATCGATCGCCTGAAGCTTGAGGCCATTCATGACAAGGATATTATCAAAGCCCAAGATGAAGAGCTTTCCTCGTACAAATCTCAACATGAGGCTATCCAGAAGAATGCTAGAGATACTACTGAGGTAGTCAATCGCTTGGAGGCCACACATAAAAAAGAAATTGATGAAGCAGTTCAACGCTGCGGTGCCTTAGCTTTAGAGAAAAACTCCATTCAAAAGGAGAGAGATGCGCTCGCTCAACGAGTTAAAAAATTGGAAGAGCTACTGTCCAAAGAAAAGGAAGAAATAACTGTTGCTCAAGAGAATATATGTGACAAAATTGTTGCTACACGACTCCTAAAAAGCAAACTCGATGAGGAGCTCTCCAAGGCTAAAGTGCTAAAGAATGAACCCCGTGAGGAGGGCAAAAGAGTGGCGCTTTTGGAAATCGCTTTTCGCCTCGAAGCGGCTGCTGAGGCAGGTAGGGAGGAGATTAAGTGCATGTTTGATCTGCTCATAGTAAAATATAATGCTTAAGTGCTCATGCATCACGAGTTAACATTTCTTGGTGAGGGTTACCTCGAATCTTTGGCCGAAGCATGTGACACTTTAATAAAAATCAAAAAGGTTGAGTTGGAAACTGAAGAGGTTGACGAAGGAGCTTTAGTGAAGGAATTTCTTTGGGGGAATGAGCCTTAGGACTTGTTTGCAGCGAAAGCTCTTTATAGCAGAGACTCCTCCTCGCCAAACGGAAAGAATGACACTATCGGTCCGTCCGGAATTGAGTCTCCAGGTCCACCTCCTATTCAGCCGACTAGTCGCCTATCACTTGACCCCTTAGAGCAGCATACTGGCTATGACCCACGGGATCCTGGACTTGATATTCATGCTCTATCTCCTATTCCAGAAGGTGAAACTCCTCGAACATTCGAGAGTCAAACAGAAACTGGCGCGTAGCTTTTCTTTTCAAAGCTCAAAGGGCCGTCATTTTTGACGAGTAGTTAATGTATTCTAACATTTGTCTCTTATGATTTCACACATGCCATTCCGATCCTGAGCCTACTCCAAGAAGCGATGCTGCCAAAGAGAAAGAGGACAAAATGGGAGAGGAAATCCAAACAGGGGAGACTCCCGGACCCGATGCCCAAGTGATCGGGGCGCTCGATGAAGACAAATCTGAAAATCCATCACCCGCAAAAGAACATAATGAAGTTGAAATTACGGGCGCCTCCAAACACACTTCAAAATTGAGCATGGAGGAGCAACTAATGGAAGAGAAAACGAAGAAAGCTGAAATCAAGGTCGAGCCCCAAGTAGTGGAACTGGATGATCCCTTGAGCAGGCCTTTGAAGGTCATTCTCCATGGTGGGACGATGCATTAAAAGTTCCTCCTCCTTCCTCAAACATCACATCCCTAGCGAGCAACGTGTCTAAGAGAAAAGGCTTGGGGAAGGAGTCGTTTGAGAAATCGAGGAAGGAGAAGAAGTCAAAGAAGTAGCTATCATGGCTCGTTCAACGAGAATAATCTTGATTATGTAATTATTTCTGTATATTTTCATAGTCGATGTATAGACTTTTGACTCCGAGTTTAGGAGGAATTGTAGTGGAACCTTGTTTTAGGATTAGTGAATAAAACTTCATTCCTTTGTCTTCGATGACTTTCGCTTGTCAGCTAATTTCCTAACTTGTTGCCATAACTCGGAACTTTGTGAGTTACACAGGCTCCAGTTCACTTCCAAATGACTCGGAAATTTTTGGAATCATAGATCCTTGATCCCATGCTTCGGTTACTTAGAATGCTTTTAGTCCGCACTCAGGGGACTTAGAGATTTTGAAGTTGATTATACTCTAGTCCGCACTTTGGGGACTCAGAGTACTCCAGTCTGCACTCTAGGGACTTAGAGATTTTTAAGTCATTTATACTCTAGTCCACACTTTGGGGACTCAGAGTACTCCAGTCTGCACCCTGGAGACTTATAGATTTTTAAGTCGTTTATAGTACAGTCCACACTTTGGGGACTTGGAGATTTTTGAGTCGTTTATACTCTAGTCCACACTCTGGGGACTCAGAGTACTCCAGTCCGTGCTCTAGGGAGTTGGAGATTTTTAAGTCATTTATACTCTAGTCCGCACTATAGGGACTCAGAGTACTCTAGTCCGCACTCTGGAGACTTGGAGATTTCTAAGTCGTTTACACTCTAGTCCGCACTCTGGGGACTTAGAATACTCCAGTCCACACTCTGGGGACTTGGTGATTTTTAAGCCATTTATACTCTAGTATGCACTATGGGGACTAAGAGTACTCCAGTCCGCACTCTGGGGACTTAGAGATTTTTAAGTCATTTATACTCTAGTCCGCACTCTAGGGACTCAGAGTATTCCTATCCACACTCTGGAGACTTGGAGATTTTTAGGTCGTTTATACTCTAGTCTGCAATCTAGGGACTTAGACTACTCCAGTTCGCACTCTGGGGACTTGGAGATTTTTAAGTCGTTTATACTCTAGTCTGCACTTTGGGGACTCATAGCACTCCAGTTCACACTCTGGGGACTTGGAGATTTTTAAGTCGTTTATATTCTAGTCCGCACTCTGGGGACTCAGAGTACTCCAGTTCGCACTCTTAGGACTTGGAGAATTTTGAGTTTTTGTGCGTGTTCATATGCCAGACAGAATAATGTAACTTTAACTTTTTCCATAGAATTACAACATACGGAAACATCAATAGTTCATGGAAAAGATGGCTTCAAGCCTTTATTAATGAAAATAAAATGAATTGTCTTATTACATGCCGAAAACTAAGAATCAACAAAATAAACATACACTGAAAATAATTGCAACTAAAATTCGAAGAAATAGACTAAGTATACTAACATCGCAGATGCTCGCTATTCCATGCTCTGGGGAGTGTCGAGCCATCAACAGTCACTAGCTTGAAGTTTTCTCTCTAAGCCTCTGTTCAATGACGTATGGATCTTCCCATGTGGGATTCATATGTGATGGAATCGGGAAAACTCACTTCAAAAGGAGATCGCCCACATCAAAGATTCTCAGTCGTACTTTTTCATTATAATATCGAGCGACTCGGTGCTTATATGCAGCCGCCCTTAATCGTCAACAAAATCCAATGATTCCGGCCAGAGAATTTGATTTTTCTTAGGGTCATAATGAGTTACCCGATGTGAAGGAACTTCATGCTCCACGGGTATAACAGCTTCCGTGCCATATGCCAATGTGAACAGAGTGTGGCCAGTAGGAGACTTGTGGGTGGTCCTATAAGCCCAAAGTGTTGTCGAAAGCTCATCCATCCACTTGACTCTAGCCTTCCCCAAATGTTTTTTCAATATGGATTTGATTATTTTGTTTATGGCTTCTTCTTGTCCATTGGCTTCCGAATGAGCAACCGCAGCAAACCTTTTCTCAATACCATACTTTTGACAAAATTCTTTGAATTCCTTACTTTTGAACTGAGTTTCATTTTCTGTAACGATAGTTCGCCTGAGGCCAAAACGGCATATGATGTTTCGCACAACGAAATCAATGACCTTTTTGGTGGTGATTGTAGCTAAGGGCTTTGCTTCAGCCCACTTGGTAAAGTAATCGACCACAACTATTGCGCATGTTGCATCACCTTTGGAGATAGCGAGGAACTGATTATATCGATTCCCCATATTGCAAACGGCCAGGGACTAACCATTTGTGTGAGTTCCGTTGGTGGAGATCTCGGGATTTTTTGCATACTTTTGACATTGTCACGCTTCTTACGTAGTCTGCAGCATCCCGATTTACAGTTGGCCAATAGTATCCATGGCGGAGGATCTTTTTTGCTAGTATCTGCCCTTCCAGTATGGTCACCACTTTCTCCTTCATGAACTTCCTTTAGGACTCGCTTTATCTCACCATGGGCAATGCATTGAACTAAGGGGACCGAGAATCCATTCCGATACATTATTCCATCCTATAGTACATATCGTGAAGCTTTGCGAATGACTTGTCATCGTCTGTTCTTTTTTTGGGCAAAATCCTCTATAGCAGGTATTACTTGAAAGGGGTTATCCATGGCTCATTCTCGATTTCTGTTTCTAACACAAAATTTATCTCCATCTCATTCATACTTGGAGCATGTAAGACTTCGACGGGAACCAATCCCATTTGCTGTCCATCGCCAGTACTTGCGAATTTCGCCAATGATTCGGCTTCTCTATTTTGTTCACGCAGGACCTATGAAATATCATAATATTCAAGGTCTGCCAATAGTTCATGAACCCGGATGAGGTACGTAGCAAGCCTCTGCCCCTTTGCTTGATAATCTCCCTGCAACAGGTATACCACCAATTGCGAGTCATAAATGATTTCAACTGATTTCACTCCAAGTCCTTGATAATTTTCAAGTCAGCAATCAATGCTTCACATTCGACTTCTTTATTTGTAGCTGGGAAATTGAGCTTCAAAGCATAGCAAATTGATCGATTTTCTAACGTTACAAGAATTACACCAGCCCTAGAACAATGGTCGTTGGATGCCCCATCGGTGTGTAGTTTCCATCGAATAGGGGGAATAACATCATCACTGTTTAGTTGGAATAACTTGTACGTCTCGAATAGCCTAAATCTTTGTTAGGTTAGCTTCAATTTCCCGTGCATTAACAATGAAACCTAAAAACTTCCCTGACGCAACGCCAAAGGAACACTTTAGAGTATTGATTTTCATTTCGTAATATCTGAGTATATCAAACATTTCCACCAAGTCTCAAATGTGGTCGTTTGACTGTCGTGACTTCACGAGCATGTCATCCACATAGACTTCCATTATCCTACAAATCCGGTCTTTAAACATCTGATTCACCAGACGCTGATAAGTTGCTCATGCATTTTCCAATTCAAAAGGCATCACTACATAACAATACAGCCCAACATCTGTGATAAAACTAGTGTTTTCTTGGTCTGGAATGCGCATTGGGATTTGATTATATCCTGAGTACGCATCCATAAATGGCAATAACTCGTGTCCTGCTGTTGAGTCGACCAGCTGATCAATTCTGGGTAAAGAAAAATTGTCTTTAGGGCATGCTTTGTTAAGATTTGAGTAATCTATGTAGGTCCTCCGTTTTCCATTCGCTTTTCGCACTAGTACGGGTTAGAGATCCATTCTGGTAGAGGGCGTCGCAGACGAACCCGTTGGCTTTAAGTTTGTTCACCTCCTCTCTCAGAGCAGCGGACCTCTTTGGGTCTATCCCTCTTTTTTTCTTCACCGGCACGTGTTTCGGGTCTACGTTCAACATATGACTCGCAATGGCGGGAGAAATCATGCACATATCTGAATGTGTCCAGGCGAAAACATCCAGATCTACCCGAAGGAAATCAATAAGATCTTCGATCGCCGAGGGGTTGAGTTGTGATCCAATTTTAAGTACCCGCGATGGGTCATCACGGCTGAATGGGATATCAATCATCAGTTCAGCCGGTGCTTCTTTTGCCTCCTTGGGTTCCTCATCATCATCCTTCAGATCTATGTCTCTATAGATCCGATCATGTTGCCCGAGCCAAGTCTCGGGCGTCAGTTGTCAATCTTCAGTGACTCGGCTGTGGACGGAGGTGTCTGCAACCTTTCCTTTCTCCCTTCATTGGGTCTCTCTCAGCTCAGCCATATAACATGCATGACCAGTCGCCTGATCGCCATGAACAACACCAACTCCTTTATCTATCGGAAATTTCAAGGTTAAACACCAAGGGGCCAAAGCTGCCCCAAACTCTGCCAGGGCCGGTCGACCCAGAAACACATTATACCGAGATTCGACATCCAAAACGATAAAAGGTAGGATTCACACCATCCTATGTTCACCTTGTCCAAGTTCAACTGGAAATTCAACAAAACCCACTGCAACAGTAGCTGCACCATTAAAGCCATGAATACAGGCTTTAGATGGTTTTAGATTCTTTGTCTCTAATTTCTTCTGGTCATATGCTTTTTTGAAGATGATGTTAATAGAACTTCCACGGTCAATCAATATCCTTCTCACAAATGTAGGCCCAATCGTTGCTGAGATGACCATCGGGTCAACGGTAGGAGCCTCCACCTGATCAGCATCCCTGCTTCTGAACACTATGTCATCCATCATCGTTCGTTGCTGTTTAGCCGGGGACCCATCTTCCATGCTTGAACAACATTCAAAATTTACATGCTTTAAGGAACTGGCATAACGCTCAATCTCCTACCAATTCTTGTCTACCGAGTGAGGCCCGCCGACTATCGTGTTTATGATTAGTCTTCCTATAGGCCGAGCAGGTTCCTCAGGATGGCGTGGAGCTTGCCCGCGACCGAGGTTTGATGCTCTCTATCTGCCCTCTTGCGAATTCTTGACAAACTCCTGTAACTTCTTCTGTCGAATCAACTTTTCTATAGCATCGTGGAGGTGCCTACAATCCTCGGTATTGTGCCCATAAGTCTCATGGATATGGCAATACTTCCCAGTCCGCTTTTGTTCCTCAGTGGACTTTTTTGGGCATGGCTTTCGATATTGAAAGGTAGTACAGGTCGATAGGCAAATATTTTCCAAAGATGTATTCAGAGGAGTGTATTCATTGTAAGTTTGAATCCTTGATTTCCACTTTCCTGCTTCCCTTTTCTTTCCGGGATTTCCTCCTCCGGATCCTTTAGATTGCTCTGGCTTGTTCTGAACATTGACTTGGACCTTTCCCGAGTTATCACCAGATTTTTTTACAACAATGTTGCTCTTCATAGTCTCCTTGCTAGGCCCCGGTGCATTGTCTCGCCTCATTCACCTAACTTCCTCTCTTCTTATAAATTGATGCGTCTTTGAATAAAAATGTTCTAGAGTAGTCGAAGGTTTTCCTGCCAGCCAATCACCAAACTCCAAATCTAGATCTATCCCTCACATCACGGCCATTAGAATAGCATGGTCATTTGGATTGCTAACATCAGTAATAGCAACGTGAAGTCTTTGTAAGTACTCCTTTAACGATTCCCCTGGAGCCTGGATCACACTGGACAAGGACATCATGTCCTTGGGACGAGGGGCATGAATCCTAAACTGTTGCTAATTCATCAAAGTTGGAGATAGACCGTGGAGGAAATCGGGTGAACCACTTGGTAGAGATTCCAGATAAAGTTATTGGGAAGCATATACACTTAGTTGCATCATTTGCTCTGGCTGAATCCATCATCCACCCATATCTCATCACATGCTGTCGGGGATCAGTCTTCCCTTCATAGGCCAGAACAGTCGGCATGTTAAATTCCCTGGGATACTCGGCTGTAGGATAGCATCTGTGAATAGAGATGACTCCTAGATATACCCCAATCATCATTGGATAACCCTTTATTATCTCATCGGTTGTCTGACCATAGCTGATACGTCTAGAGTTTGTATGGAAGATGGCAGGTTGGAATCTGTCCTGCGAGACCGTTCTGGTTGGTGCCTCCTTTATTGGTGATCCAACAAACGTGTATCCTAGGGACCTACTTCATTATGACCTTGGTGAGCCGGTCGTCCAGCTTCCATCCGTGCTCCAAATCCTAAGTTTTTTTTCCAGCTTAGGTGTGATTTCCCTGATGTAAGTGAGAGGCCATGGCTCCAGGTAAGGAACCTAGACCATCCTTGGTTGATCAATCAGCAGCACCTATTTGCGTTGTTTCAGTTCTACAGCGTCTACGCCTGGGTAGTTCATCAGATGAAGCAGAGCAGTCAGTTGAGGAGTAGGAAGCGGGACTTCCTCCAGCATTCTGATACTGTTGTTGAGTAAGCTGAGTCATGAAGTTGGCGTTAGCTTGAATCTGTTCATCAAGTTATCTCCTGCTTTCCATGAGTTCTCTCATCAACTTGTTGAATTATGTTCTAGTGATAACTTCCATTTGGTTTCATGTGGTGGTTCCCGCGCCTAGATTAGCTTGTTGATAGCTGGGTCCTATTTGTTGAACGCTAGCTGTCTCATTGACGTCTATGAGAGGCTGATCTGGTTCGAGGTCTTCCCATTGTAGAATTATTGGTAGGAACTCTGAGTAGAATCAATGGACTTCCTATGAATGACTTGGATCTCCTTCGGGGATTTCTTCAGTCCAGTAGCGACAAAGTAGATCCTAATAACTTGAGAATGCAGTTCTCAGTGAAAGCACTAAAATTTCAGCACCAAAATTGATCATTAACACCCAAGATAGATTTTTGTATAGATTAGTGAAGATAGAAAATTAAAATAGAGGAATGTATGCAAAATTAACTGCAAAAAATAGAACATCAGATTTATAGTGGTTCGACGTAACTGCCTATGTCCACTTTGAGTTCAATCTTTATTGCTTTTTCAAATAATTGAATACAGATACAATCCATACACCAACAACTTGAATACGAGTTTTAACAGAAAAGAAATGAGCCTTGAAAATGGCAGTCTCCCCGGAGTTTATGAAAAAAGGTCCCTTTTCACTGCACCCTTGCCCCTCTATTTATAGACGAAGATTGGCGGGGCTTCCTTCATGGGCCCAAGAACAAGGTACTTTGTCCCGTAGCAGGTGCCTTTTGCATATCGGGCCAGGCATGCCGAACGAGACATACCGAACGAAAAATGCCAAACCAGGGTATCTTGGTAAAGGACTCGGAGCAAACCCACAAGGAGCTCGAAACATATAGTGGTGTGACTTGAAGTGATGATATAGTAGTCGGCTCGCTTTAGAATGAAACTGGCCACTGCCAACTCTCCAGATATGCACCGAGCGATGTATGCCGAACCTTCCAGACCGAGCGACATGCGCCGGCCACCTAAGCCAAGCGATATGTGTTTGTGCTTCCTCAACCAAACCACTCATGTTTAGTCGTCCCTTCCCAAAAAACCAGACCAAACCGTCCCGCATTTATCTTCATTGGCCGAAAGGTGATTGTCGAGCGACGTTGCCGAGCGATGCTTTTCCGGGTGATATTTATAAGTTCCCAACAACAATTTTCTTTTAACCGACGACACATGCCATACTTTCTCGGTCGAACCACATATCCAGGCCGAACGATGTAGCCAGGCCTAACGATGGTTGCCGAGCGGTATTAATCGAACGTAGGTTGCCGAGCGATGTTAGCCGAACGATGGATATCCAGCGGCCATGCATCTGGGTAACAATTATATATTCAGCACTCGTGGGGACTAGTTATTATAACTGTCTAGTTTGATTTGTTGGTATGTACATTAATAGTTACGTTTTCTTTTGTATAAAGATCAGTTATTATATATTATATATTATTCCGCTGCGATTATGAGATTTTGTGTTGTTTTTTCTGTTTCTTCTTCTTTCTTTCTTCTATCTCATAGTTATTCATCTTTTCGTACAATTTGTATGGACAAGTGTGATTTAGTGTCAGCTCAAAGGGTACAGAACGGCAAGTGGTTACACTCTACCTTTTTGAATTTGAACTTACTTTTATAAACTTTTAATAAAGTTTTAAATTAAAGGTAAGAGATTTGAAATTTATAAAACAATTCAAGAAAGTAAAGTCAAAAAATAATTCTTTAAACCAAGGACCTCAATGTCGTGAACTAACAACTCCAACATACTAACTTTTCTTGGACATATATCATCACATACATAAACACCATTTCATACATGCTATCACAACCAACAACTAGTAAAGAACCTAACTTCCACTTTACTAACTTTTAATTTTAACTTTCATTTCCATATCTATACACATCACATCCAAACACATATTACACATAAATCAACATCCACTTCATTACAACAAGTACCTGTTTATCAACCAACCAAGCAATAAATTTGCATCATAATATACATCATAGTTTGCTTTTATATAAAAAAATATGCAAATTACATAAATACCCCTAGGTACATGCCCTCCATTCATCAAGTGCCGCATCACCGTGTTTGTCCCCCCATGCAGTTTTTGAAAATCCATGTCCCCTTCATTTATTAAGCCAAGATGTATTAAATGCACATTGTAGTTATGTTTCATAATATTTCATTTCATATTTAAAAATGTATTATTTCACTTTTTACTTTTTTGGCTCACATCCCTGGGCATATATATACTAACTTAAACATATATATATATATATATACATATATATCTGTATGTATACCATAATATAAACTAACTTATTTGTAAATAAATGTGTATATATGTTATCACTAGAGTTCACAATGTTTTCGACAACTTTTAGTCCAAAAAAAATTAACAATTCAAAAAATGAATACTGATCACATATTTTATTTTTCTTCGAACTAAATATTTTTGTAAAAAAATTTGAAAAACTATTTCACCGTTATTATTTATTATTTAGAAATTTTTTTTAATTATAAAATCTAGTATTTGAATATTTAAAATTAATTAAATATTCCAAAATTAAAGCGGTGAAATTTCAGGTCGTTACACTCTCCCTACTTAAAATAATTTCGACCCTGAAATTTTTCCACCGCCCTAACCCAGAAATACATAACACTACTCATCAATCTGTAAGATGTACCTGGATCATTCTTATGTAAAATCCGATTTGATCACTTACTTGAATATGTAACTTTACTTCCAAACTAGTATTGCTCACTCGATTCCCTAATGTGGACTCCGATAAGACTTCTTAATTAGAAACCTCTGTTTTCCTTGCATAGCCATATACTATGATAGAAAACTTTGGTTTTAGATTAAGAACTCTCACCAAGTGTTCGCCGTCGAAAATCAAGTGATAAATCCTTCTTCGGAATGGTGTAAAACATCTCAAGTCGTGTACTCTAATCTTGGATCGAGAACTATATAAAAAAGGAAATTAGTCTGCGTACAACCTATGTACTCATCTAAAGGTTCTTCATTTACCCAGTTACTTTCTACCCTCCTTAAAATATTTATGAAAACATTCCATAACAATTTAGACTTAGATTCAAACAATTTTAAATAATATAATTTAATTTATAAAACTCTTTCATAAAATCATTTTAATTTACTAACTGCATAATACTCTCCTACATCCTAAGAATATATACAAAACATTTTATTTTATTTCCATTCATTTTTAGCTATTCAGATGTAGGTCGAAAACAATTTGGGTCTTAAAACTAAGTCGACTGATCCAACCTCTTTACCTAATTGATCTAGTAAGTAGCAAAGGAGAGTATGATACTGGTATACAAACTCCATCCTAGAGTCTACTTTTTCTTAGACACCTCTAAGGTAAAGACGTTTATTTATTTAAAACCATAATCCGGAGAGTAGAGCTAGGGAATACAACTGTCCGCCACACTGACCCCCCTTTTTAGCTAGCCCAGCCCAAAGCGTCAATCCCCTACCATGTTAAAGGTTTTGTTGAGGATAACCGCTCCAAGCCTTAAGGGAACATATCTCAGCTGCGGGACTCAAACCCGCAACCTCCACGAACTTTGTTCCATGGTTGCAAGGTAGTCCTCAACCAGCTGAGTATTAGACAGCCTAATAACATCAAATAATATTTAATCTCCTAGGTGTTAAAATCAAGAGACGTTGTTTAATAAAACCAATTTTATTAACCTTTTTATTAAATTAAATGGTTTTAGTACTTCATTTATTAACCCATCTTTAATCAAAATACATCATTATTTTGAAACTTAGGAGCCAAATACCCAGGTTTATTTCAAAAACTTGTTAAAATGATACTTTATTTTTAACCCTTAGAAAATACATATATAGTTCAAGTAACTCCAAAATGATATTAAGGAATTGGGTACTACCAAATAGTATCATATATCCCTTTAATCAGAAGGGTAATACTCAAGTGAAGTGTTTACCATCCGAACACAAGTTTTTCCATTTTTAGCCACTTTCGAGTCACCCGAACTAGTTAATTATAAATATATTTCCTATTTTCAAATCCCCTTTCTGAAACAATACTATATGCATTTCCAGTAAAATAATTTCAACGAAATATCTAATTCAAATTTGTTTTGGATTCGTTTGGATTCGAACTCGTTTCGATCATACAATGACAAAGAGAATAATTTACTAAGTGCACTATCACATCCGCGTAAGCAAATTCGATTGTCACTTAGAAGATTATTCTGATCATCATAAAACAATCGGGACTTGTTCCCCAAACCAAACCAAATAAAACAAATCTTTCAACAAAATTTTCTTTTCAAAGGATTTATACTTTTAAAATATTTACTATTTTTCCAAGAATCATTTGAAAATTTTATCAAAACCACCGGAATTTAAATTCTTCGAAAACCCATCCTATTTTCAAAGTAAATTTTATAATCCAGATTTATATAATCAACTTTTTATAAAGTCTTTGAAGTATTTCTTTACAATAAACATCTTATTTAAAAAAATTAAATTTGACCCTCAACTTATCATTTAATGCCTTAGAGTCAAACTGTGAAACTTAATTCACAAGATGTTCGTCTCAATGTTCCCATAAATTTTCTATCTACCCAGACCTGGTTTCAAAAAGAAAGATTCTAGATAGATTAACAGATAATAGTCAATTCTTAAAACAGGATGAGCATGATTAAGCAAACCATAAATGATAATAATTAAATATTATCAACTCCTAACAACAAAACATCATATATAACTATACTTTATTTTTGAAAATAATTTCTTTATATGTAGAATTTATTCCAAGGTAAATTATTTCATTTACCAATTTTTAAAACAATATTGTGTCAGTTGCCTAGTTCAAGTGTTTAGAAACCCCTATCGATACCGTGGTGCCCCCACGTCTCGATCAGAACTCATAAACAACTCAAGTTATAAATAAACACAAAATAAAACATTTTTATAGCACTAACAAATACGTACTCAATATATACAAACAAACTCATTCTAGGATCTCACTTACCCTATCTCAAATGAGTTTACCGCACCAAATCCTAGGTGTTCACTCAACCTAAGCTCTGATGCCACGTTGCAATGATCTGCCTTTCTTACACCTAAAGACGACACTTAATACATCCTTAGTATTCATATGTCGATCACTTAATTGTTTGAAAAACGAGTCAACTGGGGTGAAGAGGAAAGAAAAGACAGAACAAAATCTCACAAAATGTGACGAGAAAAATATAATATACTCAAAATATTAAGGAAAAGAAATCATCTTTATTTATACACAACATCAGAGTATAATGTCCTATTATTAGCCTAGATAGTTATAATAATCCGTTCTTACAATTGCTGATAAATACAGATAAGAATAGAAAAAACAAAATAGCGGAAGAACATAAGGTATGTGAATACATCTTGGAGGATCTAGCTCATCTTTTAAAAGCTCCAAAGTGTCCAGCTAAATCTGCAAAATATGCTTGGGCAGACCCAAGCATTATAAGAAAAATTCCGGATCAGTCTGGTATAACCAGCCCGAGAAACACAAATCATAAGGAATTTTATTTTATAACTTGTAAAACCTTTCAAATCAAGGTATCTTATAAGACCACGCGCATATAAACACCGATAGGTTAACCAAAACATTTCTATAGAAAATCAAGTTATATTATAATAATGTCTAGAATACAAATACATATTAATCATAGCCGAAATTGTTACATTAATTAAATTCCAACATAATAAGTATAAAATCAAGTCAAAAGGCTCTAATTAGAGAATGTATTCCAACTATGAAAGGGTAAGAGTCAACCCACCGAATCTGTATACCTCTAGATAAAATGTACGAGAGGCTACAACACGTTGCACCTCTACTACTCAGGATAAGCCCTACCCCTTACTTGATACCACTGAATATGATCACCCCATGGTTGCGATCAAACAACCATAATGGCCCAGAAGTATACATAGAGATATCGACACTAGATCTTGGGATGATCACATCATAATGGGAGCGACCAAGATAGTCCTGCTGCATGTCACTGCTTTAGTCGTTTTTCCATTTGATAAAGCTTGAGCGTACGATTACCTTTTTATATAGCAACCATCTTGGAATGCTAACATCACTCTCTAGGAAGCAATGAAGTGTCAGCAATCATCCATACAAGTTTATTCTAGTCCTGAATGAAACCAAGGGCACTACTTATAATACATCGATTTCCGAATCACCCTCAAAATTAGTAGTAAGTAGCATTTGCACTACAAAAGCTCCATCTTCAATCATCTTCAAGATAGCTTCAATTCGAAATACTTGAATTGGATCGAAGTGGTTTTCGAATAATTTATACATATCTGATCCCGGTCTCTTCAAAACAACATTAGATAGTTTCGGTAAACTCAACTCCGGTTCTTTTGGAAATAACCGGATAATACATAGGAGCAGGGATCATCCACTAACCGTTTAAGTGGATGGATCTCCCTATCATTTGTCCCTGGAGAGAAAAAATGAGATTCATATGAACAGTACGGCATCATCGAAGATGATTGTGCCATATAACTCACGTGTTTCTCCTAGGTATTTCCGGAGTTATATTTTGGTCCAGATTTGATAGTCGTTTATTTAACTATCAAATAAATAAACAAAAAAAAGTTCAGAAATTTAATTACTCATAGCAACCATCAATCCTCAAACTAAATCTTTCATTTATTTAAACTTTTTTCAAAAGTGTTTATCAAAAACATTCATATACTTATCTCACTGACATAAGTACATTCACAAAACATATCAAAACCATTTACAAAATTTCGTTCAAATTAGAGATAAAGATAAACACAAACAATATTTCTTCAGTGTTCAGTATGGAATGAATGTTCATACCACCAGCATTAAGAAGGTCGGTTAAAGGAAATCCAATCTTAAATTCTTTTATAATTTACTTATATAAATCTTCTTAATAAATCTCTTTTTATTTATGAATCTCCTTTACGTAAATTTCAAAACCATTTACAAAATTCTTTATAAATCACCAAGTTAAATTTACAAAAACTCTTTTATAAAACCATTTATATTTCTCTTAATAAATCTCCAAAATTATTTATAAAACTTCCTTTATAACTACCCAAAATTATTTATAAAACTTTCTTATAAATATCTCTTATTTAAAACAAAACTCCTTTAATAAACTCATTTAATAAGGTCCTTTTGATAAACAAAATGATTATTTAAAACATCTTTACTAAAATCACTTCTTAACTTGAAACCATTATTAAAAGCATGACTGATCTTAAATATCAGAAAGAAGCTTAGTAACCATAATGGTTCTCATTTAACAGAGTTTACTTTTCAAGTTATAACATAGTATTTACATAACAAGCAGATGTGTATAAGGGAATCATCAAATAACAATCAATCATATAAGTAAATTTCCAAGTTACCAAAATAGCATATGGGGATTTGTTCTGCTAAATACATGTCTAAGTTAATATAGTAGCAGAATGGGTTTTTATTTTACCTAATAGATGTCAATATAATATACTTGGTAAACTATGGTAGAACGGTGATTTATTTTACCAAACAGATGTAATGACCCACTATTTTGGACCATTCAAATCGATAATAATCCACACATGTCAGACTTGAATAATTTAAAGTAACAGATTGTAATAAAATTTGAAGCAAATAAAATCATTTACAGAATCACAGACACAGAAATATCAGAATACTCGCAGCAGAAATAAAATACCATAGTAGTTCATGAAGCTACTATGTACATACTCTCAAAACATATACAAAATCTCATAGTAAAATAGATACAATAGAAGTCATGATACATAAACAACAATACAGAGACAGATACCGAATAGGAACTAACTAGAAGAAGTAGACGAATAGATAGACAGATGAGCTCCAGTAAAACTCTAGCTCCAGAAGATGAATGCAAAGCTGTGATTCTCAGGCTGACCCGAGCGTAAAGTAAAACATAAACACTCGAGTCAGGACATACATACTTATACGATGTAAACCAACTTAAGTGAACTGTAATAGCAATACACAATAACTTAAAGGATGCTTAGGATCGTCCATCCTTTAAGGATCAGTCAAACCATCAATTAAGTAGTAATAAACACTATCCTAGAAATAACCATACTAAAGCGAATAATGCAAATAACAGTGTTATTATGACTAGAGTAGCGTAAAGCTACAGTAACCGCTCACCTCTAGCCACACTCTTAAAATCAAAGATGTGCATCAAACAATCACAAGGAAATCATATGACACACAAAGCAGTGTACCCTGGTTATAAATTTCAAAATGATTTATAATTCCAAAGTAAATTCATTCATTTAAACCATTAAAAAGTGAAGTCATTATTCCTTCAAATCAAATATTCAGTTCCTAAAAATTTAGACTTTTCTGAGTTCATTTATTCAGTTAAACACTTCAAATAAACTTCAATTTAAACCATTTTTTAACTTATAAAATTTCATATTCTCCACTATAAAAATGGTCATTCAAATACCTTTGAACTTATGATTTTTATAAAGTAAATTACACAAATAAATGTCAATAATTTCACTTATTAAATTCAAGTGCACAAATTTCCCATTCTTTACCTTATCACTTAAATTTCAAATTACCATTTCATACATTAAACTAAATTTCCCTTTTTATTTAATTTACTTAAACTTCCATTTTAAAACCAAATATCACAATTCCATGCCAAGTTAAATTCCAAATTTCCATTTAACTATCCATTTATTTAACATTTTAAACTAATTACATAAATTCAAAATGCACTGTAAGTTGCTTAACTTTATTTTACAAATAACTTGATATTTTCTTTTACTTTATATTTATCCAATTCATACATCAATTATATTAATTACCAAGTTAAGCATATAATTCCATTTTTACTTAAATTCCCATTATTAAGTTAAATCAAACTTTCACGCTACAACTCAAACCATCTTTTAACTTATACCATTTAACTATTTAGAAAATCACTGCTTAACCATTTAAAATCCAATATAAGTCAAATTTCATATTTTTTTCCTTCTTTTTTTTACCATACATGAAATTCATAAGAAATTATATTTTGAAAACAACCACGGGTTTGGATAATATTTCATACCTAAATCAAGTGATACGGAAATTTATCATTTATATCCGAAATCAGTAAAATTTTCGGGTTTTGATTATTTCAAACCTGCAATCCCAAGACAAATACAAATAAAAATCACCCAGGCCTATCATTTCAGCTGGTAATGATTTTTCCCTATTCTAAAGGTCGTTCGGGTATGTATCATTTCAACCCATGGTGATTCTATTCTACATGGAACTTGTACTGTGAGAACAGAATAAAATAAACAGTATAACAACATAAAGCAGTATCATATGGTATGACAGATAAATAAACAGGATTAACATCATATAATTTATAACATAGGCAGGTATAACATGATGTAATAATTTCTACACTTTCACTTGCTACAATTCACAGTCATATAAGTATAAATGTCAGGTGTGATTACTCACCTTTTAAAGCTGGAGTTCGCAAAAAAAACAACACGAATGAATTCCAGAAGGCACGATAACATGACTATAGACTCAAGTGGGAAGAGAGCCAAGTTATTGATCTTGTAGAAACCAATAGAACAAGATAAATATAAATTCAATACAACATATATTGAAACAATCTTTGAAATAAAAAAGCAAAATGAACCCAATTGCTTTGGCCATGCCTTCAACAGTCAATTGCTCGACCTAGGGAATTAATATGGTTCGGCCATAACAGTGTATGGCTTGGGTATGGGTCTGGTTTGGACTCAAATGCACAGCTACAAGAGAATAGGAAGAGGTAGTGGAGTTACAACAACAAAATTCAAACTTCTTCATAGCTAGTGATATTGTTTGGTGTTGAGAGTAACATGTTTTAATTTTAGAATTTAGGGATTTGAAAATATTTATAGTGATACTATTGTAAAGAGGATGGTGAGAGGATGAAGGAAGAAAAAAAATATGTTTTTAATTTATTTTTGATTCCTTCCCTTTTATTTCCAATAGATAGGGTCAAAATTGGATAACTCCCACCAATTCTAATTAATGTAAAATTAATTGATACCCAAGCAATTAATTTCTCAAAATGTTATATAGTAAATAAATATATATTCAAATTTCAAATTTTGAATAAAATTCCAAAATTAAGATACAGAAAATATAAACATATATGTATATATGTACACTAAATATGTATATGCATATTAGGCCTACAAGTAAAAACTCTAAATATAGAATTTGATGTCTATAACCGTATTTGTTAGTTTTCCATAACACATGAAATCAAGGCACATTATATTATAGACATAATTCAAAAATTAGGATATATGCCAATTAATGCTCAACTAATTATCAGTCCATTCAATTAATTTACCATAAAAATCAATATATAACCAATCATATGCATATTCCAAAATCAAGATATATGTCAATTAATACACAATCCAATTATAATACATTATTTTCATTTTAAGTAATTAAATCTCAATTATATACTAAAATTAAGTGTTTTCCAAAATCTAGAGTTATACAGACTCACCACTTAAGAAAATTGCGTCCCCATAATTTCCTCTTAGGAGAAATCTAAAATGTTTACATAAACACATATAATTTTCAAAATACGTATATACATACCTCCAAAGCTATATCTTAAAAAAAATTAAGGTATTTTTCAAACATTACATTCCAAAATAAATATATTGCAGTGGATTTCCTTTTCAAAATTACTTCACAAAAGATTTTCAAAATCAAGGTTTATAATTGTGGAGTTCTTTTCAAAGCATCACGAAATATACATTTTTTTGGGTGGAGTTTTGTCACAAGGAGTGCACAGCCTTGACTGGTCGGAGGAGGAGGAGGTGATAGGCGGTGGCTATGGCCGAGCATGGCAAGAGAAGAGCATGGCCAAAACATTGAAAAATCAATAAGAAAAGTGAAGAGAAAAGTAGAAAAAGAAGAAAACATTACCACTTTTTTCTCAGATTTGAACTTGCGTT
Source organism: Allium cepa (assembly GCA_030765085.1). Classification (NCBI taxonomy): domain Eukaryota; kingdom Viridiplantae; phylum Streptophyta; class Magnoliopsida; order Asparagales; family Amaryllidaceae; genus Allium; species Allium cepa. Next base: position 197,068,945 of record CM060938.1, read on the forward strand.
GCAAAAATGAAGATGGGAAGAGATTTTTTATGTGAATATAGTGATATAAGAGGCTAGGGATTAAGGAATAAATGGCAACAAATATGGAGGAGTTATGGTATGAAATTAATGGATGGAAAGATAAAGAGGTAATAAATCAAAACGTAACGCATGCCTTTAATTAGAAATAGGTAACGTATCTAAATTTGATTTGTTTCCCATCTATTTAATAAAATATATGCCAAAGAAATAATTCAATAAATACATACTGTTTATATAAACACTATATAAATAAATAAGAAAACGGTTATAAAACGTATAAATTAATTGCTATTTACATCTTTGTATGTTACTTAATTTACAAAGTATATATCCAAATTAAATGTAACAAAACGGACAAATGTTGTAAATATATACATAACATGTAATGTTACATATATATACACAATTATAACATGATATATCCACCAAAAATATTACTTGTATTAATTAAAATAAACATTTAAAGGTACCTTTTAAAATAATAACGTGTATATATATTTGAAATTTCTTTCCAAGAAATAAATAGGGACCTAAATACTTATCCATTTAATTACTAAATGAATGTATAAATAATTAAAATAGAAAAATAAGATAGAGATAAATATTACGAAGAATAAATAAATATTTTTAGGAATAGTAGGAAATAAATAAAGAAAATACTTTATTAAATGGAAACTAGAAAAAAAAAATTGAAAACAATATACAACCAACATTTGCAAATTATAACTATACTTTAAAATGTTTTAAAAATAAAATATATGCATAACATATCATGTTACACAAATTAGAACATGATTTTACAACAAAAAAATTATGTATATAAATTTAAAAAAAAACAAATTTGTTAAATAAAACCATTTACACACAATATTGTAAAAAGCATAACTTTGACAATATTAATCCAATTTCACCGAAACGAAAAGCAGTATTCTTGAAATTAAATTTATTTTCATAATAAAAGATAAAATTCTAAATTTAAATTTTAAAAATAAAAGTCAAAGTTTGACCGTTTTGAACAAAATTTGCTTTTTTGGAAATATTCCATTTATTCCGGTTTAGAATTATAATTCACATAGAAAACAAAATTTATATTTAAAATAACAAAATTTATCCATTTTAATAAATAAAATAAAGTTTTTAAATCAGGAATTTCAGTTAAAATAATTAAAATATAAAATTAAAATAATCACAAAATACAGGGTTGTTATAACAGATGTCAAATACCAGTTAATTAGCATAACTGTGATTTATTCTGATAAACAGATGTCAACTATAATTTAATTTGGAGAACGTGTTTTATTCTGCTAAACATATATCCTTGGTTTCGTATTCGATTAGTGTTACGTAAAGGTAATCGACCAAGAAATCCCTTGGATTTAAACATTCCTTAAAAGAGAGTTACTGGTCTTAAAACAAAACCGATCTTTAGAAATAAAGTGGTATAAAACTTTATATCTTTTATTTAAAAATTAAATAACAATTAAAATCTTTACTTAATAATAATTAATCTTCAATTAATAATTAAATTAATAATTAACTATTGAATAAATAATTAAATAATAAGTATCCTTTATATAAATAATTAAATAATATTTAATCTTTAAATAAATATTTAAACCATGATTAATCTCTAATTAATTATTAAATAATAATTTAAACTTTCATTAATAATTAAAATAATTTTAATCAAGTCTTAATTAATCTTACTTAATTAGTAATTAATTAAATATTTAAACCCTTTTATAAATAATTAATCAATACCTAATCCTAAATAAATAATTAAATATTAATTAATCCCTAATTATTAATTAAATAATAATTAACATAAATTAATTAACTAACTATAATTAATTTAACTGATTAATACTTAAGGATTAATTACCTTTATAAACTAACGATTAAGTACTAATTATCTTAATTAATTAATTAATTAATAATTAAAACAAATAAATAATTATTTAATTAATTTTTATTTACTTGATTAAAGTTTTGAAAACACTTTGCAAAAAGAATGCTTAAGCTAAAACATTTGAAATTCAAAAAGAGTCATTTTTCACGAACTATACTCATAGCGACTATCGCTGTATAACCTAAAATTTTCAAAACTTATTTTGTTTTCAAATCACTTTCAAAACTCTACTTTTTTAACTTTTAACTTACTTATATAAACTTTAAATAAAGTTTTAATAATAAAGGTAATGGTTTTGAAATTTTATAAAACATTTCAAGAAAGTAAAGATAAAAAACAAGTTTTTAAACCAAGGACCTCAATGTCGCGAACTAACAACTCTAACATACTAACTTTTCTTAGACATATGTCATCATAAGCATAAACACCACTTACATACATGCCATCACAACCTACGACTGATAAAGAACCTAACTTCCACTTCACTAACTTTTAATTTTAACATTCATTTTCAAGTCTATACACATCACATCCAAGCACATATTACTTATACAAAACAACATCCATTTCATCACAATAATTACCATATTTATCAGTCAACTAAGTAATAAATTTACATCAAAGTATACATCATAATTTAAAGTTAGAAACTTTAGAAAAATAGTTAGCTTACTTACCAAAAAGCTAACCCAAAATGACCCGACTTCCACTATATTTTGTATATGACCTAGATCTTAGATTTTCTTCAACAACAAAAAAGATTTTGAAGGCCTTAAGGGACATGGTGGGTTCGGCCACTATGGAACATGGCTCGGTCATGGTGGATAAGGAGGGGCTTGGGCTTATTTTTGTGAAGAAGTAGTTGTAGAATAGGAAGGAAGGTTTCTAAAGTAGACTATTAAGCGTTTATAAAAGTGGAAAGGTAGGATTTTTCTAACCTTTTAAAAAATATATAAGGAAGCCATGAAAGTTTATGAAACTTGGAAGAAAACTTGAGAATGGAAATTGAAAATGAAGGAATGTGAAACAAAAATGAAAATGGAAAAATATAATTTTCTTTTATACAGAAAGAAATATGCAAATTACCTAGATACCCATTGGCACATACCCTCCATTCATCAAGTGCTACATCACCATGTTTGTCCCTCCCCCCCCCCCCCCCCCCCCCCTCCTGCAATTTTTGAAAATCCATGCCCCCTTCACTTTATTAAGTCAACATGTACTAACACATTGCACTTATGTTTCATAAGATGTCTTTTCATGTTTAAACATGTTTCATTTCACTTTTTACGTTTTTGTCTTACATCCCTAAGTATATATACTAACTTAAGTGTGTGTGTGTGTGTGTGTTTGTATACCATAATATAAACTAATTTATTTGTAAATAAATGTATATATATGTTGTCACTAGAGTTCACAATGTTCCCGATAACTTTTGACCGATGAAAATTCAAAAAACGAGTTTCGGTCACATTTTCGATTTTTCTTCGAACTAAATATTTTTGTAAACAAATTTGTAAAACTATTTCACCATTATTATTTATTATTTAAAAGAGTTTTATTTTAATTACAAAATCTATTATTTGAATATTAAAATTAATTAAATATTCCAAAATTAAAGTGGTGAAATTTCGGGTCGTTATAGCATTCCTTCGTTTATAGCTTATTCTTGGCAATCTCTAGTATGTTGTCGATATGTGGCATCCCGCTTTTATGACATTTGTCCTTGCTTTAATGATATGTGACATTATTTCCGTATGGGTGATCATTTGTGACCATTGATGGTTTTCGGCATCCCTACCGCATTGACGACTTACGATATCTTAGCAAACCTGGGAGACTTACGACGTCCTTCTTTTATATTGATGGTACACGGCATCTCGCTAAATTTATTTGCATCGCAGATCTTAAAGGTTGGGGATTATCAAACTATGACAGTCATTCATACCTTGCAACCCTAAATATCATGCAGGTTAATTTGACTCATCTACGCATCTTTTCACATTTTTATTTTACAATTCGGGTCTATTTTCCAAAAGCTATTACAAGTTCAATCATATTGTAACACATATTAGAAATACTTAGGTAGTGTTTGATTTGAAAACGGATTTTGTGATTTGTGTTTTCAATATGTCAAATGGCATGGAAGAGGAAAAGTTGAAAAATCTAAGTCATTCTAATAAAGGTAAGAAGAGGAAGAAAGAAGATATTTTTCAATATTTTTTGAAAGACAGAAAACAAAACAAAAACAAATTCACTTCTAATTTTATATGTTAAAACCATTTTTTAAATCGATCGTTTTCCACCTTATTTTTCTCTTTTGTGCCTTAAACCGTGCATGTTGACCATTTTTTACAAAATAAAACACACAAGGAAACGAGAAGTGTGTTAACCATTGGACACCAATAAGAGTTGAATTCAAGGGGAGATATATATATATATAATCATTCAAATATGTTGTACCATAGATTGTGTCACAAGAGAGAGGGGAGGATTCAATAACACCTCTCTTTTGAAGCCCTCTTTAGCACCCTAATCAAATTGAGTTACACTATTCAAAATACCACAAAATTTTATAAATATTTAAGTGAGAATAAGGGACATATCACTAGAATCAAACTTAATACACAAAAAACATCCTTATCAAAAAAAGATATAAATTACATCCCTATTTTCAAATACTACAATTTTCTTCCCTACAATACACCTCTCCTCCATTGCAGCAATGTTGATTCTTCGTATGTGGATGTTATTATCACATCCATAATTAAAATTTGCACCCTAGTAATTATCAATCTTTAAAACGCAATAATTTTTTTATAAACGATGGATTAACAAACCATTTTCACCATTAAATCACAAGTTTAATTATCTTTCTAATGAGTGGCATTGTGCATATGATGTTTTTCAAATTTTCTACAATTATATGGTATGATTGTAGACTATTCAGCAATCATATGCAATAATTGCGAAAATGTCTGCAATTATACGCAATAATTGCAGAAATGTTTACAATTATATAGTATGATTGCAGATAATTCAGCAATTATATGCAATTGTTGCAGAAAAGTCTGCAATTATATGGTATAGTTGCACCTTTCTGTGATTACTTGGAATAATTGCATAGTTTTCTGCAATTGTTCGATATAATTGAATAAAAGTGTGCACTTATATGGAATAATTGCTGAAAAATTTGCAATTTTTAAGAATATTTGTAGACATTGGTGCAAATATTCAGAATAATTACAAAAAAGTCAGCAAATATTGGAAATTTTTGCATATAAATATGCATTTCTACAGGAATTTTTCTCTGCAATTATTAATTTCAAATTCTATAAATATTCATAATATTTGCAGCTCCAACATATATTATTGCATTAGTAAGATGAAAATTATCTTCATAACTAAGAATACATGCATAAAAATTGCATTTATTGAGAATACTTGCAAATATATGCATTAGAAACTGAAATTACTGGGAATACATGCATAAAAATCTGTAAATATTCCAATATTCGCAATTTTTCTACAAATATCCTCAATATTTGCAGAAAAATATGAAAATATTGAGAATACTTGCATAAAAAACTTCAAATATTGTCAATTTTTGCATTAAAAAAATCTAATACAAATATTATGAATATGTTTACTTTTTTTCTGCAAATATTATGAATAATTGTAGAAAAATCTACAAAATTTGAGAATATTTGTTTACAATACTTCAAATATGTTCAGTATTTTTGCAAAAAAAATATAATAATACATGTTGAAGCTGTAAGAGTTTTTTAGCAAGTATTCATAATTTTTACATTCTTATGTCATTATTATGAACACCTAATGGATACTGCTGCAATTATTCTGAATAATTGTAGAAAAATCAGCAAATATTGTGAATTTTTGCTTACAATACTGCAAATATGTACACTTTTTGCAGTAAAACATGTAATAATATATATTGGAGCTGTAAAAGTGTTTTATCAAGTAAACAAACTTTTTACTGCAAATTTTCTATGTAATTGCAACTAAAATTGCAAATATTACGAATATTTGCAAAAAAACTGCAAATATTATTAATATTTGCAATTTTAGTTGCAAATATTTAAAATTGTTGATGATATGTTATAAATTTTTCAATTTTGTGAAGAATGAATTTGTTTTCCTATAAATTATTGTTTCCTTTTGCTATATCAATTTACTGTTTGATTTTGATATTCTAATTGATTATACTTTCCAATATTTGATTTTAGATTCTTCTCGATTAATTAAAATGAGTATTTGGTTTCGTTTCCTTTTAAATCAATCTTCTAGTCACCTTGATTTCAGTTTATTCACTAGATTATGATTTAATTTTGTTTATTGAATTCATTTTCGCAGGAACGATGAAGTGGAGAGAGAAATTACAACGGAAGGGTATTTTTGTCTTTCAGATGGTTGGATTTTAAAAACAGAAACCAAAAACTTATTAAAAAAACGGATGGATGTTTTGTGTATTTGCAAACTTATCAGGGGTGTATGACAAACGTACCCAATATTTAATCACAATATGAACATCATCTCCACAAAAGATCATTTTGAAATTTCTAACCTCGTCATAGTAGTAAGTTAATGTTAACTGTTAAAACACTTATTTTAGCTATTGATTTGAAATATCAAATTCATCAAGTTATATATATATATATATGTATGTATATATGTATGTATGTATATTCAAATGAACTCAAATTTTTGAAAATGATCTTGAGCACAATATGAACATATCCACAAAATTTCATGGTATTTTGAATAGTGTAGCTCAAAATGTGGTTGGAGGACACAAGGGGTGCTCCAAAAGAAGAATGACTTTTTAAATAGGGATAGTTTGGCTCACATCCCTGCTAAGTTTCAAAATAGAAAAAAACATCCACTCCAAACTAAATTTATATTTCCAGTCCCTGTTTTCAAATCCGCATGTGCAAAAAGACCCAAATACCCTTTATGTTTTTAATATTTCAAATGTGTATAACTTTCTGTAGAAACATCGGACCAACATACCTTTTTGCCAAAAAATTAAAAAATTCTGATCTTTAAAATGAGATCCATTGTTAATACCAAAAAAATCATATTTGCAATAAGGCTGCAATTATTCCATATATTTGCAGAGAATTCTGCAATTTTTGAACATCATCGATTTTTCTTCAAATGTCAGCAATTATTCCATATAATTGCTGACTTTTATGCAACTATATGAAATAATTGCATATTTTTATGCAATTATTTCATATAAGTGCATAATTTTATGCAATTATGTCGAATAATTGCAGAAAACTATGCAATTGTTTCAAGTAATGACAGAATTGTCTGCAATCATATCGTATAATTGCAGACATTTATGCTATTATTGCAGACATTTCTGTAATTATTGCAGACATTTTGGTAATTATTGCATAAATTGCAGATATTTTTGCAAGTATTACAGAAATTTCTACAATTATTGCATATAATTGCAGACATTTCTGCAATTATTGCATATAATTGCTGGATGTCTGCAATTATACCATATAACTGCAGACATTTCTGTAATTATTGCATATAATTGCAGACATTTCTGTAATTATTACATATCGTTGCTGAATGTCTGCAACTATGCCATATAATTGCAGACATTTCTGCAATTATTGCGTATTATTGCAGAATTTTCTGCAATTATTGCGTATAATTGCAGAATTTTCTGCGATTATTGCGTATAATTGTAGAATTGTCTGCAATCATACCATATGTTGTTTTTACATATGCACAATGTCACTTATTAGAAAGATAGTAAAACTTATGGTTTAATGGTGAAAACGGTTTGTTAATCCGTCGTCTCCACAAAAAGTTATTGCGTTTTAAAGATTAATAGTTAAATGAGGTGCAAAATTTAATTATGCATGTGAGAATAACATGCACGTGTGAAGAATGCAATGGAATAAAAAGGTATTTTAGGAAAGAAATTTGGAGTATTTGAAAATAAGAATGTAATTTATATCTTTTTTGTGAGGATGTTTTGTGTATTAAGTTTGATTCTAGAGATGTGTCCCTTATTTTCACTTTTGAATATCTGTACACATACATACATACATATGCATATATATATATATATATATATATATATATATATATATATATTATTCAGTTGCATTTCAAAAGCACAAAAGTCTCCTTGGTTTTTTGTCAGCTCAACGGTCGCGTTTTATATTTTTTCCTTCAACAGATCTCCGCTTTCTCCTTCATCCGTCAGCTACAAACAAAACAACTAGGGTTTTTCATGCTGCAACAGCGCAGAAGCCTTTTCGGTTAATTTTAAACTCAAGCATCGCAGCTCCCTTTCCTACTTTTTCCCAAGCTGTCGAATTTGGTTTTCCTCATCTTCAGCCTTCGCATTTCCCCTTCTTCCTTTTTCTATACCTAAACGACAGTGTCCAGCTCGATTTGATTTTTACCCACTCCACCCCCCATTGTTGAGGTTCCAGTCAAAGTCGCCTGCCAAATTGCAGATGGTCGGAATTGGTTCATCAAAGGGTTACCTTCAAGGTTGCTAGCTCTTCTCCTGATGTAAGCACATGTTCTTCTTCTTCTTAACAACCAATTGTAAATTACTTAGGTTCCTCTTCTTAGCGATTCTCTTTGATTGGGGTTGTGGAATTCCTGAATATTTTCATGTTGTGCAAGTGGGAAATTAGTTTGCTTCAGCTATAGGCAAGTTTGATTCTAGCTAAGATGTTTTATGTTTGTTTATCACGTAATCCCTTTTCCATCTTCATATTTGCTTTTAATCAACCTTACCATGTACTATGTTCTATTTTTACATCTTCCTTATTGATTTGATTGGCAAATTACCTTTATTCAAAATTTTAATTTTCTCTTTTATAGGGTATGAAACTACTGTTTTACAAAACTACTGCTTGAAGCAGGCCTCCTTGAGAGATTTTGTACCACCCAAATTTTCTAACATAGTTAACATTAGTTTCTCCATCAATTTTAAAATAGAATAGATTTATAATGTGATGGTAACAAATGGTACTTTTAACGTGCATCATGGCGCATAGATGCTCATTATTTTCGTGTTTAGTCCAATACGTGCATATGAACTATTGATTGTTAGAAATCCTTTCCTACAGGAACCTTTCATTTATACAGAAGTATGTTATATGTTAAACCGTGTATACGCTTTCCACTTTATAAGTTCTTTGTGTATTGTTGATCTTTAAGTATGTTACATAAAAATATTTTGAACAGTAAATACTACCCCTAAACAAACACTTGATTCATAATTTCCCAATTCATTGCATTATGGATGTTTGGTCCTTATTACAACAAATATGTAATTAAGTCAACCCTTCAACAAGTTTATTCTTTGCTTGCCGTTTGAAATGTAGAGGAAAGAAACTTCCAAATTAAATTTTGAAAGATTCATGACCATGCATCTAAATTTTATCCATCTGATAGAATCTTTTTTCACACCAATTAAAAGTTCAGTAGATTCTTGGATGCACTTGCACGCTAATGAATGACTGGAAATAAAAATTTACAATGGTTGGCAATACCTTTGACATATTTTACCCTTTGCATTAACATGTACCATGATTTCATCGATCAACTAATTATTCAGTCACTATATGAATTTCCCACTTTAACAGCAAAAGCATGCATTTAATGTAAATTTTATAACATATGGTGAATCAATTCACCATCCAATTAACTTTAAAAAGGCGAGAATATATATCACTTTGTTTGTAAATTATTTTCATATGCACATCAATTTTCCTTGCTAAATTCTCAACTTAAGATCCAATAATTACTTAAGGTATACTTTGTTAGATCCATATCATACACCTTTTTCTATCAAGAAGTTTGAAAAAATGCTCAGCCTGTACATGTACCGTTTATGCTGTCCTTTGAACTCATATTTTTCGATAACGAACTATTCACATTTTGGTTAACTCTGCACGCTATTGATAATTCATCCATTCTTCACTTCATTGCTTTGTTCGTAGGTTGCATTATATCCATGATTTTGCCAAAACTCTGGGGAAGAATCAAAGACAGTTGCAGAGCTAAACATTCAATCTCTGGATGACTGTATACATTGATTTTATGATTATAGGTTTGTGTTGTGTTTTAAAATCATTACTGACTTTACTACGTGCCTGGGCTATTTTTTCTAAATTTTGAACACATTTATGCAAACATATTAATCTTTTCAAGTTCAATTGCCATGTGAATATATTATTCAACCATGGCAGTGTATTCTTATTGGATTCATATTTAGTTAACTACAGTTAAAGTCAGTTTTGGATGTTTTGATGGAAGTGACATGTCATTATATCAAGTTTACAAAAATCTTTTCACACATTTATTTGTTATGTGCGACAGTTGATGGTTTTTATTTAGATGGAGTACAGTTGACATTTTTATTATATATTAAATTATTCCCATATAAACGATATAAAAAATCATGTCCCACCTATATAGACTCACCTTCCACTCAATGTCACTTTTAATATTGAAAAAATGATCTTATAATGATGAATTTACATCAACCGTTTTTTATTTTAAACTCCAAATACAATTAATTATTGAAGTTTGTAGAAAAATTCGTGTGTTCAATTGTGTGCAAAGTAACACAGGCTACTTACTTCTGCCATAGCTATTGGTAATGTTTAATGGAGCACGATATCTTCTTTTTAGCTGTATAGGACTCGTTATATTTACTTTTTCATGGTTTTGTGACATAACTATGCATCCCTAACTCAAAGTAGAACTGGAAAGTATCCAAAAACATTTTACTCTTTCTTCTTAAGTTGTAATAGTTTTGAAAAATCATGAACTATTAACGAGTTGAATTTAGCAAGGTATGGTACTTAATATAGAAATGCAATAGTAGAAGTAACATTTGAATGCTATGAAAATAATGTTAAAGGAAAAGTGTACATTACTTTGTGTTACCTTATAGGACAGAAGAAAAAAAGCTTGAGATGTACAAAATAATCATATAAAAGAGAGCAAAGCTAGATTAAAAAAGAAATATGCTTTGTTTGCTCGAGCCCATGATGATGAAGAAGAATTTCTGGTACTTCGATTAAGTTATGAGCATGTATGTTTTTTTTTTCATTTCATCACGAATTGTGTGGTCCATATAGTCACATCTTTTCTTTCTAAGACCACTTAGACAGAATTTCCTATTATTCTATTGTCCTAGCGAAAATACTTACTATGAATATGATTGGTGATTTTGTAATGAGTTCGCTTGGTTAACGATAAAGAACTACAAATATTTGCTGGCTAAAACAACATTAGGGTAAAACCATTTGTTTATGTTTTTGTTTAAAAAAATTACGCCTCTATAATTTTATAGTTTATACGGGATACTCGATCAATGGAAGAGTATACCTCATGAAACCATTAACCGGTGAGAGCCTACAAGTGATATATATGTTTGTTATCTTACCATTTGTTTGCAAAACCATATACTATTTGAAGTTCGTTTAACATGCCTATTAGTTGTTACATAACCAAAAATACCAATGTTCAAAAATATCACTATTATGCATTGGAAAATTCTTGGAATTATATATTGACTTCCAACAATTCTAACTAAGAACATTAACTAATTATCTACTTAGTTATATCATATTTTTTGCCAATCATAATGTATCCCGAAGCATTTTTAAAGGAGCACATGTAGAAGTTGGTACATCTGATGAAGTCACTATAGTAGTGGTGGCGGGACTTAAATTTATTGATATGGGCACGGCAATAGCACTGGAGTGCATGGTTAAACCATCAAATAGGAAAAACGTACGTCACGTCGACCTATCTATTAGCGTAAACTCAAAGCTAATGAAAAAGCAGTACGCATTATAGTAAAATCACATGCAAATCCAAAGTTAATGAAAGTATTTTTTGACAAATTGCTACAATTTTTGGAACAAGAATAATTAACTCTGTGCATAGATTTATCATTAGTTGTATGAATTCATATATAATTATATTCTGTGTATACCATTTTATTTATATGAGTCATGGACATACATAAATAAATCCATAATGTCCATTTTGCCTCATATCTTTAGATTTTATGCATTTGACGTCACAATCATGTCATATACATGTAGCTCATTATAGCATAATAAATTCATATGTTTTGATTTGCTTCATCAATCACAAAAAGTAGTACCAACCTTTTGGTATCATTTAGATTTCTTTCAAAATTCCTTTCTATTATATTATCTCATAATTTTATAAAATATCATTTACAGTTATTTTATGTATGGAAGCACTTTGTTCAAGCAAACATCCTTCCAGATGAGTAAATGTCTAACTGATCTACTAGAACCTTAAGAATAACATATATGCAGTTCATCTACCCTTCACCATTATCATTTATGCGTACATCTACCCTTCACCATTATCATTTAAGTACACTTTCACTTGGATAGAATATGAAAATGAATCCTTACTGTATGAATAGGGTAATAGTATAATTCATCGACTATTGCTATGTCTCTTGATTGTTATTGATAATGTGGTAAATTTGTAGTTTTTGTATGCTGTACATAAAAGAGTCCTGTGCATTAATCTCATGTTACATAAATTTGTAGTTTTCACATACTGTATTTTATGAAAACTGATAGGACAATCCCTCGCTCTTTTCTTTAAAAAAATGGTAATTGGTGTCTATGGTTTAATATCGGTTCCATATACATTTAGGGTAATATGCATATAGATAATTAATGGGTTTATAACACTAAAACATTTTTGGTTGTGCTGTTAAACCATCACCAGTTTTATTTAAATTATCTTATGTTCGTAACTTTTACATATTTATATAGCATGTTACTATGTAGCATGAAGGTGATGAATGGAATGAACATGATGACACAATCAGTTGTTTGTAAAGAAATTGTCGAGACATGCTAAGATCAAAGCATGGAAAAGACCATTAGCAAATCAATCTGGTCTGAATACATCTAGAAAAATATATAATTTGAGGTGATGTGCCTGATCGCTAAATGAGAAGGGAAAATTCAGGTTGAGTGCATAATGGCCTAAAGGTGATGAAATATTTGTATCATTTATTATAGTTAGAATGCGATGATAATACAAGAGGCATCATGAAGGGGGAAGAATATTAATCATTGCTTCAGGTGAGCCTCTGATTTTTTTCCTTTGTAATTGTTGTACATAAATGCATTTTAATTAGTTGTATATTTGTTTTATACGATCATATTAGTTAAGTTATTACGTCTTTTAATTTCTAAAATCATATATTTATACCACACAACGTGTTTTCTTTAGTTTGTTATTCCATGAAAGTCTCATTAATGCTTGAGAAACTAACATCATGGACACAAACTAACATTTTGCAAATGATAAGATAATGATTTTTCATTCAAAATCATTCTCTTAAGGATTAAAAAACTAAAATTTGAAACCTTTCTTTATTTGGATATCTATCTTTATTTTGGAATTATATAGATTTTGTTTCCATTCAAGTGACCCTAAGTATATCTCTTTAGATATGTTATATGTATATTCCAAGTGAGGTATATCTTTTTGGATGATCAAATTATTCAAGATAAATCCACATAATTGGCAATAATGTTCTAATATTGTTCTATCGGTTGGTCCAAAGTCATAAAATGGGAATGATTTTGTGTTTACGAATCAATGTTAATTAACCTAATATATATCTTTAAATCAATTATGATTTTCCCATTAAACTTTTGTCTTCGGGTTGAGGAAGTATTTGCTCACTTGTTTAGAATGAGAAAATCATCAAATTAGAAATAAAAGCAGATATCGTCAGCGTAGTTTGCAATTTAAATATATTAGGTCACTGCAATTAAATCTATTAAGACTACAGTTTTTTTCTTTCACCGAAGAATCACTAAACAAACTAAATATGACCTTGAGCCTAATGCAGTTTATTAAAATAGAAAAGTGTGTTGTGTCAATAGCCATAACACTGCATGGATGCTTGGTGAATAACATTTTCATAATAAAAGGTTGTAATAATTGAGTTCCATAACTAACATCTACCTAGCAATTACTAGAATGGGCATAACATGTGTTTATATTACTGTTAAATATGAACATGACTTTGCATGTTGCATATCTTTATTGAATAGGAAAACTAAGAAGTGGGAATGATCTTCTATTAAGAAAACTCTTCCAATTTGTCAAGTTAATGAGTTTGTTTTTCTACTTGGACTGTCATGTGCTCTGGACCATACCAAATGCAAATTTTTTTCTTTTCTCATGATGTTAAATATTATTACAATAAATGCAGAACATGTTTACAACAATGAGAATTTCTGTTTTTACTTATGCATTGCTGCTACCGTGGTTCAGATGTTTGATAATGTACTACTATTGGTTCAGGTGAAGTATTATTATTTGTAACGCATCTTTAATTCTTATCATGCTTACAAAAGACATGAGATATTGTTGGTAGGTCTTTGAATCAATAGGCATTTAGTATGAAATTTTTTTTATTTAATGAAAAACTGCCCGGGGTTTGTATTATTGATTGTTCATTTAATTACAAAAAAATTTAGATTATTAAAGTCTAATGATTACTTCCTTACGTCAAGCTTCCAATATAAGTATTCTTCAACTATATATCCATGAGTACTGGTTCAACATATTAAATTATATTCTATTATTACTTCATCTTATGTTCTCTACAGTTTAAAATGCAAATTGCATCTCCATGATGTATTTTGGTTTTACAATAAAATAACGAGATTCGCTTTATTCTGCGCATTGTAATATGTAAATGTAACCACATTTTGTTCAATATGTAGCCCAACTTAAACCTAAGAACATGATGCCCAACTTGATTTTAGTTTTCCCCATGCATAACTCTTTCGTACATACATGATTGACAATACGGTAATGATTAAGAATAAAAAAGCTATACAAATCTGAACTGCTGCTTTCTTACCCATTGTGATTGCGGCATTTTAGGTATATAATTAATAAATAAAGTTGGATGCTACTAAATTTTCAAGAATGAGCTACTTAATGTGCTTTTCAACTATTGTTGACTTCATTTCTTTATACAACTACTTTCACGGACCCGTGTGCGGGTTCGCGCTAGTGTGTGTAATAAAAAACACACTTGCATTATTTGAAATGACCACTTGAACCACAGTGGCATAGAGTGATCCATATTTGTAAATAATTTCAAATACGGCTTAAATGCGTAATATAGTTTGGAAAATGGTCAAAATTGGTTTTTGGAAAAAAATTCTATTTCTTATCTAAGTATCACTAGCCATAGTAAGTGATCGTTATGTAGGACTGTCAATGAGTAGCCGAAAAATCCAAAACTCGTCTGTATCCGTATCCAAAATATGAAAAATCATCCGATATCCAAAAAATGTATATGAATGCAGATATGGCCACTTCCGCATCCAATAATTATCCGTCCGGTTTTTATCAAGATTATAGTTATTTTTTTGTGTATTTTAGTACATAAAATGTTTATCGTTTACTATTTAATCTACATAAAGAAATTTATGTGTGCAAAAATTAATATTTGCTGCTTAAAATTATTTTTCTTAACGTATTTTATAATTCTTGTACTAAAACAGATTTACAATAAATAAAAAATTTCTATTTATTTATTTGGATTTATTAGTTGTGAACTTGTCGAAAAATATCCAATAAATATTTAATATCCGTCCACATCCACGAATGCAAATATCCAAAAATGACTTCAGAAACGGGACCGTTTAAAGGCCTATTGTTACGGCAGAACTACTACCCTGAACGACTTGAAATGATATATCTACCTTTTCTTTTCATGAAGGCTTGGGAATTTGTATTCCCATTCATAGATAAGAATTAAAACACAAGACAAAAGGTACTTATGTCGCTACAATAACTAATATTTAAAAGGTAAAAATGATATTCGTATGTTAAATCTGAGTTTAAAATTTTGAATGCAGTATGCGTCTGTGGAGGACAAAAACTTGAAATCAACATTACTGGAAGATGTTGAAGAACAGCAGCTCCCAGAAATCTACTGAGGAAAGTTGCACTTGGTTCCAATTAATGAATCAAAATACTAGTTCTGGATAAAGTAATGATGAACATAGTGTTGCTAGTAATATAAGTCTTAGTTTTCTCATTTGTGTATGACTAACATGTTCGGCTAAGTAGTTTAGCTTTGCTAGTTTGGTAAATTAATACAATTATTGCGCAGTAAACTGAATAGCAGGTAAACTACGTACTTTATACACATACGGATAAACTATATACCCATACAAAGGTTAATGATAAGAGTTGCATACATTGTTAAGCTAAGGATATGAAAATTCACTCATTCAAAACCTGATGATTCTATATACTTGTAATAAATAACAGCTCCTTCCGTTTATATCACATAAGTTTTCATGATCTCAATCAAGTTCTTGATAACTTTGTTGCTTGAGTTTCTGAACTAAAGCTTTTTTTTCATCTTCAGGCAAAGCATTGAATATGAACACTGATTTGTCACCGATATCATCCTTTTACATAATATCAGAATAATTAATGAAAATATAAAAGCATATTATTCAGTGAAATTTTATAAAGCAAGGCAAACAGATAGAAATACCTTAATCGGCTGTTGAAATTTTCTTGCTGCAAATACAACAAACAGAGCCATCCAAACGCCCAACAGACTCAGTTTGACACCATCATTCATTAGTCCAGACTGCATATAAAGTGTGCTCAGTTTATGAAATGATTGACTGCAAATAAAACCATGATCTGTGATGTTTGTGTTATGAAATTTTGTGTATAGGAATATACCAAGTGACCAAGGAGAAGGGTAGGGATGATAAATGTCAGTACACCGGCTTCCAGTTTTCCATAACAAAGTCCTGTGTGTGGCAGAAGAAAATCTTAATTTAGCCACATCTTAAGAATTCAAATAACCCTTATTCTATTTCGTAAAGATGCATCATTCTCAAATAGGTATGTCATTTGATGATCACAGTGAATATGAAGACAATGCACAAGGGGAAGAAACAAAGACGTTGAAACATGTGCACGGGCATTAAACATATATAACTGCCTCGTTTCTTTTCTGCCTGAGAAGTACTTAATGCCATCAAGCACTGATTGTAATATGTGGTCTTGAGTTTATAATAACTATTAAGCAGTAAACCCTTTTGTATTGCTTATTGGAGTTCTTGCTGCTTATGATATTATAAAAACACCCAATAAGCATAAATTTCTGATTGTAAACACACTAGAAACCAATCAGCCTCAACGATCAGACTTATTATTCGAAACAAATGCACTAGTTTGGTGTACACACAATCTTTGAACCTAAAGCATTTCTTTTACATTCTTCTCCTTCAAATCTTTTCAGTAATAGTGGTAATAAACATAAAGAGTATTCATATATAGTGCACTGTTGATCAGGGATTGTTCAGGTACCCACACTTATGCATAAATGGTAGATATTTGCTTATATTCTTATAATGAAATAAGCAGAAGATCATCCGGATTTGTCAAATCACTGAAAATACATTTTTGAGACTTTTAGATATGACTCGCACAGTAGTTAGATCCAAACAATTAGAATGTCACAACTCACAAGTATCATTGATGCTATCAGCGGTATAACTCGTGATAAATTCAGTTGGGGTAACCTTTAGTTCTTTATGTTTTAAAAATCCATTCATCTCCAGAGAAAATTAAAATAAGATTAGTTATTTCTTGGAGTGCATTAATCAAATTTAAACAAGAGAATTGACTTGATTTATCAAACTACTAAGAACTCATTTGTCAGAATTTCTTTTGTGAATTTTACTTAGCGGTAATATTCAAAAATTTGGGCTGTTAGAACGTATCGGTTACACTTTCTGAGTTATAACTCATGGCCAAAGTCAGTTGGGTTCGGGATATACCACTGATATTATAAATTTAAATAGCACAACCCATCAAATAAATAGAAGAAGAAGAAAAGGAAAGAAGTTAAGCCTTCTTAAGAGTACTGTTACATTAACAGAAGAAACATGCCTTCTTTGAAGACCAAACCTGTCAACGCAGCAAACATAGGTCCTACAAGCCACACAGCCGAGGGATTATCTACCACATACTGCACCAAACTTTCACCTATTGGATGAGCAAATGCAAAATACGTAGAGATAGACCCCAACATACCAAGTGCCCATAGTGCTTGAATGAACCGTTTAATTGGAGTAACATATATATGAATTAGGAGCAAGGATAACCCAAGTCCACCAGCACCAGTTATGTATAGTAAGTCAATGTTTTGTTTTAGAAAATCTTTCAAAATATTGCCTTCAGGTAGAAATGCAGTAGACGAAGCAATGACAAATGATGTGGCAGCAGTTACCAGTCCAGATCGATACGATATTACCTGGAAGAAGAGTTGCTTCTGGGTAAATTTATCATATGATAAAACTTTAAGAAATAGGAAGTTCTGAGTTTGCAATATGATTTCAATATATAGATACCAGTACCATGACAAATGGTGGGTAAATGATATAACCTTGGGACATAAGGTGACTTAAGAAAGTTAGCAGAAGCAGCATCAAAAATCAAAATATCAAATCCACCACAATATCAGTGCAAACAGCAAAGAACATATTGAAAAACTACTTATTATCACAAAACCAAATGACAATGTGTAGAGAGATATCTAAGGATCCATTTGGATGGACTTAAAGAAACTACTTTTCGACTTTTTGAAAGTCAAAACCAATTCATTTTGACTTTTAAAAACCAAAAAATAGCTTATCTAAGTCGATCCAAACGGACCGTAAATATTCATACAAAATCCAATATATAAACATCGGATGTGAAACTATTCTTGGCTTGCTCCCTCACATGTGAGATATCACAAACCAAATATGTGGATACAGGGTGATGTGTGAGCATGAGTTGAGGTTAAGCACAACGAATTGGACATGCTCCAATAACAAATTAGAGAACCATTTACAATGTCAACAGTATTCTCTTGATATTTACATAAAATCGGTTATATTATTTATCCATTTTGAGATTATCCTCCAAAAAAACATGTACTTTTCCATATGCAACTCAAATAATCAGAAATTAAGTGGGATACCACAAAACATATTATTTTGGTACAAGGAAATTTTGATATGAGCAACATCTAATTTTCAATCTCTTTTTCCAAATTTTATCATATTTATTCATATCTTCGAAATTGTACAGAAACAACAAATTTATTGTGTTGCTCGAATCCAATTTTGTCATGTAGTGACTCAAAATGATTTGACCCATATCCAAAATAGTAACCCCAAAATCATGTTTAAGAACAAAACTGAAATTATCACCTACGTTATTTCTTGTTTTTATTATATAATGAAATGGAATTTTTAGGCTCAAGGAAAAAGTTGAAGAAAAATTTAGTTGCAGAGACAAGAAGTTTGTTTTTTAGGCTGAAGTACACTTTTTAGTGTAAATCACAGAATGATAGTTGTAACTATCATTTTCATTTTACACTAAAAAATGTTCTTCAGACTAAAAAACAAACTTGTTGTCTTCAAAACTAAATTTTTTTTGCAACTTCTTCCTTGTGTCTATTTTTCTGTAATGAAAAATTTACCATCAGTTGGGTGTGGTTGGTTGTGTATGCAATATTACAGGTGGTGGTGAGGTAGGTGACCGATTTTCACACCAAATGCCTCCATGCGCACTATGTGATGCCAACTCTAACCTAGTGCAGGTCCATGTGTGAAGGTTCACTACCAAACATTGTATACACATCGCGGAGGTTCACAGGCGGATGTTGTTTGGTTCCTTCGTCATATATAATGAAATTCCAACCATTTAACTTTCTTTAAATTTTTAACCAATTAAGCGCCTGTTTGAGAACAACATTTCTAATAACTACCTAAAAATGATTCTAATTTAGCTTTTAAGAAATTTTAAGTAAATAGTAAAATTTTAAAGTGCTTGGATAGAGAAATAAAAAATTTGATAAACTTAGGTGTAAAAGCATAGAAGTTTTTCTTATGCCTTTTTATCTTATTTGCTACTTCAAAGCTAAGGTACTGTTTGTTTGAACAATAAAACACTGAATAAAGTTCTGAAGGAATAATCAACCGGTGTTCAGAAGAATTTATAAATGCTTGTTCGCAAATTAGCAGTTAGAACTTTTCCTCTCTATTCAGCGTTTTGCAACCAGCAACAAATTATTGTTTTTTTCCTCTTTTCTGAATGATTATTTCCTGTTTTGCCCTCACAGATTACATTCGTTTTCTTCTTTGTATTCTTTGTTCACCATTCCTCTCTTAGAAAGTTGTAAAAGCTCATTGAATCCTTACAGGCCAATCACCGGCTTCCTCCGTTAAAGTATGCATTGACGGCTGAATTGCTTGAATTAAGCTTGGCTCTACTACATTCATAACAGCAGGCCGCCTTCGATTTCCCTGGCTTGCATTTTATAATTACCTCGTTTATTTCATTTTAATAGTTTATATAGAAAAATTATCCTACTACATTGTCTTTATAACAACTTCGACTAATGGTGATTTTCTTAGGCACTAAGGCTTCCAACTCTATAATGATGTTTAAACATTGAATGAGCGATCGAGTGATACTACAGTGAGAGGTAGGGGAGTAAATCGGTCGGATCAGACAGATATGTGTTCAGTTTCTATCTTATAAGAAATTCAGACGAACAATCGTACGAAATTTACAGTCCCATTGAGAGGGAAACTCCATGTACGTGGGACATGATATCGGCAAATATTGTCTATATACTCCTCCGAGATGATATTTATTCTATTACTTTCATTTGTTATCAAAGGCACCTAAGATTTTTTCAATTTTTTTAAACGAATAAAAAAAACTTTATGTTGGTTTGAAGTGATCGCGGATGTGGCAGTGAACTCTTGTCGAAAGAGGAATCCATGTGCAATTACATCCTAGGTTGAACAATGCGAAGCAATAGTTGATAACTTTCCTTTCCCAACAAAGCCGATAGGGGGGCTTTGTTCAATCTTGTTGGTTCCACCTAGGAATGGCTTAAACTATTTGGAATTAGAGAGATTTTCTTTGAGTTGGAGGTGAATGGAGGGTTATAAATAAATGTGTGTGTGTCACTGTGTGCGCACATGCATGTGCATGTTTAATATAACTGAAATAACATCTGGATAAAATGGTAAATTGGCTTGAAAAATACATGTGAGTATTGCATTGTTTGTTAAATGTGTCAAAATGATTGTTTGGTGATATAATAGAAATTGAGAAATTGGTAGTGGAGATGTGTATTAGTTTTTAAAAGTGCTAGAGCGATATGTTAGTGTGTACCTGCGGGTTTTGTTGGTTGTGTAGTGGAGTTAGAATAGTTAATATAACATAGCTTGTACCAGATTGTATTAGTATTGCTGTATTTAGTATTCCACTATATTGATATCTTGCTGAACAAGTCAGCGCGCGCGCGCACACACACACACACATATATATATATATATATATATTAGTGCACGCCTGTATCTGTTTTAATGAATAATGCTTTCTAATAATTCTAGTTAATCTTCTTCCTCAAATCTTATCATGTTATCAGAGCAACCATCGCCTCACGGTAAACCCTAAGATGCAGAACCCTAATTCACCCCAAATTCTCGATCCACCTCAGATCCGATCCAACTCTATCAGATCCAACTCGCTTCTGCCATCTCGCCGGATATCTTCCTCACCTGAAACCCTAATTCATCAGTTTTTTCATCATGGCCGATCACAACAACAATCAATCAACCACAGATTCGTCCAATACCACCAACACAAACCACAATCAACCCTAAAAAATTCTTGAAGAATCTTTAAAATCAATCATCAATTCTCAAACTCAACTCATCACTGCTACATTGGACGAAAACAACTTTCTACTGTGGAAATTCCAAGTAGAGACCGCAATCAGGGGCTACGGTCTCGAGAAATTCATCAGCGCCACCACTATTGTTCCACAACAACTGATCGCCAATACTGAAGGTCAACTTGTAGCAAATCCGGAGTATATCACGTTTCATAGGCAGGATAGCTTACTGTGTGCTTGGCTTCTCTCATCGATCAACACCAATCTCCTAACCCAAATAGTTGGCTGCAAGACATCACTGGAGGTATGGAATACAATACATTTGAGCTTCAATTCTCAAACATCCGCTAGAATTATGAGCTATAAAAGGCAACTACAAAGTGTGAGAAACGACACCATGAGCGTGAGAGAATATATGAACAAGATAAAAACACTATGCGACACTCTCGAATCATCATGACATAAAGTCGGCGAGACAGAACAGGTGTTAAATATATTAAATGGATTGGATGATAGTTTTGAATCTGTTGTAGCGGTTATCTCGTTTAAGGAAACATCCCCTCGGTTCAGTATGTTACATCAATTCTCCTGGCACATGAAGGAAGACTGGAACAAAAACAAAGTGCAACACAAGACTTCTCAATCAATTACGTAACAAACATGAAAGTTAGAACTCAGCAACAAAGCGCAGAACCATCAACAAATAATCCTAACCACACTCAGCTCGTGCAAGGTGGACAATGGTATGGAAGAGGAGGAAGAGCCAGCAGAGCTAGAGGACGAGGGAGGAATAACAACAGCAGACCGAGATGCCAAATTTGTAAAAAAATAGGCCATACTACAGTGAGATGTTATTTTAGATTTGACAATAATTACACAAGTAATCAGCAGATATCACACAATCAAAGCTTCTCAAAATCACATCAGTACAATGTGAATCTTAGCCAATCCCAGATGAACTCGAACACAAGCCCAAGGATATTGAATCAGGCACTGGAAGATCAGGAACAAACTGCAAAAGACTCTGACATTCAGGATGAGACCTAGTTTCCAGACTCGGGGGCAACACACCACGTCACAAGCAAATTACAAAATCTAAATCTCGGTGGATCAGCATATCAAGGTAAAAACTACATTTATATGGGAAATGGTGAACCTATAAATATCACCCATGTTAGAAATGCCTGTGTTAAATCTACTAATAAAAATAGACAGTTATTGTCAAGGAATTTACTTCGAGTACCACAAATAACGAAGAACTTAATGAGTGTCTCACAGTTTGCTAGGGACAATGAAGTATTCTTTGAATTTCATCCTAGAGTTTGTATGGTCAAAGACAAAGTAAGTGGAGAGATTCTACTTCAAGGCAACATATGTAATGGTCTATATAAGTTTAACCTGAAAGATGGAAGGGAAAATAGTAGTGAAACAAAGCAATGCAATTCCGTATGTCATGGAACTGATGATGTATATGATATATGGCATAAGAAACTTGGTCATCCCAATGTAAAAGTAATGGAACTAGTGATGAACAAAGAAAACATATCGTATACTAATCCACAATTACCATACATATGTAGTCAATGTCAGTTGGGAAAGAGTCACAAATTACCCTTTGGCTTGTCAAGCACTGTATATCACCAACCTCTAGAATTGGTAGAATGTGACCTCTGGGGTCTAGCCCCGATTAACTCTAGCTACAATCATAAGTATTATATAGCCTTTGTAGATGCATACAGCAGGTATACATGGATATACTTCCTAAGACAAAAGTCTGAAGCATCAGAAGCTGTAAGACAGTTCACAACTCAAGCTGAAAGACAACTAGATAATAAAGTGAAGATATTACAGACTGATGGTGGGTCAGAGTTCAAACCATTAAAGAACTTCTTCAATGAGAAGGGAATACTACACAGAACCATGCGTCACCATACCTCTCAGCAGAATGGGATAGTTGAAAGAAAACATAGACATGTCGTGGAGTTGGGACTAACCTTACTAGCACGGGGTACTATGCCACTGAAATTTTGGACAGAAGCCTTTTTCACAGCAGTGTATCTGATTAACATGTTACCCACAAGTGTCTTGAAGAACACAAGCCCACATGAAAAGTTATTTGGTCTGAAACCTGATTATGGAAGACTGAAAGTATTTGGGTGCTTGTGCTTTCCCCTATTGAGGCCATACAATAGGCATAAAATGGATTTTAGATCATCAAAGTGCACGTTTCTAGGCTATGGCTCGAATCAGAAGGGATATAAATGTCTAACCAATGATGGAAAGATTGTCATTTCTCGGCATGTAATGTTCAATGAAAGAGTATTCCCATTTGCAGATAGTAGAGCAAGAATTTCTACAAAAATAAACAATGTCAGACAACCAATTCCTGTCATACCAATATGTGAATCACCTGTCACACAGGAAGTAGAAAGAAGCTACACATCCTCATTAAATTCATCTCCATTAAATTCATCTCCTCTCAACAGTAACAATGACAACCTGAGAATTCATGAAGCGGGACATGACGACAAAGATACAACCAACAATGTGCAAGAGGAAGATAGGGAAGACTCATCATCAAACATTCAATCCCCAAATCTATCAAATAGTGACACACAAGGAAATAGACAGACCAGAGAGGAGATACCCAATCAGCAAGGTCACCACATGATAACAAGGTCAAAGCTGGGTATCTTCAAACCGAAAATATACACAGCCCAAAGATCAGTGCAGGAACCTACTACATTTGAAGAGGCAATACAGCATGAAGAGTGGAAGAGAGCAATGGAAGAGGAGTATAAGGCATTAATGAGTAATAAAACATGGAAATTGGTGGCTCTACCCAAGAATAAAACAGTGATTGGATGTAGGTGGACGTACAAGCTAAAGCATAAATCAGATGGAACTATTGATAAGTGCAAAGCAAGGCTTGTAGCTAAGGGCTACACACAACAACCAGGTTTTGATTTCAAAGAAACATTCAGTCCAGTAGTTAAACCTACCACACTTTGAGTTGTCTTAACCATTGCATTGTTTCATCGGTGGCCTATCAAACAGTTAGATGTGAACAACGCTTTCTTATATGGTGAGCTAGAGGAGGAAGTTTATATGGAACAACCCAGAGGCTTTGAAGCTGTTGAGGGAAATCAGCAAATTGAATAAGACAATTTACGTGCTGAAGCAGGTACCCAAGGTTTGGTTTGAGAAACTGAAGAAGACATTAATAATGTTGGAGTTTCAAACTATAAAATCAAACAGTTCACTGTTTATACAAAGAAAGGGGAATGAAACTATATATGTCTTAGTATATGTGGATGATTTCATTGTGACAAGAAGTAACTATGTTGGAATTCTCAAACTAACAAAACACTTGAACAATGTGTTCAAACTGAAAGACCTAGGAGAATTGAACTATTTCTTGGGTATTGAGATAAGAAGAAACAGGAAAGAAGAGATTCACCTAAATCAGATAAATTACATTCAATCAGTTTTGAAGAAAGCAGGAATGGGCAATGCAAAAAGTATGCATACTCCAATGACTAAAAATATGCAGTTGACAAAGAATGATGGTGACCCAATAGAAAACGCACATCAATATAGAAGTATAGTCGGAGCTCTTCAGTACATTACTATAACTCGTCCAGAGATTTCATACAGTGTGAATAAGGTTTGCCAATTCATGCAAAACCCTCTGATACCCATTGGAAAGCAGTGAAAAGGGTACTTCGCTATCTAGCAGGAACATTAGACCATGGACTGAAGCTATATGCCCCAGGAAAACTCGATATAAGTGCCTTTGCTGACGCTGATTGGGCTGCAGACAGAGATGATAGGAGATCAGTGAGTGGTTATTGTGTTTACCTAGGCAAGAATCTGGTAGCTTGGTGCTTGAAGAAACAATCTGCTATTTCGAGATCAAGTACGGAAGCTGAGTATCGAAGTATAGCAGCGGTGGTATCTGAAATCATGTGGTTAAAGTCACTACTGTATCAGATTCTGGGAAAGAAACAGACCTTAGCTACTGTGTGGTGTGACAATGCGAGTGCAGTTGCTTTAACTGCTAATTCCATATTACACTCTAGAACAAAACACATCGAGTTAGATTTGTACTTTGTAAGAGAACAAGTTGCAATGGAAAACATATGTATCAATCATATACCTGCATTATATCAGCGCGCTGATATTTTAACTAAATCTTTATCTTTGAATCATTTTGCCAGACTGAGAGATGCACTGAATGTCATCAAGGAAGAAAGAGAAGACTGAAGCAAAGAGAAGAAGGAAGCAAGAGAAATAAAGGAGAAAGAGGGAGTTCAATTTGAAGGAAGAAGTTAGAATAGTTAATATAACATAGCTTGTACCAGATTGTATTAGTATTGTTGTATTTTGTATTCCACTGCATATTGATAGCTTGCTGAACAAGTCTCGTGCACACACACACACACACACACATATATATATATATATATATATATATATATATATATATATTAGTGCACGCCTGTATCTGTTTCAATGAATAATGCTTTCTAATAATTCTAGTTAATCTTCTTCCTCAAATCTTATCAAGTGGTAGCTTGTAGAGTTTGAATGGAATGTGTATTGAGATTTAAGGAATGATTAAGAATGTTGGTTTGATGGATTTGAGAGCGGTGATAGGTTTTCTTAGTACCGCTATCGTTGTAGTCATCATTAGCTGTACCAATTATTTCATCACCTCCCGTAGCATGCTTCTAATACACATAACTATCAGTAGCTGAAATTGATGAAGTTTGATAAGGTAATATAAAGCTTATATTCATGTGTGTTTTTTTTATTATCTTTGTTCATTTATGCTAATTGAGTAATGGTTGATGCAAATTTGCAAAGTGAAATATTATTTTTACTGCTTAAAGATTATATATTTACTTCTTTCTTTTATTTGTTTATCTTTGTTTCGTACATAGATTACTATTTAGCCGTATAACAATTATTCCTGCTGAATTAACTATTTACTTTTAGATTTTGTTTTCATTTTCTTATGTTCCAAGACTCCCGGCATTTTGTGTAAAGGTAACGAGATGTGTTATATTAATTTGCTGAGATATTTGTTGATATGTTTTATCAAATCCACCACTGTTTTTGAATAAAGGAATATGGAGCACAATATCCACATTAACATATTTGCAAAGCTACCATATTACATATGCCATTCCTACTCATTTTCATGTTCGTAACCAACTATCATCAGCTTTACATAAAGTTGTATACAATAAAAAATATTACTATCTACATCGCATCCTTTGTATATGAGTTACACAAATTTATTTCATTTAGTACGTTCTTAATGAAAAGCTACAAAATGACAACAAACAACTTTCTATATTCGACATTCAGAATTCAACATAGATAAATAAACGCAACCTAAGCTGCAGAAATGTCTCTTAGGGCCTGTTTGGCAACTACTTGTTGCAAAATGATTTATAAGTTAATTATTTCAAAAGTAGTTGCTTATGAGATTAGTTAAAATTTTGACTTATAGATTAAAAAAAATAGTTGCCAAACACTTTTTTGATAGGCTACTTAGAAGTAAATAAATAGGAAAATAAGTTGTTTTCAGACAGGGCCTTAAGCTATCTTCAAACACAGTCTAGATCAATACTCATTCCACTTTAACATTGTGAATATCACATAACTACTATTTCCAACTTCATGATTCAAAATGCTAACATCATAACAAATCATAAAATTAGGTTAGTACGAATCTAACCTCACGAACATCTGAAGAATCAACGGACCAGGGACCGTACACGCCTTCATACACTGTACTGGTTCCGGGTCCTTCCCCAACCGCTTCACATCTTACATACCCGACCTGATTAAAAACCCGACGAATAGAACAAGATGAAGTTCTCTTCGATGAAGAGAATGAACTATTCGGCGTCTTTTTGTGTGGGAAAGTTTGGATGAGAGTTATGGCAGAACGATATGACGAAGAAACAAGCATCGCCATGGAATTTTCCAGTTATTATATTAGCAACCCTCCAACTTTGTTTTTTCGTTTTTATTCCCTCGCAATTAAATATTCCTGGTTGGGCTTAATTAGTGCACGGTGGTTTTAAGAAAATACGACATGATACTCTCAACCTCGCTGCTATTTGGTGGATGAAAGGGAGCTCCATTCTCCTCTTAAAACCAAATACTTAATTCAAAGCTGATTAATTGTAACATCTCAGTGTTCTTAACATTTGAAATTAATAAAAAATACCATCAAAGTAGTTTTCATTCTACTCTTAGATGTAAAAAAACAGTATATCATTGGGTATACGATTCAAAATCCAAAAATATAATTTACAGAAAAAAAATACCACAACGGAATTAAACAATAAATTACATATTGTCTCAACAAATAAATAACATTGCAGCCAATACAACAGTTATAACATCTACGTCGGTTCATACGTCAATCATTGTTAAATTTATAAACAATACTACTGTGACATATGATAAATATAAGAAATAGGTAACCTATAAGTGTAGCCTACAACCAAACTTCTTTTGCTTTAACATGATCAAATATTTTTGTATTGTATCTAACTCTATACACATCAGCCCAACTTAAGGCATCCGATGGCTATTACATATAAAAAGGCTACCCATGTACCCTTTCGAGAGCAGACTTATGTAATTCTGTTACTTGTTTTTCTCCTACATCAAATACTTGTTGGCACATAGCATTGCATAGCATCAGCATCCATGAAATCAGTACGCATAAATCATTACATTACATTATGTCACTACAATCAATCTAAATATGAGTAGTAATAATAATAACAACACTTAAATTCAACAATGTTCAATCTCAATCCCATATTTCAAATAATCAACAACAGATATCGTCATACATGTGTTAATCACTTGTACTAAAACACAACGTCAATAGCACAAATACAAATGTAAATCCATCGAATGTGTACTAACCACTCCATATTAATAACACAATACCAAACTCATCAAGTGTGTATTAACTACTCTATATTAGTAACATATGCATCAAACTCGTAAAATGTGTAGTAACCATTCCATATCAATAACAAAAATACCAATGTCACTAATAGAACAAAAACCATAATAAACTACACAACATCCGCGTAGAATAATAGAAAACATTACAAAACTCGTCCTAGTGCGATTTCATCTCTGCACAACAAACATATACGATAATTCGAATCAACAGTCAACTGATATGTTACAACAATCTAAAATGATGTACTTTCCTATTACTTCCACTTAAGCATAATGTAACGTTCTAATTTTTCGACCCTTCAGTGTCGAGACTAAATACATCCATGATATTCGTGTGTCGAACACCCAAGTGTCGGAAATACGGAAAGTTAGGGTAAAATAAAAATGAACAGAATAAGAAAGGAAGAACACAACATCAAAATCTCACAGTGAATGAAAATATATATATTATCAAAAGCACGGTACAAAGAGTTACTCTTATTACATAAATTTAAGAGTTATAAAACTTAAGTCCCATCATCAACCTGGATAGTTATAGATGTATGTCCTCACAATGCTGATATATGCATAGCTAATACGATACAATAGAAATAGAAATAGACAGATACTGAAAGCTTCCAACTCGTCTCCTGAACTCTGAAACGTCCAAGGTAAAACCTGCTTTACTCAACCTACTCGAAAAAGTACGCGAGAAATTTAGGGAAAACAAAAACCAAGCGTCGGACAAAATTTTGGTATGAGAGAACTAGAGATACATGAATGCAGGTAATAGTAACTATTGAGACCGTATGGATTTTCATAATGGGTTTTCCCCTTGAAAGAAAGCAACTGTTCATTAGTTTAATATAGTGATATGATAGATAATGTCTAAAGTGCAGAATATAAATCATATCAAATAGCTGTGGTGTTTACATTCATCACAACACAACATATTTAGGGTATAATCAAAACCGCCAAGGCAGGTTCCCATAATAGATTTTTCACTGAGATTCCTTCGGTCAAGTTTAATCTACATGCACAAGGATCAGAAAACACCTTCTAAGCGCCTTATATCTCTAGATAAAATATACCATAAAATAAACACAAAATCCCACCTCAAACATAAACACGAACCACGTGGAATCAAATACCATAAACATTCAGTACTAACATATCGATAAGCATACTCTAAATATGAAGTTGATAACACCTTATCGTGGGTCAGCCAAACTCCGGATTGTGCATCTTACACCTTCTTTTGCCATTTCTGATGTCGAGCTTACATTCGACATCTCTCACACGAGTCTTCATCACTCGAACAGAACACGAATCCCCAAATGGATTTTGGTATCTCGAACAGATCATGAATCATTGCATTGATTCGAGCATCTTGTACATGTCTCGAATCTACATATAGATTGTCCTTTGCAGCCACTTCTAAAAAATAGAACCCATATACTAGTTTTGAAGTGGTATTCGATAAATAAAACACTTACCAATCTCAGATGCTTCAAAACCAATTGATGAATTTTTGGTTAACTCAATTCTATTTCTTTCAGACATAAGTAAAAGCTATAAACGTTTCTTACCAATGCTCCTCCCTGAGCGTTCTCATTGGTATGAAATCATGAAGCCTTTCGATACTTCTTAAATCATATCAGGTCAAGTTCGATAGTCGACTAATTGACTATCTAATCAAAAAAATTGCTTATACAAATTAATATTCATATATTTAACTCTTTTTGATATTCCAACTTAATTATTCCTCATCCAATAGTGAAGTCAGGTAAGTTAGAGCATTGGTTGCATCAAAGCCTTAAGTAGACACTTCATTCTTGAATCTAATCAATAAACAAATCTACCTCATCGGCCTTTAGTGTTAAATATAGTACCAATAATTTCCGTAAGCAAGTAAGTAATCTACACGATTAACATGTTTTCGATATTCCCAACTTAACTATTCCTCAATCAAGTGGGAAGCCGATAGGTTAAATCTCTATTGCTCATATCCCTATTCAAACATCAATCTTAATTCTCACAAATAGATAAACTTACTTCGTCGGTTTTTAGCTCTAAGCATAGTTAATTACCTTTTATACAAGTAATTAAACAATTAACCATTTGACCATTAACAATTTCTTACCCCTTTCTAAACCATTTTTATATTTTTAAAACCCTTTTTAAAATGATATATATGTATAGGAATTTATTTATAAAACTAGATATTAAATAAACCATTTTAGAAGATATTTATTACATAAGATATAAAATTGTCGATATATTTTCTAAAAATTATATCTACTTAAAAATGCTTTTAAATTATTTTATAATACTTAAAATAGATTTTAAAACGTTTATTTAAAATATTACGTGAAAACAAAAATTTTATAATTTACTTAAAAACTTAAAAAACAAGTTTTCATTATAAAATTCTCTTCTTTAAAAATTCATAACTAATTCTTAAAAATTCATAAATATCTCAAACCACTTAGAAAATACTCTAATATGAGTTAGAAAATACTTGTAAAAGGAATGAAGTAAAATACTTAAATTTAAATATCTTTTCAAACTTTTACAGTCCAAAAATTAGGGCTAAACGGGGCAGTTTTGCACTATTGAAGTTTTGGTCACTTTTCGAGATGTTACTTTACTTTATACTATCTAAAAAATTTATGGAAACAAACATACATATAAGACATTATCAATATGGCGAGAATTCCCTAAGGATCTCTCTATAAAGTTCCTTAGAAATCCCCGAAAATAAGGCAATTCCAAAGTACATCCATAGAGACTATCGCTATAAGTGCACTTTCAATTTCAAGTCTAACCTAGACCAAAGTCCGTTTACATCCTATGCTTTGCTTCAAGGTTATGACACATGTTATACAAGTCCATTCAAGTCTGTTCAATTCCATTCAAGTCCATACATATGTCGCATACTTTCAAAGCAAGAATCAAAACAAAGTTTCAACAAATGTCAACATTAATTCCAACCACTTAAACACAATCAAACACAAACAAATATGGATTATATTTTCAATCAAAATGGTGAGTTAGCTCACCATTAGCCCAATAAACAACCAAGTCCAAGCTAGCCAAATCCAACCTCAACCTCGCAACCACCTTTCCTTTCTTCTTTCTCTTTGCTTTTACTACCTTTTATCCCAAACTGGACTCTAATGCTCATGGCCAATGAAGGAGGGGAGCGACTGGCTTTGCTTATTCAAATTCTAACTTGGTGGAAGGTGTCATAACATCATATTAAAGGCTCTAGTCCAAATTTTATTTGATTTGGATAAGATTTGCAATTTTTTATTTAGGAATTTTGAGAAGAGGGAGACATGAAAGAGAGCTCACTTTGCTTTATGAATTTGTAATTTATTAACATGGTTATGCCCCTCCTTATATAGGCTTAAGAATGGTGTTTTTTAGCCTTGTTGTCAACCCCCCCCCCCTCGGACCATGTCATGGAAAACTCACCTCCTATCACTTCTTCTTTACATCACTTCTCCTTTGGCTAAATACTCTGATAACCTTCTCATGAAAAATATATCTTATCCACTTGGAAGTTTCTAGAACCTTCCATTGCTTTATGAAGAGGAGTATATGTTAATTGGTTGCTAATGTGTTCATTTAATCATTAGACCAACTTATATCGACCAAAAAGCTGTTTACAGATAAACCAATTTTCAGTCACATTATCGATCTCTCTTCGAAGAATATATTTTTGTAAACAAATTCCAAAAAAAAATTCTTATAATTATTTATTAATTAAATGATGTTTAGTAAGGTTATAAAATCGTATTTATAACACTTAATTATATTTTAAAATGTTTTGATATTCGAAGACGAAGTGTTCGAATTTTCGGGTCACTACATCTTCCCCCACTTAGAACATTTCGTCCTTGAAATTCAAACATGAACGATAATCAAAGAAGATGGTCGAACCATGATATATATAATGCTACTGGAACTGTATACAAACTAAACTACAACCCAAATGCCAACTAAGTGACTCTACCTCATAAAGTGATAACATTACATAAGATATATGATACTAAGATAAGAAATCTCTAGACTAAGAATAAATCTGGATACGACCCCCTCAAATTACCTTCTGTTTCCCATCTCGAGCATCCTCGCTCCAATGTACCTTGACTAACTTTATAGCCTTGGTCCTCATTCACTTCGTATCTCTATCAACGATAGGAATAGACTGTCACAATACAATCATATTTGGCTCAATCTTTAAGACCTTCTGCTACGATGCTTCCACTATCATCAAAGGATCATATAATGCGATACATGAAAGACATTGTGCACGCTTGATAGCCTAATCGGTAACTCGACTCTATACACAAGTGTACCAATCCTTTTAAGAACCGGGAATGGTCCTATATAACGAGAAGCTAACTTCCTAGCCCTTCCAAACCAAACTATACTTCTTATCAGAGAAACCTTTACAAACATAAAGTATCCAAATGAGAACTCTAAGTCTCTACACCTCTCGCCTGCATAGCTCTTATATCGATCCTGCGCTTCCTAGATTCACTTTTGATGACACCTTTCAAATCATATCCGTCTAAGCATAAGACAATCTCCAGGTTCTACCCAACATAATGTGCAAGGCCTTCCATACAATGCTTCAAATGGTACCATTCCGATACTGGCCTGATAACTATTGTCGTATGAAAACTCAACAAGCAGTAAGTGCTCTTCCCACAAACCCCCAAAATCGAAATTGCATGCTCCAACTAAGTCCTCCAACACTTGTTCACCCTTTCCATTTGCCCATCAGTTTACAGATGGTAAACGGTACTCAGACTAAGCTCAGTCCCTAATGCCTCATGCAAACCCTTCTAGAACTGGCTTATGAATATCGGACTCACAATATCACAAGAAACGCCGTGCAATCTAATGATCTCTTTAAGATATAAGTTAGCCAAACCAAAAGTCATTCTCGTAGTCTTAACAGGTAAGAAGTGCGCAATCTTGGTCATACGATCCACAATAACCCATACCTTTGTTACCTCTTCTTGACCTTGGCATTCCGTCAATGAAGTCCATAGAAATCTGCTCCTATTTCCACTTAGGAATCTTGAGTAGCTGAAGCAGTCCAGTTGTCTTCTAGTGACTACCTTTTACCTGCTGGCAGTTGACACACATGCTCACAAAGATAGAAACATCTCTCTTTATAACTTTCAACCAAAAGTACGCCTCATATCTTGATACATTTTAGTGACCCCTGGATATATCGTCAACCATGAATAATGACTCTCCGTTAGAATCTTTTGCCTAACCCCATCAACCTTGGGAGCATACACCTTCCATTATCTTCACTAAAATGCGGCTATCTACTTCAAATCCCATCCACCACTCCGGTGCCTCATACTTGCTTATCGCTTTGCTTATTCGAGCAATAAGAGGATCTCTAAGATGATTCTCTTCTATATGGTTGATCAAGGTTGGTTGAACCTTAATGCTAACCATAACAACATATTTCCTACTTAAAGCATCAGCTGCAACATTCGATTTCCTTGACGTATACAATATGTCTTGATCATAGGCCGCAAGAAACTCCAATCATATTTGTTGCCTCATGTTTAAGTCCTTTTGCGTGAAGAGATACTTAAGGGTTTATTGTCTGTATATAACTCGAACCTCTCACCTAGTAGATGATGTCTCCATATCTTCAATGCAAATACCACCGCCAATAATTCCAAGCCATGAGTTACATACCTTACTTTATGCGGTTTGAGCTACCGACTTGCATAAGCAATCGCTCTTTCATGCTGCATCAACATAGCACCTAGACTTGTTCCACGCGCATCAGTGTAAACAGTCAAACCCTCACCTCCATCTGGCATACTAAGAACAGGAGCACTAGTTAACTTTGCCTTTAGCTCTAAGAATGCTTGCTCACATTTATCCGTCCATACAATTTGACATCTTTCTTCATCAAATTCGTTAAGCGAGAGGTAATCTTCAAAAAATCGTGTATAAATCTCCTACAATAACCTGCTAGACCCAAAAAGCTTCTGATATGGTTGCATTTTTCGGCCTCTTCTAGTCCTGAATGGCCACAACCTTAATGGGATCAATATAAATACCCTCCGCTGAAACAATATGATCTAAGAACTTAACTTCTAAATGCCAAAAATGACACTTCGAGAAATTAACTTTCAACAAATGTTCTCTCGGTATTCCTAATAAAATCCTCAAGCGTGAATGTTCCTCCTAGGTCTTAGAATAGATCAGAATATCATTGGAAAATTCAAAGGCAAACTTATTCAACACGTCTTAGAAAAATCTAACTCATTAAGTTTATGAAATATGCTAAAGCATTAATTAGGCTGAATGGCATAACTAACCACGCATAAAACTAGTCGGATATGAAAACTGTCAAGGGCACACTCTCCTCCGCCATCTCAACTGATGGAACCTTGTAGTATGGTCAAGCTGAGAAAATACTCGAGCTCCATGAAGCTGATCGAACAAGTTATCTATCCTAGGCAAAGGATACTTGTTCTTGACAATTCCTTTATTGAGCTTGTGATAATCTACACATAGTCTTAGGAAACCATCCGCCTTCATAGCAAAGACGACGGGGGCCCTAAAATTGAACGACTTGGCCGGATCAAACCCTTCTCCAACAGATCACTAACCTGATTGTTAGCTCTGACCTCTCTTTGCTGCAAGTCTACGAACAAGCAACACGATAGGCCTTGCATCCTTCACTAAATCAATTTAGAATTCTATCTTCTAATGAGGTGGTAACTCTTCAAAGACATCTACAAATTCCCAGACAATAGGGATAGAACCCAACTCCTCCTCTGCCACATCAAGAGAATAAAGGAAACTAGTCATGAGCAAGCTAAACACTTCACAAGGTAGTGTATGAACCTCCATCCCCTTCCTCAATAACACGGTCCACTTATCATAATCAAAGACTGCATTATTCTGCGATAGTCAATCCATCCCAAGCAGAACATCAAAACCCACAAACCCAGAACATGCATATCATAAGGAAAGAGTTTGGTTAAAACAAGAAATCGAAACTCCTAAATAAACCATACTAAGTTTAGCCGAGCCCCAACGGGGTTTGACACACAAATAGAATCTAAAGCTATAACCGGTTCAAGTTTCAATCTATCAACAAGAATACAAGATATGAAACTAAGAGAAGCACTGGTATCAAATAAGACATGAACATGAATACGAAAAATAGATCGAATACCTTCTGATACTTGCTTCCTCTTTTCTACTACAGAAGTAGAAGGTGCTAAAGCAAGTGCAAAAACTCTAGGTTGCTCCCTCTCGAAGCATTGGGCAAGCTTTAACTAAATGACCAGGCTAGTGGCAATTACATCAGCTCCTTGGTGTAAACTGCGCCTTGCCCATCGGTGGCTCTAACTTCGGTACCCCAAAAATAGGTGCCTTAAAAAACAACGCTTTCACCACCTATCCTCCCATAATCAACGTACAGCTCATAGTGAAATACCCCTTCTTTCCACAATTATGACAGACTAAACTAGAAATATCTCTAGGCGGCTGAAAATTTCACTTTTTGTTCCTAGTTGATGCAGGAATAGACGGCTCGGGTGTTAAGCTCTCAAACCTCAACCTCATGTTCACCAAATTTACATAAGACCCCAAGATGTGATTTATCATGTTATCCTTGAATTCTGGGCGCATCCCTGTGATGAATATCTCATTTCTCTTTAATAAGCATGTCCACTAAACCAAGCCCAAGCCGAGATAATTCAGTGAATCAGTCCGCTACTGTCATGACCCCTTACTTTAAGTCAAGCAAGCTCTTAAATAATAAAGTCTTCCTGGATTTCGGGACAAACTTCATCTCGAATTCCTTCTTAAATTGGGCCTAAGAGAAGTCATTCTCCTAGACATTAGTAGTGATAGAACTCCATTAATCCATGGTTGAGTCAGTCAGATGTCCTGACGCTAACCGACATTTCATCGTGTCATCTAGCTCCATAACCCCGAATATCCGATCAATAATTTAATCCAAGTCTAGACTTCTATGATCACCTCCATACCAAAAAACCTCTTACCCTCTAGCCTATCATAATCATAGTAGAGTGAAGCAAAATTCACCAGAGGCTTAACCTGCACGACCTCCTCTGTAATATATACCCTCGGTTCCACGAGCGGAGGAACATTCCTTGGTGCTAGATCTCCACCATTTTTGACATTACTACCTCGACCACCTTTACTTCTACCTCCTCAAGCATTGGCAGCTCTGGTACTCATGATTTGTACTACTCGAACAAAGCAGAATATATTTAGGATATGAAAGGCTAGAGTTATTTCAATGAAAGAGATTATTCCGAAGGAAAAGCCAAAAAGGGGGTATAGATTTATAGAAAATACAAGTACGCTTATATATAATACACTCAACTCACTCTAGGGTGTCGCTTACCCTATCTTTAATGAGCCATACCAAACCGAAGTGAAGGTGTTCGCTTAACCTTATGCTCTGATACAATATGTAACGACCCGATTTTTTGACCCTCGAATGTTGACACTAAATACATCTACGGTACTTATGTGCTGAACACCCAAATGCCAGAAAGACATAAAGTTACGGTAAAATAAAAAAAGAATAGAACAAGAAAAGAAGAACATAACATTGGAATATCAAACAAAATAATAATATATAATATCAAAGAATGGTACAAAGGGTAACTTTGAATACATTTCAAATTTACAAAACCTAAATACTATCACCAGCCTGGACAGTTATAACTATCTGTCCTCGTAATATTGATATATACATAGCTAATATGGTGCAACAAAAATAGAAATGGATAGATAATGGAAGCCTTCAGCTCATCTCCTAAGCTCTAAAGCGTCCAAGGTAATACCTGTTATACTCAGCCTATTCGAAAGAGTAACCGAGGAATTTTGGGAAAACAAAAACAAAGAGTCAAACCTAAGTCTGGTATAAGAGAATGTAGGTACATGAATACGTATAACAGTAACTATTGAGATTCCCATAATGGTTTTCCCCTCAAAATAAACCAACCATTCATTAAGTTTAATATAATTATATGATAGATAATGTCTAGAATGAGAATATAAATCATATCATATAGCTGTGGTGCATACATTCATCATAGAACAACATATTTAGGGTGCAACCAAAACCGCTAAGGTGTGTTCACATAACTGATTTTCCGTAAAGATCCCTTTGGTCAAGCCAAAATCCAATCTCCATGCACAAGGATCAGAAAACGCCTTCCGACGTCGTATATCTCTAGATAAAACATACTATAACATAAACACAAAGGTCCACGCTCAAACATGAACATGAACCAAGTGGAACCAAATATCATCAACTCTTGTACCAACATATCTATAAACATGCTCTAGATTTAGAGTTGATAATACCCTATCGTGGGTCAGCCAAACCCCAGATTGTTCATCCTACTCTTCCTTTAGCCATTTCCGATGTCCAGGTTACATTATCATCTCTCACACGAGTCTTCATCACTCGAATAGAATGTGAATCCCTAAATGGATTACAATATCTCAAATAGATCAGGAATCACTATACATATTCAAGCATCTCGAACAGATCTTGAATCTTCATATAGATTCTCCTTTGTAACCGCTTCTAAAACATATAACCCGTATACTAGTTTTAAAGAGGTATTTGGTAAGTAAAACACTTACCAATCCTAGACTCTTCAAAACCAATCGATGTATTTTTGGTTAACTCAATTCTGGTTCTTTCATAGGTAAGTAAAAGCAAGATACGTTTCGTAACAATGCTCCTCCCTGGGGGTCTCATTAGTATGAAATTGTGAACCCTTTCAATATTTCTTAAGTCATATTAGGTCAAGTTCGACATCCGACTGATCGAGTATCTAGTCAAAAACAATTGCTTATACAAATCAATATTCATACACTTAACTTGTTTCCAACATTCCAACTTAATTATTCCTCGTTTGAGAGTGAAGCCACGTAAGATAGAGCACCAGTTGCAAAAAAGCCCTACTAGACACCTCATTCTTGAACCTCACAAATAGCTAAGTATACCTCGTCAGCTTTTAGTGTTACGTATACATCAATGATTTCCATAAGAAAGTAAGTAATCAATACGATTAACACGTTTCCGACATTCTCGACTTAAATATTCCTCGATTAAGAAGGAAGATTATAGGTTAGTGCTCTATTGCTCATATCCCTACTCGAATATCAATCTTAACTCTCACAAATAGATAAACCTACCTCGTCGGCTTTTAGTTTTAAGCATAGTTAATTACCTTTCAAATAAGTAATTAAACAATTAACCATTTGACTATTAAGACATTTCAAATCCCTTTAAAACCATTTTTTTACTCTTTTAAAACCCTTTTTAAAATGATATATATGTATAATAATTTATTTATAAAACTAGATAATAAATAAACCATTTTAAGAAGATATTTGTTACATAAGATAAAAACAGTCGACATATTTTTTAAAAACTATATATACTTAAAAATGCTTTTAAAATACTTTATAATACTTATAATGGATTTAAAACATTTCCTCAAAATATTACTTGAAAATAACAACTTTATCTTTTACTTAAAAACTTTAAAAAACAAGTTTTCATTATAAAAACATCTACCTTGAAAATTCACAACTAATTCTTAAAGATTCATAAATATCTAAAAGCACTTTTAAAATACTCTAACATCAATTAGTAAACACTTGTAAAAAGAATGAATTAAAATACTTAAATTTATATATCTCTACAAACCTTTAAAGTCCAAAAATTAAGATTGAACGGGGCTATTTAGCATAAGTGAAGTTTTGGTTGCTTTTCGAGATGTTACTATCTTTCTGCTATCTAAAATTTTTATGGCAAAAAATATACATATCATACATTATAAATATACTGAGAAACCCCTATAGATCTTTCTACAAAGTTCCATAGAAATCGCCGAAACAAGGCAATTCCAAAGTGCATCCATAGTGACTATCGATGTAAGTGCACTTTCAAATCTACATTCGACCTAAACCAAAGTCTATCTACAACCTATATGCTTTGTTTCTAGGTTATGACACATGCTATACAAGTCCGCTCAAATCCATTCAAGTTTATTAAAGTCTGTTCATGTTCATACATATGTCACTTACTTTCAAAGCAAGACTCAAAACCAAAGTTTTAACAAATGTCAACATCAATTCCAACCACTTAAACACAATCAAGCAGAAACAAATATGGGTTGTATTTTCAATCAATGTGATGAGTTAGCTTACCTTTAACCTAACAAACAACCAAGTCCAAGCCAAGTCCAACCTCAACCTTGTAACTACCTTTCCTTTCTTCTCCTTACTTTCACTTCCTAAATTTTAGCCTAAAATGGACTATAATGCTCATGACCAATGAAGGAGGGGAGATAATGGATTTTATTCTTCAAATTATAACTTGGTGGAAGGTGTTGTAATATTATAGTAAGGCTCCAGTCCAAATTTGAGTTGATTTGGATAAGATTTGCAATTATTTTGTTTATGAATTTTGAGAAGAGGAAGACATGAAAACAGAGCTCATTTTGCTTTGTGAATTTGTGATTTATTAACATGGGTATGCCCCCTCCTTATATTGGCTTAAGAATGGTATTTCCTAGCCTTGTTATCACCCTCACCATTCGATGGAAGACTCACCTCCCATCACTTCTCCTTTACCTAATACTCTTATACCATCCTCATAACAAAATGTATTATCCAGTTAGAAGCTTCTAGAACCTTAAATTTATTTATGAAGAGGAGTTTGTGTTTTAGTTACTATTGTGTTCATTTGATCTTTACGTAAGTTCAAAAGAGCTAGAATAACTTATGTCAATCAAAAAGTTGTTTACCGATAAACCGATTTTCAGTCTCTTTATCTATTTCTCTTCGAAGAATATATTTTGTAAACAAATTTTAAAAATAAGTTTCTTGTCATCATTTATCAATTAAATAATGTTTAAAAAGGTTATAAATCATACTTATAACACTTAATTATATTTCAAAACGTTTCGATATTCGAAGACGAAGTGTTTGGATTTCCAGGTAGCTACACATAAAATCGTCTTATTATTATTTATTATAAAAAATACCTTTGTTTTTATTATTTAAAAACAATAATATTTCTTAAAATGATAATATACTCCAAAAAAATTCATTATCAATTCAACACTTTAAATATCTCAAGACATCGGTATT
This sequence comes from Allium cepa, assembly GCA_030765085.1. NCBI lineage: Eukaryota > Viridiplantae > Streptophyta > Magnoliopsida > Asparagales > Amaryllidaceae > Allium > Allium cepa. The sequence goes on from CM060938.1 coordinate 197,109,912, forward strand.
AAATCAGAAATAGCTATTTCTATCCAATTACTTTTAAAAAATTATTACTTTATGTCAAAATAAAAATGTTTATTTAAATGGTCTTGTTATCTTTCATAACCAATTTATTATTTATTAACTTAAAAATTATAATATTCTTCCTTAAATCACAATCCCTTTGTTATTATTTCTCCCAAAAATAATGGTAATTTAACCTAAAATTTTTATTTTTATTTTTATTCTCAAAACCTCACTCGTTATTATTAGTTTAAAGAATGATAATACTATCATTCTCCCATGAACCCTATAAAAAATTTGTTTTATTATTTACTCAAAAATAATATGGTCTTCCCAAAAATATTATTATTTACTAAATCTTCTTTTCCTCTATAATAACAATAATTTTTCCAAATTCACTTTAAAATGTATTTTTCGTTATTATTTATGTCATAAACAATAACTTTATTGAAATTTTCACAATATTTTCAGTATAAATGGTTAAAACATAATTATTTGCAATATCATTCAAAATTTATAGTTAATCTTGTCCTCTCCACAATTACAAATTTTTCCTTATTCTTAATCTATTAGTCAAAATATATAAATAACTAATATAAAACATCTATCACCTAGCAATACTGCAAGAATAGATAAAAAAACATAATAGAACATGTATTATGTAAAAGCATCATAACAATCATCAAAAACGGGTATATGCTATTTATTATTTTAAAATATAAATACTTATGACCATTGAATCCCGGCAATATACTTTCATAAATAGCTCCTAGAGTCAGTAAACCACAAGCTAAAATGTTCGAAATCTCTGGATGCATCTAATGAAACATAGTCATATGTAAATTAATACATCAAATCTCTTACAACAAATATCTCAAAACAAGGCATATAATCTACACATCAATACTTCTAAAAATAGATATATGTATATATATATATATATATGTATGTATATATATAAACATAGCGACGATGTTGCTATAGCTCTACAAATTTCTTTCAGCTAGTAGAGATCTTCATTTCTATGTAAACCTACTCAAAAGTAGATAAACAAAAGAAAAAATAGAGAGAGGGTAAAATAAAAAGTTTAGTGAATAGAAAGTATCACTAGTCTAAATAATTATGAATATGCTACTATATCGTATATAATAACAAATAGTACTTACGGTAATGAAACCATACCATCACCTGCATCCAACAAGTTCACACATTTATACTATAGTGCTATGCTATAAGATAAGACTATCGTAAGTTGATCATTATGGCACCGATCGTAACTCAAATGCTACGAACTAAGCTAGTCGACCACGAGTCTCCCAGTAAGACCAAAATCTACTAAGCACGATAAGTAATGTAAGACAAATACTACAATGCTTTAATGCATCATCCACCATCTACAATCGTTTGAAACTCGATTTGATATGCATATGCCTAGTTGTTACCCTTTTTTTTATCATTATGAAAAACGACAAGTAACCCGAGGCATATAACACTTGTCATAACGTAGCTCGAGGTCTATAACCTACATTATTGAGATATCTCCTATCTCTATATAAGTACTGTTAGAAGATGCACAAATGCTTACTCCACAAATGATTTGTAAATATCAAATCCCAAAGCTGTAGTCAAGGGATACATGCTCTCCATGTATGAAGTATCATATAGAACCATATCTCACGATATCCTAGTCATCACGTTTCGAAAACCAATAAACACTCTATAAAAGTCACCATACAAATCAAAACATGCCGCAAACATCATTATGACCTCCTCGTCATCCAACATCACTAATACACTCTCCCAATATTTCTCTAAATCTTCGGCTATGGAATAATGTCAGAGCTGGTCTTGAAAGTGTGCAATGGATCGTGTAATATAGATATATGATAATACAGAGCATAGTGATGATAGTCATACCGTAAATAGTATGGAATATAAAAGCAGTATAATAAAAATAACACCAGAGATTTTTGTACTGGTTCGGAGCTCCGTCCTACGTCCAGTCCCAAACTCCTTCTAGAAATTTCTAAAACAACAACCCTCACTTGAAGTGGAGGAACAGGTCTATACAACCCTAAGCAGCCAAACAGGGACCTGAGCAGCCAAACAGGATTTTGCCTCAACAGTTGAAGAGGACTTCACACACCTAAGCAGCAGAACATGACTTCAACAAATACAAAAGTTTGTTTGACTTTTTGTGTTCTGATAGCACGGATAAGTCTGTTTATAGTATACCCTTCCTATGATCTTCTCCTCGAGTATAAATATGTATATTTGAAGTTTATGAAGATTAGAAAGGAATAGTATTGCTTAGAATATGATATATAAATCTAAATTCAAGCAATAAGTATGTTAAGAATGCTGAATATTTGAGAGTATAGTCGCAAGAATATTCAAGAGAGTTAGATAAGAGAGATAAGCAGATTAAGTGATATGGAATAAGGTTAAGACATGTATTTTAGTTGCTAAATAGTAGCGACCATTGGCGAAGAGTTCCGGTTGAAGCGTCTCGTCCAAATCTCTTCGTAGAGATTTGTAACTCTTCTCAAATGATCGTGTCCTTTCAGAAAATATAGCCATTATAAAAATTCAGTCAACTGAGCCTCTGGGTCAGTCAACTAAATATTCAAACGATTTTTATTATATATTATATATACTTATGCACCTGTGTATGTTGTATAGATACTAGCAAGTCAGTCGACTAACCTACCAGGTCAGTCGACTGACTTGGTATTATCCATGCAATTTGCATAGTTTACACAGGTATATATAATTACTTTAAAATTTTGATAATATATATATATTATATGCTTATATATGTATAAATCATTTGAAAATAGGAAGATTATATATGTAAGCTAACATATACGTAAACGAGGAGAGATCTTAACAATATTAACTTAAGACTCAAAACAAAATAATATAAAAGTTGATGCACCGATTTTGATGTCTTATCTCCATGTAGTATATATTCTCTTTTTTCGTAACAGTCGTCGAATCCGTATGTTGCAGTGATAGCTTCGTTTCATGAATCAAAACCAAGTTTTAACAATCTCCCCCTTTTTGATTGATGACAACCTGTAAATAGATATAGATTTCGACTGTATATAATATAATATGAATACTTACTCCCCTGTATCTTTGGCGATATATATCCTACATTCTTAATGTTAGTGATAATTTTCTCCCCCTTTGTCATTGATAAAAAGGAACAAAGAACATGAATAATCGTATGATGCATGTATAGATATTCAAATCATAGCAATAAAAGAAATAAGCATTCATACATTACAACATCACAAAACAAGAGTTTTAAGGTAACAACATCATATATAAACCAATAATACAAAACATTGGTTATTTAGTGCAAGCCATGTTTTAATGTTTTGAAATAAAAGACTAATGTTTGTAGATCATAAAAAGCAAATACTAAGATAAGCAACAACTTACTCTATTATATGCTTACCCCTATCACCATGAGAACTTTGACCACCTATATCACCACCATCGCCTCCATTTCCACCATTGTTGCTTACTACTCGCTTGATCATCGAAAGAGGAGGACCAAGTGAATACGGGTTGTTTTCCCAGATCACCTAGTGTAGACGTGGAAGAGCCCGATGAACACGAGATTGCTTGCCATAACTTTGTGAATAATCCTTTCACTTTATCAAGCTTTTTTTCAACCCTAGTGATACGCTGTCAAGAATTTGTTGGTTACGGCATATCATGGAAATAGACTCGCGTAGAGGAAGACCGGATTTGGAATCGTAATTTCGTGTTATTGACGAATAGTTGATCTTTGGCAAGTCAGACGGTGAGATGATGCTTCGCCTTGTTATTGTGGTGGTTGGTCTTGAGGTATTTAGCGTTGAGTCCATTCTTCAAAGGAAATGATGGGAGGAGGTCGAGCAACCGGTAATTTCATTAATGCTAGAGTATGGGAGTTTAATTAGCCAACGGTAGAGACTAGTAAGTCAGGTTTCGGGATCTCACATTCTTTTAGTAAGCGCATAACGTTCTCACCGTAATATATGACATTCATGCGGCCATTGTTGAAACTTAAAAACTCATCAAGAATTAACCGGAGCCAATTAACTTTGATATTTCAAAAGATGGCATATAAGGCTTTGAAATTGTGTTTACAAACATGCTCGTAACTTCCGGTTCTCGAAGTTACGGTTTTCATTAACGCGCGATGCATAATCCTAGATTTAGGTCTTAAGGACGTAGATTTGAGTTGGCGCATATCATCCTCTAAAACAAATGACTTATATGATCACGAACGACCATATCACAATCAACACGCTTAATTCAGTTCTATCATTTTCAGATTTTAGGATATGAACCATTCGATCTAAAGAGAAAAATACTGGTTTTCCACAAACCAAACTCCATACGCAATCAACTTGGTTTTATATATTTTGGTGACCCAAATTAAGATTGGCATAGAATAGCTTAACCATAATTTGGTTTATCTTGTGCTTGTTTTCATCAGTATTAATTAAAGACTTGAAATTGCTACGACGATCAAATTCTTATATATAATAAGGAGAGAAATTGGCAAATTTCATAAACGAACCATCAAAAACACGAGAACCTTGCATTCTCCTCCATCATATAACCGCGATATCATTGAAAAGCCATTGTTGGATTTGGTCATCGAAGGGAGGTTAAGAGGATGAAGTTGCTTGACCTTTTCTTTTTGGAGCCATTGAATTTGAGTTTTGAGGTTAAAAATTTGGTTTTTGAAGTTTTAGGGTTTGAGGAAAACTGAAAAATCTGAAGTAAAAGTGAAGAGTATAAAAGGTGAGGTTGTGTTGGTAGGAGCAGTTAATTTGGCTCAGATCTATGAACTAGTTGACTGAATCAGGTGTTCAGTCGACTGAATCTGAATTTTGACATTTTTAACTTCTGGTTCAGTCAACTGAAGGCCTGTTTCAGTTGACTGAATCAGGGTGATAAAGATTTTAACTTCTGGTCCAGTCGACTGACCAAATGTGGCAGTCGACTGAATATGTTGTAATCATATTTTGATTACAGAGTCAGTCAATTGACCCACTGGTTCAGTCGATTGGCCTATGCTAGTTTCCCCAATAAGCCTGTTTTTGTGTATATTTGTTTATATTATATATACATACAAATGAAAATATAATTTTATTTATATGATTGTAATTGATATGACAGAATTATTTGTGCCATAGCCATGAATCATTTCCTTTGGCTATTAAACACATGTCTGAGTTATGATTAACTTTCATATTTAGAACTTAAATGTTTCTCTCTCTATCTCCTTTGGAAATAAGATTCTGATTTTGATCGAAGACACTACATTTATTTTCAGAGAAAGATATTTTTAATCCTTTATCGCATAATTGACTTATACTTAATAGATTTTTTTTTAGATTCTTAACTAATAAAACGCTTGTAATAAAAGGTAAATTAGATGTACCGTAATTGCTCACATAGCCTTCGCCGATGATATATCCCATGCAATTATCTCCAAAAGTGATAGACTCTCCATCTGAGTATGTAATGTTTGTCAGCATATCTTTGTCTCTTGTCATGTTTTTTGAGTAACCACTGTCGAGTATCCTTTTTCCTCTATTCTTGAGTGGGACCTGCAAAAAATATGAGATGTCGTTGGCACCCACCTTTTTAATAGGGTCCTAAGAGTTAGATCTTAGGAAACCAAACCCAAGTGGGTTCAGGATCTCTTTTATAAATGTAATTCTTATTATTATGAACATTTTCTGTGAATGATCTCATATACTTATTCCTTATTAACTTGTTATTTGTTTTAGGAACCCATATATTGATAGTTTTAGAAACTGATCTTTTTGAAGATATTGGTGTTTTATTAGACTTAACATTGTTTAAGCTACTGGACTGTGAATTCTTGACTTTCCTTTTATAACCTAATCTGTTTTTATTGTTAGCAGGTTGTGAGTTTTCAATAATTCTAGATAAATTCTCTATGCCTCTATTAAAATTCGAGGCCGGCTCCCCTGTCATCAGGTCACCAACTTCCTTGACCTTCCGGCATTGGGCAGGCGTCATTAGTGATTCCTTCTAGTTTGGTCTTTAGACTTGAATTTTTTAGTTCTACCATTTTGATATTAGTTTTCCAATCATGATTTTCAGAAACAAGAACATCATTCTTTTTTTTTGAGTCACAATTTCTTGACTCAATAATATCAGTTGAGAATTAACATTTCAAAGCGATTCTTGAGTTTTCTCAAGTTCTTCCTCTAATATTTTCTTTTCGTCTTTAAGCATATCTCTTTCGAATTCTGCCTTGTTCTGATTTTCAATGGCCTCTTTATATTTTCTTTTGAGACTTTTTAAAGTATCTAACATTCTGAGTTATCTCTATCACATCATCAAAAGTTAAATCACTAACCTCATTATCTTTGGTCATAAAGTATACGTTGGCTTGTTTATTATCGTTGTCACTCTCGCTTTCTGAGGAGGAGGAGTCTAAATCATCCCATGTAAATGAGAAAGCTTTCCTTTTGAATTTGTCCTTTCTTTAATTGCGATATTCTTTCTTTTGATCGGAACATTCCTTCTGTATATGCCCTTTTTATGACAGTTAAAGCACTCCAGAACCGATGAAGACAATGTTTTATTACCGTTTGAGCTTCTCTTGCCATTATTTCTGTTTCCTTTTCTATACTTTAAGAATTTATTAAAGTTTTTGGCAATAAAGGCTAGGTTATCTTCATCTGAATCTGATTCTTCTTGTTCTACATGGAATGCTATATTCTTTTTATCTTGAGCTTGAACTCATTTAGCCTGAGATTCACTTCATAGGACATTAGATTTCCTATTAACTCTTCCGGAGTTATTTTGGAAATATCGTTCGCTTCTTCAACAACAAGAACTTTACTTTCCCATTCTTCCTTTAAAGATTTAAGGATTTTGGATACGATATCAAAATCTGAATATTTTACTCCTAGTCCTACTAATGAATGATAGATATTCTGAAATCTTGAATGCATATCATCTATAGATTCATTGTCTTTCATTCTAAAGCTTTGAAACTGACTTGTGAGCATGGATATCTTGCTTTATTTTACCTTTCTAGTTCCTTCGTGTGTAACTTTGAGTATACGCCATATTTCATATGCAGTGTTGCACATGCTAACACGGTTAAACTCATTTTTGTCTAGGGCACAAAACAACATTTCCATGACTTTTGCATTTACTGTGGCATCTAGTTTCTATGTATTTTTCCATGCAGAATACTCCTAAGTAAGAATAGTGTATTCTTTATGAGTTATATTCCATGAATCAAAACCATTTGCTTGCATATATATTCTCATTCATGTGGCCCAATAGTTATCGTTTATGCCATTGAATAGTGGTGGACGTGCAGTGGATTGCCCTTCTATGAAGCTAGTGTTAACACTAGTGCTAGTGTTAGTTTCCATATTATTAGAGTATCAGATAACTGTGTTACGGTTATATGAAGAACCTAGCTCTGATACCAAATGAAAGTGTGCTATTGATCGTGTAATATGGATATACAATAATACAGAGCATAATGATGATAGCTATATAGTAAATAGTGCAAAATATAAAAGTAGTATAATAAAAATAACACCAGAGATTTTTATACTTTTTCGGAGCTCCGTCCTACGTCCAGTCCCAGACTCATTCTGGAATTTCACTAAAACAACAACCTTCACTTAACCCGAAGGAACAGGTCTATACAACCCTTGAGCAGCCGAACAGGGACCTGAGCAGCGGAATAGGATTTCGCCTCAGCAACCAAAGAGGACTTCACGCGTCTGAGCAGCAGAATACGACTTCAACAAATACAAAAGATTGTTTGACTTTTTGTGTTCTTATAACACGGATAAGTATGTTTATAGTACACTCTTCTTATGATCTTCTCCTCTAGTATAAATATGTATATTTGAAGTTTAGAAAGGAATAGTATTGCTTAGAATATGATATATAAAACTAATTCAAGCAATAAGTATGTTAAGAATGCTGAATATTTGAGAGTATAGTCACAAGAATATTCAAGAGAGTTAGGTAAGAGAGATAAGTAGATTAAGTGATATGGAATGAAGTTAGGATATGTATTTATAGTTGTTAAATAGCAGCGACCATTGGCAAAGAGTTCCAGTTGAAGTGTCGCATCCAAATCTCTTCGTAGAGATTTGTAACTCTTCATGAACGATCGTGTCTTTTTAGAAAATATAACCGTTATAGAAATTCAGTCAATTGAGCCTCTAAAGGTTTTTATTATATTATATATACATACATACATATATATATATATACATATATATATATACTTGTGCCCATGTGCATGTTGCACAGATACTAGCAGGCCAATCGATTGACCTACCAGGTCAGTCGACTGACCTGGTATTATCTGTGCAATTTGCATAGTTTATATATATATATATACACACACTTGTGCCCATGTGCATGTTGCATAGATACTAGCAGGCCAATCGATTGACCTACCAGGTCAGTCGACTGACCTGGTATTATCTGTGCAATTTGCACAGTTTACACAGCTATATAATATATATATATATATATATATATATTATGATTCTAACTCTAAAACTTTGATAATATATATATATTATATGCTTATATATGTATAAATCATTTGAAAATAAGAAGATTATATATATAGCTGAATATATATGCAAACGAGGAGGGATCTTAACAATATTGACTTAAGACTCAAAACGAAATAATATAAAAGTTGATGCACCGATTTTGATGTCTTATCTCCATGCAGTATATATTCTCTTTTTGTCGTAACAGTCGGTGAATCTATATGTTGCGGTGCTATCTTAGTGTCATGAATCAAAACTAAGTTTCAACAGTTCTCGCTTGAGTCCCAAAATTAAAGTACTCCAAAACCCTCAAATATATTTTAGATTGTAATCTCCAAATTTGATAAACACTAGTCCAAACCATGTCTTAATCCAAGTTTGCATGCGAAAGTTATCGCATCTCGAAGTCTCAACCAAAACCGGGAAGGAAAATAATTACATAGCAATTGAGATGTCTAAAAGCCCAATTCATAGGTCTAAGCCCATTGTAGATGTCCGAATGAATAGTTTAGGCATTTGAACCCCCTTAAATATATGCTGAATCTTTTTTGGAATTTCCATCCATGTTCCACACATGTAAAATAAATTTTCATGCGATTGAATTATTTTTCAAAACTCTATGACTAGATTTTCAGATGTCAAAAATACCTAAAAATGCATGCATTCTTTTCTACAAATTTGCAACTATATTTAGATGTATGGATTTTAAATTCAGATGCCTGAATGACTGTTATAGGTAGGGTTTACTTTCTAACGTCCATATCTTTTAATATACAACTCCACACGACTTGTCTTTCTTTCCATTATGATCATAACTACATTATATTCAATTTATAAACCTCATATCTCATATTTACACTCTTTTTTATGTAGTTATTACTCCTAAGCATCTTTGACGTATAGTTCACACCACCAAGATATGTTTTAATAATGTAACATCCTATAATTTTCAATTAGTAATTAACCATAATTAATTAGCCAATTGAAGATTAGGCGAACTAAAGATTTAAAAGTAAAATTCTTAAAGACTGATGAATCACAATTCTAGACCTATTCCTTTGGGTTTTTAATATCATTTACATATGAAATACAAATTAAGTTTATCAAAATTGGATAAAGTTTGAAAAATGAGAGGGAAAAAGCAAGAAGGGGGAAAATGGTATATTGGCCATTCATCTATAACCTTTTAGAAATGATCCCCCTCTTCTCTTCATTTCTTCTTCATCCTCTTTTGAAAACAAAAGGAAATTTATTTTCTCAATTTTCGAATCATCGTAACCTTACGAATCTTAATAAAAAATTCCAAATAAATTATCTAAATTCAAGCTGGAGGAATCTCTGCAAATGCATACCAAAAAGTTTGCACTTTAGAGAAGATTGATGCTGGATTTTAGAAATCAAAGTAGAGCTTTGAATTAGGTTTCTTTAGGTTTGAATTTGGCAAAGATTTGGTGAGTAAATCTATTTTCTATGTTATAGCATCACCAAATATGTTAAAATTCATGTTTTGATGCTAATATCGGTTAGTACTTTAAGTGATGAACATGACATGAGATTTAAGAGATGTGAACTTTGTTGAATGAATATTTAAAGTATAAATTGTATATTTTAATGCTAAAGTATAATATATACTATTTAAACTTTAAATTGCATAATTTAATTGAAGTATATTTGGTTGAATGATTGTGTTTGTTTCAATAGTTGAACAAACACCCAATCAAGACACACACAAATTATAAATGTTAATTTATTAAAAGAGAGAAGAACATACAGGAAAATAGTGGTTCGACTAAAATTAGTAGCCTATGTCCACTATTCACTTTGTTATAATTTTCTTTTAATCATACAAAGAAGATCTTATGGCTCATATCAAACCGTTCAGATATGAATTTGACATAGTTAAGCATTAGAATCAAATTACCAAGATCGGATCCTTTTTACAATGCACCTACCTCACAATTTATAGGTGAAATCGTTCACTAAAATTGCCAAATTTTCTCAACCACGTTCCCTACATCAAGCTCGAAGTTTCACTAAGAGACTATGGTTAAAATCACAAACAAAAATGGACTGTATCGATCATTATGGATCGATATTGAGTTATTCAGGTTTTTGTCATCTTTTCCTTCTCTTTGGCTTGATTTTAGTCTTTGGTCAAGTCATATTAGCTCGTTACATGGAATGGATCAATACCGAGTTAGGAAGGATCAGCATCAAGTTCTCCTTTAGTCTTGAATCCTCAAATTTCTTTAGCTTGTCACCATCTGGCTTCTCCAAAAGATGGTTAAGTGCTCTCTTACAGTCCACAAGGATATTTACCAACCTTATGGACTTTGTTTGAGTCCTACTACTTGATCTTTACTCTTCACTCCTAATCCGTACTATGAGCATTCAATACTCTTGATTTGTCGAGATATCGCTTAGTTCAAAAGAAGGATAACACTGTCCACCAAAGCATGCTTTAACTATCGACTTCGAACTCTGGTTTGAAAAGATGTCCTTATTTTCCAAAATGTTTTCATGAAATCATGCGTTCTTTCTGGAATCCTAACTTAGTTATGAGATTTTTGAAAGCTTACCTTTTCATTTGGTCAGGCAGGATTTCATCTTCCATCTTCTTTCTTTTCTCTTCCTTTTCTCTTTCTTTTTTTTACATGGATCGGTATCTATTCCTATGGATTGGTGCTCATCAATTTTTCTATGATACTATTCAAGTAACCTTTAGAAAAAAATTCGTTACCACTTTCATGTCCAATCCTTACCATTTCTATCTTTTCTAACCCCTTGCGATTTACTTCTTTAATGCCATCGACAGTGCCATTGCCTTATACAGATTTCAACTTCAATCAAACTCCAGCAATCAATGTCAAACCAAAGAAGCTTATCACATCTGAACCTTAAGAACCCACCATGGCTCAAATGGGTTTCAACCTGATTTCTCAACTTCGGTGCTACTTCCTCATTCCATCCTTAATCTAAGGTGGGTTGTCGTCGCCATTTCATGGTCATTGACGACTGACTATGGATGTCATCCCATACTTGACTCCATTTCATGTTTTTTCTACTTCTACATGTTGCCATGGCCAATGAAAATATTGAACTCGAGAGTCTTGGGTTTCCTAAGGTTGACTCCAAGTTCTTGTGTGTAGAAACCCAAGTTCTTTTCTTCTAAACTACTTAATGTCAACTTCATGGCTTATAGGGCTCCGCTTTGAGTCTTTTATGTGGAATTACATTTGCCAATTTTTGACAAGTTGTTTAAAAGGACGGAAGGAATGATTAAATTTTGTTGAACTTTGGTCAAACATGGATTGGAGATTCATCTTTGATGGAATGGATTCAAAAAACAGTCACATTGAACCTGTGTAGTTAAAGCGCATAGCAATTCCATAGCGGTGGAGTTGAAAAAAGTTATAGTGGGTATAAAATGGGGATAAACCGAAAAATAATGGAGGTCCGAAAAGCTTTGTTAAATATTAAACCAAATATTTAAAGTCAATTTATTCTCATTTTCACATCATTTGTATAGGAAATGGAAATATATTTTAATGTTATAAAACAAAACCAAAGAATATCATGATTTATGTAGTCCAGATTTGGTGTCTACAATATATTTCTAACTTGTATTGAGTACTTATGCGTTAATATTAGGTCTTTGCCATAACTTTTTGATTTGGTTCATAAGATAACTAGTCAAATCAACTTTTTTATATTAATGTTGCTAAAGCGAGTGCTAAAAAGCCTTGATTTAGCGGGTGTAGTGAAAAATAGCAGAGCTTAAAGCGGTTATATTGATAGCACTGTATTGAAAAAGTGTAGTGGTCAAAGGTTGTTATGCGCTATACCAGAGATTTTTCGAGGATTTAAGTATACAACATTGAACACACTTCTACATCCAATGGAATCATGCCAACACTTCGAGTTGATCGTTACAACCCTACGTTTCTGCAAAGAAAACTCCATGTCGGTCTGAACAACGGATTAATTATTATATACTCTATGAAAATAGGTAAAATACGACACATGTTTCTATAGCATGATGGAGCTCGTTTGTCAGCATGAGCTGGCCATCTACACAAAGTGTTCGCATACACATGCTATGGACGTAGGACATACACTACACAAACTGTTTAACACAACACTGCCTCTGTGAATGTACGAGATCTGGTTAGTCAACACACTTGACATCCATTGGACTCTACATATCCGCTACAAGGAGCTTAGTTAAAGCATGAAGATTAATGTTAAATCATACATCCTTGCTCATGTATCGAGTTTCCAGTAAGTTATGGATCACAAACGCTCCTCGTGTCTCTCTTTCAAGGATGTAGGTTCTTCCACTTTAGAGTTTACTCCACCACCAGCAGGTTCAACTTCTACTCAACATCTGCTTCAACAACCCCTAGTCCTTAACCATCTCGCCCCCAGCTCGAGCGATCTTTTCAAGTAGTTCATTTTTCCATAGGAGAAGAATCCTACATAGAAGTTTTCACCGATGTTAACCCAAAGGTTGTCATGGTTCTCGACAGCCCCTAGATTCTCTAACTTCAACACTAATCATAGTGTAGGTTAGAAGAATTTGTGATCATCATGAGATTCTTTCTGAAGTGACTTTGAATTCAGCACCCTATTAATGCACACATGACCCCTCCTTACAGGACTACGCATCATGCAACCATTATATGTGCCTTTCTGGGGGTGCTCCTCCATTTAATCATTTCATCTGAATTTTCTTTCAATTCATAAGGCTCGCTTCTGCTCAGTTTTATCTATATGTGTATGCCACATTGGATTGTACCTACATGACTTTCCTCGGGTACTTGGGAAAGGTGCCCTCTCTTGAAGAAATTCAATGTGTATATAACTCCAAGAAACAGAGCGACCATCCGTCCCTAACCTATTTGGAGTCCTCCAAAGGCCATTATAAAATTATTAGTCCCCATAACAAACTTAGACATTTCAAGGATGAGTGTTTCTTTTTCTGTTGCCTAGCTTTCTTTGCTCAGAAGTGGCTATAAAGATGTAAGTTCTACCCTAACTTCTTAAATCTTCGAGTCCCATTCCATTCAAATAGCCAACTTTGTAATTCTTAAATTTATAGACATTCCTTAGAGGCCTGCTGGCGAAGCTTTGGTGCACACACTCGAAGCATTAAAAGACATTACTACTGGTGAGCAAAGAATGAAATCACTTTTAACTAATTCCTAAATATGACACTTCCAACTACTGTATGATAAGCTTAGCCTCGGCATCATTCCCTCCACGTGTAGGCCCAGGTAGGTTTCACAAGAGGCTGAGGTCGAATCCTACCGATGATTAGGAGGTCCTATCTCTGGCATAGGATCTCCATATTAATTAAATGGAGGACAAGAGCGATGACAAAAACAATAACGATGATGAGAATGAGGATGGGGATGATAACAATGGCATAGATCTCGGACGTGAATCCATGAGAGAGACGGGTGGCAATGAAAGATTTTCACCTTTCTCTCACCCATCCAAGAATAAGGATCATATCGCCTCATTCGGTTCCTCATCTAAAACAAACCCCAACTGAAGTGGCCACTCTGGCCTCTCACAACGATGGTAAATTTTGTTCACTTAGGAGTATTCCTAATAATATCCCTTTATATGACCTTGCTATCCTTAGTCTCCTGGACATCATTTCTCCGATCCACATAGAAGAAGATATGCCTTTATATGCCTAACCAACTACATAAGCATGGTCCGTAGGATCAATAAGGTGCACCAATATTTAACACCACACCAAATCCATAACACGTCCACTTTTCATGTGTCGTACTTTAGCTTCATAGGCCCTAACCCGATTATGTTTTCCCTTGGGTAAAATTGAATGTTCTGGACTCTTAGGTGACCTACATAGCAAGTCAACCGAGTATTTGGGTCTAATTCTGCATGGCTTGGAAGGAAGGAGAGAGAAACGAAATATGAAAAGGAGAGAAACAACCATGCAAATCGCAATCGACATTCTTATGTCTACTTCGAATCAGCTAGGAGGTCTCACTTCCCATACCATGGACATTCTCCTCTTTCTAATTCTACGGACCCAAACCCCTCAAGGCCGACGGTCCTCTTCTTGTGTCCGGATCTTATACTGCTCCTGTATTGGTACCTTCGTATACTCAAGAGTTATCCCTAACTTAGAAATCAAAGCATGCCTCTCGACCTCTAGGCTTTTATAATTTTGAGTCTATTCAAAAGAGGCTCATCAAAGAGCACACATCCATGTATTTCTTAATGGGTATCTTGACACCATTATAAGTCTTGTTCTCACTATAATGCATAATGCTTTCCCTCAATTATGCTTTACCGAGGTCGAGTTCACTTACACTTCGAAATACATTTTGGGTGAATCAACCGGCTACACTAAGGCATGTGTTCATGATATCTTTGATCGATATTTGGAGAAGGTTGGCCCATGCCCTATCCGACGCTAATAAAGCCAACTAGTCGACCTTTCAAAAGAATGAAATTGTGAAGAAGGATCATGGGAAAATCATCGCCTTTTATTCTAAATAAGCAGATAATGCAAAAAAATCTCTCATGGAAGCGGAAAAGAAACATCAAGATGAGATGAAGGCCTGTGAGGCCAAGTACAAAGATGAACATCTCCAAAATACCTACCATATGTGTGGAAAACTTGCTAAGGAAAAGAGGATTCTCCAAATCACCATCGATACACCAACTTTAATAATCTCCAATATGAAGGCCGAAGTAGAAAACGAAGAAGGAACAAAAGAACAACATTATTTCCCTTGTCAAGGAACATATGATTAAAATGCTCATCGATAACAAGGAGAAAAAGGGTATGGATTCTCGAGCTATTGAGGCCGAAAAGAGAGAAGAAGAACTCATTGAATAGAATGCGACCCCTTGGTTTTTTCTATGCAAATGTTATCATATCTGACAACCTTATGTAGCTCGTTGATAATAACGCCTAAGTGCTAGCTTTGGCCATGTAACATATCTCACTAGGATATCCAAAAATTGACGCCAATGATGATGCAGTCGTCATTAGAATTATTTTCGAGCAACCAATAGTGAGTTTCGTATTATTCAAAACAGTCTAAGCAAATAGAACAATAAACTATTTTCATTTATTAAGTTTGCCTAAATATTTATTACATACATATTAAAAGTTAACCTCAAGTTGTACCTACGCAGGGGCTAAAATATACCATAAGAATGCATAGAAGAGTGTTGGGTCAACATATGATGATGCCACCCAACATTTAAAATGCGATATTAGTGTACACTAACAAATAACTAGGCCTTCAGCACCATCTTCAAACTTCAGCCTGCACCTAAAATAACATGTCTATGCCATAAACTCAGCTTACTCAAATAAGTTCCCGTGAGTTTATATGGACAACATTGGTAAAATCATGGATCAGACATATAGTCTTATGTGAATGATACTTAACTGAAAGTATAACATAAATACATAGTGAGACCATACCGCATACTGCGAAATGGTTTTTCACTTACTACTTACAGAAAACATACATAATACTGCACACAACAAAGGTCATGTATACTTACTATAAACTTCACCAGTTTTACTTAAACAGTTGCTACTGCGCTTATATTGCACTGACCCCTATCAACATCCCATTAATTCTTTCTTTGTTTTACTCTTACTACACTAACTTCTTATCGCTGCAGGATTATTTTATTATTTTAAACTGCATGGAATTACTTCCATGTAGTACTATTTTATTTTGCTTTGGGATACTGAGCTACCCCAACCACAACCTCATTCTTATAAACTTATTAAGTTCAAATCTATTATGAAACAACCACACACAGCTTCTCCCTTCTTTCATCTTTTATATTATTTGATTAGAGCTGGGACCACCATGAACCTGCCATCCACATTTCCCTATCTAATATTTATTCATTTAATTCTGACCTACTATGAATCAGCCGCTGGCATGTCTTTTTAATTATTATTTAATTCTAGAATACAAAAACTCAGCCACATGTAGTCCCTTAGTGCATAGAGTCAGCCCCTATGTAGTATTGTTTTATTTTAATTTGAGGTTGCATAGAATCGGACCCCTGTAAACCTCTGGAAGTTGAATGCCTTTCCTCACCTGAAGTTTCTTTAGGTCTGCTTTCAAGCATGCGTCCTTACTCGGATCAATAGCCCTTCCACTTTCCACTTTTGCTCACATCACCTCAGCGTGGTACACCCTGCCCTGACCTATGTTCATAGTACACTCTTTACTTATTAAGCATGTTCTTTTCCAAATTACAGCATGCTATGGATGTGTATTTTTTCTTATTCTCTTCACAATTGCAATGGTTTTTATCTTTCGTAAAAAATAGCAGTATAGAACTACTTCCCTCAGAAAGTCCTTGGATTCCTTTGAAAGTCCTTGGTTTTTATCTCAATAAATTAACACTTAAAAACAAATTTCCTTTGCCCATAATGACGATATGTTTGATAAACTGCACGGTGCTCGATTCTTTTCAAAGATGGATCTAGCCCAAGGATTCCATCAGTTGAGAATTGCTGAAGACTGTATTCACTTAACTGCTTTCAGAGGTCCTGACACGTTCTACGAATGGTTAGTCATGCCTTTCGGACTAACCAATGCTCCCGCACATTTCATAGACTTAATGACCCATGTATTCCAAGAAGTGTTGAATAAATTCGTTATTGTATTTATTGATGATATTCTGATCTACTCCAAAACTGAAGAAGAGCATGCTGAACATCTAAGAATTGTTTTGAAAATATTAAGGAAGAACATTATATTCGTCAAATTTTCTAAGTGTCATTTTTGGGTCAAGGAAGTTAGATTTCTAGGACATATTGTCACCGAAGAGGGAATTTCTGTAGATCTAGGCAAGATTTCCACTATTCTAGACTGGAAGCAATCCACAGCTCCAAAAGAATTCGACGTTTTTTGGGTTTAGTGGGATATTACCGTAAATTAGTTTAGGTTTTTTTCTAAGATAGCTAGTCCATTGACTAGGTTGACAATGAAGAATGCTAGGTTTGATTGGACTCCAAAGTGCGAAGAAGCGTTCCAGGAATTGAAGAAAAGATTGACTACTGCTCCCGTTCTGGCTATTACTAACGGGAATCAAGGCTTATCTGTCTACATAGATGCTTGTAGCGAGGGTGTGGGTGTTGTTCTAATGTAGGAGGGTAGAGTGATTGCCTATGCGAGTAGACAATTGCGACCACATGAGAAAAACTACCCGACCCACGGTCTCGAACTTTTGTCGGTTATCTTTGCTTTAGATATCTGGCATCGTTATCTTCTGGGTAAGAATCTCTTTCAGCCTTCCTAAAATTTTAAAAGTTTAACTTAACTTAATGCATATACTTAATAAATCCTCCTTATTTTAGGTGGAAAATTGGAATTATTCATCGACCATAAATCTCTGAGTATCTCTTTACCCAGAAAGATTTGAATTTGAGGCAACAACGTTGGTTGGAATTTCTAGCGACATATGACCTGGATATTTAGTATACACCCGGAAAAGCCAACGTGGTAGCCGGCACTTTGGGTAAAAGACATGTTGTTCTTGCTTATCTTGTTGTCACTCCTACTCTTCTTGGGAAAGTCGCTAGCAAGCAAAAAGAAGACAAGTTTCTTTAGGAAATTTATGGGAGGATTCGTCGTGATGAAGATTTCAGTTTTGGGATCGATAGTTGTGGAATTATTAGATTGAAGGCAGAATGTGTGTTCCAAATATCCTAGATGTCAAATGGGAAGTATTGGATGAGTGTCACAAGTCCAAACTTAGTATCCATCCAGGGGTTAATAAGATGTATCGAGATGTTAAAATAACCTTCTAGTGGAAAACAATGAAGAGAGATATATCTATGTATGTCAGTCGATGTGCAACTTGTCAACAAATCAAAAGTGATCAAAAGAAGATGGTGGGTTTACTTGAACCATTGGAGGTGCCTAAGTGGAAATGGGATCAAGTGTCCATGGATTTCATAGTCGGGTTGCTAGGAACTCGAAAAGGCAATGATGCGATTTGGCTTATTGTGGATCGTCTGAATAAGACTGCCCACTTTATCCCAGTAAAGTCCACCCGAACAGCAGAAAGTTTGGCAGAATTGTATGAAAAAGAGATCGTTCGTAGTTTACCAAGCAGTATAGTGAGTGATCGTGACCCGATCTTCACTAGCAGATTTTGAGAGGCATTTCAAGCCGCACTAGGAACCAAGCTGAACTTCAGTACTGCTTACCACCCGCAGTCTGATGGGAAAACGGAAAGGATTAATTGAATCTTAGAAGACCTTTTGCTTGCTTGTATTCTTAACTTTGGCAGTTCATGGGAGGACCATTTGCATCTGATTGAATTTTCATATAATAATAGCTATCGGGCCAGTACTAAAATGGCTCCTTTCGAGGCATTGTATGGGCGTCCGTGTCGATCACCTGCGTGTTGGATTGAGTCGGGTAACAGACTCGTTCTTGGACCAGCTATGATAAAGGAAGCTACCGAGAGGGTTGATTTTAGTCAAAAGAAATTGAAAACCGCCCTGAGCCGACAAAAAAGTTATGCTGACTGCAAAAGAAGATCTTTAGAATTCTAGGTTGGAGATTCCGTTTTCCTAAAGGTGTCTCCAATGTGTAGAGTGTTGAGATTTGGAAAGACAGGTAAGCTGGCACTGCGATATATAGGTCCTTTTCCTATACTGGAGAGGATCAGTCCTTTGGCTTATCGAGTGCAGCTACCCAATTGGTTATCTGGTGTACACAACGTGTTTCATGTTTCTCACCTTCGAAAATATGTACACTATCCAGACTGTATCATTGAAGAGGCCACTCAGCGGGATCTTGAGATCACACCAAATCTTGCAGTAAAAAGAGAACCGTTGAAGATAATTGATCGAGATGATAAGCTTTTGAGAAATAAAATGGTGAAACTGGTAAAAGTGCAATGGAGTGGTGATCCAAATGACTGTACTTGGGAAACAGAGGATAGCATCAAAAAGTCCCATCCCAATTGCAGAGTGGATATTTCGGCTTAATCTGGTAAGCCATTTCTCTATTTTTTCTGTGTTCCTATATTCTTTGTTTGTCCTCTCTCTCTCTTTCAAATTTCGAGGATGAAATTTTCTTAAGGGGGAATCTGCAACATCCCAATTTTTATCAAATTTAAAATTAGTAATTAATATAATTCTGGAATTTAATTTGAAATTAATTTGAATTTTATTCAAAACAAATAGAATATGTGACGACCCGGAATTTTAGGCAATATCAATTTTATAATCTGTATTAATAATTAATTTGGTTTGATAATTTTTCTTTATAATTTTAATTTAAATTGGTAAATTTAATCTTTTAAAGGGTTAATAAATATTTAATCTGGCAAAATTGATAAGAATTATTTGTCAAAGGTAATAAAATTTTATTCTATTTATAATATATATTTGATATATATTGTGAATAGGAAAATCTTTTGTTTTAAATAAAAGATGAATTTTCAAATTGTAATATATATGTACGTATATGTTATAATTTGGAATTGTTTTGGAATTTAATTTAATCTATCAATAATTTATATATGTATGAATTGTGATTTAAAGTTTTGTTTTAAAATTAATATTTTTCAAAAGTTAATTTAAGGTTAATTTAATTGTTTTCAAAAATATAAGATAATTATTTATTTTATATGATAGTTTAATCACAATTTTATTTTTTTATTTCCTTTAAAGTATTTAAATTTAAAATGGTTATAAATGTGTGTGTGTGTGTGTATAGATGTTTAGATTTTAAAAATACATGTATAAGAATTTATTTATATTATAATTAATTTAGAACATTTTCTTTTAAAGGTAAACTTATATTTATTAATTTAGTGATTTAAATAAATATGTAAGTTTATATTTACATTTAAATTAAATGTAAATTTATTAAAAATACTTAAAAACATGTGTTAATACATTAGGACATCTCATAAACACTTGTAAGGCAATTAAGTACTTCAATGACAAATGTAAATTTTTGTGACAAGTGTCTTCATTTAAATTTTATTTTCTTTAAATGTTTATTAACTTAACATAATTCATTTAAAACATAAGGAAATTTGTTTCTCTTCCAATTTCCAATCTTTCTTCTTCTTCTCAAATTATTTTTCTTCCTTCATGAATTAAAGAGCAAATCAGAAAACCATTTTTCTCAAAACCTGAAATTAAAACCAGAAAGTTTTTCAAATTTGAAATTTAAACCAAAAAGCAAAAGCAGATCTACAACTTCAAAACTGCAATTCAAATGAAGTTCTTCACAACAACTCAACCTGCATTCAAAGTGGAGAGTTCAACTGCCAGTTTAAACCTGCACGTTTAAGATCAATTGCAACATTTTTAAATAACATATTGGAGGCATGCAGTTAGATTTTCAGCAGCAAATCAAAGCACATTTTTCAGATTTAAAGATTCAAGCTGGAAAAGTTTAAAACTGCTCTGCTTATAATTGGGTGAGTAAATTATTTTAAAAACAGTTTTAAATTAATATGAGATTGAATGATGATGCATGCAATGAAATTTGCTTTGATGATGAATATTAGTTTACATGAATGCATGTTTGTTTGAATGCCTGTAGATTGGAATGTAAGTTCTGTTGTTCTAAACAGACTTGATTTTCCCTCTTTAAATTCAATATCTCATTCTTTATTTATTGTTAATCTATAATTTGCAAACAAGAATGATTGAGATCATGTAATTTCATTACTAAAATCATTCCAGGTGTTTAAAATGAATATTCATTTTGAAATCTTTAAAATAACAGTGAAAGCCCAATTTTTCACAAAAATCAACTTACTTAATTTCGAATTTACATTATAGGATTGGATTCGTGTTTGAAAATCACGAATTTTATCATGCAATTCATAATTTTTAGTTGAGGAATTTATGTGAATTTGGGGTTTGTTCGTTTTGGGTGTCTTTGATCATTGCCGTTGAACGGCGTGATGAAGTTAGCCGATTTTTGGTATGAAGATGGTTTGATTGATGGTGAGCATGGGAAAATTGTTCAAGAATTTCTTAGGTGGCCGAGGAGTTTGAAATCGAGCAAACTAGGGTTTTAGCTCGTTTTTGTTTGGGTTGGACTATCGTGACTGTCGCGACTTGGATATTCGACCGGAGTTGTTCGCATTTGGGGAAGTGGATGTTCATGGTGTGGCGCATCTTCAGGTAGATCGGCGGGGTCTAGCGACGTCGTGGTGTTCGGCAATGGGGAAGGTTTAGGGGTTGATGCCTGCGGTTTTTTGAGCTTATGGTCCAATTTTGATTCGAGTGTTCACTGTTGGATCTGGGTTCGATTTTGGGCTCACACGCGATAGCGTGATCGTTGGCGATGGGCGCGACGAACTATGGTGGCCGGCGGCGTTGGTGCATGTGCACCGTGTACGTTTTATGCACTGGGATTTTGAAGTATTGGGGAAGAAGGGTTTTAACCGAAGGAGCACTTGTGTTTTCTCAGGTTCGACTCGAAGTTGAAGGGCTGGGTTTTTTCTCGGGGCTGACTCGTGTTATTTAGGTGATTATCTCGGGTTTTAGGGTTGTTGTGTTTTGTTAATACTGTATAATTAAAGATAATGTTGCTGAATTGTAAACTTGTCGTTTGAATAAAAACAAGTTCAAGTTGTATAAAAGGAAAAAGAATTACAAAGTTAAAAAGCTTGTTGTTTAAAAGTAATTGTTAATCAAGCTTTAAAAGTATAAATTGAATTTATTTTAAAATTTAAATTTGTTTAAAACGGTTTCTTTTTGAAAGTAATTTAATTTAATTTAATTTTTATTTTGAAGAAGAATGTTTTGAATTTAAATATGGAACCAAAGTTTTAAGCAAAATTTGTTAAGTAATGATTTTAAAAACTTAAGTTCAAATTTCATTTAAAAATAAATACGTTAAAATTAGATAATTAAATTGTTTTAAATTTTTAAACTTGATTTCTAAATGTTTTATTTTCAAATAAGGTTATTATTATGATTTTGGAAAACAAATTGAATAATTTGTTTTTAAGTTATTAAATTTGATTTAATTTCAAATAATTTATTTATGTAGATAATTATGGTAAATTTATCTTTGATATGAACTTAAGTATACTTGATTATATGATTTGTTAATAAGTAAAGATTAATTAAGATTAATGTTTACTTAATTAATTAAGGATTTTTAAATATAAGAAGTTAATTAATTAATTATTTAATTAATTTTAAATAATTAGTTAATCGTTTATTTATTTTAAATAATCACTTAATTATGAATTAATTAAGTGTAATTACTTAATGAAGTAATTATGATGAATTATTGAATGTAATTGAATGATAATTACTTATGGAAGTAACTAGTAGAAATTACTCATGGGAGTAATTTATTAAGTGGAGGTAATTAATGGATATTCACATGATGTTATTAGTTAAGGATTTATTTATATAATTGTTTTTGAAATTAATTAATTATGGAGTAATTAATTAATTAATGAATTAAGAATTATTTAACGATGGAATTAATTATTTGTTAAGTAATTAATTAAGAGAGTAATCAAGATTTATTAATAGAAGTAAGTAGAAGATAATTACTTATATAAGTAATTAAGAGTTAATTACTTAGTTAATTTAGTTAATTAATTAATGTGATTAATTAATTAATGAATGTGACTAATTTAAGATTAATTACTAAGTGTAATTAATTAAATGTAATTAATTAATAAAGTAATTAATTAAGGATTATTTATTAATTTAATTGAATAATAATCACTTAATGAAGTAATTAAAGATTAACTAATTAGATTAATTAATCAAAGGATTAATATAACTAAAAAGTTAATTAATTAAGATAAGTAATTACGAGTTGTTAATTACTGTTTATGATTAATGTGATGATTAATTACAAGTTAATTATTTAATTTATTAAAGTGGTTATTAATTAATAAGGATCATTAGTTAATGTAATTAATTAATTAATCAAGGTTGATTAATAAAAGTGATTAATTTAAGTGTGATTAATTGATTGTAATTAATTGAGGTTTAATGTAATTAATTATAGTTGATTAATTAATGGAAGTAAATGTAGGATCATTAATTATTGTAATTAATGATAGTAATTAAAGATTAATTACTGAATATGGTTAAGGATAATTACTTGAATGTAAATAAAGGATAGTTAATCAAGGAAGATTAATTAAGGAAGATCATTAAGAGATGATTTATTTATTTATCTGTAATATAATAAATGAAGAAGGATTTAGGTAATCCAATTGATTAAGAGTTAGTCAATTCTGTTTATGGATGATTGATTGATATTGAGTGATTGATATTAGATGACTGATATTGGATGTTGAATGATACTGGATGATTTGGATATCTCTGATATGTGATATGCTGCTTTGTGAGATGAATGGTTGATATGAATTATCTGTTGTGATAATGTGATTCATCTATCTGTTTATATATCATCCTGAATATAAGTTTTAAATTGTTTAAACCCTTTAAACAACTTGGAAATTAAAAATGGCGTTTGGTTTTGGTGAGACCGGGATTGGTTTCCATATTTGTATATCCGAAAACCACATCAATCCAAATTAAACGTTAGGTCATGAATCCAAGTGGAGCTTAGTAAAGACTTGAGGTGTAAGAACTATTCGTCAGTATAACTCTGGGGTGATTCCGTGATGAGTTTGACGGAGATGGTACTTATAGGTTCGAGATGGTGATTTAGAGTGCAAGGGCTATGGTCGTTGACTCTAAGGGTGATTCCAAAATGAGTGCAACGAGATAGTGCCTTCGGTTTCGTTCGAACCCAGAACGAACTTGTATGGATTGAATGCTTTCAGAACATCGTCAGGTGGATGATGAGCATTCTAAGATAGATGTGCTCTATAAAGGTAATCGCAGCCTCAAGCCTCATCAACCGGGAATGGCTAAAACATGGGAGGTGCAGTAAGGCTAGGTGGGTAGCACCTATTTCAGGGTGAGGTCATTCCTGTCTAGATGTCCCTTTATTTCGGTTTAGTGGGTGGTTGGTCGCGCCAACCACGGGGTGATCTTACTCGGGACTGTTCAGTAAGGAATGGTTCCGGCTTTGTGATGCAGGGGATTGGGCGTAATCCTCGGTACTATGATCTAGGACACATACTGTGACAGGCGGTACCACCGTAGCCCTGCCATTGATGGAAACCCATTCATCCTACGAGACCCTACAGTTTTGTTTGTATTACCCACTTTTGTGGCTAGTAGCTGGAATTTAATGAATGTAACAATTTCGGCTATTTCTTATTTACTTGAAACCCTAGACACTATTATAATATCACTGGATTTCCTATCAAATGTTTTGGTTAACGTAAGGTAAAAACTTTTCCATGTTTATGTGTGGGAAGTCTTACGTGATACCTTTTCTTTTCGAAGATTTTTCTAAAGTTAAGCAATTTTAGACCGTTTACTCACACCAGACCCCTGTCTGACCCGAGTGTTTATTTTCTGTTTTATCAAACTCTTGGGTACTCATATTATGTATGAGTAGTCGAGTGATTCAGGTTAGCTTGACGAATTCTGGTGGAGATATGGAGCAGGAGGCTTCCACGTGTAGATATATTATGGTTTCGTTATGTTTGTATAGTATTTGTATCTTGTGTTCTTGAGTTGTATAGTTAGACGGATGTTTATAACTGTCTAATATGTGTTGTATAAGTTTTGTACTATGATGTAATATGATACTATGTAATATTTTATGTGATATATTATATTTATTTCGTTCCGCTGTGAGTTATTTGATGTTGTTGTGTTTCTTCTTTCTCTTTCTTTCCTTCTTCTATCTCTTTCTTTCTTAATTAGTGATGCGACTTTCTGGTGTCAGAAGTTGGGTCACCACAGAATAAGTGTTTAATTATATATATATATATATATGAATATATTGTAATTTGAATTTAAATTATGATTTGAATTTAAAATTTAAATAAATATCTTAGTAAAATAATATGCATTTAAAAAATAATATAAATGTGATTTATTTAATGTATAATTAGTTTTAAAACAATTTTCCTTTAAATTGTATATAATAATAAAGGAAATGTATTTATGAAATAAGAAAATGTAATATAAAAATTTATTTATAATATTTAATTCATACATAATACAAGTGTACGCTAAGTAATACAAGATTTAACAAGTGTAAACCATGAAACAAGAAAATTAACAAGTGTAATGTTTTCTTACATGAGAATAAACAAGTGTCAAAATTCTCTAATTTTCTTTTATTTTTTAGAAGTAATAATTTCAAGATTATAAATACATCTATCTTCTACTCACCATTTTTCTCATCCATTTCAAAAGAATTACAAAACAGAAACAAATCAAAAGAAAGAAGAAAATGGGAAAACCAGAAAATCAAAAACAAAGAAAAATTCAAACATCTTTTACAATTTAAAACCTGAAGCCTGAATTCATTTAAAAACCGAATCAAGGTAAACAACAAGTAGTTCAACATCAAAGCAAGGATTTCAACTTCAAAACTTAAGCAAATTCAAAGTTTCAACTCAGCAAATCAAAATCAGTTTCAACTTAAAGAACAAGTTCAATCCAAATCGAGTATCAAGGCAGATCAAAACCTAAAAGCATTTTTCAGTTTTCAACTTACAGGCTCTCTGTTTTCAAAACAAAAGGTAAGTAAATTCTTTTAAAACCTGGATTTTGACTTGTTGTTTGAAATCATGCTTGAAGAAATTTTGATAACTGTTTGCATGTATATAATTTTGTACATATATAGGTGAATATGATATGTGCATGTCCGTAAAACAAGAACATGAGTTCTATTCCACGCTTACAGGTTCCAAACCCTGTTTCAAAAATCAAAAGCTCTTTCTCAAATCAGTTTTAGGCTTCGAGATCTAATTAAAACATGTTTGTATGATCATATTTTAAGTTTTAAAATTAAAATTAAGCAAATTTAATTAAAGTTTTTTCTGGAAATTGGAAAATACAAGCAAACCTGATATATGTTGAAAATTTAATCATTATGATTTTTGGTTTCAAGTATATTATCTAAAACATTTTCAAAAATGATGATTTTTAAAGAAGGAATCATGATTTTTAAACATGTATTCGTTGAGAATTTGTGAATTGAGTGATTTTGGGTTTATTGGCGACTTTTGGTGATCGGAGTAACATTGGGTCTCGTAATCGAGGTTGGAGCTTGGTTGTTGGTCGGGGATCATTAGAAAAATGCTCGGTGAATTTATAATTCACCGAGATGATGGCATGATAGAGATTTAGGGTTTAAACCCATGTATGGTCAAGGTCAGAAAATGCATTACTGCGTCATCATCAATGGAACGGAGCTGTTCGCACCAGTAGGATTCGAAGCGTAAGGTTTAGACGAAGCTTTGGTCAGAATTTCAAGATCACCGATGGCTTGTGGCGATAGAGCGAAGCAATTTTTGGTGATCGAAGTTTGTTCCAGTTTGAGTCAAGTTCCTCAATTTCGAATTTGACAGGGATTCGTCGATCTGGGTGATTTAAAGGTGTAGGTAGATGGACGTCGACATGTCGAAGGCGGTAGGGTTGACTGGAGCTCGTCGAAGCTCTGGTGCACATGCACGTATATAAGTTGATATTTGGTTTGTTAAGATGTTTGGGGAAGCGAGGTTTCCTCGGGGATGAACTCAAAGTGAACAAGGATTGTCTCGAAGAAATAGAGAAGCGAATTTCCTCGGGGATGTGCTAAGGGAAAACGTGGTCAGGCTCGAGTTTTGTTATAGTTGCATAATTTTGAATTAAACGATATAACAAGTTTGAATTTTAAACTAAATCAAGTCTAAAAATCCTTTCTTAACAAATTCTTTGATATAAAATGAGTATATTTAAGTTGGGTATTAATTAAAGGTTTGAAAATAAATTATTTCTAAATTAATTAGGATTAAAAGTGTTTTAGTATGTATATATATAACCCTTATTCTAAACTTAATGATGTAGTTAAGTGATAAATTTATAACATAAAAATGTTTTAAAAGGGTAATTAACTTAAAGGTTGAATTTAATTGGTTAATGATAATTTATTTTCAAGGGTTATAAATAAAGATTTAAATGATAATTAAAGTAATTAATAAAGATAAAATGGTTTATCTTTTAAATTAATCAAGTAATTAATGGTTTGTTAATATCAGTAATTAGAGAATAATTACTTAAAGAATAAATACTTAATTAAATATTAATTAAAGGATAATTAATAATTAATTAAAGATTAATAAAGGTGAATTAATCACTTAATTAAAGGTCTATCAATTACAAGATTATGGTTAATTAATTACATGATTAAGGTTAATTAATTATATTAATTAAAGTTAATTAATTTATAATTAAGGATTAATTAATTAATGTAACTAAATAAGAAATATTTAATTAATGAAAGTCATTAAGATTAATTAATTAGTAATTAAGGACTAATTAATTTATAATTAAGAATAATTAATCATTAATTTAAAATAATTAATTAAAATAATTATGTGATTAATTAATTAAAATCACACGGTTAATTCATCTTACTTGTAGATCATTGATTATTATTGAATTCCTTGAACTGATTGATACCTTTGTTATGTGATTGTGATACTTTATTATGTGAATTGCTGTGAATTGAACTGTGATATCTGTGATGTATTTCTGTGTGAATGTGAAAACTGTTGGCATTTAAATGGCATTTGAATTTCGATGCGACATGGAGTCGGATTCAAAATGGTTATCCGAAACCCACATCGAATCTTAATGATGAATCTTTGTGACTTATGTATCCATGTGTTATTAAAATAAATGTTCATTATTCGGATTAGCCGAGAGAGGACTTTGTGTCATAAAACTCATTCCGACTAATGATACGACGAATTGGAGTGCATTTGAAGATGTGGTGAAGACCGGGTATTTTCAAGAACGAAAGAATTACCTGTCGATTGTCTCTGCATTGAGTTGCTCCGGTATAGAGATCTCCATATTGTGATGGGGAGTCTGGTCGAGATTGTGGATACCCGGATTGCAAGGGCTTCTTATGGATGAAGTGCCTTTGGTTCCATTCAGACCCAGGATGGACTTGTATGGTTTTATGTCTGAAATTACACTTTGAGATATAAAGCTGATTTCTATCAAATACATTTCTGTAGGGTGGCAGAGAATTTATTCTCTTATCTTAACACCCTTCTCTTAGATGTACGAGCTCAGAGGTTATGTGGTTGATGGTTATTAGTGATATACTCCAAATTTGGTAGTGTGGCATTCTGAGTGCTGATCATTTGTTGATCAAAGCATGACTTTTGTGAAAAGCGTAGCTTTGTGGACGAGACTTCGTCGAACCTCACAACCCGAAAATGGTCGAAACAGGAAGGATGCAGCAAGGTTACGGGGATAGCACCCCATAGGGTATGTGCATTTTCTTCTGGATAAAAAGTGGTAACATGGTATGGAGCCCAGATACTTAACTTATGTGGTTGTTGGTTGTTGTTGGGGCCCCGGATAAAGGTTGGTTACAACCAGGGGATGGCATACTCGTGTCAGTAGTTGCCTAGTTATAAAGGTAACCCGGCTTGTGTTGGCAGAGATCTGGTTAGGTTCTTGGGGCGTCCCTCCAGAGGCGTACCCATTCGGTGAGGAAGTTCCTTAGCTTGACCATTGTTGGAAATTCAATCATTCAATATGAGCCCCTTATGAATTTTGTTGTACAACCTGCCATTTAACATCGTAGCTATAGTAGGCATACTATAATGGTACATATGCTGGCTAAGGTTAGTATTATACTTTCGAAAAGTTTTCACACTATGCACTAATAATAATATCAAAAAGAGTTTTCTCGTATCAAGCATGTTTGACTATCATAAGGAGAAATCTCCCTCAAGTGTGCGGCTGTATTGTGTGTGTGCCAGGAGGCCTTAAGGTAGTTTCATTTTCCAAAAGCATGAACGGATTCTTTTATAAATGGTTTTTGTTCAAACAACTGTTTTTGTTTACTCGTACCAGTCCTATGACAGATCCGGAGTTTATTGTTCCCTTCCTAAACTCTAGGTGTCCATAATTTTCCATACGGGCAGCCTAGAAGCAAGTTATCCGTGTTTTTGGAGCTAGCTTGGATAGTGGAAGTAAAATCAAGAAGTCTTTTAAAGTCTTTGGTTTGGAAGCTATAGGGTTTTGGAAGCTTTGGTTTGGAAATATTTTGGAAGCTTTAGAGTTTGGTTTTGAAGGTGCTTATGTTGGATCTTTTTGGAGACTCTGTAGTACTCCGTTGCGGTGTTATTATTTTGTTGTGTATCATATACATTCTACTCTGATGTTGGTGTTCAATTGTTGTAATCAAATATTGTATCAAATGTTGTATCTGTGTTATGATCAATGAAATTCATTTTGTTTCCGCTATTTTGTATTCATCTAATGTTGTTATAAGCTCCACTGAACGGGAGTTCAACATTTGAATCTCTGGCAATCGAATACAAGTGAGGTATTTGATGTAGATTTTTGAACGCTGGATTTCTGGTCATGACACATTTTGATTTAAATTTATATGAAAACCAACAAAATAAAATGATTCGAATCAACTAAAATGAAATGAAAAAAAAAGTTAAGTATTACTTACCTAAATCTGTATGAAATCTTATTTAGATCTTCTTCTCTTTCTCTTAGCTTGTATTTTCTTCATTTTCTCTTTATTCTCATTTCTGTAAGCCGCCACCATTAACATATCTTTTGAGCTCTTATTTTACTTTTAGTAGAATGCCATTTTTGAATGGAAAAGTGTCATGTTTATTATCCCGCAATTACTTTGGATTCGGTCACATGCTCGTTTTCATTAATCATTGTCACTTTTTATATCTTACTTAACCTCTCTTGGACCTTTAATTAATTGAGTTGTTCATAATTTATGGGTTGTTACAGTATTCCCTCCTTAAATAAATTTCTCCCTCGAAATCCAGTTAAGGCTCGGTAATGATTTTCTAACTATCTCATGCTTACCCTAAGCATAACCATGAATTCCCGATCCATAATTAAAATGTACCGGTGCTATTTTCTAATACGACAATCAACCATAATATTCATATGTATATATGTATATGTAAATATGTGTGTGTGTGTGTATAAACGGTCCATAATCAATGCATAGCTCATATGCTATTTGGAAATAAACAACTCCAGATAAGTCCTCTTAACCTTGTCCTCTGTTTTCCATGTGCGGGATCTGCGCTCTATTGAACACAGACAACCGTCACTGCTTTGTTGCAAAGCCTATTATCATCTCGGTCCACTATCCAAACCGATCTTTGAACATAGATCATATTTGGCTCTATAACCGTATCTTCTACGACCGTCGAATTTAACTACTGCACCTAGATCTTTAATGCATTTCCGTAGATGTGATACGTGATATGTGAAATAGGTTATAGATCCCTGCAAAAACACAACGCAGTTCCACCTTGTACACCACCTTCTCAATCCTTTCAATAATTAGAAATGGCCCTACATATCTAGGTGTTGGCTTCTAGCCTTCCCAAAGTGCATCACTCCTCTCACCACAGAAACCTTCACAAACACCTGATTGCCAATTGTGAACTCCAGTTCACTTCTCTTAGCTTCGACATAACTTTTCTACCTTGATTGTGCTGCCTCATCCTAGCTCGGATCAACTCAGCCTTCTCAGTATCTTCTTTAACCACTTCTGAAACCAATACAATCCTATCCCCCTCCTGCAACCAACATGCAGGCTATGTACAAGGTCATCCATATAATGAATCAAATAGTGCCATTCCATGACTGCTTTGGTAGCTATTGTTGTATGAAAACTCTACCAAGTGTAAATAACCATATGCAAATAATCTTCCCAAGATAACGCGAAGACTAAAATGCAAGCTCTAAGAAAATCTTCCATGATCTTGTTAATTCTTTCGGTCTATCTATCTGTTTGTGGATGGTAGGCGGTACTCGTGTGCAATTCAGACCCCATAGCCCTCTACAAGCTACGCCAAAACTCACTAGTGAATAATGGATCACGGTTACTAACAATAGTGCTAGGCATCCCGTGCAATCTCACTACTACCCTCATATGTATCTTTGCTAACTTCGATGCAGTTCTTGTGGCCTTTACTGAAATGAAATAGGCACACTTAGTTAGTATGTCCGTTATGACCCATATGCTCTCGTTCCCTACTTTTGATCTTGGCAACTCATATACGAATTCCATGGATACTAAATCCCATTTTCAAACTGGTACATCCAAAGGCTGCAGGAGCCCATCTTCTGATGTTCTGCCTTCACTTGCTGGCATATAAGACATCTTCTCACATAGTCTCCCGCATCTTTCTTCATCCCTTCCCAGAAGACACTCATCTTCATATCTTGGTACATATTCGTACCTCTAGGCTGTATAGTAAATTTTGAATGATGGCATTCGTCCAATACTTCTCTCCATAACCATTCTGCACTCGGAACATACAACATTCCATTCTTCCATAGTCTTCCCTCTGTATCATCATTGAATCGCTTCAGCTCTACTGCCTCGACTGCTGAGTCTAATCTCCTTACCATGCCTACGTAGAGCCTGTCCCTTTTCTGCAGTTCAAATATTATTTCTACCAGGGCAGGCCCGACTTCTAAACATGCTAGCATTCTGAATGTACTGCTCCAACCTGCACTAGAACGAAACTGGACATCACACGTAGATACTGTTTCTAAAATAGCTCGTTCATTTATCATAGCCAAAAAACAACTTTTTTGTTTTCGTCTCAAGGCATCAGCTACTTTGTTGCCTTTTCCTAGGGTATACTCTATCTCAAAATCATATGATGCTAGAAACTCTAACCACCGTTACTGCCACATATTCAATTACTTCTAAAGAACAAATATCTCAATGATTTGTGGTAAGTATACAACTTAAACCTATCTCTAAAACTTCAATCCAAAGATGATTTCTGCCAACTCTAAATCATTGGTTAGATATCAAACTTTATGCAATCATAACTACTTAAATGCATAGGCAATCACCCTACCCTTCTACATCAATACTGCACCCAATCCTCTTCTTAAGCATTTGTATACACAGTTGTACCATCATTACCTTCAGGTATCACTAACATAGGCGCATCTGTCAATCAATGCTTCAGTTCTTAGAATTCCTTCTCACACTCCTACACCTAGACAAACTACTCATTCTTCCTGGTCAACCTCGTCATTGGTGCAGCTATACAAGAGAAGTCCCTAATGAATATCTGGTGGATGCCAACCAATCCCAAGAAACTTCGCACCTCGGTAATAGTTTCAGGCCTCTTTCACCTCTTTAGTTCGTTAACCTTCGAAGGATCTAAAGCAAACACTTCTTCTAAAATTACATGGCCTTGGAACTTCTCTTCCCATCTCCAAAAATGATACTCGGACAACTTCGTCTTTAACTTGTGCTCCTTATGTCTCCAGCACATGCCTTAGGTGAATTGCATGCTCCTCCTTGTTTTTGGAGTACACTAAGATGTCATCTATGAACACCAACTTGAACTTATCTCACGGTCCTCAAAAGACTCCATTCGTCAAATCATCAAAGAACGTCGGTGCATTCGTCAGGCCAAGGCATCACTACCACTCATAGGAACCATACCATGATCTAAATGCGGTCAAAGAAGCACTGTTCTATGCAACCCTCGGCTGATGGAATCGTGTAGGTAAATATAGCTATGAAAATACGTTAGCTCCATTCAATTCATCAAAAAGGTCAATAATTCTTGGCGAAGGATATCTATTCTTCATTGTCCATTTGTTCAACTTCTGATAGTTTATATATAGCCTTAACGACCCATCAGACTTTTTCACAAATACTATCGCTACTCCCCAAAGTGAGATACTTGGCCTAACAATGTCCTTGCCTTCTACTCAACCAACCGCTTCCCTGGTTCCTCCATATCCTTCATAGACATTCTACTAGGAGGTTGACTAAACAGTTTTGTCCCTAGTAGTAAATCTATATGAAACTCTACTGCCTTCGGGGGTGGTAATCCCGATGTTGGTTCAAATACATCTCTGAACTCCTTCACTGCCCGTACTACTCCTATCTCTTCTTCTGTTTCTGAAGATAAAGCAAACGAAACATTCCTACGCCTAGTTCTGCACTCCTCTAAGACCACTTACATTCTATTCTTGCAGTATGGATGGCTAGGAGTAATGACTAAGTCAAGGTAGCACACACTTGCGCAGTACCTCTCTAAATAATCCGTTCCTAAAATAATTTCCAAGCCTATGAAGCAAAATACGTAAAGATCATAAGAAAACTAGCACTCCCCCAATTCATATATCTAGCTCAGTGCAACTCGATCTGAGCGTAGCATATACCCCTATAGGATTAGCTACACGTAGAGAGGTGACTAAATAGTTAACCTCTAAACCAAGTCTATCAACCAAATATCTTGCAGTAAATGAATGTGTGGCACCAATATCATACTATACCCTAACTTAAATACCAGAAATTAAAGCAATACCTTCTAAGATCTTCCATTTACCTCAATCTTCGACTTATGTTCCTTCCCTTGGTCCTTCCAAAGCATAAACCCATGTCTTAAGATTTGGCAGTCCTTCTTCGAATTCCCCACTTTATCACACTTAATGCATTTAGCCCACAAAAGATTCTTTGACATTAGACACTTAGTAGCATAATGGTCCTTCTGTCCATTGTTGAAACAAATGACTTCCACAGTTGTAGCTTCTCTGCTCTTCCCCCTCGGCACTCCCTTCTTGCCTTTGGTATAAGGAACAAACTTCTTCTTCATCTCAACTTTGGGCTTTGCCTCTACTCTCCTATGCCCCTGATACATCCTATCGTATCTTCTAGCCATATGTACTACGAATTCAAATTGAGATGCTAAGTGATCCATCAACTCATGATCCAACCGTTGATTTAAGCCTATGATGAACTTCTCATTCTTCTTTGTTGGAGTGTTGATGATCTCCCCACCACACTTGGCCAAAGAATTAAACTTCTAAATGTACCTATGCACAGTAAGGTCTCCCTACTTTAAGTCTATGAACTTGTGCAACAATAGGCCCTGCTGAGATTGGATATAAACTAAGCCTTGAATTCTTCTCTAAACTAAACCTAGGTAATCTCTCCCTCGAGTATTCGAGCAATTACTGTCTCCCACCAATCCATCGCATCTTCCTATAACTTCCTCGAGGCTAGTCTCCTATTCTACGCACCGTTTAGCCCTAGGTCTCCCATTATCTATTTGCATTTTCTTAGCCAGTTCAATACTTCAACTGTGGGCTCTTTCCCTATAAACACTTTCCCTTCTAAACTCTTGTACTCTTCATATATATTAGGAAAATCTTCTCTTATAGCAACGAGCTTTGGTTCAACCGCTCCAGGCACATTTTCCCTCATCATCTGAGCCATAATCTCTCTAAATAAGGCATTCACATCCATACATTAACTGGCTGCGCATCATCCACTCCTCTAACTCTTGGGACTTCTTCCCCGCTTCCCTAACTAGTTTGCGCACTTTCCGCATCTCTCCTTGCACTTGCCCCTCCCAATGCTATTTGCGTATTCCTCAAATCAAACTTGCCTTTTCTTTTTGTTAACCAAGTCTTCGCCAAAAACAAAAGGAAAGAGCAAAATAATAATAGAAAGGTAGATATATCTTTCTATATATCTATATAACAATTTGTAATTACGTTATATATATATATATATATATATATATATAATAGCGCATCCCATCCCCAATGTATTCTTCTTATTCAAAGTTCTTGTTCCTACCTCTAACACTATTTTACATAGATTACCCTAACTTTAAGTTTTGACACCAACCGTAACATCCTTCACTAGGAGACCCCAAAAGGAACGCCAACTATCATTAGCAGAATTATTTTCGAGCGATCAAGAGTGATTTCTGTATTATTCAAAACGGTCTAAGTAAACAAAATAATAAACTATAACATGATTAGAATCAACTAAAATTAACTGACTAAAAGGTTAGGTACTACTCACCTAAATCTTTAAGAAATCTTCTTTAGATCTTCTTCTCTTTTCCTTAGCTTTTACTATGCTGTATTTCCTCTTTATTCTTGTTTCTCTAAGCCACCACCATTATGTATCTTTTTAGCTTTTATTTTACATTTAGTAGAATGCCATGAATGAATGAAAACGAGTCATGTTTATCATCTTACAATTACTTGGGCTTTGGCCCACATACTTATGGATTGTAGAATTATGGATCTTAAGGCTAATTAAACACTAAAAGGTGAGTGAATAGTGTTTTCTAACTTTTGTAAATATTTTTAAACTTTTTTCAATTTTGATATTAAATCATTGAAATACAAAATTATATCAATAATCAATCGCAGATGCAATCATAGATAAAATAAAAGCAATAAAGGAAAGTAAAGAGTTAGTAAGATGACACCAGAGATTTTGTACTGATTTGGATTACTTCTACATCCAGTCTTGTACAATTTCTTCTATAGATTTCTTTTCAAATGACAAACTTTAAACAGGCAGAAGGAAAACCCAATTACAACCTCGATTCTGAGACTACGAGACCCACCCTTCTGATTTTCCAGGCTCAAGGTACACCCATTTGATTTAGATGGACTACAAGCACATCCACCTGAATTTTCGAACTACCAAGTATAACCAGTTGGTTTGAATGGGCTACAATCACACCCAAGCAAATACAAATAGAGTTTGATGGTTTTTCCAAAGACAATTTCTTAAGCTTTGGATAGGTTCTTGAACAACACCTTGATCTAAGAGAGAGATGGTTTCAAAACAGCAATAAAGTAATATTGAACTAATACAGAGAAGTTTGAATTGATTCCATTTGATTCTGAAGAGAAAAGAGTATAATTTCAATGGAGTTTTCAAAAGAGTAAGAGAATGGAAGAAAATGAGATAATAACTGCTAAAAAATTCGTTTGAAACCATACATATAGTGTATAAATAGATGTATTCGTTCGTGAAGAGTTGTGAAGAATAGAAACTTTATTTCAAAATTTGAAAAACTGTTTTGCGCCATGTATGTCGACATACAATCTGTCGATATATCGATATATGCATGTGTAGTTTGAAATCTTGTTTATTTTAAAATGTTTTGAAAATTATATACTTTGTAAAATAATTTGGTACTTTGTAGAACATTTTAAACATAGTTTATAAACATTCTGATTTTTAGAAAACTTTTATAAAATATTTTTAAATATATTTTGAAAATTTATGTTGATTGAAAATATAAAAGGTAAGAAAATAGGAGATAAAGATCAAATATTGCTATTAGGGGCTTTAACAAAATTCTATGACTCTATACATTAAATTATAGCCTTGTATCTTCATATCTTGATATTTATACTCTTGAGTCTTCATGTCCATTTCTTAAGTCTTTATACTATACAGTCTTCGATTCTACGTCTGCATAATATCATGCACTATATACTATATAACTTAGCAAAATATTATTATCTATATTTTATATGAATGTATATTGTTGTTATCATGGTTACTACATCAAAATCAATGACTAATGTATTAACAATCTCCCCTTTTGTGATAATAAAAACCATTAAGTATTCATGTACATAAAATATGATATAACTCCCCTTGAGTTAGATAACTACTCCTGAATATATGCTTCTATATATCTTATATTTTTCTCCCCCTTTGTAATAAAAAAAATGGGTGAAAAGAATAAAAACTCCCCCTAAATCAAATACTTAGAAACTATGAGGTCAAAATTAATAACTAAATAAAGTAAAATAAATGATATATATGATGATTATATGATATATAATAAATAATATTGGATGATTATATGATATACTTAGAAACTATTCTATTTTATACCAAACATGATTATATGATGTAATAAGATAACACAACATACTTTTATTAGTTTGAAATCAATCTTATACAATAAATCCAAACATTCAAAACACACAAATCAAAATCCAAACTTAAGATAAACAAATCCAATCTAAATATATACATCACCAAAATCAAATCAAATTCTATATGTAAAATATATATTTACATATCAAATCCAAACCCAATAATAAGACATTTCGTAAAACTTCAACTCAACCGTTGGATCTAAAGATGGGATCTTCTTTGATGGCATTCCAATTTTCATTATCCTTATTAATAGTACACTTTGGGTTGTTGGATGATTCATTTTGATTATGGAGGATATCATCCATTTAAGGGCATTGAAATACTTTTCTTATTCCTTGATCCTTTGCGTTTGAATTAACTCTAAATATCTTTGATTTCTTAAGACAAAAGAGAGAATATCCTTGAAAGATTGAATTTTTTGTTCAAGATTTTCATAGAATTTCTTATGTGGAGAAGACATTTTTGTAAAAGATTTTTGAGAATGAAAAAAGAGAGCAGAATAAAACGATGAGTCAGATTTCTGAAAGAAATAGGCTTACATTGGAGTATAAAGTTGTTTGTAATGATTAAATGGGTGATGGTCATTTTAATTTTTCCAACTAGTCGTTACATGTCAACACATCTATTATATGTATGTCGATATACATACCTGAAATTTCAAAAACAAGTATATTTGTTACATTTTTTTTTATCTTATACCATTATATATATATAACTTTCAAAGATTGATAAACAATATAGGAAGTAAGAAATATATTTCATTACTTAGAATTGAAAGGTACTTGGATTTCGAAGAAAAATACATGAAAATGACATGAACTTAAACTATAAACACACAAAACTTAGGAATACAAAGCAAGAATTCATAAGCAAATAATTAAACACGCTTAAAAAGATGTAGATGATAATGAATTTCCACCAAGCTTGCGAATGATCTTTCCAAAGTATTTGTCCACTTTGTTGGAAAGAAAAGTGAACTTTTTACTAGATGAACGCTTAAGCTTCCTTTTGTTTTTAAAAAATTTTATTGGTTCCTTAGGAGCTCTCTGTGGAGGGGTGGGATGGTTGTCAAAACTTTCCAAAGAAGTGTCTACTTCTTCCTCCTCCTCTTCTTCTTCCATGTTCGTCTCATAGCCTTCTTCTTCTTGAATTTCTTATTCCTCTTCATGTGCTAACCTTTGTTCCTTTTCGAAAAATATCTCATATGGTTCAAAATAAGATGGAATGTGCATAAGAGAAATGTGGACCTTATCAAAAACATTTCAAAGAAGAGTTTGTTCTTCTCTTAAATCAACACCAAAATATGTGCAAATTCTATTAGGATACACAACATGGTAGAGTGTGTTTTCGTGTCCATAAATGTTCTTTTGAACAAAGTCATCTAAAACGACTTCTGCCCGATGGATGTTGTAGTTTCAATAAATGGAAAAAGGAGCTTTAAAAAACTTTTGAGTAAGGTTATTGTAATTACCAGTCCTTAGAGTGATACTTTGTTGTAAAATAAGACTCATATGTCTCGATTTTGGTTGAAGTTTTTTGTGTATAAAATCATCCATCACTTTCAAAAATGTCATGAAAAACTTGACGATTTTATTCACCAATTTGAAAAATGGAGAGGTTAGTTCCACTAGATATGCAATCAAGTATGTGATCCAAAATTTCATAATTTAAAAAAATTGAGTGCCGTTAACAATACTCCAAATTTGTCCCACTTCTCTTTGAAATTTTTTTATATTTAAATTCGTATAAAACATTTTGAACAAATTCGGACAACAAACATAATCATTTTGAGAAGAGTCAATTAAACCAAAATTTTCTTTTTGAAACAAAAAATTGGTAAACCATTGGAGAAAGAATCTTTGAATTTAGAAAATCTTCTAGGAAAAACTTTTTCAAAAGTGGCATACTTCATGTAGATATCAATGGCCTCTTTATCAGTGAAGAGAAAGCCTTTGATTCTCTTTGATAACCTTATAGGTTTTGGATTTTGGCTTGAGGAGGCCATTTTTGAGTTTGAGGAGATAAGAGCATGAAGAAATATTTGAAATTTGAAATAAAGTTAGTGAATGAATGAAAAGAGATAGATTGAATTAATAAAGAGTGAATAGTCATGTTCTCCAGTGAAAAAGGTGACTTTTTAGAACATGGGAGTAGGTGCAAAAGAAAGAGAAGTTTGAATTTTGAATTTTGAAATGAATTTCAATTTCAATTTTCTGGCATGTATGTCGACATATATGCTTCATGTAGGTCGACATATATGCCATGATTTTCAAAAATAAACTTTATAAAATATTCCTATATACGTATATTCATATACTTATATTCATCCAATATTATTGTTAATCTATAGGTCATCTAAAAGAAATAAACCAAAATTTAAATAAATGTTATCAAATAAAAGGTAACGTTTTTGCTGCTTTTTGTTGATCAATTCTGATTAGTCTGTTATTGCTGTGAAAAATATATTCACATTCTTAAAATATGGTTCATTGTCGCTTGAGGAAGTATTTGAATCTTCTAATGTTTCTATGTAAGCTCTTTTTCCTTTTCTGGATGAATCAGTAACTGGTGAGAACTTTGATTTATTCTGATGTAGATAGTCTCTCTGAAAATGGCTAGGTTCATCATAGTTGAAGCATCTAGTCGTAGATCCATTTCTAGGAGTCTTGTTTTCAGGTTTTTGAAAGTTATTCATCTTTCTATACTTCAGGACTTTCTAAAATTTCTGGTTATGAAAGCAATTTCCTCGCCATTATCATCGTCTGAATCTCGATCGTCAGTTATTGCATTGGAAGCGATGGATTTCTTTTCTATTGCCTTGCTTTCCCTTCTGCCCTGTAATTGTGCTTCATAGGACATTAAATTGCTTATTAACTCTTCAATTTTCAAAGTACTAATATCATTAGCCTCTTTTATTGCTAGTGTCTTTTGATCCCACTCTAAAGAGAGCGGATTGGGGATTTTTCAAAGTTGGTCCTCTTCAGAAAAGTTTTTACTTAATGCCACTAATGATGCACTATATCTTGAAATCTACAGTACATGTTAGAAACTGACTCATTTGGATTCATTTTAAAAAGATTAAATTGAGTAGTAAGCATGGAAATTTTGGTTTGTGTAACTTTACTAGTGCCCTCATGTGTAACTTGTAATGTTCTCTAAATTTTACACGCAGACATACAAATAGAGACTTTATTAAATTATATTTATCCAGCAAACAAAATAAAATATTCATGACTTTAGAATTATTGTAAACAAGTGCCTTTTTGTTAGTAGTCCATTGTACAAAGTTAATTTGGATTCAGTGTACTATTGTAACATTTCAAATATCTAAGCCATTAGACTATAAATAAGTTTTTGTTCTACATGACCAATAAGTATAATAACTACCACTGGAAAGCGGAGGTCTAGTAGTAGATTATCCTTTAGCAAAAGTTTTAACAAATGTACTAACTGTGTTGTTAGCCATTAAAACTTAAAAAAAAAAAAAATCAAATTATGATTTTTTTAAACTTAGTATTCTGATATCAAATGTGGGTTGTGGAATTATGGATTTTAAGGATAATTAAGCATTAGAGGAGAGTGAATAGGGTTTTCTAACTTTTGTTAATATTTTTAAATTTCTTGCAATTTAATATTAAATCATAGATTTTCACCACATAATTATATCAATAATCAATTAACGATGCTAGTCGCAAATAAAATAAAAGCAATAACGTAAAGAAGAGAGTTAGAGAGATGACATCATAGATTCTATACTATTCAGATTTCTTCTACATCCAATTTCGTACAATTGCTTGTAAAGATTTCATTTCAAATGCCAAACTTCAAACAAGCAGAAGGCAAACCCAATTATAATCAGGATTATGAGGCTAAGAGATGCACCCTCTTGATTTTCCAAGATCAGTGTGCACCCACTTGATTTAGGTGGGATTCAAGCATACCCACTCAGATTTTTAGGCTACCAAGCACACTCAATCGATTTAAACAGGCAACAACCACACCCAATCAAATACAAATAGAGTTTGATATTTTTTCCAAAGACAATTTCTTGAACTTTGGATACAATAGATTCCATAGCCTTTTGGACAGCACTATGATCTTTGATTTGAGAGAGAGATGATTTCAAAATAGTAAGAAAGTAATTTTAAATCAATACAAAAAAGTTTGAATTGATTCTATTTAATTTTGAAGAGAAAAGAGTATAATTTCAATGGAATTTTCAAGAGAGTAAGAGGAGGGAAGAAAATAGGATGGTAACTGCTAAAAATTCGTTTGAAACCCCTTATATATAGTGTATAAACAGATGTGTCCATTCACGAAGAGCTATAACGAATAGACACTTCATTTCAAAATTTGAAAAACTGTTTTTCGACATGTATGTTGACATATAATCTGTCGATGTGTCGACATATGCATGTGTATTTTGAAATCTTATTTATTTTAAAATATTTTGAAAATTCTGTACTTTGCAAAATAATTTGATACTTTGTACAACATTTTAAGCAAAGTTTATAAACATTTTGATCATTAAAAAACTATTATAAAATATTTTTAAATATATTTTAAAATTTTATTTTGCTTGAAAATAAAAAAAAATAAGAAAATAGGAGATAGAGATCAAAGATTGCAATTTTCTATTAGGGACTTTAACAAAATTCTCCGACTCTATACGTTATATTATAATCTTGATATCTTCATATCTTGGTGTTAATACTCATGGTTCTTCATATCCCTTTCTTGAGTTTTATACTGTATAGTCTTCGATTCAATACTTGCATAATATCATGCACTATATACTATATAACTTGGCAAAACATTAGTATCTATATTTTATATGAATGTGCATTATTGTTATCAAGGTTGTTATCATCAAAATCAATAACCGAGGTATTAACAATACTCATTTTTCATTAATTCATTATGTCTTTTTCTATCTAACTTAGCCCCATTTGGCCCTTTAATTAATTATCAATTAAATTATTCATAATTTATGGGTTGTTACTATCTCCCCTCCTTGAAGGAACTTCGCCCTCGAAATCTAATTAAGGGTCAGTAATGATTTTCCACTTATCCCATACTTACCCTAAGCATAACCATGAATTCCCAATCCATAATTAAAATGTTCTAGTGTTATATACTAATACGACAATCAACCATAATATTTAGACATGTGCACACGCACACACACATATGGTTCATAATTAACGCAATACAATACATAGCTCACATGCTATTCGGAAACAAACAACTTTGGATAGGTCTTTCTAACCTTTACCTCCTTTTCCCATATGCGGTCCTCCCTATATGCGCTCTACTGAACACAGACTATCTTCACTATCTTATTCTGTAGCCTCTTCTCATCTCAGTCCACTATCCAAACCGATCTTCGCATATGGGTCATATTTGGCTCTTCGATCAAATCTTCTATTGCCCTTGAATAAAGTACCGTGCCTAGTTTTTTAACGCATTTTCGCAGATGTGATACGTAAAACACTTTATGGATCCCTACAAAAGCACTAGGCAGTTCCACCTTATATGCCACCTTCCCAGTCCTTTCTATGATTGGAAACGACACTACATATCTGGGTGTGAGCTTCCCAGCCTTCCTAAAGCGCATAACGGCTCACATTGGGGAGTCCTTCACGAACACCTAATCGCCAACTACGAACTTCGATTTTCATCTCCTAACACCGACATAACTTTTCAGCCTTGACTGCACTGTCTCATTCTAGCTCAGATCAACTATACCTTCTTAGTAGCTTATTTAACCACTTCTGCATGCAATACGATCCCATCCTCGCCTCCAATCAACATGTAGGCGATTTACATGGTCTTCCATACAATGCTTCGAATGAAGATGTCCCAACTCTGCTCGGGGGGCCATTGTTGTATAGACACTCTACCAAGTGTAAATAATCTTTCCTAGATCCATTGAAGTCCAAAATGCAAGCTTTAAGAAAATGTTCCGGGTCCTTGTTAACTCTTTCAGCCTGCCCATCTATTTATGGATGGTATGTTATACTCAAGCATGGTTCATTCCTTGTAACAATCTACAAGCTACGCCAAAACTCACCAGTGAATAATGGATCACGATTATTAACACTAGTGCTAGGAATCCCATGCAACTACCGCCCTTACATATATCTCTGCTAATTTTAATGCAGTGCTCGTAGCGCTTACTTGAATGAAATGGGTACCCTTAGTTAGTCCGTCCACCATGACCCACATGCTCTTGTTCTCTGCTCTTGATCTTGTCAACCCATATATGAAATCTATAGATATTGAATCCCATTTTCAATCTGGAACGTTGCAGAAGCCCATTTGGCTTCTAATGTTCTACCTTCACTTACTGGCATGTAAGACGTCTTCTCACATACCAACTGCATCTTTCTTCCTCCTTTCTCAGAAAAAAATCCTCTTCATACCTTGGTACATCTTCATACTTTCAGGGTGTATAGTAAATTTTGAATGATGACATTCATCCAATACTTCTCTCCACAGCCCTTCTGCACTCGAAAACATACAACCTTCCATTCTTCCGTAGTTTGCTCTCTCTAGTTGCACTGAATCCCTTCAGCTCCACTGCCTCGACTTCTGAGTCCAATCTCCTTATTATACTTACATAGAACTCGTCTCCCTTT
This sequence comes from Allium cepa, assembly GCA_030765085.1. NCBI lineage: Eukaryota > Viridiplantae > Streptophyta > Magnoliopsida > Asparagales > Amaryllidaceae > Allium > Allium cepa. The sequence continues at coordinate 197,154,030 of CM060938.1, forward strand.
TTCGGTGTTTAGTTGTTATTTCTGCCAGCACAGGCCTGACTTCTAAACATGCTAGCATTCTGTATGTACTGCTCCAACCTGCACTGGACCGAAACTGCACACTACACGTAGACAATGTTTCTAAAACGGCCTATTCCTCTATCATAGCCAAAACATAGCTTTGTTGTTTTTGGCTTAAGGCATCAGCTACTTTGCCTTTCCTAGGGTATACTTTATCCCAAAAACATATGATGCCAAAAACTTTATAACGACCTAGAAATTTTATCGTTTCGAATAAGAATATTTAATTTATTTAAATATTCAAACTTATTAGATAATAAGAAAATTAATTTGTATTATATTGACTTGATTTTTAATGATGTATTTTTAATTTAGTTTATTTAATTTTTTCATAATTTTTAATTTGAAAAGTATCTAAATCATCGTTTGATGATCTTTTAGCAAAAGATGGTATTTTTGTAATTCTATAAAATAATACAACCAATGTATATTATTATTATCATTTTGGAATTATATTATGTTTTATACACGATCGTATTTTGTTTTGTTATTCGCAATTTGTACACGAACGAAAAACTATGTAGCGAGATATCATAAATTTGCGAATAAACATAACCCTAACCTCAAAAAATTCTAAACAGTTGACTCTTTCACATGTTTTCATTCTTTTCCCTCTCTATCTACTTTTAATTTTACAATGAAGAAAAGAAAATCAAAAACCATATTTAAAAACCAAAATCAAGTGTTCTTGGCAATGAAAAATAATAAAGTGCGAATCTTTGGATTTATTTTGAAGAGATCTACAAACCTATACCCATTTTGTAGTAAGCGATCATGTTGGAGGTTACTAGACAGCGGCTGGCCTAACCTAGGGTTCAACATCGACTGAGATATAAGTGCGGAGTTTGGTGAATCGGATGGTGAATCCATGTTTCTCAATTCAAGGTGAGGCGGTGGTACAAAAATTGTAGTGTTCGATCGTGTTTTGATGATCGCATCGTCTAAGGTTTTGTGCATATGTGGAGCAAGTCGCAACTAGCTCTGGTCTATCGAGCTTGGCTTCAAGGGGATGGGCACGTGGAGATCGAGAAGAGAGGAGCAATGACGAAGATGGTTTGTTAATCGGAGGTCCAAAGCTTCGTGTCATAGGAAGAACGTGCATGATTTTGGCATGCATTATTGTACATGGACGAGATCCTGATTGGGGAAGAAAGGGTTTAAATTTAATCAAGGTTATTATTTATTAAATAAGTGAATTGATTTAATCATTTAAATCCGAAAACTTGTAAAATGTAAAAACTTCTCATACGGGACCAATCGAGATGTGGTCTTTTACGTTGCGCTCAAAATAGAGACAGCTACGTAATGAAATTAGTTTGGTTGAATTTAGAGCTAATGGAATTTTGAGCTAAAATCGATGAGTTATCTCACCTCTAAATGATTACTATAAGATATATAGTAGATAAAAATTATTATTTTATGTTGAAATGATTTAATTGCTTAGTTTGGTTAAATTTCTTGCTTTGAAAAGTAAATGACATGTAAACTAAAATAAAGGAAAAAATTGTATAGAAATCTAGATTTCTCGTCGTTGTGATTTTTAATCCTATTTATTAGCCTATTAATTTCAGTTTCAATTATGTACATATATTGGTTGTTAAGTGCTAAAAATTGATAGTTTGGCCATATTGGATGTGACACTGACATATGTTAAAGGTTGAACATTTCTGGTGAAAAGGATAGTAATAACATTTGTTAAGTGATATGGTAGCTATTGGCATCGTTCTGATATTTTGAAATACTATGAATCGTTGTTTAATCTGAAAATGGTTTCGATTTGAAAAACGATTTTAAATCCGACCTTTTGGATTTTTCTATGTTATTTTATTTAAAATAGTTTTTGTACTTCACTATTTTATATCAATCTTTTTATTTTTATTTTTCTAATATATGTATATATGTAAATGTTTTAAAATTACTTTGGAATGTATTTATCTTTATAGAAAAGTTATTATAATAATGAATATTTATTTGTAAAGGAAATAAAACTGATTTATCTTTTATTTTGAACTGATTTTTTTGAAAGAAGATAGAAATATTTTGGAATATATATATTTGTGAAACATTTTATATAAAATGTCATAACAAAAGAATATATTTATAAATGGTGTTTTATAAATTAAAAAGAAATTTATAAGTAGTATTTTATAAATAAAATAATAGGACTATAAATGGTATTTTATAAAAGGGAAATATTATAGTTTTAATAAATTAGAGTAATAAATCATAATTGTGAATTTACTATAATATATGGAACGATCGTGTTATATACAAGTTTATAAATGAATTTGGAGCTTTTATAAAAAGAGTTGCAAATAAATTTGGGAATTTATAAAATGAGTTTTATAAATGACTATTTAATAAAAGAACTTTATAAAAGAGTTTTACAAACAGCATAAAGGATGTTTATAAAGGAGTTTATTAAATAAATTTGGAGATTAAAAAAGGCGGTTTATAATTATGTTCAAATATTTATAAAGGGGATTTTATAATTTATAAATAATGTTTTATAAAAGGAGTTTAAAAAGGTGTTCATAGAAAGACCGAAACCCGACTTCTATAAATGACCATTTTAAATTACGCTGGTATGAAAAACGTCCTTTACATACTTAATATCAAATTTCGAGGTATGGAAACTCGTCTCTATCTCGAAAATTAAGAATTGGTGTCGAGGCAATGTTAGTTTTCTAACTTGTCTGATTTTATTGTTGATCGAGGGATAGTACTGTTTGAAAAAGGAAAGTGGTATGAAGTATATTCAATCTAATTTTTATATGATCTGTTTACTTACACCAAAAGTGTTTTGGTTTTATTGTTACCAATATTTTCAAATGACATTTGTTTTAACTCAAATAAGTATAGCTTCGGAATGAAATCATTTTTAAGATTTGTGAATATACTTATACCATCGAGATAAGTATATGGGTACATTTTCTAGGTATTAGAAATTGGTGTTTTGTGAATATACTTATACCGTTGAGATAAGTATATAAATTTTTTCTTCTAAGGTTGGAAAGTGAAATGCCAGGAAAAATGGTCCAGCCTATCATAGCTTAAAAACCCGATATGGATTAAAAGGTTTGTCCACTAACTCACAAATTATCTACTAAGCCGTTCCAAAACCGACGAACTTCAACAACCATATCTCTTAGAAGGAAAATCCAAATCACGATTATGACCACACTACATAAAGATAAACTACCATATCTTTCTAATGGAAGTGGTATGGAAAGTTAATTCAGCTTCTATCAAAAGTCATAACCGTTATAAGTTTTCTAGGATAAAATCATCTGGAAAAATTATAAAATAAAAAATGTCACTGGTAAGTATTTTCCAAAGTTACCGAATCATATGACTCCTTTGAATTTAAAATTATTTAATGATCATTGGGTACATAAAATATGGGTCAATACAATGGCCCAACAATAGACCCATATCATATCATATTATTATTCTTATAGTACATGTAGAGTAGAGTATGACCCACTCACCAAACTTATGTCTAACACAATCCTATTTTTTCTTTATATATATATCCAGGTCGATAGAGCCCAGTGCTGAGATGGTATCAGAGATGGTGTATAAAGGTGTTGTACTAGATTTAACTTTGTGTATGGACCATGTTGTACTTATATTATTTATATATATATTTGACATTATAGAAATGTTATGGTGATGAATGACCGTGGTATTTGTTTATGTATTATATTTTATCTCCCTCCGTTGTGAGATTCTGAAAGTGGTTATTAAATAATATTAGTTAGAACTGTGTTTGATATCTATTTATGCCAATGTATGTTTACTCAAACCCCAACTACTCATCCTTTTGGTTCTGAAGTTATCGACATCGATTCAACTTTTGGACTCGAAGTCAGTTGTTACATTGTCTCTCAGTTTTCCTCTCTAAATTTTTCTTTGTTCACTTCTTCTCTTTTTTTATCCCCTATTAATTCTATTTCAATTGGTACAACTGACATATGTTGCAGAATTCCTTTACACTGCACTGTATAGTCAAAATTTATTCCTTAATCTTTGCTTTCCTAGATCCCTTCTAGCATCGTTAGTGTAAAATGGATTAGAATCATGATCTTCAGCTACTTCTAAAACATTAGAATCATTGTACTTGAATGAATATTCATGGAGCAAACTAAAAGGTGGTTGTTGCTTGTCATTTTTTCTCCATTAGATGCATAAAAGACCGAAGACAACTACCATATGTTCTTCTACATATGCCTCATGAGCCTTTTCAAGCTAATTTTTATTTTTGTTAGATGTCTGTTATATCATAGTTAATTATGTAAATGGTTGTTGCTAACAGCTTACCAAATTGATATATGCGGTCCTACTTTTTTTTTCTAGTGATAAACATCGACATTATCTCATTATAATTTTGGTATGCCGGGTTTATTCTTCTCCATTGAATTTACAATGATTTTACACTTCTATGAAGAATATTGAGAAGGCGAGAATGAAACAAGTCGGAAATAGATTCCAAAAAGAAAATTCAATGTGTGATGTACCTTTCTTTGGATCTTCTAAGCACTCCAGCCAGCACATAACAAGCTCTCCTTGTTCACTAGTCATCCATTTTCTATGACTTGATCTTTTTGGTGATGATTTACAATTTTCAAGAATCATGTTTCATTGATGTTAATCCATTCATATTTGCTCTTTTTTGAGTCCATTTGAATTCTTGACCAAAATCATTGTCTCCACTCCATTAACTGCCATTTTCCTTTTGGTTTCCAAAACCATTTTGTGTTTGATTAAGGCTCTCATCATAAGAATTAAATTAATAATTCCAATTTCTACTTGAGTTGTGCCTTTTTTTATAGTTACCTCGCGAGTCACCTCTATAATTTGATGATCGTTATTGTGGACTAATATTCGTCTGATAGTTGGTTGACAAATCATTGTATCCAATACTAATTTGTTGTGATTGTTGACGAGAACATACTTGAGACCTTTATTGAGAAAGTTGTTGAAAATTTTGACAACACTATCGGTTTGGTTGAGAATTATCATAGAGACCTAAATTTTAGTTGATTGATCAAATAATAAGGTCGACCGAATTCACCGATTTATTTTCTCTTTCATTATCTGACATTTTTTTGCGCTAAATTAATATTGATTTGGGAGAATTAATAGTTTGTAAAAGTAAGAGTAGAGAAATGTTTTGTGTTTGTGATGGCTAAAAAACATGATTTCGAACATGAAAACATGCGCTAGTAAAAATTAATGTCAAGTAACTAAGCAACAAAAATATTTTTTACCGTTGCACTTAGACATACAGCTAACTTAGTTTGCGTTAATAATACTGGTTAAGTAGGTAATCCTCGAGGTCGTCCAAACTACAGCGGAGGATGTTATTGTTGATCAAAAAAGACTCACTTCCGTTGGCAAATGCTCTTACGTAGTATAATATGGAGCATTTGGAAGTGATACATGTATTTGACAACTATTTATTTTAATTCTTCTAAAAAGGAGTTTTTAATAGTAACCTTTAACCAGTTTTGCCTTATAAGTGCAAATGTTTGGAAGTAATTATACTCTTAAGTTAAAAGAAGTTAAATTTGACGTTTGACTATCATTACCTTCGCTTACGTAATGAATGTATAATAAATTATGTAATTTGACCATGCTAAATTTAAAATAATGACATTTCTTTGTAAATTATTTGAAAACATATATCCATTTTGGTCATTTGCCCGATAAAAATTAAAATTCCTTTGAGGATCATAAGTTAGTTATTTCTCCTTTTACTATTTCTAAGCTACTTTTGATTAGCTATTATGTTCATTAATTATTCTCCTTCAGCTGGTGGTAAATATCAAAAACGAATACAACATCCAACTGTTCAATTGTTTTGGTTTCGGTGTTCTTTGGAAGAATCATAATCCGTGTATTCCTTATGTTCAATTTACCGACCGATGTGGCAGATTCCTCTGTTCATAATCATTGTACTTAGGGCTGTTAATTTTGTACGAGTGTCAGATGTCCGTTCATGTCCGTAACCAAAATACGTCAGTTCAAGTCCCTTCAATTTTCATTTAGGACACGAGGTAGGACAACAAAATTTGTACGAGCAAAAATATTGTCCTGTCCGAATTCGTTTGAATTCGTCCGAATTTCTTATAATTCAATACATCTAATGGAAATTTTATTAGAAAACATAATATTTGATGTAAATAACAATGTCCGTCCGTGTCCGTTTGAGTCCTTATTCGAAAAATGTATGTACGAGTTCGTCTGATTTCGTTTAGGACACGAGCTAGGATAACAAAATTTGTACGAACATAAATCTCGTCCGATTCATATCCGGTTCGATTTTATCTAGGACATAAAGTGAACACACCTCTGTCTAATTGTACTTCCTTAAATAGCACGAGTATCGCTACACCGTCTGAAATTGGACAAAAGGAAACACAGATCTCATAATTAATGGTGGAAATGGGGAGCTTAATTTTTCGGCGGCCCTGGTGACTCCCGCATAAACCCGCACTGCATTCTTCTGGTAAAATAGATCAACCCAAACAGCGTAAGAGCTTGTTACGACTATATTACAACCGCTGCCTCTTTTGCTTTCTACCAAAAAAAACCCTATACGATCAGGTGCGACTGTTTTCTTTTCTGCTTTGCCAGTTGAATTTTTCTGCGATTTTCATGTCGCGTGAATTTCTATGCGGTTTTGCGATGAGTTTTGATTATTGTCAGGCCCGGTCTTCCCCGAAGGCCCATCAGGCTATGGCCTTGGGCAACAGCCCCCGATAAGGGGCCACTAAAGTTCGATTAACCCAAAAAAAAAAAGGGTTCCTCGCTTCTCAGTGCTCAACGCGAATCCAACAGTCCGACCGCCTCTGCCAGTTCGCCTCCAGTGCTTCTGCTGCTGTTCGCTGTTCCGTCTCCACTCAGGCTCCCAGTCTTTCACGAACCCGACGGCCTTCGTCTCCATTGCTTCCGCCGCGGTTCCCATCCCCACTGCAGCACTGCGCGGTAAATTGGTAATTTTTTTTTTCTATAGTCTGTAAATCAATTGGTATATTGTTGCAGTTGCTTTGATGGTTGTACTTTAAATTGTTGCATTGACATTGAAATTGTTTCTATTTCTAATTGAAACTGTATTTTAAACTGAAACTGAAATTGAAATTGGTTTATTTTATTTCTAATACAGTTTTTAAATTGTATTTGGTTAATAAATTGGAGACTGTATAAATAGCTGATAAAACTAGGGTGACTTGCCCTAAAATATCGTATGTATTTTTCAGCATTTTTCACTAAGATATTGCTTAGTCTGTTTTTTAGCAAATGTGAACGAAGATTATAGCCTCACTAAAATTATATTAGTACACTTTATATGCTGCATAATGGCATAAGTTGTTATATTGCTAAAATCGTATAAGGATATTTATTATCAAAACATATAATAAGTTACTGAACTGGAGGTCAAAAAATATTTTAGAGTATTTGCTGATAATTTGAATGTATACATCGTGGTTTACAAGATCATAAATTAATCGCTTTTATTTAATTGTGGAGTTTATGGATAATTTTGTTTGAATAACAAAAAACACTTTAGATCACAAATAGATTGCTTTTATTTCGAATGTAAATTTATGCCATTCTTTGAAGTATAGGAGTTCTAATGAAGAATGTAGATGATAAAAACCGATTTCAATTTCGAAAACAAAACTCCGGAGCTTACTTCACTTAAGTGGAGATGGAGATGATAAAAAGCCAATCTTTGGTGGATAAATTTAGAGTCACTTATTTTCTTCACATAATAGATCAAGCTTTTACTTCACTTAAGGATCGATTTGAGCTTTTCGAAAATATTTTTGATTTTTTTAATGAATGCAAAAATTAGAACCTTTGATGATAAACAATTGAAAGAGCGACACATGAAACTCGAAATTTTTTTGGAACATAATCAAGAGATAGATATTTGTGGAAAATGATTTTTTTCTTGAACTTAAACAATTGAAAATGATTTTACCGTCAGAATTAACAAAATCAACTAGCATTCTTGATTTCTTAATATCTTACCGTGATGCTAGTGGATTTCTAAATGTATGGGTTGCATATCGAATATTGTTAACTATTCCGGTTGCGGTTGCTTCGGCAGAAAGAAGTTTTTCTAAGTTAAAGTTGGTTAAAACTTATTTTCGGAGCACAACGTCGCAAGAAAGATTAAGTGGATTAGAAAGAATATTTGGATATGAAAAAATAATATTTGGATATGAAAAAAGAATATTTGGATATGCTAAAATATGATGACATTAATAAAAGATTTGCTTCAAAGAATGCAAGAAGGAGTTGTTTTCGTTAAAGTTTATTGTATTATGATGCTAGAATGCTTGACATAGATGATGGTTAGTCATTATGTTTTTGTCACAATATATTATGTACTTCAAAAGCATCTTGTTTTTATATGTGAACAATGAAAAATATGTTTTAATGGTAAATTTGATTTGATCGTTTTTGGCTAAATGGGCAACAAATATTGTTGCAGTCGCCTCGGGCAACCCAATTCGTGGACTGGCCCTGATTATTGTAAAAAGATTATTGGAGAAATCATTGTGTCGAAAGCATTGGCAGAATGATTGTGCTAAGATTATGCGTTAAGAAAACCCTAGAAAACAAATTGTCCGTCTTTCTATGATTTTTTGAACAAATTTGTTGTATATTTTGATTGTTGTTAAGATTATTGGAGGCCATGAACATTCTGTACAAATATTTACCTTTTTTTAAAACGTTTTCTTATTGATTACCGAATATGGATGGTTATTCTGTGAATTTTAATTATATATTTTTTTGTATAAAGAAGAGAGAGCAATAATGTCTGGAGAAGAAGAAGAGAATGCGGCCGAGCTTAAAATTGGAGATGGTTTGTTATTTAAACTATCGATTATTTACTGTTATGAATTCTAATTTTATGTATTTTTATTTAATAATTGTTTAGAACTGTGTAGAAGCATAGAACTCTGATTTCTTAAATGGCAGAACTAAATCCAGCATGAAAACCTAACTCTGTTTCCATAAGCCTCAGACTTATCGCCACCTCCATGCTTTTGCCCCAAATTTGTCAATTCAATCAAGAAAACCCTTAGCTTCGCTTGGGAGTTCCTTTTCTACCGATTTTGATTGGTTTTTGACGGCCCTATATTTTAGATGTTGTCATAGTCCTTGCTTGTATGTTTTTATCACTTTGGTTATTATTAGTTATAAAATTGAATCGGTGTAATGTAATTTTGATGGTAATCATCAACCCATAAAGCTGGGATATTTTGAGGAATCCTAACTGTTCTTTTAACTATACCTATACTAATACTAATCATGTTGTAAAATTAAGCTTTACAAAACTAGTGAATACACACACAATGTTATTGTATTGGAGAACTCTTAAAACGATGTATTAAACTCTCAGACATGTATTGGATGGTTATAGCAACACTTTATATAAACCAATCAAAACCGCTACGATCATTAACGGTCAAAACCGATACTCTCATAATCTCATAGTCGGTATGTGACGATCCACATTTCGAAAGGTTTAAATCGACAATAAATCCACACGTTGAACTTAAACAATCCGAAACGTAGATAATCAGTGGGGATAATTAAGAAAAGAAGAAGAAAGAAAACATAGAATCTCACAGCGGAATGATAAAATATAATAATCAAATAACAGTTCATAAAGCTGTTTACTATACACTTCATTATAATCTATACAACATTTATCATGGTTTTCTATATACATCAAGGATAAATAAAATGCAGTAGAATAGCATGATGTAGAGAATAATAATAGTAATAATATACCAAATCTTCGTCTTCGTCCTCCAGAGAATAATCTTCAATGCACTAAAACTCGGGGCTGACACGAGTGTAATGAAAAGACAAAACACTCGAGTCGGGACTAAAATACTCTTATGTAAGTCAAATCAATATCAATAAATATAGGTGTGACAACGTTAAAGATGTTTACGGGATTTTACATCTCCTATTCTGTGTATAACGTGCGTGCAATAATTTAAGAGATGTTATGAGATTTTCCATCTCCTAAGCATCCGTTAAACTATTTATATATAATAGTATGCGTTATAGTAGGTAATGTCTATTAGTAAAATAAATATCAAAATAGCATTAAGACTTTACGTTGATCTATCTTAACACATTTTTAGAGTATTAAACCAAAGTCGTATTGGGTTCGCATAAGGATAAATATGACAAAGCACGTGAGGCAATATCCAAGGTACGATCCTACCAATTTATCCTTTTTGGTTGGTCGTAACCCGTCCATGATCGATCGCGGCAATCAATCCGAACAAAAGGGTGCACCCATCAAGTACAAAATCATGGTAGTAATACGAGTGATCAACGTTGCTAGAGTTAGCTAATCTCATTGGTCCGACATAGACTCCTGTTTTAGTTATTTTAATTATGACACAAGTGTCAATGCTATCCATCATCGTTCTCTTATGTCATTCCAGTAAACATTCGCCAATTCAAGCATTACATTCTGGATATCATTCACCGCGTACGATGTTGTCAAAGTGGTTCCAATATTGACAAAGAGTACGTCAACAAGAAGCCTCGGTCTCTTTAACAACCAAATATCGTTTCACACACCGGTTGGTTTTTTTACATTTTGAAAACAATTTGTACTTGTATTAAAATATGATATTTCCTTCAAAATCAAATCCATTTTGAAATCATCGTATTTACTCAAAAATCATATTTAGTTCGATACATCATTTTCATTTGAAAATTTGATTCGCATTACAATTTTAGGTTATAACTTCACTTTAACCCAATTCGCATTTAAATCCATGATTAAAATATAAACATCCCACCATGACCAGTTTGAATTTTTATAAAATAAATAAAATAGTTTTAAAATAGCTAAACAGTTAAAATAGTTTAATAGAAAATAGTTTAGTATTAAAATTGGTTTATACTGTGAAGTAGTTTGAAAAATCAAAATAGTTTGAATATTTAAAGAATATAGATTTTAAACATGTTATACTCAGATAATTCATTTGAAAATAGTTTCAAAGTCAAACTGATTCAATACCAAATTTACTCAAATCACTTTCCATTTTCATTTCCATTTCCATTTAATCGATTCAATTTTGATTTCAAATCGAATTTTACTTCGACTCCAATTTCAATTCAAATAAATTCGATTTCAATTTCGAAATAATTCGATTTCGCTTTCAATTTAATTGATTTCAAATTTCAATTCCGACTTGAATAAAGTTCAATTCAATCCCAATTAAATTTCAATTTCAATTTCAAGTTAATTTCAATTCCAATTCCAAATTAATTTCAATCCCAATTCCAAATTATTTTCAATTTCTATTCCAAATTAATTCCAATTCCATTCGAAATTAATTTCAATTCCCATTCCAAATTAATTTCAATTCCAAAATAAATTTAATTTCAACCATCCAATTCATTGATTAAATTTCAACTCAATCCTTGAATTTAAACTATTTCAATTTATATAAATTTCGAGTTCAAATCATTTAAATCAAATTAACTTTCAATATTCAATTCGAAATCTAATTCTTCAAATATAATTCAATTCCAAGCTAAATTTTGAAATATCGTTTATATTACTTAGCAATATTCAAAGTTCGCATAGAAGTTCAATCTTTTAAAACAAATCAATTTCTGAAATTCAAATCATATTTCGATTATAACTTTAAAAACTCAACTTTAATTATTTAAACAATTCCTGTTATCAACTTAAATTTCAACATTTTAAGCTCAAGTTCGAAAATAATTCGATTTACATAAATTCGATTTTTATTTCTTAAATCAAATCATTCAGATAATTTCAAATCAACATTTTCAAAATCATTTAATTTAACCAATCCGGTGTCCGCATAAAATTTTCTATCATATGACCAAGAGAAACAATTATTTCAATTTAATTCAAGGAGGGATATATATCATTTCAATTCAAAATAAATGTCATAGGTATACATCATTTCAACCTATTTCTTAATTTATTTGAAATAATTCGATTTACAGTTTTATATACTGTAAATAATACATGATGATAATATGACGTATCAAAATAAATGAACATCCAAATCATCCAAAATATCAATAAATTTCCACCCATCACAACCAACATCCAAATAGTCAAATATCACAACTAACCAATTATCAATAATCGGGAGTTTTTGCTATCAGTTTTATTCTAATTCAATTTAACTGTCGATTCAAATTCTACCAATTAATTCAATGTCAATTTAAATGTCAATTTAATTTATCAAACAACAATCAATAAATTCAATTCACTTCACGATATAAATTTGACTACATAAAATAAATATTTTAGCACTTATGAGCGTATAAACACTCGCCTTTTATTTGAAACTGAAAATATTTTCAGCTATAAATCAATTACAGTTCCATTCCAAGTCGAAGACGACTTCGATACGATCTCAGGGCAATTTTTCTCGCCTGAATCGGACCTCGTACGAGCAGAATACTAATTTATTAATATCGATACAATCAATTTATAATTATCAACTAAAAACAAAAATTAAAACCAAACCCTGCGCTAACCTTACTGCCGTTTCTCCTTCCTCCTCCCATCGCATGCAACATCTTTTTTTTACGAATGCCACCCAAAATCGCGTCGCCTCCACCAAGCTCGCCTCCACGTCCTAACTTCAACTCGCGCGCAACCCTAGAACACGATCGATGTCCTCCCCATGCCGCGATCCTCCCAGTCGCCGGGTACGAGCACCCAGACCCTAGCCTGGCGATCGCAAGTCCTAGTTCGTGAATTTTTTTTCGTTCGTTTCGTTTTTTTTTCATACGTGAAAGATGCGATTCAAACGAGAAAAAAAAGGAAAGGTAGAGGAGCATGACATAGAAAAAGGGAACATGGGTTGACGTTCGATTGGGCGTGTTTGAGTAATAAATATTATTATTTAAATTAGAAAATATCCCGCCTAAGACGTTTGAAATCTCTCAAACTCCAAAAGAAATGTGCCGTCTGACGTTTATAACGTTTTACCCCTATTTCGAACACAATGGAACTAGTTTCAAGGCCTAATTCGATCGTATGTGAAAGATAGCTTTTCAAAGTCAAATTATTTTAATTGAACTCCGAAATAAATTTCTGTTCGTTTTAAGCTCACATGGCCAAACGACAAGTCCGATCGCTACGAAACTTGAAATTTTACAATAATTCACTATTATGGATCCGATGAAGCTGGTTTCGTCGAAATTTGAGACAGTGACCAAAATAACCATTTTTACACGTTAATTAAAATATAAATTTTTTAATTATTCACTTCTACATTCAAATTTCTAAATGTTAACGATCTCCGTTAATTTTTAAATAAAGTTTAAATAAATTTTCGATACCATTTACATTCATCTTAAATTCAGAATTCAATAATTCAACCGATTTCCAATATTAAATCTAAACATTTAATTATACAATAAATCAATATTAATAAACGTTAAATATTTGTTTCTAACCTTTTTTATCCAATAATTCAACAATTTAAAATAGTTAAAAATACGGGTCGTTACACGGTATTACAAAACTCCCAACTTGAGCGTTTATAGTTTCAGGAAAAAAACTTCGAATATTTTTTTTGAAGACTTAGAGAACCAAGCTTTGCTTATAAACTCTAAGAAAGTATGCACTGAACACACAACACATACTTCAGGTAAATCACAAGGATTGCTAGGTGATTAAAATTAAGCTCTGTTGATTCTGCATGATTGTTAAACGGTTTTTGGGACAAGCTCCAAGGGTTAATGGTACAGCGTGGATATTATGCTGTCACATTTTGTGAAGCAGTTCAAAAATAATGTAACATAGATAGGAAAATTGCCACTACATCTCTTTGAGACACGATTTTGTGGATGCACGTGGCTTCTCTTGCTGTATTAGATGTACTAGAACATTTTCGGTGCATCTATCATATTTTATTTTAAAAACAACTGTTTAGTTTTTTCTAATCAAGGCAAGAGATGGCAAAATGGTAGTTTAATGGATTTGGGACAAGCTCTCCCCTTTGGCTTTTAAAGGCTTTTTTGCGTCTTGAGCCTTTTTGCGCGCCTTTTCTGCTCCAAAAAAACTACACTACAAATTAACATTAAAAATGATAATTTTAATGCTAAAACATGTCCGTAAACAACTTTTTTGCAAATAAGAAAGCATTAGCTATTAGATATGAAGTTAATAATCACAACTTTTGATCAAAACGGTGTCAAATCCAAGTTTACAATACCAAAAATATAAGTTACAGCAAAAAGCTAGAAAATAGAAAAATATTCAAGTTCAAGTGTTCAACATAACAATTGAAATTTAATTCAACTTCTAATCGCTAATATCCAATTTTAATTTTACTAAACTTTAAATTCAAACTAAAATAAACTGAAGTTAAAGTCAAATTAACATTACCTAAACTTTAAATCACAATCAAATTCAAATTAGCGTAACTCTAAATTAAATTAAAAATAAATAACCTTCAAATTAAAATTCAAATTAACTATAACTCAAAATTAAATTGAATTAACATTTACTTACCTTTAAAATAAAATTATAATTAATTATATTTTAAACTAAAATTAAAATTGAAGTTTAGTTATAGTTAAAGTTAACTAACTTTAAATTCAAATTAAAGTTAACTAAAATTAAAATCAAAATTAAATTAATATTAACTGAATTTAAATTAAAATTAACCAAACATTAATTGTATCTAAAACTGAAATTAAAACTAAACTAATTACTTTTAATCACTAACTTAAATTTGACTTAATTAAAAATTTTAAATTTAACTTTAATTTTTGAACACTAATCTTTTTTAAAGTGCCAATCTAAATTACTTAACCTCGCTAAATACATAAGTAAAAAGTACCTAATTTGAGAAAACGAGTCACATAGAGCTACAAACGTGACGACGATGCTGGATAGGAGGTTGCGAAGGTGGCGGCTCGGAGAGACAACGGCGTAGAGAATGGCTTGGTGCTTGATTATCGTAAGTTTTTTTTTTCCTGTCAAAGTTAAAGTAGCTTAAGCTTTAACTTAATTTTGGGTCGAGAACCAAACCCTAATTGAGGCGCACTTGTTAGGTGTCTTAGGGCCTTGCCGCCTTTGCAAAAGACGTGCTTTTTGGGTGTCTTGAATAGCTCGGTTGCCTTAGCTTCCAAAAAGCGGAACTGCTGCTCCTTAACCTTTCTGCGCCTTAGCTTCCAAAAAGCGGAACTGCTGCTCCTTAACCTTTCTGCGCCTTAGGTATACCTAGCGTGTGCCTTAATAACACCACGTACAATATGACTTGAGTGGAATATTACAGTATGGGTGAAGATCAGAAATTATGACTATGATTTGTTGTTAAATATTATACTGAAAGTTGAAACTAAATGTGTTAATTTTGTAATGCACCTTACGATGGATTTTGCAGAGAGGCAAATATAGTGGGCGAGGTCTGTCTAGTAAAATGGAATAGTGGAGCTGAGCATTTATGTGGGTATAAACCTGGGATGTAAGGGATATGTGCTGATAATTTATGATGAGAAGGGGGATTATCGTCTTGTCCTAGATATTTTAATCTTTTATGGTTTTATTAGTTTGTTTGCTAGAAAAGTGACGAATCGACATACAAATATTTTAAGATTGTAGACAAATGGATTGATGCCAAAGAGTGCGAATTGTGCATTTATCAATGGGTTTTGTAGGGATATAATGATTAGTGGAATGCTTATGAGTTAAAGATGACAAATTTATATGGCAGGCAGTGTTAGTCAATATGGTAATGGAAGTTGTTGAATTTTTCTGTGTGAGTTGAATATATTTAAAGGATCGATAATGTATATTTTAGGTAATAGGATGTAGTAAGAGATTTTTCATTGCTTAATATGATGACAAAAAATTGCAATTAGTATATTCAATATTGCTTAAAATTGTTTGCTTGATTGATTATGTGCAGCTAGCAACGTAGAAAATTTTATGGTGAAGTTACTTATAGACACTTTGGTTACCAAATGATATTATAGGTGTTGGAATGGAGTAAAACTTTGTTTCATAGGATGAAAGTGTAGGTGTGTTGAATGACATGAAAAATGAAAAGATCCTTCAGAATCACATTACTTTTATTCATTGATTTGTCAAAGGAAAGAAGTCGAAGGAGTTAATAACTTTAAAGCTAAACCAGTTACTACAATTTGTATGTAATTATAAATACGATTTTGAACAAGAGGCAATCTGGGCATAGCTCGGCTAAATTGATCAACATATACAAATTTAAACGATCATGTTACTAACAAGCAACGAGAAGATGAAAAACGACCTTTCCACTTCGGGGGGGGGGGGGGGGGGGGGGGGCTGTTCTCGATGACAAAGTAATGAAGAAAACAAGTAGAAATGCTAAAAGAATTTTTTTATGTGTAATAAATGATCGTTTAGGCTTTTATTCTATGGTGTTAAATCTTTTATGACCAAGTCGTGTAACGAGAAGCAAAGAGAATGATCAGATTATGTTAGAGCGCTTGCAATATACTTTACAATGTGGTGGTTGTTTTTTAGTTACTAAGGGAAAAACATCAGACAGTTGAACATGTTCCTGTTTTTCAAGAACGGTTTAGGAGAGGAAAATGAGATTTCTGGAATGTTGTGACCGCATTTTTTAAGGGTTTTCTTATTATATTAGAACTAATAGAAGGGAATTTTCTTCTTGGAACTTTCATATATAACCTTTGCATACTAAAAATAGAAGCACTAAATGGGCTTACATATGAAATGTTACCCGACTAAAGTAGTTTGTGAATATTGTATTTTGCTTTTTATCTAAGGTTTATATCTTATGAAGCATCTAGTAGCTATGTTCAAGATGGTAAACTTTCACTTGTACAGTTATATGGTCGTCGGCTTCAAGCAATTCAACTTGATAGAGCATTTAGTTTGTTGAAACTTTAATCTCGTAAATGGAGTTAGCAATGTTGTTGAAAAAATATGAGCATATCCTTAATTGCTATGTACTATGTAAGCTGGTATCTTCTAGCTGTTCTATTTCACAATGAAAAAGTAATGCCAGCAGTTTGCTGAGAATAATTTTTTTTTTAACTTGTTTGATGGCTAGAATGAGTCATGATTGATCCCTTTTTTATACATAAGAATACCATTTAATATAATAATTTATATTAGTTGCGGGCTTGAATCAGAATTTAGTTTTATAGCTAATGATTCTGAATTCATTTTCTGTCTGCTATCAAATGAGTAACAGAAAGATCTAAAAGTTTCTCAACATTTTCATCTGTAAAATCTCATTGACCAAGGAAAAATGTATCTCATTAATTTATATCCTGTTCCTAATTTTTTTTCTTTTTTGGTGAATTGTATTATTATAGAGTTTCTAAAGGCAAAATGTCTTATGAATGGCGAAGTTGCAAGAATTCTTGACAAGAAGTTAGAGCAGCTTCAACAGTTTTCTGACGACCCTTCAAGCCAAATCTCTCAGTATGTGATTAATATGAATCTACTTTGTTGAGTCAAATATAATTACGAAATTATGTTTCAAATTACTTGTTTTTGCTTACTCAGGGTATTTGAAAAGTCGCACCAGTATGTCAAGCGATTTAGCCGCTTCAAAAATAATGATGCTGTCACTCAAGTTCGAGAGTATCCTGCAAAATATTATAGATTTTTTATACTTAATTCCGATCTATCATTTAAAATTCTTTAACTGTAAGTTAGAGTCTTGAGCAGATACCAATTAACTGAATTTGAGGTATGTGTACAAAAAATACGTAGGAGTCCAGTTGAGTTTTATGTTGTTTCTTAATGATACGTTAAATAACATGCCTATTTTGTTAGCTTGTCGTGATTGGAAATCTGTGTCCTGAAACTGTGGATGAAGCCGTTGCTATGGTTCCTTCTATTAAGGTAAAATTAGTATATGTTGCTGTATTTATCTAATTTCTTAAAGAGGTAATTAGCCAAAAGGACAAACATTAATAAAAAAATTAGATGCAGTCCAGAAGTTTTCAAATTTAGGCTCAAGGACAAAACCACGTTTTCTCTCTTCTCCACGTCAATCTCAAATCCACTTCCTTTCAATCGCCGCTACTCCTATTCTTCCACCAATACTACAACCTCGTAGCCCCTCCTCCTCTTATCTCCATCTCCTTCAACAGCTCGACCTTGACCCACGCAGCCTCGACTTGCACTGTGCCCTGCTCCGCCTCGTCGGAGTTATTGCCGCTCTCCTCATCGTCTTCGTCGATCTGTTGTTGGTTTTTCATTGCCGCCATTTCCATCGTTATTGCCGCTCTCCTCATCGCCGGCGTTATTGCCTCGACCTGACCTGCACTGCGCCCTGCTCCGTCTTCGCCGGCGTTAGCTATGAAGCAGATTAAATCATCGTCGATCTGAATTTCAAAAAAATCAGTAACACTATAAAATGCTAAATTAAAATAGCATTATATCATAATACTGCTATATTCAAAAAATGCTAAAATTTGCTTTCATTTTGCATACTTTAAAAATGTTAGTGTACTTCATAGTTAAAATGCTATATCAATCTATCATTTCAAATATCATTAATATGCTACTAAACTTTGTATTTAAAATGTTGCATTAAACTATCATTTTGCATGTTTTAAAAATGCTATTATACTTTATAGCTAAAATGTCAGTTTAAAAATGATAAAATAAACTAGCATTATCATTCCTTTTTATAGTTTAAAAAACGCTAAACTAAATTAGCATTATACACATATAATGCTATATTCATTTTCATTCAAAGATAATGCTAGTTATATTACCATTTTCGAATGTTGACTGTTCAAAAAAATTCGATCGGCACCAGCTTTGGCCGTCTTCTCTTCCATCGCCGACGCATGCTTCGTAGCTACGCCATCATCGACGCCTTGCTTCGCCGCTACACTACCGACAATATTCTCTTCCATTGCCTTCCAATTCACCTCGACCAACCACCTCGTCGCCTCTTTGGCTGCTACCACCTCATTCATCCACCGTCACCATCTCATGCCCCTGCCACCTCATCGTCTCCTAAGCCTCATCCCCCATGGCGTTGCCTGCCAAGCCACTACCATTTTAGTCGTGCCTTAAATTTGGCCTTGCGATGTATTTTTACAGGAAGTTTGGCCTTCGTACTAAATATAAAACGTGTTGTTCTTGCGTCAAAATTTTTCTTTATGTTTGTCCTCCTTACATTTTTCCACTTTCTTAAATTGTTTTTATTATCACTGTGATCAACATAGGTTTTAGGCGACTAACCAACTTAACTGCAATCTTGCATTTTCAATTGTTTCTTTGCAAATTCGAAAAATCAAACCGTATACATAGCCTTGCACTACTCATGGACAGATGATTGGAATGTCTATCGCCCATCTTTGCAAAAATTATTTGCTTGCAAAGTCTGGCATGATTGTACATACTTAGAGGCTAAATTGCCATGTTTTTGTTGTACATAGGATATCAGCACATTTCAACTAGGAAGTGAAATTTATAACTCCTTAAGTACTTGTTCGAGAGATAATTCCATGTTTATTAAAGTTTTAACTAGCAAGGATTGTTGTAAGAAAAATTTGAATGCCTTGAGTTATCAAGCTATGTTAATAGGAAAGCGATGATATATGGAGTGATTGTAGTATCTATTACTGTTTGCCCAGTCATAAAAGATATTGAACGATTTTTTTTTTATTAACTTGGATATATTCATGCAGTTCCTAGAGTGTAAAAATTGACTTGGTCCATCTACAACACTTAGAAGCCTGAGATCCTTTTAACTACCTTTCTCATTAATGCTTTGGGTTTCTAAGTAGCAAACTGAGAATTTAGAACTAATCTTATGTACCGGCAAAGAATAAAAACTAAGGTGGTGTCTGGTTTCAAAACGAGTTTCGTAATTGCGTTTTCAATCGTCAATTTTAAAATACACGGAAGAGGCGGAGGGGATGGAGAACGGCGCGTTTCGGAAATTGGTTTTAACATGTAAGATTGAAAAATATATATTTTTTGTTTGTTTTTTTTGCGTCTTTTAAGAAATATTAATTACCTTTTCTCTTTCCATTCTCCCTTTTGTTGAAATGGCTAGAATTCTTCAATTCCTCCATCTCCACCACGTAACTTGACATGCATATTGAAAATACAAAACACAATGTATTTTCTACCCAAGCACTATCTTGCGTTCGGGCAATCCATTTTTAATATCAATATCACACTGCTCTCCTATAAAGTTAAAAAAAAAAAATATGCTATGCATATGATGTTTAACTCCTATTCTATGTGTATTATTATTGTATGCAGTCTAAAGCGCGAGGACTAGATGATGATGCGATTGAAAAAATGCTGAGTGATCTTTCTCTCATCAAGAAATTCGAGTAGCTTGTCACACTATATTCATGTCCTTCAGTGAAGCATTATCTTTTAAAGTCTGCTGTCTTTGATTGGTTTCATGATGACTCTTTCTGCTACGTAGACCCAGATATTTGCATAAATATGATTATTATGTAGTTTAATCCTTGCACTGGTGATCTTTGGCACGAGTGTTTATAATATTAATAATATTATTTTGTAGGTTTGTGGAATTAAGGGTTTATGTGCGACCCGTGCTATGTACATGGGAAGTTTGATGGTAAATTTGTGGAATTAAGGGTTTGTGTATGACGTTCATTCTTGTTTATGCCAACCCATTTGGAATGAGCACCGTTAAGTTTCTGTGACTACTATTGCTCTAAGAAACGTTTCTTTGTAAATGTTGATATTTATGTGGGTGTTATCCGGGCTGCCACTGGGCAGAGCCAGCTGGGCAACCATCCAGGACCCATAAATGAAGATGGTCCAATATTAATTGTTATTAATAGGAAAATTGTGGGCATTCCTTGCTTAACAAAGATCGTTGTAGCATTGTTGCTTATGTTGCTTCATGGCTGTCAGCATGGTTCGGGTTATGGGCACTGTATATTTTTACATTGTAGTCAAGCTCTGTATCTTTGCGTTGCATACGGTAATGTTGTCGAAAGTTGTATTTATATTTTAATTACAGCTAAAATATATTTTGTTATGCAATATATGATAAATATATTGTAATACATTAATCATAAATTAAAATGACATGCGACGTTCGGACATAAGGCTTAGAGTTCAATCATTCCTTACAACATATCTCCGTAAGAATTAATGTTCTAACTAAAAAAATTATAAATTAAAATTGTTATTGTTGTATATATAAATAATTTATGTTTTTTCTTGATGACATAAATAAATTATGTGATATATATTTTTGGGAAATTCTATTTAGCATGAAATATAGACACAAAAATGGAACACAAAACATTGACCATTAGATCTCTTCTTGAATTTCGCCTCCATTGTAAAGACGAAATGATTAAATGGTCAAATACTTATCGTGTCTAGTTTTGTGTCTCAATCCTTATATTTTATATGTATGAATGATAAGTAATTTTACTATTTTGTTAATACGATTGTTGTATATATATAAATTGTCATTTTTTTATAGGATTTATAAATGAATTAATGAACATTAAATAATTGAATTTATTTAAATAATTTGAATTGACGATCAACATAACTAATTAAATATAAGGAGTTGAATGTAAAAAATTGATGAAAATTGAGAAGAGCTTTGTGCATATTTGTAATTGAGAAGAGCATCTAGTTTACGATTAGCTTATCTATATGTGAACTTTTTATGCATTATCTAGTTCATAGTTTTAAACAATTTTATCCTTATGATTGACTATATATTTCATACTGTTGTAGGAAGATCATTGTAGGAGGATCATGCTTACAATTTTGATAATTGCAAAATAATGTTATGTAGCATTCAGTCTAGTTATGAGTTGGGTATGACTTGATTCATGTTGAAAGTGAGAATGTTTATATAATTTAATATCGGTGTAATCTACACGTTCACATCGTATTATGTAAATATAAATTTATCTTTTAAAGGTTGTTAAAAATGAAATTATATTATGTAATGTACGATAATTTATTTGAGATAAATGAATTAGAAATTAAAAGAATTATTATTATTTATGTATACAATTTATGTTATGCGATTTAAATATCTTTATATATCAAAGAAATAATTTTATCGTTTTTTCCCTATATATGTGAATATTGTATATATTGAAATTCTTATATTCTTATGATTTATTAGATGGGTTAATGAACGTTAGTTGATCATTTGTATTTAAATAGTTCAAATTTAAGATTACACGGTTGGTTAAATATATGGATTTGAATGTAAAATATTAAAAAATAATTAAGAACGGTTTCTACGTAAATGTAAAAAAAACTAAAATTTAGGTATTTGAAATTAATAGAATTCTAAAATGCAATGTATGATAATTCAATATTAACTAAATTATAAAATAAATTTATTATTGTCATTAATGTATGGACTTGAATGTAAAATATTAGAAGATAATTAATAAGAGCTTCTACATAATTGTAAAAAAAATTTAGAATTTAGCTATTTGAAATTAATAAATTTTACAGTGCAATGTATGGTAAATTCATTTTTTAAATAAGTTATAAAATAAATTTCTTATTGTCATTAATGTATATAATTTAAGTTATGCGATTTATATATATTTGCATATAAATGATTTTTTTTAACCAATTTGTTGATGCACCCGCTGTTAACGCTAAAAATTGAACGCTAACACCCCGGTGTAAGTAGAGATTAAGTGAAAGCACCACCCGTCAATACGGGAAATAAAAGTAAGTAGAAAAGTCACAGTAAAAGCAGTAAAGAGACAATAGTTTTATAGTGGTTCGGCTTCAAGTTAAGCGTACGTCCACTTTAATCTTCTTTATTGCTGAATCAATTACGACTTTACAACAATCTTCGATTACAACACTGCTAGGACAAATAGCTAGAACTCCGATGTAGAAGAACTCTTTGAATCCATGTCGAATGTGTTAGATTTCCTCTTGAAGTTCGTTAAGATGTCTTTCGTGTTTGAAGGGTCGAGTGAGTCGAGAAATCAGCAGAGTATAGGCGTTCCAGAAATGAGCCCAAAAAGATCCCCTCTTCGGTGGTGTAGGCATGGTATTTATAGGAGATTTCTGGAGTAAGTCGTAGGTCGTGGATGACCTAGGGGTAGGTCGTAGGTCGCCAGCGACCTAAGAGACGCGAGCTACGGCTTACCTTGGTCACATTTGGTCTTCTGAACAATCTGATAGGTCGTAGCGACCTAGGAGGGAAGCGGCATAAGAAGTTACGACCTAGTGAGGCCATTTTGAGCGAGCTACGGAGTTACCTAGGTCTGTTTAGGTCGTGAATGACCTAATGAAGGAGCAGTATGTATGCGGCCTTACACTGTCTTAACCCGCTAGGTCGCTAGGTCGCACCTCTCATGGAATCACCAGATCTTTAGCCGTTAAGTTGTAGGTAGTTGAGTCCTTTAACAAGTTAGGTTGCTAACCCGCTTCATTGGTTAGGTCGCTAACCTGCTTCATTGGTTAGGTCGTTATATACGTAGGTCGCTCGAGTGCTTATCTCGTTTGGTCACTAGGTCGCTAGGTCGCCTAAGCTTCTTAGCTTGTTAAGTCGTGATAACTTTAGGTCGCTAGGCTCTTTGATCCGTTAGGTTGCTTAGTCGTGAAACAAAGGAGTTAACACTTGCCCCTCGAAGTACACGCCTAGGGGTTAGGTCGTGTGCTTCGATACCTCTTAACTCGCACTTATTCTGATTTGTTAGGTCATAAGCGACTTATGAGAAAGTAAGGTCGTTTGCGCCGATTCGAGTTCCACTGCTCCGGTACATAAATAGCTTAGGTCGTTCCTTCTTTTCTTCATCTGCTCTAACATTACATCGTGCCATTAATAAGTTTCTGAGCTTTCGAAGACGATTCCAATTACTCAACCATCAATCATCTCCACCATCATTTTGCGTAAGTGAATTCAATCAATATTCAATTATGGCCATCATCGAAACGTAAATCCCCTTTTTCCGGCCTTAACCCAATTTCATGCGCTGCGTTTCACTTCCGAGTCATGTTGCGGTCGGTTTTCGATCGCCATTGGACGCATTGACGTTATAATTCATGAGAACGCGGTAATGCATTGGATCTATGATGGATCTGAGGTGATTTGAATCAGTTTCGAGTGATTTGGTGACGTTGAAGGATGATGGATTCTATTGTGTAGGAGATAATAGGTTATCGGGTTAAAGGGTTTGTTCGTTAGGCGATTTGCTGAGTAGAGTGGAGCAAAGAGGGTCAGGAAATGATTGGTTGAGGAATTCCGGCCGACCTTAGGCTTATCGGTCTGATCGTGAAACACGCGACTTAACTTACTTGCGACCTAACTTGCTCGCAACCTACCATGCTCGCGACTTATCATGCTCGCGACTTATCTTGCTGGAATACCGTAAAACTTAAAGCAAAGCGACTTAGCAAATTAACAACCTAACTTTCTGCGGCACAGGTTTTAGGTCGCGGCCGAGTTAGGACTTAGACAAATTTGCATTATCTTGACCTGAAGCCTTATTCCTTCATATGCATCATAACTTTAACTTGTAGGAACTTGAATAAGGGACTATTTGACTTGAATGAATATGACATTGTTGAATTGAGTTCTCAACTTGAACTGCCGAGATAACATGCCTGAACTTGTTGTACTCCTTTACAGATTATATTATCTTTAATGCTTATAACATGTTAAACACAACATTTGTAGAAAAATGGGATGAATATACTGCCACTGATCATCCACATCAAATGACAGATTAGTCGATAAAGGATAATCAACTTAAAGAAATTATATGAAATGCTGTGAATCGACAAATTCAAGTGAAGTATTAATGCAAAGCAATATTAATCAATTAAGGCTGATTTGTTTGCATCAACACTGCACTTGTATTTGGACTTAAAACAAAAAACCCTGAAACTTTATAATTGACAAATGCATATTAGTTTAATTTCAGTTATATTTGCTTGTCGTTTTATTAGTTTTGCACAACACTTCACACATTTAAGAAACGTGCACCTTCATATTTGAATATCCAGTTTCTTGTGTAGAATGTCTTCTCAAGAAGAGATAATAGAGCAAGCTGAAGGGGTCTTCTCGATAGCCAATCCATTGGATAATCCTTCGGAAAGAACTCCAACTACCCTGAGTCAGCGGGCGTTCAACCAACTACGTATTCAGTTTGGTATTGCTGAAGCAGATGCTTTACTTCCTGGGCCAAATGATACTGCTGACAGGCCACCACTCGGTTTTATCTCTGTCAACTGTCAGATGTGCCTGTGTGGTGCTATTCCTCCTTTCAATGACTTTCTTCAACGACTCCTTCTTCGATTAACCATCTCTCCCTTCCAGTTGCATCCCAATGGCCACGCCATCCTAATGGGACTTTGTGTGCTGTTCAGGAGGACACTTGATCGTCTTTCGAGTTTTGAAGAAATCTGCTATTTGTGCATATTTGCAAAGAATAAAGATCATCCCTCTATCACACTCGTGAGAAGCGCCAGGAACCGTAGATTGATCGTCGATCTTCCGGAAAGCGCCCACGGGTTCTTAAATCAATTCTTCTTCGTTCGTCGCCCTCTAGGATTTTACGCCATCTGGAGAGTAGAAAGTAAGATTGCTTATCCCCGCTCTTTCATTTCGAGCTTTTCCAAGTCCGAGTTGCTAGGTGCTAATTTCATTCTTTACTTTTACAGCACTTTCTCCTCCCTCTAAAGATCCCAGCCACAAGCCGACTTTTGAAAGATTAAGTGCCATAGCGGTTGAGGGAAGAAGTATTAAATTTTTGCTGAAAGACGAATTTCATCACCAATACGGACTTCTGCACTCTTCCCCTTCTACTCAACCTCATGAAGTCTCTAATTCTCTAGTAGAGACATCGGATGCCCCAGTTTCCGTCGGAGAACTTACACCGAAAGAACCTACTGTTGAGGCTTCTCTGGTGAAGTGTTCTACTTTTATTGACGTTGTGGGGTCATCCGGCAAACTAGCACTTGTCCCGGTCATTGAGGAAGAGGAACCTTCACAGCAATCTGGGAAGACTGCTGACGAAGGAGCTGAGGGGAAGGGTCCCGCTGGGCACGATGGTGACGACATTTTTGAGGGATTGAGCGACTTGATGATCACTTCACAGGAGTTTTTAAAGACGATACCACTGCTACTAAAGTTATTTCTCCAGCAGTTGAAGCGACGTCTGTCTTGCAACAAACTCCGTCAGCCCAAGAATTAACACTTGCTGTAAAATCTGTCATCACCCCCCAACCGAAGAGTGGTTCGTAGTTTGACGCGCGTAGTTTGCACGTTACACACACTTAGGATTTTTCTGCACTTTTATGCATTCAACTTCCTTGCTTTGAAGATTTCTGAACTTTGTCTTTTCTTCATTTTCAGATTTTCCAATGGGACGAAGTGGCTCTTACTATGATGATTTCCAGCGTTATGGGAGGCGCGGTTCTTATGACCCCAAGAGGTATCTCCCTGCCTCCTGGGAAACCGACGAAGAAAGAGCTGCGAGGAAAGCTCGTGAGAGGCATGCTTATGAAGAACGCTACGGGAGACGGGATGAACGACATGATTCTTCCCAGAGAGAGGATGATTCTCACAAACGAAAATCCCGTGATGACAAAGGGAAAAGTCATGTCGTTGGAGATCCGAGTAAACGGGCCAAACTTGGTGAAAAACCGACATCTGAAACTTCTGAAAAACCCGCTGCTCCTGTCTCTTTGGAAATCCCTTCCAGCTCTCCTGCCCTTCAAAGAGCTTATATTCAAACAATCATCAGTAGACCACCGTATCAAGTTGGACAGGGTCCGGCTGCTCTTTAAAGCCGGTTTCCGCACTGGTGCTTAAAGGGAGTGTGTTTTGATCTCGACTTGGTCCCAATCGATAAGCAAGTCATGTTGAGAAATCTTGATGCTGTCAAACTCGATATCGAGAGAATTTCTGGTTGGCAGAAACTTGTTGACGAGCTTCAAAGAGTAAACCACGCGAATCTCGAAGCCATGCTGACTATGGAAAATGATAAATCCGAGTGGCAGAAAACACTCGATCAGCATGATGCAGAGATGAAGAGCATTGCCGTTTATAATGAGAAACTTGAAGCGGAAGTTGAAAAACTTAAGGAAGAGCTTGCCACTTCTTCCACTTCCTATTCTCAAAGAGCAGAAGTGCTTCAAAAATAGGTGAGAGATGCTCACGCTACACAGAGAGACGTTGAAGCTAAATTTGAAGCACAACAGCGAGTTGTAGAAAGCTACCGAACTGACGTGGCTTAGTTGCGAGAAAAAACCAGCTCCCAGAACTTGGAAATCGAAATGTTAAAAGTTCAACTTTCTGAAGTTGAAAAAGAGCGTAATGAAGCTATTGCCGGCAAAGCAGCAGCCGAAGAATCTCATATGGCAACTAAAGCCGAAGTCAGCTCTACTTTATTCGAGTTTTACATTCATAGTGTTCTGGGGCGCGGTAGCCTTAGATTTTTGGGACCGAAGTACGAAATCACTTTGGCCAAAGTGTGGGAAGCCGCACTTGATATGCTTGGAGGAGCTGGATGTGCTGAAGAAGATTTTGTAGCGCACTACGTAGATGACGATGCATGTGCTGCTCTTGCCAGGGGAAAGGAGCAACTCGCTAAAGAGAGAGCCGAAATGACAGAAGAAGAACATTTAGGAAAGGCAACCTCAACCGACCCAGTTCAACCTTCGGTTTCGGCTGACATCAATATTGTTGGCTCCAGTTCCCATTCTCCACCTCCTGCTAAAGCTGTAGTTGAAAGTGCAACCGTCCGCACTGGAGATGATCTCAAGAAAGCACTGAGGCGCAGGACTTTGAAGTTGACATAGTAAAGCCTACTTCTCCAGGTAACCTTAATGCTGATCTTGCTCAAGTGGACTGCTTGTTTACTTCACATAAGCTTGATCAACTTTTTGATTATTACTTAAATCTTGACGCGCCACTTTCTCCTCTTTTTATGAGAGATACTGACTTTAACTTCTCTTCTCCTGTAGTGAAAGCGCCAAGTGCTGTTCAGACTTCCCCTCTTCCAGTTGTTCCCTCTTCGCCGCTTCAGATTACTCCTCCTTACACCTCTCAACCGGGGTCACAAGAGGAGCAGATAGAAGCTCTTCAAAGCTTGGATGACCCGGTCGCTTCACAAGAATAGAAGGCCAAGGAACCTGAAGAAGGCGAAAGAACTCCGAAACAAACTATTTCCGATGACATAAAGTTGTCTGCACTTTTCACTCCGGGCAGTGAGTCTTCTTCAAGGAAGAAGGGGAAGCATGGAGTCTCAAAGAAAAGGAGGGAAGCTTCTGCCAGTGAAGAAAAAGCGGAAGAAATTCCAATTGCACCCCTTCCTCTTTCTTCCCTCACTCTTACAAGCCGACCCAAAAAGTTAATCATCCGACCAGGGGAGGGCTCGAAAGGTGGCAGGAAGAAGAAGTGATGGGTTCGGTCCTATGCTTTTCGTCTCGCTTTTTGCTTTTTTGCTTGTATATATAAAGACTTGTGTTGACCGGAGATTGTGCGGGTACCGGCCCCCGCCTTCTTTTATTTTGAAACCTGCACATGTATAAAATTTTCATAGTACGGAATAAAATGATTCTTTTACTTGTACAAACTTCTGTCTGTATCTGAGAATGCATTTATTCTTTTTTTATACAATGTTTCTTTATTTTCTTTGTGTGATGTTGCAGTAAACCTGTGGTATGTTTCTTGAGCATTTCTTTTATGAGTGTAACTATATTATATTGCCCCCTACCATGGTTTATTGCAATCTTTTTCACATTAGTAAAATTTTGGAGAACAACTCTTCTGTTTTGAGAAGACTTGTACTCTTTCTTTGGAGAACAAGTTTTCCATTTTAAGGAGGCTTGCATCCGTACTTTAGAGAATAATTTTTTCCATTTTAAGGGAATATTTCTCTGATTTAGTAGAATTCGGCTTGTATTGGAGAAGTCTTCTCTTTCTCTTTTTTTTGAAGAAGTTTTTACACTTCACTTTCGGAGAAAGTCACTTTTATTTTTGGCAAGCGAATTTTCCTACACGGTAAAGTGGGCCTCCGAAAAGGGCTTTGACCTGTTTGTGCCTCCGAAGAGGGCTTTTGTTTGATTGTGCCTCTGGGAAGAGGGCTTTTTTGTGTGTGCCTCTGGGGAGAGGGCTTTTGTTTTTTCCCTATACGCGGGGAAGCGGGCCTCCGAAGAGGGCCTTTTGTTTCTGCCTCTGGGGAGAGGCTTTTGTTTTTTCCCTGTTCGCTGGGAAGCAGGCCTCCGAAGAGGGCTTTTTTGACACTCCAACTCTGGTGAAGTGGGCGTCCGAAGAGGGCTTTTCACATTTCAACACTTGTGAAGTTTTATTTCAGATCTCGGTGAAATGTGTGCCTCCTAAGAGGTCTTTTAGCATTTCAACTCTGGTGAAATGGGCCTCCAAAGAGGGCTTTTCACATTTCAACACTTGTGAAGTTTTATTTCAAATCTCGGTGAAATGTGTGCCTCCGAGTAGGGCTTTTGCCTGGAAGTTTCTTTCCCAAGGTTGAATGGATTCACGGGGCGGACATAAGTTACTTGGATGTTTGTTTGCACAAACGATCGCAACTGGTTAACAAGGGACCTGTGCCCTCCACTTGGGAAGGTGCCACCGGTCATTCCACCAATCTTTTTTGGTTGAGAAAGAGAACTTTCTTTTTCTGGAAGGCCCCGTCAGAGGTCTTTATCCTCCGAAGAGTTGTGCCTCCGAAGAGGGCTTGTGCCTCCGAAGAGGTCTTTGGTTGTTTATTGCCTGCTCGCTCATGTCTTTTCGCCGTTTGCACATATCAGCGACTCCTTGTTATCATCTTCAAGCACACATTCTT
Organism: Allium cepa; assembly: GCA_030765085.1. Lineage (NCBI taxonomy): Eukaryota > Viridiplantae > Streptophyta > Magnoliopsida > Asparagales > Amaryllidaceae > Allium > Allium cepa. The sequence continues at coordinate 197,183,940 of CM060938.1, forward strand.
TTCTTTTGTAAGTAGCTTATGTTACCCAAAAAAGTGTACTTCATTGTTAAGTGAGTTCGCAGGGGCAGTCGCAGGATAATTAATCAGATGTTCGTTTTCACAAACGATCACAATTAGTTAACAAGGGCCCACCTCCGATGGAACTACCCACTGTCTGCTTGAAGCACTTCTTATATAGGATTTGAGTCTGGAATTTTTGTGGCTTAACATTTGTTTGTTGAGCGATGTCAAGGATCGCTTGGTCTTGTGATGGGTGAGCTTTATTTTAGTGGCCTGTAATATTAAATCGACATTTTAGTAATACAATTAAAGTACTTTACATATCGAAATAAAACATGCAGTTTATAATAGTAGAGAACATAAGATTTATAGTGGTTCGGAAAAAAATGGGCCTACATCCACTTTATAGTTCTTATTATTCACTTGCGCTGGCTTTACAATGGCTTTCAATACAAGAATCATACATCCATAATTCTTTTACAGTATTTCAGTAAAGCTTTTAATTAAAATATGGGCGCAAGTGATTACTGTTCCAAGCCCTTGGAATTGGATCTCCTTCGACAGTTGTCAGTTTGAAAGTGCCATCAAGAAGTTTTTTGCCTATGACATACGACCCTTCCCAGTTTGGCGCAAACACTCCTGTTGCTGTCATGATCCTTTTCAAGACTAGATCCCCAATCTCAAAGCTGCGTTGGCGAACTTTGGAATTGAAGTGCCTGGCAATTCTTTGCTGGTGAGCTGCAATTCTGAGCTGAGCCTCTTCCCTTCTTTCATCAAGGAAGTCTAATGCTTCAAGTTGCAGCTTTTCATTTTCAGCTTGATCGAAATGTATTCTTCTGTGTGAAGGGATTTCTGTCTCCACCGGAATCATTGCTTCTGATCCATATGCTAATGAAAATGGAGTGTGCCCAGTCGTAGTTTTGTGGGTAGTTCTGTATGCCCATAGTGCTAGTGGTAGCTTATCGACCCAACCACCTTTTGCGTTTTCCAGCTGTTTTTTGATGGTTGATTTGATAATTTTGTTTACTGCTTCCACTTTCCCGTTCGCCTACGAATGAGCCACTGCGGAAAATCTTTTTTGGATCTTGAATGCTTGCAAAAATATTGGAACTCTTCACTTTCGAATTGGGTTCCATTGTCTGTGATTATCTTTTTAGGCACACCATACCTGCAAATGATATTCTTAGTTACGAAGTTTATCATCATTTTAGAGGTAATAGTAGCTAATGGTTCAGATTCAGCCCATTTAGTAAAATAATCAACAACAACAATGACATATCTGATTCCGGACTTGGCGGTTGGCAAAGGCCCGATGAGATCTATTCCCCAAATAGCAAATGGCCATGAACTGACCATCTGTGTTATCTCGGTGGAAGGTGCTCTTGGGATTTTCGCAAATCTCTGGCATCGGTCACATTTTCGGGCGTAGCTTGCAGCATCACGATTAATGTCTGGCCAAAAATACCCATAACGGAGAATTTTCTTTGCTAGAGTTTGACCACCTGAATGATCTCCACACTCTCCTCTGTGTACCTCAGCTAGAATTGTCTTAGCCTCTTCCTTGGTCACACATCGGAGTAATGGCATTGAGAATCCCCGCCTGTACAACTGGCCATCTTGAATTATATATCTAGAGGCTTTTCTTAGCAGCTTCTGTCGTTCCTTCGAATTTTCTGGTAGAGAACCGTTGAGCAGATATTCCATTATCGGAGTCATCCATGATTCTTGCTCTTGAGAAACAGTCATGATCCAATCAATCTCCATTTCATCAATACTTGGGGCTGACAAGACTTCTACATGAACCAATCCCAGCAATTGAGCTTCGCCAGTGCTTGCGTATTTTACAAGAGAATCCGCCTTCATATTTTCTTCCCGGGGTATATGACTTATCATATAATGATCGAAATCATCGAGAAGTTCCCAGGCTCTTGACAAGTAAACAGGCAGATTTCCTCCTTTAGTTTGAAACTCTTTCTTGATTTGGCATACAATATGCTGTGAATTACTGAAGATCTGCAACGCTTTGACATTCAGTTCTTTAGAAATCTTCAAGCCGACGATAAGAGCTTCATATTCTGCTTCATTATTTGTCGAAGGAAATTCCAATCTCAATGCATTGCACAATGACCGCCCTTCAGGGGTTTCAAGCACAACCCCAGCTCCGGAACAGTAATCATTTCTCGCACCATCAACATATAACTTCCATAGAATTGGGGTATCATGAGTCACTTCTTCCTCACTATCACCTTTATCTATACATTCTGCAATGAAATCTGCTAAAGCTTGTCCATTGATTGCTCTCCGGGGATGATAAGTGATGTCGTATTGGCTGAGTTCAATATTCCACTTCAGAAGACGACCCGAAGTCTCAGGGCGAAACATGACTTGCTTCATAGGTTGATCAGTGAGGACTTTGATAGGATGAGCTTGGAAATATGGCCTCAATTTTCTTGATGCAATCAGTAGACAATAAGCGAGCTTTTCCAACTTTGAATAATTCATCTCTGCCCTAGTGAATCTTTTGCTGATATAATAGACCAGGCGTTGAATTTTTGCGTCTTCCCGTACCAATGCTGCACAGAGAGCATGAGATGAGATTGCCAAACATAAAAAAAGATCTTCACCATTGTCGGGCTTAGAAAGTATTGGAGGCGTTTCCATATGACGAATCAACTCATCGAAAGCTTCCTGGCATTCAGGAATCCAGTCGAAATTTTTTCTTCCTTTCTTCAGAGCATCAAAGAACGGAATGCATTTATCAGTGGCTTTAGAAATGAACCGACTTAAGGCAGCGACTTTTCCATTGAGACTTTGCAATTCCTTCTTCGTTCTAGGAGCCTTGACTTCTCTTAAGGCAGCAATCTGAGCAAGATTAGCTTCAATTCCCCTAACACTCATAATGAAACCCAAGAACTTTCCGAACTCCACCCCAAATGAACATTTCAAAGGATTAAGCTTCATTTCGTACTTTCGGGAAACTGCGAACATTTCTGCCAAGTGATCCATATGATCTACTGCCTTCTTTGATTTCACCAGCATATCGTCAACATAAACTTCCATAGTTTTACCAATCTACGGCTTGAACATAGCATTGACAAGTCTTTGGTAAGTTGCCCCAGCATTCTTCAGTCCAAAGGGCATGACTCTGTATCAGTAAAGACCGACATCGGTGATGAAGCTCGTGTCCTCCTGATCCGGCTCATGCATCATGATCTGGTTGTATCCGGAGTAAGCATCCATAAAAGATAACAATTCGTGCCCTGCTGTTCCATCCACCAATTGATCTATCCTGGGTAAGGGAAGCAGTCTTTGGGGCAGGCTTTGTTTAAATCTGAGAAATCGACACATACTCTCCACTTTCCATTAGATTTCTTAACTAGTGCTGGATTTGAAACCCAATTCGGATAAGTAGACTCCTTGATGAAACCATTCTCCATGAGCCGATCTACCTCTTCTTTCAATGCTGCTGATCTTTCAGGACCCTGGGTTCTTCTTTTCTGCTTTACCGATGTAAACTTGGATCAATATTCAGAGTATGTACTGCAACTTCTGGGGATATTCCACACATATCAGCATGAGTCCAAGCGAATACGTCCAGATTTGCTTTGAGGAATGATATCAAGGAATTTTGAACCGTCACACTAAGTTGCGAACCAACATTCACCACTTTGTTCGGATCTTTCGGGTCAACAGGTACTGGCACCGTTACTTCCGCTGGTACCACTCTATTCTCCCTTGCACTGGCTTTTCTGGGATCCATTTCTCTTCATGCCCTGCTATGCTCGCCAGTGCAGGGTCTACCCTGTAATTGCTACAAGGTTGGTTCTTTGATGCGGACTGGGGCTGCCGCATCTTTTCCCATTTCTCTCTTCCTTGCTTCACGCAACTCTATTAGATAACATTCTCGCCCAGCATTCCGATCCCCTTTAATAACACCAACTCCATTATCCGTGGGGAATTTCATGGTAAGGCACCACAGAGCGAGAATTGCCTTAAATGCTGCAAGAGTTGGACGGCCTAGGAAGGCGTTGTAAGCATAAAATTCGTCAACAATCACAAAAGTCTGTTTTCGAACCACCTTTTTCTGCCCCTCTCCAAGCTCTACGAACAAGTCAATAGTTCTAATTGGCTGCTTCGGTTCCCCGGTAAACCCAACAATTTTCTGCGATGAATCTTGAACATCAGCCATCGGAATTTTCATTTGATCGAACGTCTTCTTGAAGAGAATATTGCAGGAAGCGCCGCAATCAACAAGCACTCTCCTTACAATAGCCGGCCCAATGCCTGCAGAGATGACCAAGGGATCCATGGTTGGAGCTTCAATGCCCATAGAGTCCCTAGCTCTGAACACAATGTCATCATTAAAAGTTTTCTGCTGCTTCAAAGGTGCAGCATCTTCCAACACAAAGACACTCTCTTCTGTTGGTGCATACTTCAAGGCACGGGCATACCTTTCCATCTCACCCCAGCTCCTGCCTGTTGGGTGGGGACCTCTTGTAATCACATTAATAACAGGCCTTTCTGATTCACACGCAGTAGTCCTCTCACCCGAGCTGGATGGATGAGCAGGAAGTTGCTGGCCCTTAGTAGATGAAGTCGGGTCATTCCTATTTCTCTTAACATATTGCTACAACTTGTTCTCTCTCAGCAATTCTTCAATCAAACTTTTCAGATGGCGACATTCGTTGGTATCATGACCGGGTTGATTATGAAACCGACAGAATCTACCACTTTGAGCAGCTTTTTTTCCAACTCTCATCTCAGGCGGTTTAGGATATTCTACCGCATCTTTGGTAGAAAAAAGATATTCTCCAGGGTGTCAGTCAAAGGAGTGAAATCTGAAGGTTTTAAGAAGCGAGGTTTCTTCACATCCTTCTGTTTCTGCTTGTCGTTATTCTCCCTTTTCTGACTTCCGGACTCTTTTTTGGGAGGAGCAGCAGTGTTATTTTTGACCACTGTCAATGCCACTTTAGCCGGTGCATGAAGGGTTTCCAAGCGCATGAATTCATCAGCTTTCTTATAGAAATTCTTAAGCGAATTCGGTTCTTTCATCTTCAGCCACTTCCCAAATTCACTCGATTTGTCTATTGCCCTCATCAAGTATGTCAAGACCATTCGTGACTCTGCATTATCCACTTCAGCCAAAGCTACGTTGAAGAGGTTCAAGAAAGATCTAATAGATTCCCCAGGATTCTATTCCAGGCTAGACAGTGACATAATATCCTTTGCCTTCGAAACATACAGCCTGAATTGTTCTTTAAACTTCCGAGTCAAATCGGAGAACTGGTCTATGGATCGGACCGGTAGCTTTATGAACCAGAGTAGAGCCACTCCTTCCAAGTATACCGGAAAGTACCGGCATTTGATCTCATCAGATTCCCTAGCACCAGTCATGTGCCAATCATACTTATACAAGAATTGATTAGGGTCTCTTGTTCCCTTACAAGCCGGGATGGTAGGAGGAACAAACTTCCTTGGAAATTCAGCTTTCAAAATCCTTTCAGTGAACGGAGTCTTACTCGGAGCGAATCCCCATTCCTTTTCATCTTCTTCTCTCTGCATGCTCTCTTTCATGATTTATCGAACCATGCCTGAAAGATATTCCTCATCATTTAAAGGCTCTGCAGGACAGACTTCAGCAATTTTCTCGGAAGTTTGCCTGGACAAACGTTCGTGGAGAGTTGGTTGCGGTTTGGATCCTCCAGCTTGGAGAGGTGATTCTTTGGCGGGGCTAGCTGCTTTTTGAGGAATATTCCTTTCTTCAGGATTATGAACATTATCAACGAGGTTTTCTTCATTATTCACGGGTTGACGGTTAGCTCCGAGAAAAGCATTTAACCTATCAAACATTAAAGCATTCTGGGTTTCCATCTGCTGGTACAACCCAGATACTGCAGCGTCTAACTCCGCTCGTGTAATTCCAGCACTTGGTGCTGCTTGACTTGACGAAGGAGAAGTGGCAGTATTCTCTTGGACATCACTGGATCTAACAGATCTGCGCTTCCTTCCAGGAGCCATTATATCTGATAGACTTCTGGTTTTAAGAGAGGTTCTTTTAACAAACTTTTGCGAAGCAATGATGCAAGTAGCTTGAGTTCAACTCTCAATGAAAGCACCAAAAATGTTAACGCTAAAAATTGAACGCTAACAGCCCGGTATAAGTAGAGATTAAGTGAAAGCACCACCCGTCAATACGGGAAATAAAAGTAAGTAGAAAAGTCACAGAAAAAGCAGTAAAGAGACAACAGTTTTATAGTGGTTCGGCTTCAAGTTAAGCCTACGTCCACTTTAATCTTCTTTATTGCCGAATCAATTACAACTTTACAACAATCTTCGATTACAACACTGCTAGGACAAATAGCTAGAACTCCGATGTAGAATAACTCTTTGAATACATGTCGAATGTGTTAGATTTCCTCTTGAAGTTCGTTGAGATGTCTTTCGTGTTTGAAGGGTCGAGTGAGTCGAGAAATCAGTAGAGTATAGGCATTCCAGAAATGAACCCAAAAAGATCCCCTCTTCGGTGTTGTAGGCATGGTATTTATAGGAGATTTCTGGAGTAAGTCGTAGGTCGTGGACGACCTATGGGTAGGTCGTAGGTCGCCAGCGACCTAAGAGACGCGAGATACGGCTTACCTTGGTCACATTTGGTCTTCTGAACAATCTGATACGTCGTTGCAACCTAGGATGGAAGCGGCATAAGAAGTTACGGCCTAGTGAGGCCATCCTGAGCGAGCTACGGAGTTACCTCGGTCTATTTAGGTCGTGAGCGACCTAATGAAGGAGCAGTATGTATGCGCCCTCACACTGTCTTAACCCGCTAGGTCGCTAGGTCGCACCTCTCATGGAATCACCAGAGTCTTTAGCCGTTAAGTTGTAGGTCGTTGAGTCCTTTAACAGGTTAGGTCGCTAACCCGCTTCATTGGTTAGGTCGCTAACCTGCTTCATTGGTTAGGTCGTTATATACTTAGGTCGCTCGAGTGCTTATCTCGTTTGGTCACTAGGTCACTAGGTCGCCTAAGCTTCTTAGCTCGTTAAGTCGTGATAACTTTAGGTCGCTAGGCTCTTTAATCCGTCAGGTCGCTTAGTCGTGAAACAGAGGAGTTAACACCCGCAGTACATATATTGAAATTTTCATCTTTTAGGTTTATTAATAAATATTAGTTGACTAAGTTTATCAATTAGTTTTAAATTTTGAATTATGTTATTAATTTAAATGTGTAGACTTTAATAAAAAAAATTGAAAGGACCGTGAATGATTCGTAAATAACTGTAGAATTTAAAAAAGCAGATAATTAATGTAATATAGTGTGAAAAGTTTAGTATAATATTTGTAAATTGGTAAATTGGTAAATTGGTAAATTATAAAATTTTAAAAATAAAATATCCGGATTTGCAGAGGATTAAAGAGAACATAGATAGCTCCTAGAATTAATGGGAGAGTTTAAAATTCTTTTGCTTTACTATTATCTAATAGATTCACTTTGTACACTTCTTACGCAGGGCCATTTAGAGTTCGGATGGGGCCTAGGTGTCATTAGTGTAGATTATATATTATGTCAAAGTGTTTGTATATAAGTGGAATATGATGTCTTCCAACCGTGCTCAAATATATTTTTTCTCCTTTTTAACATAATTGGGCATAGGTACATATTTTGGAGTTACCGTACGTACGTATTTATTGATTAAAGCATTAATAAAGTTAAGTTTCTTTATGACTGTAAGTTGCATTTTCATAGTGTTGGACCCATCTTGTTCAAAAAGATTGTCAACTTGTTTAGATAATAATTTTGCTCTATTAGTGCATTAAGCCTGTCATACTTTTTTATATCTTGTTATATTTTGATATTATCATGGTAGAAAAATTGTGTTATATGTAGTAGTGTATAAACTGTTACGGTATGATAACTTTTAATCGTGATCATTTTACTTATCACGTCTTTTTAAATTACCGTTCTGATATGAGTACACGTCTTCCATGTGACTGCATTGTTAGTAGAACACAATGAGTAATGCAAATGAAGTAGTATTCTATATTGTTGATTAATATTAAATGCTCAGAGCTAAGCAACTCATTCCAATTGACACATCTACGTGTATTCAAATTCATGTTAAATATATTGGTTGGTATATTGTAGATTAACGTCTCATATTTCTTAAAATATATGCACTGAAGAAGTATTTGAATATTTGCTTGAACAAGAAGAATAAAACCGTTCCACTTCAACAGTCTGATACATAGGTCATATATGGCAGTGTACACACGTTCACTAATAACAGGAAGTACATGAACCTCACTTGTAATACACACTCAAGCTAAAGTAAATCAAAACATATATTTTCTGTTACAACTAACTCCTTTCCTCAATTCGAACTTTCTTCATTCACTTATTTCTCTTCCACCTTTTTCCTCCCATTTATCTTCTCCTTTCTTTCTCTATTGTTTTCACAATCTGATACTTCATCAACATTTAGTTATTTCCTTAATCTTGCAAATTGAGTCAGAGATAATGATTTTATCAATATGTCAGCTCGCTGATACAAAGCAGAGATATGATTTATGCATATATCGCCTTTGGCAACTTGTTCTTTAACAAAATAAAGATATAATTCAATATGCTTGGTCCCTGGATGCAAGACTGAATTGATATCTAGTGATACAGTGCTCAAGTTATCACACCAAAATGTTGCAGTCTTACCTTTTTCACCAAGTATCTCAAATAGCAGGATTTAAGCCACATAATTTCTAAGACAACACCAGCAACACTTTAATACTTAGTTTCTATGTTTGATCTAGACATAGTTGGCTACTTCTTTGAGCACCATGATACAATATTTCTTCCAAAATACACACAATATCCACTCATTGATCTTTTATCATCTCTATCAGCTGCCCAATCGACGTCTGCAAAATCACCGATATCTAGTGACTTGTTTGTATAAAGCTTCAACCCATAATCTATTGTTCCTGCCAAATATCTAAGGATTCTTTTTACTGCTTTCCAATGTTCACTTTATGGATTTCGCATAAATAGATAGACCTTATTCATTCTAAATGTTATATCTGGTCTTGTGATAGTGATGTACTACAAAGCCCCCATAATGCTTCTATACCGGTATGGATTCTTTATGGGATCTCCTGCGTTCTTTAATAGTTGAAGGTTGCTAAATATAGGTGTAGGTAATGCCTTTGTCATATCCATGCCGTCTCTTTTCAAAATTGATTGAATATAGTTCTTTTGACTAAGATGAAGCACCCCTTTCTCTGGCTCTTTTACTTCAATTCCTAAAAAGAAGTCCAACCATCCAAGATCTTTCAACCTAAACAAATTATTTAGATAATGTGTCAGCTTATCTATGTCAGATCTGCTACTTCATGTAATGATAAAATCATCTACATACACTAGAACATAAATGGTATAATTGTTGCTCCTTTTAATGAATAATGAATTATCTGATTTTAGGGGTAGTACTCCAATCTTACTAGATTTCCTTTCAGCTTTTCAAACCACACTCTGGGTGCTTGTTTCAGTTCATTGATGACTTTGTTTAGTTTGCATACCATCTGTTGTTCACTATTACATTCAAACCCTTGAGGTTGCTCCATGTAAACCTCCTCTTCCAAGTCTCCATTTAGAAAGGCATTATTAACATCTAGTTGTTTAACTGGCCAGTGCTATAGTAAGCACTACCCTGATGGTAGTGAGATTTATTACTGGTGAAGGGGTCTCTTTAAAATCAAAACCCAGTTGTTGAGTGTATCCTTTTGTCACAAGCCATGCTTTATGCTTAGCTACAGTCCCACTTGCATTATGCTTCACTCTATAATTCCACTTGCAACCAATCATCGATCTGTTTTTGGGTAAAGCAACCAAGTTCCATGTGTTGTTGTTCATTAATGCTTTATATTCTTCTTCCATAGCCTTTCTCCATTCAGAATACTTCACTGCATGTTCATAAGTTGTTGGCTCCTATTCTGTACAATGAGCTATGTAAATTTTTGGTTTAAAGATCCCTCTTTTAGACTCTCATCATCATGTAGTGTCTCTAATGATGTTTTTCTACTTCAGTAGATGTATCTTTCTATGTGTGTTCCATCATATTGTCTGGTGGGTTGGTTTGATGAATATTTTATGGTGATAAACTATATGCTTCATTCTACTCCTTCAGGTCTCTCCGAGTCATTATTAATAGGATTACCACTGCTACTTGTTGTAGATGAAACTGATGTGGGTGAATTATGGTTTTCTACATCATCTGTGTTGAATATGCGCTTTGCGCTATATGATTTTTGTTTGATGATAATAAACATATATACATTCATATAAATGTATTTGGTAATGTACTATTTTATTTTTTCATAGTTTAAATAAATATTTGTTGAATAAAATTAAATTTCACAGAATTTGAATTTGAATTCAAACAAAACAAGTTAAACAGATTTTGAATTCAAACAGGAATTTTATTCAAACAAATATTTTGTATAGTATGTATTTGGTTAAATAAATATTTGTTGAATAAAATTAAATTTCACAGAATTTGAATTTGAATTCAAACAAAACAAGTTAAACAGATTTTGAATTCAAACAGAAATTTTATTCAAACAAATATTTTGTATAGTATGTATTTGGTTAGATAAATATCTGTTGAATAAAATAAATTACACGGAATTTGAATTTGAATTCAAACAGAACAAGTTAAACAGTTTTTTGAATTCAAACGAATATTTTATTCAAACGAATATTTATTACAAACTTGAATAGTACAAATTCATGCTCTCACTATACATATACATTTTTGATTACAATCACATCACATTTACATTGATAACCTCACTACATATCACTCACACTCGTATTTTTGTCTTCAACTGCATTCCGGTTTGAATCCAGCATCTGAGCAATCTGCAAAAATATAAACTAACGCAGTAAAATTGAAAAAGAAATATTTTTGCAATTCAAAAATAAAATATGGTTTTTGAAAATAATATTTGCCTCAGTTATTTGGGTTGTTCGTCATCATTTAAATTTGAATTCATCATACACGAACAACTTGTGACATACACAGTGTATCACTGTATATGCCACAAGGCCGTGCACACCGATATATACACTTGATAGATATTACAGGGACAGGTAACCATAAGTGGCTACAATACACACGTGTACATTCATACACGTGTGCACTGCCTCGCCAACTCATGTGCGTGGCCAACAAGAGCAAGTGTGCAAGTGCAAAAAGAAAGTCAATGATCAAGCAAGTCCAATTCGAATTCATGATAGCAGACAACTCAAATTCCAAATGCATCTGTACATGAATACAGCTCGACTACAACAGCCAGTCAAATGATTAAATAAACAAATGAATGAATGCAAAAGCAAACAGTTCAAAGCTTCAAACTGCATCAGTGACCAACTACAGGAACAGCAAGGTGATCAAACAAACAAAGACCAAAGCTACAACCTCACATGAAGGCCAAATGTCCAGACAACATCATAATGCAACATGAAGTCAATGAAGACCAAATACAACATGACCAAAAGTGTATGCAAACAGTCAGAGAAATGTACAGAGACCAGGTACAAATAACAACAAGTCAAGGCCGCAACTAACATATCCAACTAGAAGAACAACTACAAAACCATAAAGCTACAGCATCAAGCAGACTGCAACTTCACAGCAATCATAACACAAGCCAGAGTGAATGCAGACAAACACATGAATACATAAAGCTATAAGTGATGCAGCATCAATCAAAAAGTGACATGGTGAAGTAGTACAAAAGAGCAAGTGCAATTCGAACCAACATGGCGGCAATGCACCAATACAAGTTCGACTAAAAGTACAGACGACAGCTACTCAATGATACAGTAGCAAGCTACAAGTGATGCAGAACAAAGATGAATACAACAGAGATCAAGTTCAGTGCCACAGTACACATGCTCAGGTCAGAGACAACACACAAACCCAAATGAATATCACAAGTATGATCAGTGGTACACATGCAAGCTCGAGCATAAATATGGAAACTGCACCAAGTACAAATCACCAAATGAAGACCACAAATATATCAACTCAACAAAGAACAGTACAGTGCTATCAAATGAACCAGTGACAATGCAACAATCAACTCGACCAAGTATCATGATACAACAAAGCAATGCCACCAGAATTTCATATCAAGTTCGGCATCAGGATGAGAAGAACCAACAGAACAACCATGTATCAATAACAATGCAACATAGTGACAATCACAAGCATCACAACATATTCAAGTTGAAGCCGTGAATGACACAAATACAGGCAGTGAAGAATACCGAAGTGAATGAAGATTAGTTAGCAGGTGAAAGTGCAACAGGAATGCAGACAGTGGCCGAAGCCAATTTACAAAATATCGAAGTCAAAGAAGAATTCATGAATGTATATTGAAAGTAAAAATTCAAGTGCGTATGCAGTATTGACAAAGTCAAAAATCAACACCGTGATGAGCACGGCAATTCAATGCCGCAATTCAAAACCGTGTCAATCAAGCAATCGAGGATTTACACGAATGAATTGGTCAAGAAAAAAATCACGAGCATCCAAGTATAATCGAATGGCCGAAGCACAAAATTGACAAATTCAAATAAATATATACGATCGAAGATTCAGGAAATTAAACGCATATATAACCCAATCATCATCGGCAATCAATGTATCGAATTCCAGAAAGCACAAAATCAGTAAAAGCAAAAGCATTACATACCGAGCAAGAAAGGAATTCGATCAACGAGCAAGCCAAACAATTCACAATTTCAAAGTTAACCACAACCGAATATCAGAGAACAAGCGACGCAAGCCATCAAATCAGAGAATCGAGCATCAGAACGAAGCCCTAATTCGAGAAAGAGCCGAAGCCCTAATTCAACAAAGAGAGGCCGACATTTTTTTTCACAAGAAAAAGAAGGGAACGGGTTGAAAGAATAGTGGGCCGACTTAATTATTAAAGGGGGTTTAGCTTTTAAAGTTTTTATTTAGGGTCTAAGTAAAAAAGGGGGTTTTTGTTTTGGGCTTTTATTAATATTTTTTTTAGGGTTATTGTTTTTAATTTATTGTTTTTTATTTTACGAACCAAAAAGTTAGTAAATCACCACCTAGGTTAGGTAGTGTCAGATTGTCTATTTTGAATTAGTTCAGTGAGCAGGGAGTGCGAGTTTGCAAAGCTCGATAGGCGGGAGCAATGTTTGCGAGTGAGCGAAACTCTATAGGCGGGAGCAGGGTGTGCGAGTCTAGTAGAGTGTTTTTGAGCGGGAGCAAAAGGGTCTGCGAGTCTAGTAGAGTTGTTGTAAGCGTGATACTGTTTAATTCTAATAGAAATCTGTGAATGCAGCAGTAGGCAGGGGTTGCCGAAGCTGGGTAAATTTTGTGTGTGATTTACTTTTCAGCATATTTATTTCTGCAGTTTATTTCTGTGTTTAAATCGAGAAAATTTGCTATAACCCTATTCACCCCCCCTCTAGGGTTAATCTAGATCCTACAAGTGGTATCAGAGCCCGGTTTATATATTTTTAACTCTAGAGTCATGAGTCTACAAAATAATGCTTTTTCTGAGGGACAATCTATTGCTAGGCCACCCATGTTTAACGGGAACGATTATGCTTATTGGAAAGTTAGGATGAGTATTTATCTTAGTTCCGTTGATTATGATGTTTGGGATATTATTGAAACAGGCTATAAACCTCCCACTATAATCGTTGGTGGTACTGAGATTCCTAAACCTAAGGATAGGTGGGATGCAAACGATAAGAAATTGAAAACGACAAATGCTAAAGCCATGAATGCTTTGATATGTGCTCTTGATAAAAATGAATTTAATAGAATTTCTCATTGTACAACAGCACAAGAAATATGGCATACTTTGGAGGTGACACACGAAGGAACTTCTCAAGTCAAGGAGTCTCGGCTAGCCCTATTCAGCAATGAATACGAAAACTTTGTGATGGACAAAGACGAGAGCATAAAGGATATGTTTGGACGCTTTTCAACCTTGGTATACAATGCTAGAGCGCTTGGGAAGGTATTCACTGAGGTAGAGCTTGTGCGGAAGATACTACGAGTTTTACCAATGAACTTTGAGGCAAAAGTCACAGCAATCCAAGAATCGAAAGATCTGAGCAAACTAAGCATGGAGGAGTTGATTGGCAACTTGATGACATATGAGCTTGAGTTAAAAGCAAAGGAAGAACGCAACAACTCCGAACCAAAGAAGAAGACGATTGCCTTAAAAAGTAAAGAAGAAAGCGATGAAGAAGATCCAATTGAAGAGCTTGCAATGGCTGTCAATAATCTTAGAAGATGGTCTAGATTCAAGCCACGCAAGAAGAAAACCAAGGGCAATAGGTCAAAAGATTTCGAAAATTCCGATAATGAACTGATATGTTATAACTGCAACAAGCCTGGCCACATCAAACCAAAATGCCCACTTCTCAAAAACAACAAAGAAAAGAAAAAGGCGAAGAAGGTATTTGCAGCGACTTGGGATGATGAAGAAGGAGAGGAAGCTTCGGATAGCAGCCCAGAGGAGGCTAACTTATGTTGCATGGCAAAATCAGAATCAGAAGCAACCTCCGACGAATCTAGTGAGGCAGGTGAGTTTTCTTATAAAGAACTTGTTTTTATGTGTTCTGATCTTACTAAGGTAGTGGATACTCTTGAATCTAAAATTGAAAAACTGAAATCTGATAGGAGAGAATTTGCTCGTGAAAATTTTAGGTTAAAAACTGAACTTGAAAATATTCAAAACCTAGAATGTAACCAATGTAAAATTTTAGATTCGGAACTATCAAAAATTAGGAATAACTCTGAGAACCTTGAAAAAGAAAACTTGAGTCTTAAAGAAAACATTGACACTAGAAAAAAGGACTTTATAAATCGATGCACCTCACTTGTCACTGAAAATACAACATTAAAAACCAAAGTCCAAAATCTTGAGAAATCTTTGAATAACTTTTCAAGAGGCGAAAAATCTTTCAACATGCTATTGGGAAATCAAATTTTTGCTAACAATAGAAAAGGACTAGGTTTTGGAAAATCACAAGATGATGATAAAGGTAAAAGTGCTGCTCGATCTGAAATAATTGGAAATCATGTTGAAAATCATAGTCATAGGAACACAAAATTTAATCAAGTCAATTTAATGAGCACGTTCTGTAAAGAATTTGGACATAATCGAAATAATTATTGGTATAAACCCAAACACGTGAAAACTATACCAATTTGGGTTCCAAAAGGCACAAATATAAAATCTTTGAAAGTCAAACAAATTTGGGTGCCAAAAGGAACATGTATAAATAGTTTTGAGTCTCCAAAAACATATTTTTCATATTCTGCCACTAACAACAATGGACCTATAAAAACAAATAGGTCACATAAATCTTTTATCGTGTAGGTGTGGAGGCAGGCTAAGGAACAACAATAGTGTTCTCTGGATTTTGGCTGTTCCAGAAACACAACGGGCGACAAAGCAAAGTTCCTTAGCCTAGTTCAAACGTGACAGAATCACAACGGACAACAACGAAAAATATCGTAAAGGTAAAACAGGTATGGTATGTTTTTAAACGATATATTAATTGTGATAATCTGCACCGTATTTTGAATTAATTCAGCCAATATTGAAGGTGAACAAAAGATGATGATTTTGATGCTATGATTTTTTTTTTTTAAAAATAAAATAATGACTAACCATCTTTAAATAGAATTACTTGGAGTAATTATGATGGTTGACTGATTCGGACTTAACTGATATGATTTTTTGACTTGTTCTTATTTATGACATTAATTTGTGCTTAATTGATGACCAACCAGATTTTAAATTTTTGAACTAATTTATATAAATTTGTTCAGTCAAATGCTGGTTACTCATGCTACACGTAGATATATTGTTTCTGACATTTTGATCACTGCTTATAAATTTGCACGATTTCAAATTCATGAAAAAAAAAAGATTTTAAGAAATTGTTTTTGAAATAATTATGGTGTTGATTGACTGTTGATTACTCATGAAAATAATTGTTTATCCTCTGGTTTCTGAATTTATCATCATGATATTTATTTTGAGTGTTAACACGGCTTAAATTCAAAATTCAAAAGAATGATGTTTTGAAATTTTTGATGCACATCTCATGGTTTGATTCAATAAGTGAATATTGAGTGAAATTTAAATTCAGATGCGGATTACACCGGTAATATAGTTGATAGAAAAATTATTAGTGTAACGTGATTAATTTGTGAAACATTTATTTGCTGCAACGTTTTTTTTAAAAGAAAATATCTGCATATTTTTCACTTGAAATAATTTTCAAATAGCAGAAAATTTTCTTATAAAACTCCCCTCAAGAAATCATGTTTGACCATATTTACAGCTTAATTATTTTTGAAAAATTGATTTTATAATTTTTAATTTGATTTTAAATGACAAGTTTGACTAATCTGACTCCCTTTGATTATCGAAAAGATAAATAGTGATTGAAAAAGAGATAAGTGTTGATATTTATCATATATTATAACTCGAGAAAGTATAATTAAAAATTTCTTTAGAATTTCATAACAAGAGTCATAAAAACTTTTTGTTGGATAATAATTCCATGACCATTTCTATTTCTATCATCTTTCTATCGAACATCACTCATCAAAATCATATTTAATATGTAAATTTGTGGTAGTTTACAAAGGAAATCATTTGTTCTTCAATATCTTTAAATCGGTGAAGGAAATTATTTGTGCTTCAATTTCTTATATTCAGCAATTAAAAATAAATATCCAAAGTATTCACTCTCATTTAAAAGTCCTCACGGTCATGCATGAGTGAATTACTTGATTTTTTGATTATGTGCTTCCATGCTCATTTAAAAGTCCTCACGGTTATGCATGTATGGAACGCATATTAAAAATAATTGATTTAATAGACAAGTTGATTCTAATCCCATTTAAAAGTCCTCACGGTCATGCGTGGTTAGAAGATACTTGATTTCATTTTTTAAAATTAAATTGGAATACTACTAATCTCATTTAAAAGTCCTAACGGTTATGCATGGTTAGTAGATATTCAAATTTCCAGAAATAAATATACCACAAATAGACATATCTATATGAATTTTTGATGATTCTATCTCCATCACTTCTGAAAGTGGAATATGCGTTTGACAAGGGTAATTATGATTTTTGTTTGAGTTTTATTGAAATTTGATATTTATATTTAATTGAGTTAAATGTTTGATTCATGTCTATCACTTCATCCCTATTTTTATAACACTGTTATTCTTTTGCTGATAACAAAAGGGGGAGAGAAAAGTTAAGATTTTGTCAAATAGAATCAAGCAAAGGTCAAATAACTTTCAATTTGCATATAGGCTCATTTACATATTTTTATTTGTATGCATATATATAGGGGGAGCCATATATGTAGGGGGAGTATCACATATAAAGGAAGCATTCAAATAGGGGGAGCAAATGAAATTATCAAATACATTTAATATATTCAAAATCTTAAATATATGTTTGTTATCATCAAAAGGGGGAGATTGTTGAATATGCGCTTTGCGCTATATGATTTTTGTTTGATGATAATAAACATATATACATTCATATAAATGTATTTGGTAATGTACTATTTTATTTTTTCATAGTTTAAATAAATATTTGTTGAATAAAATTAAATTTCACAGAATTTGAATTTGAATTCAAACAAAACAAGTTAAACAGATTTTGAATTCAAACAGGAATTTTATTCAAACAAATATTTTGTATAGTATGTATTTGGTTAAATAAATATTTGTTGAATAAAATTAAATTTCACAGAATTTGAATTTGAATTCAAACAAAACAAGTTAAACAGATTTTGAATTCAAACAGAAATTTTATTCAAACAAATATTTTGTATAGTATGTATTTGGTTAGATAAATATCTGTTGAATAAAATAAATTACACGGAATTTGAATTTGAATTCAAACAGAACAAGTTACACAGTTTTTTGAATTCAAACGAATATTTTATTCAAACGAATATTTATTACAAACTTGAATAGTACAAATTCATGCTCTCACTATACATATACATTTTTGATTACAATCACATCACATTTACATTGATAACCTCACTACATATCACTCACACTCGTATTTTTGTCTTCAACTGCATTCCGGTTTGAATCCAGCATCTGAGCAATCTGCAAAAATATAAACTAACGCAGTAAAATTGAAAAAGAAATATTTTTGCAATTCAAAAATAAAATATGGTTTTTGAAAATAATATTTGCCTCAGTTATTTGGGTTGTTCGTCATCATTTAAATTTGAATTCATCATACACGAACAACTTGTGACATACACAGTGTATCACTGTATATGCCACAAGGCCGTGCACACCGATATATACACTTGATAGATATTACAGGGACAGGTAACCATAAGTGGCTGCAATACACACGTGTACATTCATACACGTGTGCACTGCCTCGCCAACTCATGTGCGTGGCCAACAAGAGCAAGTGTGCAAGTGCAAAAAGAAAGTCAATGATCAAGCAAGTCCAATTCGAATTCATGATAGCAGACAACTCAAATTCCAAATGCATCTGTACATGAATACAGCTCGACTACAACAGCCAGTCAAATGATTAAATAAACAAATGAATGAATGCAAAAGCAAACAGTTCAAAGCTTCAAACTGCATCAGTGACCAACTACAGGAACAGCAAGGTGATCAAACAAACAAAGACCAAAGCTACAACCTCACATGAAGACCAAATGTCCAGACAACATCATAATGCAACATGAAGTCAATGAAGACCAAATACAACATGACCAAAAGTGTATGCAAACAGTCAGAGAAATGTACAGAGACCAGGTACAAATAACAACAAGTCAAGGCCGCAACTAACATATCCAACTAGAAGAACAACTACAAAACCATAAAGCTACAGCATCAAGCAGACTGCAACTTCACAGCAATCATAACACAAGCCAGAGTGAATGCAGACAAACACATGAATACATAAAGCTATAAGTGATGCAGCATCAATCAAAAAGTGACATGGTGAAGTATTACAAAAGAGCAAGTGCAATTCGAACCAACATGGCGGCAATGCACCAATACAAGTTCGACTAAAAGTACAGACGACAGCTACTCAATGATACAGTAGCAAGCTACAAGTGATGCAGAACAAAGATGAATACAACAGAGATCAAGTTCAGTGCCACAGTACACATGCTCAGGTCAGAGACAACACACAAACCCAAATGAATATCACAAGTATGATCAGTGGTACACATGCAAGCTCGAGCATAAATATGGAAACTGCACCAAGTACAAATCACCAAATGAAGACCACAAATATATCAACTCAACAAAGAACAGTACAGTGCTATCAAATGAACCAGTGACAATGCAACAATCAACTCGACCAAGTATCATGATACAACAAAGCAATGCCACCAGAATTTCATATCAAGTTCGGCATCAGGATGAGAAGAACCAACAGAACAACCATGTATCAATAACAATGCAACATAGTGACAATCACAAGCATCACAACATATTCAAGTTGAAGCCGTGAATGACACAAATACAGGCAGTGAAGAATACTGAAGTGAATGAAGATTAGTTAGCAGGTGAAAGTGCAACAGGAATGCAGACAGTGGCCGAAGCCAATTTACAAAATATCGAAGTCAAAGAAGAATTCATGAATGTATATTGAAAGTAAAAATTCAAGTGCGTATGCAGTATTGACAAAGTCAAAAATCAACACCGTGATGAGCACGGCAATTCAATGCCGCAATTCAAAACCGTGTCAATCAAGCAATCGAGGATTTACACGAATGAATTGGTCAAGAAAAAAATCACGAGCATCCAAGTATAATCGAATGGCCGAAGCACAAAATTGACAAATTCAAATAAATATATACGATCGAAGATTCAGGAAATTAAACGCATATATAACCCAATCATCATCGGCAATCAATGTATCGAATTCCAGAAAGCACAAAATCAGTAAAAGCAAAAGCATTACATACCGAGCAAGAAAGGAATTCGATCAACGAGCAAGCCGAACAATTCACAATTTCAAAGTTAACCACAACCGAATATCAGAGAACAAGCGACGCAAGCCATCAAATCAGAGAATCGAGCATCAGAACGAAGCCCTAATTCGAGAAAGAGCCGAAGCCCTAATTCAACAAAGAGAGGCCGACATTTTTTTTCACAAGAAAAAGAAGGGAACGGGTTGAAAGAATAGTGGGCCGGCTTAATTATTAAAGGGGGTTTAGCTTTTAAAGTTTTTATTTAGGGTCTAAGTAAAAAAGGGGGTTTTTGTTTTGGGCTTTTATTAATATTTTTTTTAGGGTTATTGTTTTTAATTTATTGTTTTTTATTTTACGAACCAAAAAGTTAGTAAATCACCACCTAGGTTAGGTAGTGTCAGATTGTCTATTTTGAATTAGTTCAGTGAGCAGGGAGTGCGAGTTTGCAAAGCTCGATAGGCGGGAGCAGTGTTTGCGAGTGAGCGAAACTCTATAGGCGGGAGCAGGGTGTGCGAGTCTAGTAGAGTGTTTGTGAGCGGGAGCAAAAGGTTCTGCGAGTCTAGTAGAGTTGTTGTAAGCGTGATACTGTTTAATTCTAATAGAAATCTGTGAATGCAGCAGTAGGCAGGGGTTGCCGAAGCTGGGTAAATTTTGTGTGTGATTTACTTTTCAGCATATTTATTTCTGCAGTTTATTTCTGTGTTTAAATCAAGAAAATTTGCTATAACCCTATTCACCCCCCCTCTAGGGTTAATCTAGATCCTACAATCTGTTACTGCCGTGTCATACCTCTCGCTATCTCTGACATATAAGGAATGGATAGTATGGACTTCTATGGGTTTATAACCTTGCTTGCACTCTTTATTTCACTGTTGGCAAATGGAAGTATTCACTCATTAAACATCGCATGTCTAGACATTATAATTTTTCCATCACTAGTCAAACATTTGTCGCCCTTCTAACTTGTTCCATACCCAATAAATGTGCATGGAGAATATCAAAAATCAAGTTTATGAGTGTTATAAGGTCTTAGTAGTGGGAAATGTAAACAGCCAAACACTTTCAAACTCTTATAATATGGTTTTATGCCAAGTAATGCTTCAGAAGGACTTATATTTTCAATATCTTGGTAAGTGAGAAATTGATTAAATGTACTTCAGTAGAGAATGCTTCAAGCTATAATTTTAAGGGCAAAGATCCCTGAGCTAGTACGGTCAACCCTAAATCTTCTACATGCCTATGCTTTCTTTCCACTGTTCCATTCTGTTGAGATGTATGAGGACATGTATACATGTGAACTATGCCTCTTGCAGTGTAGTATTCTTTCAAAGGTTTGAACTCTGAACCTCCATTTGTTTGGAAAACTTTTACTTTCCTTTCAAGTTGTGGTTCTGCCTATGTGACATATTGTCTCATAGCTTCACTTGCTTCAAATTTTGATTTCAAGAAGTATATCTATGTGAATCTAGTATATGCATCTACAAATGCAATGTAGTATCCATACCCGTAGTCAGAGTTTATGGGTGTAGAACCGCATAAATCACATTCAACAAGTTCTAATGGGTGATTATGTGTTGTCTTGGACAGATTGAAAGGTAATTTATGACTTTCATCTGATTGACATTGACTGCATTTATATGGTAACATGGTATTCACATATGATAAGTTCTCTTTATTCAACACTTGTTTCATTACACTTGCATTTGGATGACCAAGCTTTTTATGCCATATATAATAACTATCTTCTATTTTATTATCAACTAGAATACAACATACCATTTTATCTTTGAGCTTTGCAATAATTCTGAGATTAAATTTATACTGTCCATTATGCAGCTCCCCATGCACTAAAATTTCTTTATTCTTATTGTCTATAATTAGACAGAACGTAGGAGAAATTCAAAGAACACCCCATTATCTTTTGCGAACTGTGAAACACTAATCAAATTCTTGAAATAAGGCACTCTCAAAAGATTTTTAGAGGCAAGGTTCCGTCTCTTCTAAAAGATTCAATACATGTATATCCTACATGAGTTATATTTAATGGAGCACCATTCCCCATATAAATTGAGTTCTTTCCTTTATATGCAGTTCCACCAAGATTTAAATTCTGAAGGTTATTGGTAACATGGTGTGTTTCACCCGAATCAAGAAACCATGCATCATCTTGTATATCTACATCTTTGGCCAGTACATCTTGATTTTCAGTTAGAGAGGTTTGATTTCTTGAGTTAAGCTTTGCGTCAGGTTGAAATTGACTTAGGTTAGCATTGTAAGGACAGGTTCTTGGAGTGCTTTAGTTGGGAGAGACTTGTTAGTTACTAGTAAAGTTAGAATCAAATCTGAAATAACATCTGAGAGCAGTGTGACCAAGCTTATCACAGATCTAACACCTTGGTCCGCTGTTGGTATTTCTGCCTCTTCTTCTTGCTCTACCACACATACCATCTCATCCAAACATCTGACCACTTCTAGCTGCTTGAACCTCTCTTGCATTGTTCATTGAGGATTCTGGTTTAAGGTTGTACCGAGTGTTCTTCTTTCTTGAAATTATAGCATAGTTGATAGAAAATTCTTGTGTTGGAGTATTTTTTTTTGTTCCAGTCTACCTTCATGTGCAAGAAGAACCGAGGTCACATACTGCACTCATGGTGTAGTTTCTTTTGAGGATATCACTGCTACAATTGCCTTAAAATTATTTTTAAGGCCATTGAGGATAGTAAGAACTTGTTAGGGTTTCATTCACTTTATGACCAAATGATTCTAGTAAATCACAATTTTTTTATTTTACTTAGATACTCCCTGATGCACATATTCTCTTTCTTGACATTATGTAATTGTCTTTTGTAACTCATGATTCTTGCTGCTGCTTGAGAGATGAAGTTTTGATGCATTGCATTCCAAACTTCTTGATAGGTTTTACAACCTATTACCTGTGATAGAAGGTTGATAGTGATTGAGGAGAGAAGCCATGAACATGACAAGCTATCTTGTCTTTGATATGTCATAAATTCTAGATTAATGACGAGTTGTCCATCTTGGTTGGTGATAAACCGAGGTGGTGATGTTGATGTAGAACAATGAAACTCTGTAGACCATATCCCCTAGTAGCAGTTTCGATCCGAATCTTCAATAATAGAAAGTTTTTTTCGTCCAACATCATGGTGGCAGTTGCGTTTGTGGATTGATAATTGATTTTTGGGATTCTTGTAATGAAAGTAGGCTTTTTGACCTTCAGAAATCGACACTAATACATCCACGGTTTTCACATGACGAGCATCCAAGTGCTGGAAAGTAGATTGTTTGGGGAAAAAGAAAGAAAAGGCAAAACAAAATCTCACAACGTGACGAGCAATCTATAATAGAAAAATGGTCTTTACAAAAGAAAAAATGAATTTTATTTTACATATATCAATCAGAGTCACATAACCAATCTACAACCTGGACAGTTATAACAACATGTTCTCACAATTGCTGATAAATATATACAACCAATGCAGCGGAAAATAGAATATACGTGAACATGATTTGGAGGCATCCAGCTCGTCTCTTGAAGCTCCAAGTATCCAAACTAAATCTGTAAATATGCTCGGTCTGACAATAGCATTATAAGAAAAATTAAGCCTGGATCAGTCTGGTAAACCAGCGTCAGAAACACACTTCATTTGAGTTTTAATGTTATAATTTTTTTTTGAAAATAAAGGTATCTAGTAAGACCACGATGCATATAAACACAGATGAGTTTTTACCTTATGATAACCAAAACATTTCTATAGAAAATCCAGTGATATTATAATAATGTCTAGGATACAAATACATATTAGTCATAGCCGAAATTGTAAAGCATATTAGGTTTACAATCAAGTCCGCACGGAGCTCATTGGAGAATGGATTCCAACAATGGAAAGTTCAGAGACTACCTTCCGTACAATACACCTCTAGATAAAATGTAACTGGGGTCAGACCCTGAACTTGGTTCACCCCTACCAACATAGAACTGACCTACAACTAAACTTCGATAGTACCGAATATGTTATCATCCCGGTTGCTTTACAATCTTAGTCGAGTGCCCTCATGCACAACCAAATCCATAATATGATGATCTAGAAAAGTAGTGACATACCCTAATGGGAGCAACCCACATAGCCCTGCTGCATCTACCAGTTTTGGCCATTTTCGAGTTGTGAGGCTTGATTCTATGATTACCTTTTATACATCAATTCCACTTGGAATGCTTACACTACCCTCCGGGAAGAATTGCAATGCTATCATTCATCCATACTCTAAACGAAACCGAAGGCACTACTTCTACTACATCCATTTTGGAATCACCCTCAGGATTAGTAACAAGTAGGCCTTGCACTTCAAAGAGCTATGTCTTCGATCATCTCCAAGTTGTTTACCATTCGAATGCCTCTGCCAATTCGAAGTGATTATCAGATAAGATATCCGATCCCAATCTCTCCGAACCGATAACGATAGTTAAAACTGGTGAAGTTTTGATAGCCGGTTATTCAACTATCAAATAACCAAAAAAGCATCGATCAAATTTGAAATTTATTTCAACAAGAAAACCAACATTGGTTAAGCATATAAGCAGCCACTAATCTCTTTAATAAATCCTTTCATGAGTTAAAATCGCTTTGTAAATACTTGTATAAAATACTTCCACAAAGATATATTTACAAACCCATTAAACTTCTTTCAATATTTGGATAAATATCCATATACTTATCTCAACATATAAGTATATTCATAAAAACACTATGTTTTCATTACTTAGAAAATATATTGAAAAACTCTAAATCATTTATAGAATTCCTTTTATAACTATCTAAAACTATTTATAAAACTCTTTTATAAAATTTTAAAATTATTTACAAACTTCTTTAATAAAGTTCTAAACCCATTTATAAAACTTTATTCTTTATTAAAGATTCTTTATAAAATTCATACTAAAATCCCTTAATGAAAATTCTTTAGAAAAATCCTTATGATGCCCTTTTTTTAAAAATTCTTACAAACTCAAATCGCATTCTTATTTATAAACTCTTTAATAAATCTCTTTTATTAACCGAGTTCCTTTTTATAAATCAATTTATTATTTATAAATACAATTAATCAGATAAATTAATTTACTTTAATCATCCTTAGTAAATAATAAATTAACTTTTCAACATCATTTACAAAACAATTTTTTAACCCCAAAACAATATTAATATAATAATTAATAACTTCAAAACAGTATAAATAAATAATAATTATTTGTTTCAAAACATCATTATATAATTATGACTATTAACAGTAAGCATTACTAATAAATAATAATTATTAACTTCCAAACATTATAAATATAATAGTTAATACTTCCAAACCTTATTAATGAAACAACAATAATAAATCTTCTAACATTATTATATAAATAATAATTAACTTCAAAAATATTATTATAAATATTAATTATAAATCCTAAATCGTTATTAATAAATAACTGTTATAATTTCGAAATATTGGTAATAAATAATTATTAACTCTAAACAATATTAATTATTTAGCAAATAATTTTTCACAACATAAAATATAGATAAATAACTTAAAACAATATTAAACATAAATAAACAACTTTTAAAATACCATTCGACAAATAGTTAAACTATTTAAAATCATTACTAAATAATAGTTAAATAACTTTAAAACATTTCTAAATGATTTAGAAAGACAAATAAAAGGGTTGGGGTAAAATAGAGAAGTTCAAATTTTGCTTAAGTAAGAATATTCCAAAAAACCCAATGATTAGTTTTAAAATCATTCTTCGAATCAAAAAATGATTTTGACCAAACTGGAAATTAATAGTATTTCCAAATATTAAATTTAAACCAACAGCCACCACATTGCTTAAAAAGTGACAGTATTCCCTTTTATCACTACAGAGGTTAAGTTTTCAACATGTAACAATATCATATCTCGTAGGGCCCAAAAATTAGTCTTGATATTTCATTAGTTCATATAACAGGAATATTATTGAAATAATACAATAATGGCATGCAAATCCTGTTAGATCCCTCTACAAATTTCTTATACATCAGTTAAGTCTATGCAATTGATTTCATATATTAACAGCTTTAAAAGTGACAATTCATCAATACCAAGCAATCAATCAATAAAGCATCCAAGCAAATAATCAATAATTTTTTATCCACTATAAAACATTACTGGTTAATAAAAAAGGACGAGTTAAACTCATCTAAATTCCAGATATCACTGAAACATTTCAGTTTCGACTAAAAAGAATGGCATTCGAATTTAGCTGAAAGTTCTACAAGCTCCAAATTCCATGAATTCCATTTCTAAGCATAGCTAAATTTGATCAATTAAAATTAACATTCGATTTCCCGTGAATTGAAAAACAATTCAAATATTAATTCTCAATTGAATATTTTAAATAATTCTTATATTTGAATTCTAGATATTAACTTTTAAAATAACCCTATATTTGAATTTAAGTTATAAAATCCTTCTAAACCAATATTTTAATAACTAAAATTAGTTAGATATTGAAAATTAATTGACCAAAATTCCAGGTCATTGCATTCTCTCCCCTTAAGGTAAGGAAAATGCCTCCATACCCATTAAATCAATTAATTGGAATCGGATGTTAAATTTTCTAAGTCCTAAAGTTGCGGAAAATTTGTGCAGCATCTTCTTTGTGCGGCTTGATCAAAAAACTGCAAATCGCCCCTATAGATCCAAAGCAACAAAAGAAAACAAAAGCTAAGTGGCCTCATATATCTGGGGCTTAAAATCATCAATCCAAACAATAATATAAACACGTACCTATTTTTTGGGTAAATAAACTCAACTCATGAAACCAAAAGCATCGACTAGCCTTTGCTTCCATTCACCCGCATTTTACATTACATATAATATCCAAACATATAACTCATAGCCATATAATATTGCATTTATAATGTCAAAACATATGATTTATTAAAGCCTGCATGATGAACATATATCATCTATACATAATATCAAATCCGATCACTCGCTCGATCATACAAATTTCTCTTCCGAACTAGTATCGTTCACTCAACTACTCTAGTGAGGACTTCGATCCAGTTCCTTGATTAGAAACCATCATTCTCCTTACATAGCCATCAAATATGGTAGAAAAGTTTCGAATCAACTCAAAAATCCATATTGAGTGTTCACCGTCGAGAATCAAGTGAAAACTCCTTGTTCGAATAGTTGTAGGTAAGCTTGAAATCGTGTACTTGAATCTGGATTAAATTAGTTATGTGAATTGAATGATCCATGTACAACTTACATAATTATTTCATTGTTTCTTAAATTATACGAAATTATTTTTATGCACATTCAATTTTAAAACACCCTTGATTTTCCAATAGTATTTCCTTTAATACTAAAATTCATTTACACACCATTTCTTAAGTCATTTTATGTAACTTTACTTTACTTAAGTTAAATTTCATCTCACAACGAAAGTTCCAAATTTACTTTTCTTAACTATACAAATTATTTTAATTCACGTTTATTATTTCTTAGTATATTCCCTTTAATACTAAAATTATTTATTAACTATTTTATAAAATCTTACTTAAGTTTATAAACATTTTTAAAACACCACTTACGTAAACCAATCCCTTTAAAATCCAAGTTTATACACATTATCAAAAGCCACAACTTCTTCTTAAAGCTCCTTTATACTTTATTTTATTATAAACATTTTATAAAGCACATTTATGTTTATTATCCACTTTAAACTTAAGTATACATTTTTATTTAATACTAGAATTCATTTTCTAGGTCATTTCATAACATATTACTTTAAGCGTACAAACACTTCATAAAAACTTATCTCATTTATAAAACATTTCCCAAGATTTTTATTATTTCCAAAGAATCAATATTTTACTTAAGAAGTATTACTCAAGTCTATTAACATTCTATAACTCAAGTTTATACTTGCAAAATACTCTTCTATTACCTAAGAATACGTATACAATACTTAGAATTGTTTTACATAAATAGAATATTCAAAAAAATTAAAACTTGTTTTAAAATTTCTATCCCCTCAAATTTATAAGTTACAAAAAATTTTCTTATGTTTTCACAAAACACTTAGCTTAAGATTTATATATCAAACTGGAAGTCCTGACTGTCAAAAATCATTGGAAATTCCTTTTCATTCAATAAGTGAAATTTACCAAACAATAACTCGAAATGAGATTGCCAACCAACAATCCAAATGGTTTAAGACACATGAGTCTATAATATCACTTTGTTGAAAATTTTGGAATTTAAAACCCAGTTTTATTTCAATTATTTGAATAATAATAATAATATTCATGTATTCCTTTGTTTATCAAATATACTTTTGAAAATTTTAAAGTAACATTTGTTTTACCTAAAACAATTTTAAAGCAAAACTACCATGGTAGCAATCTGTTACTTAAAAACTCAAAAACTAATGTTGATGATGCTGTAGTCATCATCAGAATTATTTTCCAGTGATCAAAGTGAGTTCAATGCTTTTTATCTCCTTTAAAATCCATATTAACTCCCTCTATTCATTTATACATCCAAAATAATACCATTATTTTTTCTCCAAAAATTTGAAAATAATTTCTAACACCGGCTTTGAGTTCAAAATTCCTCAGTTTAAATTCATTCATCATGGGCGGATAGCGGGAATCGAACCCGCATCTTCTCCTTGGCAAAGATAAATTTTACCATTCGACCATATCTGCATTTTTGCATTTCTGAAACGTATGCATATGTCCACACATATATGACATATATGTTATATCATATATGCGTCTGGATCATATTTGTTTTAATTTATAAACCATATTAAGAAAATTTCTATTCTAAAACACTTTCCAATAATACTATTATTATTTGTCAAAACACTTTGAAAAAACAATTTCAAGTCTCTGAGATTTAAGTACTTAAATTTTCAGTTTTAGATCCTTATTTATAACTATATTTATAAATCCTACTTATATAATTTCACTTCTTATATAAGATCATTTCATTATTTTTTCTCTTTGTATATATTATAATAGATAGCTTTTATTATAATTTAAAATTCAAGTCAATATTATCATCGAACACCTTATAGCCAAACTGTGAAACTCAATTTACAAGTGTTCGTACTTAATTTAGCAAACAATAAGGGCTCACAAACTACCTGAGCACAAAACATAAACGATAAACGATAATTATTAAATATTATCATTTTCTAACAACCAATCACACTATATATAGCTATATTAATTTCTGAAAATTATTCTTTTCATATATAAAATATAACCTAGGTAAAATTATTTCATTTACCTAAATTTTCAAACAATACTGTGTCGGTTTACCTTATTTAAGAGTTTAGAAACACCTATCGACATAGTTATTCCTTCTGTATCGACCAGAATCCATAACTACTTAACTGATAAATCAACACAATGTAAAATATTTTTTAAATCACTAACACATATGCACTCACACATACATACACATATTCAAACTCATCCATGGGTCTCCCACTTACCCTATCTCCAATGAGTTAACCCCACCAAAGCCTAGATGTTCGCTCAACCTAGGCTCTGACACCAATTATAACGAACGTAGACTTTTCAACTTTAAGAAATCGACACTAATACATCTACGGTATTCACGTGCCGAGCATCCGTATGCTGAAAAGATAGATTGTTTGAGGAAAAAGAAAAAAAATAAAAAATAGAATCTCGCAACGTGATGAGAAATCTGTAATATAACAATGGTCTTTACAAAAGAAAAGCTGAATTTTATTATACATATATCAATCAGATTCACCTAGTCAATCAATAGCCTGGGCAATTATAAGAACCTGTCCTCCAAATTGCTGATAAATATAAACAACCAATGTAGTGGAAAATAGAATATACATGAATACAATTTGAGGGCATCAACCTCATCTCCTAAAGCTCCAAGTATCCAAACTGAATCTGTAAATATGCTCGGTTTGACCCGAGTATTATAAGAAAAATAACATCCAGATCAGTCTAGTAAACCAGCATGGAAAATATACCTCAACTAAAAATTAATGTTATAAAAAATATTTCGAAAATAAAGGTATCTCGTAAGACCACACCGTGCATAAACATGGACGAGTTTTTACCTTACGATAACCAAAATATTTCTACAAAAAATCCAGTGATATTGTAATAATGTCTAGGAGACAGATACATATTAATCATAGCTGAAATTATAATATTATTAAATTTTAGCATAATAGGTTTACAATTAAGTTCGCGTGACACTTATTGGAGAATGGATTCCAACAATGGCAAGGTAAGAGACTACCTTCTGTACAATACATCTCTAGATAAAATGTACCTGAGGTGTGACGACCCACCTTTTTTGATGGTTTAAATCGATAGTAAACCACATATGTCTAACTCAAACCATTCAAAGGGAGGATTGTCAATGGGATTTAATAAGTAAATAAAAGAAAAGAAGGAAAACAAAATACAAAATCTCACTGCGGAATGACAAAATATAATAATCAAATAAACATTTCAAGAAGCTGTTTTACAATATACATTTGATTACACAATTTTTTTCAACATAATCAGAGTACAATCAACAAACATACCAAAATAATGTAGTGGAATAATAATAGTAAATACGGTCTAGCAAACTCCATCTTCATCTTCAATGAATAGTGTCTTCAAACACTGAAATGCTCAGGCTGACCCGAGCGTAATGAAAAGACAATACACTCGATTAAGAACTAAAAATTCTTATGCAAGTTAAATCAGTAACAAGTAAATATGAGTGTAATAGCTTCAGAGAAGTTTACTGGGTTTTCCGCCTCCTATCAAGTGTACAACATGAGTGCAATAACTTAAGGGATGTTATGAGATTTTCCATCTCCTAGGATCCGTTGAAATATCTATATGTAATAAAATACGCTATATATGTAGTGTCTATCAGTAATGTAAAGTATTAAAATAACATTAAGGCTTTACATTGATTCCCCTTAACACATTTTTAAGCAAGTAGTCTATGCAAGTCTTGTAACACTACCAATAATGTCGGTAGCCAGTGAGTTCCCTAGAGGTACCATACTAAAACAAAATCGTAGTAGGCACGTATAAGGATAAAATTATTACAAGGCACGTGAGGCAATACCCATTGTAGGATTCTACCAGTTTACTTTTCTGGCTGGTGGTTACGCATCGTAGCCACGACCGCCTATGTAACAACCCGGGATTTCGCAATTATTTAATTATCGTCAAATGACGATTAATTGGTTTGTTAAGTGCTATTTAGAGTTTTGATTCGGGTTATAATTATTTTCAAAAATTTGTTTAAGAGTTTACGGGCTTTAAATAATTCATTAGGCCCGTTTCCTTTTTGGGTAGAAAATGGTAATAACCGGTTCCCCTCTTCTTTTCTTTTAGCATACCCGATCCCCTTATTCATTCGTTCGCATGCCCTAATTCAAAAACCAAATAAATGAAAATGGCGGCTCTCTTTATTCACTTGCTCAAGCTAGGGCTTCAAAAATAATGGCTGCTCATTGATTTCTTTCGATCGTTCCTCTTTTCGATAGCTAGGGCTTTGGAAAATCGAGGGTGTCGACTTCAATTAGATCGATCGAATGATGTTTTTCTTTGTTGCTTGCTCCGTCGATCGTTCGTGCTCTTCACTTCGCCAAAGGTGAGTGAACTTTTTCACTCACATCTAATTTAACTCATGCTTCGACAGTTTAATTTCTTTTTTTGTTTGAATGTCGATGATTTTGATGGTTTTAATTCACTCGAGTTTGAACGCTTGATTGGTTTATGATTTTGGTTTTGATGTTGATGATTTCACTAACTCATTAAATTCTCTCTTTTCGTGTTACTTGGTTAACATCGGTCACTTGATTAATTATGGTGATTTTTCAACATCACCAGACTTCGGCTTGCATTAATCATTTCTATGTTGCATTGTACACGAAGTATTTGTCGACTTTGCTTACTGCCTGGTTGACATGTATGGACTGTCTATTCTTGGTCACTAGCTTGTTTCAACTGCAGTTTCATTGTGCAGTTGTTTCTTGCTTCATTATAATATTTGCAGTTCACTGGACTTGACACTTTTGTTGATATTATCTGAAACTGCTATATATTTAAATCCCTGTCACTTGTTAATTTGGCCACTTGATCGCTGTCACTGATTACTGTTTTGTAAATATATATGCCCTTGTTTTGGTTGCTGCATTTCAACCAGTAATTGAACTAGGTGTTGCATTGTACTCGTAATCTACACTGCATAATATCTTGAATTTTTGTTGCGTTGCATTTTTGAGTCACTAGTTTGAGTTTTATTCATCTGTATGGTTATATGGGGGCTGGCAGATTCGATGTTGTTGATTTAGTTGCATCTCCATTTGTATACTTGATGTTGATTTGAGTCTGGTCTTTGATGACAAGGCTGTTGCACTATTGTTTGTTCCATTAAGTGGTAGCTGTCTTCATGTTCTTGTCTGCATCAGGTAGTTGTTCTTGTCTGTATCATGTAGTTGGTTTTGTCGATGTGCACTGACTTGAGTTTGCATTGAGTTGCACTGCACTAGTATGCTTGTTCACCGATTATCACTGCATATTGCATGTCGCCATTTTGGCTGTTGCAGTTCCATCTGGGTCATTTTGTTTTGAGTTGCATCTTTATTTGTCGCACTTGAGTTATTGGATTGCATTGAGTACTGAATTGTATTCATTCGTATAGATATATGCACTGCATGTATGTATCTAGTTTCATTTGTTTGAATGAAGCTCATTTGGCATCCATTGTCTTGCCACCTCTGTTTGCATTACTGTTGAGTTTGCATTTTGTACCACTAGTGTTCATGTAGCTCATTTTGCATTCACTGTTCTCTTTTGGTTGTACCTTTGTGGTTACTGTTTCGGCTTGAGTTTGATCATTGATGTGGTGCTATATCTTGAGCTCGAGCTCTGTCCATACTTGCTCATTGATTCACTGTTCTCTGTACAGCACCTAGACTTTATTATGTGTACACTATGTCGAGTCTGAGTTTTGCATTTGACATTGTGCATTTCTGCACCTTGTTGGGTCTGTGTTATGCTCCATTAATTATGTTGGCTATTTGGTCTGCATCTCTGGGCTGGAAGTTATGAATTGGTATTCTGATTCATTTATTCTTCATTCTGGTCTGGATTTATGTTTTGGAATTTGATTTTTGGTCTGCCATGAGTTTCTGGCCTTGTCTTTGATTGTCAAATGAGTTGATGATTTGGTCTTACTCATTTGGCTGTTTGTGTGTATCATGATCATCTAGTTGAGACTGCATTGACCTCTGCAGTTTTGTCTTGCTTTAGTATTTGGAGTTGTGGTGACTTTATATGTTGTTGTGGCGAGGCAGTGCATGCAAGTGTGAACCGCAGCCACACGGTATTGCTTTTATTGATATTCTAATTGCTTTTGATTTATGGATCTTTTGCATATTTCCATATACTGTAGTGGCGAGGCAGTACACGCGTGCGTGTACTGCAGCCCTACCCGTGTTGACCTTTTAATTGATGTTTCAATTGTTTTGAATTGATTTGTGTTTCCAATTCAATAATTGGAATTTGTTGATTTTTTGTTTAAACACTGTTATGTGTTATATTTACCGTTATTTGATTTCCTTATTTAAGAATCGGATAGGTAAACTTATTTTGACTGTCGTCTAATTTTTATTTAATTATTATTGCTTCTGTGCACTAATAACTGAGTTTGAAACAGACTGACCCGTGTATTATTTTCTTTTGAATGTAATACTCAGGTCAGACCGAGTATTTACAGGTTGTTGATATCTTACTTTGGGTAGCTGCTAGTGTTATTAAGTCTTTTCATATTTCGGAGTAGATGGTGTCATTGTATAGGATGTTGTATGTTCATGTATACTATTCACGATAATGTACTTGTATATGTAACTTCCAGAGTCGACAGTTGTAGTTGTATCATATGTACTGAATCACATGTATATCAACTGACTTCAGTTATATATATCTGAAACTTTCTGTTATATCTGTGTTCCGCATTTGGCTTATCTGTGTCATTATTATATTTATTGTCCTAAACTATTATGAACCATCATAGTTCGTTTTATACTGGAATTGGGTATGTCGATGGGAGTAAATAAATAAGAGATGAAAAATTAAAAATATATACCACTCCTATCGAGGTAACCAATACTAGTGTAAGGCCTAACTACGGATGGCCGCTCCTATCTAGCCTTATTCTTCGTGATAATAGACAGTATTTCTTTTAATACTCTTTGTTATTGCGAGCATAGAGGTGGGGCGTTACAGCCTACCGAGTCCACCATACCCAAATTCAAATCAAGGTGCATCGATCAAGTCAAAAGTCAATATAATTCGAAGGGGTGGGGGGCCTAAAGGTAGCTAACTCCATGGCCAGACATAGGCTCCTGTTTTATTCATTTCAAATTAACACAAGTGTTAGGGTCGTCCATCATCGTTCTCTTTCTTCAAATCCAACAAACGTCGCCAATTCAACCTCTACATTTTGGATAACATCCACGTGTACATGGTTATTAAAGTGGTCCAATAGAATAACAGAGAGTATGCCATATATCCGGACTCGGTCTCTTTAATAACCAATCGTCATTTTTCACACTAGTCGGTTCTTTTAAGTTCCAAGAACAAGTCATACTTCATTTAAAAATCCCAGATTTTCCTCCAAGATCATTCTGAATTCATTAGGTTATACTTTCAAAACATTTGTATTTATATCAATGATTTAAATCTAAATAGTTCCCACTTTTAAAACAGTTTCAATATTAAAAATGGTTTTGAATAATGAAACTAGTTTGAATATTGAAAATAGTTTGGATACTAATTTTAATATTGGAAATAGTTGGAATAATTACAATAGTTTAAAGATTGAAAATAGTTTGAAAATTAAATAGTTTTAATATTGAAAATAGTTTAGATAATTAAAATAGTTCACATATGAAAATAATTTGATTCTTAAAATAGTTTTTATATAAAAATAGTTTATCTTAAAACTGTTTCTTTGTTTCACAACAATTTTAACTTATGTTCCAAATCACAACGAAATCAACTTTTTTCTATTTCAAATTCAAGTCAAATTCATATTCAATTTTTGATTTAAATCAGCCTCAATTCCAAAACAATTTCAAAACTTTACATCAAATTCGATCTAAACTGTTCTATTTAAGTGGCTGAAAATTTCAATTCAATTTCTCATTTTTAAACAATTAGTTTAAATCCATTTCATATCCAAAACATTGAATTACCAATTTAACCCACTTTAATTTAAAGTTAATTCAACGTTTGAATTTAAATTTAACCCTTTAAAATAATTTACTTTCAATAAATTCAAATCATATCTCAATTCAACTTTAAGATTTCAAATTAAATCTTTAAACAATTTCATTTAAAATAGTTTTAATTTCAGCATTTCAAATCTCGAATTAGAAATTAATTTAATTCATATAAAGGAAAAAATTCAAGATTTTAAAATTATTTAATTTAAACAAATCCGGTGTTCGTATATAATTTTCTATCCTATGGCCAAATGATCATTTATTTCAATTTAATTAGATGGACGGATATATATATCATGTAACGACCCACTTTTTTGTACAGTCTAAACTGACAAGAAACTACACATGTCAACTCAATTTGAACAAAAAGGCAGATTTTTAGGGGTGAAGAAAGAGAGACAAGAAGAAAACTAAACAACATAGAATCTCACAAATCGCAGCGGAACAATATACAATAGATAAATACAGATCTTTATACAAAAAGGAAACTGCAACTGTTACTATACATAAAATCATCAGAGTACAACGGTCAACATAGCAATCTAGACAGTAATAATAACTTGTCCTTACATGTATCACACATAGCAGAAAATAATAAGTATGAAATTACGTTTGAGAATTCTCCTGCATGTTTCTTGTGCTCTATAACATCCTAATCTGAACCCGTAATACTCGGTTTGATCCACGCATTGTAATAAAATAACCCCAGAGTTAGTCTGGAAAACCATCTTGAGAAAACACACTCAATTTGAATTACTACTGTTATCAAATATTTTAAGAACAAGGGTATCTTGTAAGACCATGCCACACATAAACACGATGATTTTTACCTTACGATAATCAAAACACTTTTATATAAAAATCTTGTGATATTATAATAGTGTCTAAGTACAAATACTTATTAAAATAGCCAAAATTGTTACGTTAATTAAATTCTAACGTACTAGGCTCTACAATCAAAACCGCAAGGGCTCGTATTGGAGAATGGATTTCTTACTATGACTAGGTAAGAAACTACCTCCGATGAGTACATCTCTAGATTAATGCACCCGAGTCTGATAAGAACATCTTGTACCCTGCCACATATAACCAGCCTAGTACTTGACTACTAGTACCGAATATGTCATCATTCTGGTCTTTCGACCTTAATTGAGGTCTCTCATGCACAACCAAAATCCATAATAATATATGGTAATCTAGAAAGATGATGACATACCCTAATGGGAGCAACCAACTTAGCGCTGCTGCATGCGTTGTTTTAGTCATTTCCCGGTTGATGAGACTTGACGCTACGATTACCTTTCAAGAAATTTACACATATAATGCTCGTTGCCCTCTAATGACATTGTGCTAATATGATTCATCCATACAGGTCGTTCTGGATTTGAGCAAACCAAATCTTCGAAATAACCGTCTTCATTATCTTCACGATATCATAATTCGTAACACAAAAATTGCATCGAAGTGTTTTACGAATAATTAAATCTGATCTTGGTCTCTTCGAAATAATCAACGGATTTGACCAGATTTGATAGTCGGTTATTTAACTATCAAATTACACACATAAGCAGTCACTAGGCCCATATTACAAATTTTCCAAAATATTTATTTCAAAATAACTTTACAAAGATATATATCCAAATCTCTTCCAATATTTCAATAATTGAAACAAATTCAAATACTTATATCCATAATAGGATATTTCAACCCACATTAACACTTAAAAGTATTTCCAAATCTAAATTATAATTCATTACATAGAAAAATATTCCTATATAAATCATTTTGTCCCTAAAATATCTCCAAAGCCTTAAATGCCAATACTTAGAAAATATTATAAGTCTTTTTTCTATAATCATTTCTAATATCCATACTTAATATTCCGTACTTAACTCATAAATCTCTGGAACTTTCATTAATTCCTTTTATAATTTTCAAAAATTATTAATTATAATTATTTATAATCCAACTAACAATTTGTAATTCCTTTTATGAATTCATATTCATTTTCGAAGTTGCTGAGTCTAACTATTTTAGAAATTCCCTAAATTTCCAAAAATCCCATTATAACACTTCACTTATACAATCACGTTCGTTTAATAAATCTGGATTACAATCTCGAGAGTACTTATAAATAAATTCCAATTACTTACTTTTAAACTATATACATAATAATAATATATTTCAAAGATATGGTTAAATAATTATTTAAATATCAAATCACTTTTAAAATAAACGCTAATAGCTAATTCCAATTTATTTATAAAATTTCTAATCGATTTGCAAGACTTGTTTATAAAACTTATAAATAATTAACCTTTTGAAATATTTCAAGCTAATTAATAGTTTTTTTTGAAACTACATAGTTTAATAAATAAAAATCCTTTTCTAAAACCAACCTTAACTTCTTGTGAATTTCAAAATTCAATATACCCACTTT
Organism: Allium cepa; assembly: GCA_030765085.1. NCBI lineage: Eukaryota > Viridiplantae > Streptophyta > Magnoliopsida > Asparagales > Amaryllidaceae > Allium > Allium cepa. Next base: position 197,221,791 of record CM060938.1, read on the forward strand.
CATACTTGTAAATCTCTCTCATTTTATTACAAGTTGATTCACATTTTCAATTCCATAACCCTTTTCAAATTCCAATATAGAATCCACTATTCTTTCTAAACCGATTTCCATACCTCGTTATAAATTCTCACTGTGAATTTATGTTTCCAATTTACCAAATGATAATCATTCCGTTTATTTATAAACCTTGTTTATAAATTTCATAACTCATTTCCAGTTCTATAACCGGTTGATATTACAAAAATATCTATTTATAGATCGATTTTTAATTTAAAATTTCATTATAAATTTATTTCTTAAATAATCCGAACTATATTCCAAAAACATTCAAATCTCGATTTTGACTTCAATTTCATATTTTTAAAAATCTTATTTAAAATCCATTGTTTAAAAGTCCTTAATTTAAAGTTCTCTCCTTGAAACCACTTTACAAAATAGCTAACAAATATCTAAAATCAAATTTATTTATTTTATCCAAATCAATTTCATTTTTGATAATCCCAAATTTAAATATAAATATTTCATTTCCAAAATTTTCTTTTTAAATTTAAAAATATTGTTGTTGATATTTAAAATACCAAAACTAAGGCCGGTGCTATAATCTATCTGTTAACCCGCCTTTTGGCAAGGCCATGGACATGAAGATCTAACTAAATCAGCTACTTGCTTGTCGAGACCGGAATATGATAGGTTTAAGTCAAATGGATGGATAGAAGATGTAGCACTCTTAGAAGATGGATATTGGATCGGATGAAGTGGCTTGGTGTTGGAATTTGGACGTGGTTCGGTCGAGGGTGATCGGCACAAGTTGGTCGCAAGTGGTTCGGTGGTTCAGTCGAGGAGGATCGACGCAAGTCAGTTGGCATGGTTCCCGAGTTTGGCATAGAGTTATACTCGGGCCGACATCAGGGTGGATCGGCATTGGTGGGTCGATAGATGCCGCTCAGTGAAGGATGAAAGCTCGTATCTGGATCGACATTGGTGGGTCGGCAGATGCTGCTCCGTGAAGGATGGAAACTTGTATTTGGATTGGCGTTGGTGGGTCGGTAGATGCCGCTCCATGAAGGATGGAAGCTCGTATCTAGATCGGCGTTGGTGGGTCGACAGGTGCCACTCGGTGAAGGATGGAAGCTCGTATCTGGATCGGCATACTAGAGTATGGAGTGGTTCGGCATAGGCCAGTCGGCATGTGTAGGTCGGCATTGGCCGGTCGGCCTGGATCGGTCGGGATGAAAAGTATGGCTCGGCTATGGCCGTGATGGGCCTGGACTACTTCGGAAGCCCAGCAACTCAAGATTTGCTATAAGTACAACATGTGGGCCTCTAGATTAGGGGATCTTCCTTTCGACTCTCTTGCTCTCTATTTTCAAAGGATAAGGCTACTCAACCATTTTGTAACTGTAATAGATTATTACAACAATAAAAAGGAAACTTCTGGAGTGGATGTAGGCCAGAGTCAGCCGAAGCACTATAAACTCTGTGTCTTTACTGCTTTCTTTTTAATTCTTACCGCTCTTCATATTTATACTCCCTACAAACATTCTATTTGTGGTCTGTGACTGTGATTTGGCGCTTTCATTTGGATTTGGGTGTTAGTGACCAATTTTGGTGCTAATATTTTCGTGCTTTCATTGAGAGAGCTAGCACTCGGGGATTCAGAAGCTTGGGAACTTGGATTCTAGAAAGCAATTGCATACCACTAACAAGAAATCAAATAGCGAAAAGGAGCAACTAAGAGGGAAGTTAAGCAGCCACTTCTGGAGCTGGAATGGATCATGCATCCATCTACATAACTCGGGACAAGATGTTGGTTATGATGGATTCTATGCAGGAGCAGATAATGAAACGGAACGAGGAGATGATGCAGGCTCTTCTTAGGTAATTTGGACAACAGGGAACTGCAGGCGCTCAAGTTCTTGGAGCTGGATTAGAGAGACTCAACCAGCAGGCAGATGGAGTGATTCAGCAGAGGGCAGCTCCCAATCAAGAAATAACTATTAACCTGGATGGATCAAGACTTAGGGGCACATTGTCAGATAATGCTAGACCAACCCATGGAGGGATATCAGGTGATGCTGTACAAGCCGACATTAACAGGAACATAGGAGTATGTGATGAGGAATATGTACCAGAATTTCCATGTGGAGTTGGAGAGCAGCTAGGAAATATAGATAGGGGACAACCCTTGGTTGGAAACGCTGGATTGACTGACATTATGAGGGGGACAATTTGCGAAGGTCTGATAAACATGGATTTGGAGGGAGTCAAAAAAAGTCCGTTTACTCGGAACATCAGGATAGCTAGGAATCCACCCGATTTCAAGCTACCTATTTTGGAAGTATACAATGGTAAGACGGATCCCACTGACCACTTGATGTGGTACACAAGGCATTTTGAAGTGCTAAGGGCATCAGAGGAGGTCATGGCCCGATGTTTCCCTTGTACTTGACCGATATAGCTGCTATGTGGTTCAGATAGTTGGAGGATAGATCCATCGAAACATGGACAGAACTTGTGGACAAGTTCTTAAGTCAGTTTCGAGTTTACATAAAAAGGCAAAAAAACATGATGACACCGACGTCAGTTAAATAGAGGAGAATGAATCGCTCAGGACATTCTTAACTCGGTTTAATGTAGCAGCTGCTTCGGTGGATCGGTCGGATCCATCAATGGTTCCGATGGCTGCGATACTAGGAGTCAGGGATAATTCGGATTTCAAAGTATCGTTGATACAGGACCCACCAATGGATCTCGGGGAATTCTTTCATGAAGCCGAGAGATTTCTTCAGTAAGAGGATGCATGTTTGGATATGAGATCAAAGGAAGTAAACATAGTCAAGGATGGAGGACTGCCCGGTGAAAGCTTGGGTAAGTACAAGGATAAAGGGAAGAGGAAGTGCTGGGGAGAACCAAAATTCTGCACATACACCGGATTGAATACAACACTGGAGCAGATATTCTTGGATACTTGGGATCGCCTTCCCTATCGAAGGCTGGCAAGGAGGGAACCCTCAAAATGTGAAAGAGGATTGGGGAGGCACTATCTCTTTCATGACGTGGACGGGCATGATACTAATAGCTGTAGGCATCTAAAAGATATAATCGAGGAACATGTAAGGAATGGTCAGTTATGGCAATATGTCGGAACTCGGAATGCGATGGTGGAACAGGAGCAGCCTCCGCCTATCTTGAACGATGAAGGCATAAGGCTTGGGAATGGTGGCCGGTTGGTCATCAACTAATCATAATGGTTTAGAATACGTAACAAACTCCTGACAAATGGCTAAATCACTTATTCATGTACTGGGTGGAGATAACCCTTAGGAATGCTCTGAGATCATGGTTTACCGAGATGCTCTGGTTTTTGAAATTTGTTTTTTCCTTTTGGCTTGGACATTTTCTTTTTCTGCTTTGGTTTTTGGGTTCGGTTTGAACTCCTGGTTTTGTTGGTTTCTTGGTTTGGATGCTTGCTTTTGGATTTGGACTTTTGATATTGATTTTCGATTTTCTAGTTTGAATCTCGATTTTTTATTTTTGGATTTTAGTTGACTTTTTTTTTGGTTTTTGGTTAAAAGGTCGTCGAGTATGGGCTATGCTCGGCAAAGATCCGGAAAGGCCAAGATTCTGCCTAGGACTTTGGCCCCATATTATCTATCGGTTACTATTTCAGGTCGTCGAGTATGGACTATGCTTGGCAAGGGTCCGGAGCGACTAGGATTTGACTTAGGACTTAAACGGCGACATTGCTTGGTGTTCAAGGACACTGAACCAGGAATAACATGGCATTACTTGACATATGTCGTCAGGTGTAGATTATGCTTGTTAAGAAACCAGAGAAGTTATGGATTTGGATATTGGCTATGAACAGCTGTGGATTTGGCCATGAACCCGGAGCGTTCTCGAATTTTGATATCGACCCGGAGAGGTTATGAATGTGGTTATTGGTTATTAGATATGGATGGATTAGAACTCGGTTGTCGGGTTCGGATGGATGTGGAGTTGGACGAGGATTTGGTTACTGGATATAAATCGAATATCGACTCGGAACTGCCGTAAATTTGGATAAGGATACAGCAATGACACTCGGATAAAAAGGATTGGATTATAAATAGGAATGTATGACTATGGATAACATATGGACTCCAGACATCGAATTTGAGGCTATTCAAAACACACCTTCCAATAGCAAAGCATGTTTTGGAGGGCAAATGTTAACCCGCCTTTTGGCAAGGCCATGGACAGACGGATCTAACTAAATTAGCTACTCGCTTTTCGAGACTGGAATACGTAGGTTTAAGTCGAATGGCGGATAGATGATGTTGCATGCTTAGAAGACAGATAGTGGATTGGATGAAGTGGCTCGGTGTTGGAATTTGGACGTGGTTCGGTCGAGGGTGATCGACACAAGTTGGTTGGCATGGTTGAAGTGGCTCGGTGGTTCAGTCGAGGAGGATCGGTGCAAATCAGTTGGCATGGTTGAAGTGGCTCGGGTTTGGCATAGAGTTGTACTCGGGTCGACATCAGGGTGGATCGGCATTGGTGGGTCGGTAGATGCCGCTCGGTGAAGGATGAAAGCTCGTATCTGGATCGACATTGGTGGGTAGGTAAATGCCGCTCGGTGAAGGATGGAAGCTCGTATCTGGATTGGCGTTGGTAGGTTGGTAGATGCCGTTCGGTGAAGGATGGAAGCTCGTATCTGGATCGGCGTTGGTGGGTCGGTAGGTGCCACTCGGTGAAGATGGAAGCTCGTATCTGGATCGGCATATTAGAGTATGGAGTGGTTTGGCATAAGCCGATCGGCATGTGTGGGTCGGCATAGGCTGGTCGGCCTAGATCGATCAGGATGGAAAGTATGGCTCGGCTATGGCATTGATGGGCCTGGACTACTCAAGAAGCCCAGTAACTCAGGACTTACCTATAAATATAGCATGTGGATCTCCAGAGTGAGGGACCTTCTTTTTGCCTCTCTTGCTTTCTATTTTCTAAGGCTAAGGCCACTTAAACATTTTGTAACTGCAATCGATTGTTATAGTAATAAAAAGGAAACTTTTGGAGTGGACGTAGGCCGGAGTCAGCCGAACCGCTATAAACTCTGTGTCTTTACTGCTTTCTTTTTACTTCTTACCGCTCTTCATATTTATACACTCTACATACATTCTGTCTGTGGTCTGTGACTGTAATTTGGTGCTTTCATCTGGATTTGGGTGTTAGTGATTAATTTTGGTGCTAACACTATCACAGATTATTTAAACACATCATATATTACTATATATGAAATTAAATTCAATATTTTTACGCAATCCCGTTCGATCCCTCCAATATGTTTTCCTGTAACGACCCGGCTTTTTCAACAGTTAATTTGTGATAATTAAAATGAATTAAATAATTAATTTGAAATATAAATTGTTTTCAATATGAAAAGTTTGGTTATATTTAATAAAGGAGATTCAAAATTTAAATATAACGACTAATTGAATAAATTAAATAACAATTGACAATTGAGTAAATTGTTTAAATTTGAAATTGTAAGCTTGTTGGAAATATTTTAACGGCTTATAAATTTATATTGATAATACTGGAAGTAATAGATGGGTTAAAATTGAATTTAACTGCCGTTTGTTCAATTTTAAATTTACATCGTTTAAATTGACAATTGAAAATAGCCTTCCGAGGCACAGTCTCGGAATTCAACGAAACCAGTACCGTTGGATCCGTAATATTGAGTTATTGCCGGATTTCAAATTTCGTAATTTTCGGAGCTATAATGTGGTCGTACGAGATTAAAACGCTTCGAAACAATTAATTATTTTTAACTTAAATATCCTACATCAAATCATAGCCGACTACTCTCTATCTCATCACGCGCTCTCTTTCCTTTCCTCAGAAGCCAAGATCGATTTCTTTAATAACATGGCCGCCTCCTTTTTATCAAAATCAGATCGTTCGTTTAAATAAAAAAAAAAGAAAAAAAAAATGGAAGACGAGCGAATCTCGTTCGACTCGCTGGGGGGCTCGCGTAGGGGCGAAGCGACTTGGAGTTCGACATCGAGGCAAGGGGGCGTCGTTCGCGAGTTGGCGCACGCGTTGGATGTCGTTCGTGAATTGGGGAGGAAGGGGCGACCCTGTTGAGTCGCGCGCGGGGGGACGAGGCCGATCGTGGGTAGCTGCGACGTGTTCGATGGTGGAGGTGAACCGAGAGTCGAAGCCGCGATGTCGTTGCTGTGGATATGCTGAGGTCTCGTGCTGTTCTCGTTCGGTGGTGGATGGGTTTCGATTCAAGTATGCGCGAGAGTATAGGCTGGAAGCAGTTCCAGGTTGGAAGCTCGACTAGGGTTTCTCGAGCCTTATAGCAGTGAGGTACGATTATCTGCTATTTTAGTTTAATATGTATTTTACAGTAAAGTATTTAATAATCCTATTTAATTTAATACATCTATAGAATATTTCAAAATATAAAATAATAATAAAATTTAAAGTTATTTTGAAGCAGTTTATTTAACAATATAAAGTTAACTCGATTTAATTTTAATTAAATAATATATATAGAAATGTTTAAAGATTATGAAAAATTAGATTTTTAAACCTACAGACTATTTAAATGTGAATATATAAAATATAAATTATTGGTTTAAAATTTAAGTATTTGTTTAAATTTTATCACTTGTTGAAAAATAAACTATTAGATAAAAGAATAAATTTATTTAAACGGAAATAAATTGCTGCAAATATTAATAAATCATCAAATTGTTATTCAAGGTCAAAAATCGAGAAACCAAGGCAATATTGGAATGGATTGCAACTTAAAGGCAAAGGTGAGATTTTCTCACTCATTTGGATGCCCCAAAATTTAATTTAAATGCTAAATTTAAATTATTGGATGTGATTGATTGATTGATGATAATTCATTCATTGGTAAATGTTATAACCCATATGCTGTAATATCCATTTGAAAGTGGATTGATATGTTACTGTGCTAACATTTGTGGATGCAGGAAAAACAGGTTGGAGGGATCCAACAGGATTCCTCAAAACTATTTATTTTATTTCGTATATATGCTGTTCTGTGGCAGGATGATATATTGATTTGGGTGGTTTTATAGATAATTGAATTATCAACAGTTGAATAACAGAGAAGTTGAAAATTTGAAATTTCTATTACCGTTAATAAATTAATTTTGAAGAAGTTAAATAAAACTCAAATAGAAAATAATTATTTGAAATTTGAATCTACTTAAAGTGAGAATGAAGAAAAGAAATAAAGTATATTTTCTACTTAAGATAAGCTTTAAGGTGATAAAGTTGAGTTTTGGAAAATTTAAATTAAAAATTTATACTCGAAGGAATATTGTAATCGATACGTGAATTAGAGAAAATGGAATTATATTGAGAAATGGAAACGGAGGTCTATTAAGGAAATAAAAAGAAATATTAATAGGGAAAGAAAAGAAATTTATTAGGAAATAAAGAAGATGCTATTAAGAATTATGAATAAGAAATTCTGTTAAGAGCCAAAACGAAATTTTATTTAATTGTGAATGGAAATTATTAAATAGGAAAATATGAAACTTTATAGAAAGAAATAAATTATAAAGATGAGATTTTTAAATCAAACTATCTGATAATGAATGAAATCCAAGGAGATTTTATAAATTCATGAATGGAATTTATAAATGAGATATGAAATTTGTTATATGGAAATAGTAAGATATTTCCAAAGGTGAATGTGGACAAGAGGCATTTATAAATGGATATTGGATTTTCTAAAATTATAATTTATTTTAAAAAGAATATTTTCAATTACTATACTATATAAATCTTTTTATAAATTATTATTTGAATGTAAAATATTTTCGAATTAGTTAATTTGAAGGTTTGGCTATTATTTATTATAAACTATAAGTTTTCTAAAACCAGTTTTGGAAACTTATAAGTAACTAAATATAAATTTTAATATTTAATATTACTGATTTTATAAATATGTATGTGTTTTTCAAAATGTTTTTAAATCCAATTAAATTCCTCTTGTGATGGTAAGCAAAATTATGAGATAAGATTTAGGGGAAATCTTATTAAGTGGAGAAAGTGAATTTGAGAAATTATAAGGAAAGTGTAAATTGAATTTTTGAGGAAGAAATGAGAAAATAGGAATATTTTCAAAGGATAAGTCAAATGGAATGAGTATAAGAAATCAGTTAAATGATTTCATGGAAATAAAGACTTTGAAAATTTATTTCAAATGGGTTAAGTTGGGAATAATATCTGACTGATATTGAGATAAATAATTTGTGGAAATTATTTTATGGTTGCTTGTGTATAATTAATTGATAGTTAAATAACCGATTATCAATATTGGACAACGCGCTGATCGTTTCGAAGAGTCCGGGATCGGATTTAATTATCCGAAAACCACTTCGATCCGGTTTGAACGATTACGAATGAAGACCGTGAAGAGTTGAAGACGGTGATTCAGTTTGTCCAAACCCAGGGCAACTTGTATGGATTGAATGCTTTCAAAAACATCGTCAGGTGGACGATGAGCATTCTAAGTGATGCGATCTTAAAAAGGTAACGTTTAACCTCAAGCCTCGGCAACCGGGAATGGCTAAAACATGGGAGGTGCAGCAAGGTTAGGTGGGTCATGCCCAAGTAGGACTAGATATTTCCCCTGTCTAGATGTCCCTTATATATTTCGGCTTAGTGGGTGGTTGGTCGCGCCAACCACGGGGTTTATCTTGTTCGGGACTGTTCAGTAAGGAATGGTTCCGGCCTTGTGTTGCAGGGGATGAAGGGAGTAATCCTCGATACTCTGATCTACGCCAGGTACTGTGACGGGCGGTACCCCAGTAGCCCAGCCATTGATGGAAATCCATTCTCCCTACGAGCCTTGTACGAGTTTTGTTTGTATTGCCCACTCTGTGGCTAGTAGCTGGAATTTAATAGATGTAACAATTTCGGCTATTTTATAAGTATTTGTATATAGACCCTATTATAATATCAGAGGATTTCTATAAAAATTGTTTTAGCTATCATAAGGTAAAAACCCGACATGTTTATTTGTGGCGTGGTCTTACGAGATGCTTTTGTTTTCAAAGGATTTTCAAACTTTAATAATCCAATTGAGTGTGATTTTCTCACGCTGGTATTCCAGACTGAATCAGGTGTTGTTTTATATGATGCTCGGGTCAGACCGAGTTAAACAGGATTCAGGTTTTATACTAGAGCTCAGAAGACGAGCTGATGACAGAGCGTATCTACGTATTTGCCTATTATTTCCGCTGTGTATGATCTTATAGTAGTTGTCTTTGTATGAGTTGATTGATGTACTCTGATGATGGTATGTATGTATATGTATACAGTACAGATTTCTTGTATTTAAACTGTATTCTATATATTATATTTTATTCCGCTGCGATGTGAGATTCTGATGTTGTTTTTCTTCTTCTTCTATCCCTTTCTTCTTTTTCATAACTATCTGGAGTTTTCGGGTTCGAAAATTCCGGGTTGTTACACTTGGTATCAGAGCTGAAAGGTTAAGCGAGAACCTTGGCTCTGGTGGGTAATTACTCATATGAAATAGAGTCAATGGTACTCTAGAATGAGTTTGAGCGTATTAATAGATATGAGTGCGTATTTGTTAGTGAATATAAAATGGTTTTATATTGCGTTGATTGATTTATTGAGTGGTATATGAACCTTCGTCGGCACAGCCTCGAAAACTGTATCGAAGGGGTTTCTAAACACTTAAATAGAGCAATTCGACACAATATTGATTTTTAAAAGTGGGTGGATGAAATAATTTCATCCAAAATATATTTTGATATAAAAGGAATATTTTTCTGAAATTATTATTATAACTTGGATGTTGGATGTTGGATGCTATATGTAGACAAATGAGATTTTAAAATCCGAAATAGCTTATATAACCCAGGAAATCATTAAATTTGAATTTTGGATTTTAAAATCAAGTGAAAAGTTAGAAATGAGAATTTAACTTGGATTTAAGATTAAATTTTTGAAATGTAATTAATGAATAAGAAATTTTTTGTTGTGATTGAAGTGAGATGATGAAAATATAAAAATAAAATAAATATAAATAATGTGGAGAAGTAAATAAAAATTTAGAATGTGAATGAATTGAGAAGAGAAATAAAACTTTAAGTGGATTGAAATTTATTCAAGTTATGTGAATGAAAGTAAATTGAATTAAACTGAAATTAAAATTCAATTGTATTGAATAAAATTTAAATTTGGATTAAAAATGGGATTAGGTGATGGAACCCGAGTTATAAATAGAAATTCCATTGGATGGTAAGTAAATTAAAATATGAGTTGAAATTGTTTTGGAATTGGACTAAAGTAAAGGTAATTTGAAGTTACAAATAAAATCCAAATCAAGTATGGATGGAATAAATTGGCCTTGAATATTATCTTAACAAATTTAGAATGGCTAATTAAATTACATGGGATTTGATCTAGATGAGTATCAAATCTATTGCAATGAATTTAAGAAGAAGTTGCAATAATTAAATTAACTGAAGATGTAAAATTTATGGAAAGGTGATTTTGATGAAAGTGAAAGTTTATTGAATAAAATAGATGGGTAAAGTACCTTAAACATTGGCTGTGATTGGATAGTGAATAGCAAATTTAATTGGATTGAGAACTTTGATTTAACTGGAATTAACTTAAGCTAAGTTAATGTTTGAATTTGAATGAAGATGAATTAAATTGAGATATAGATGATATTATAATAAAACTCTCACTTGAGTAAAATTCATAACAGTGAAATGAAGATGGATTTAATGTAAGCTAAGTGAAATTTGAATTTGAAGTAATAAGGCTTCGATAGCTTATAAAGGAATTGAGAGGTGCTGGAATAACTTGGCTAAGTAAAAATATATAAACCCGAAGTAAAATAAAATGGGAATAAGGTTAAATGGTAAATAAATGGATGTGTGAAGATAATTAAGAAGTGGACTTGTAAAATTATGATGGAATAAATAAGTCAAATAGAATTGTTTGAATCTGGAAAATGAATAGAAATCCAAACCTGAAATTTCAAATTAGAATTGAACCAAAGAAATTTAAATGAAGAGATTTTAGAAGCTAAAAATCAAGTATTGAATTATAAATTGGAAATAAACTAATTTGGGATAAATTAGTAACCTGAATATGTGAATAAACTTTGAATTGGTTAAATAAAAGTTGGATGGTGAATGAATAAAAGTGGAAATAAAGTGAATGGTGGAAAGAGAACTTGAGCTATATATCTAAAATTCAACTTGGATTGGTTGGTAAATAAAATGAAATTGGATTAAATATGATGGTTAGAAGTGCAAACAAAAATCCAATTGTGTATAAATAAAGTGAAAATGGTCTTGTAATAAGTTAAATAAGTTCGAGAATGAATCGAACATCGGGATTGCAATTTTTTTAATGAAATAATTAATTGAGCTATGAAGTGAATGAAAGAGATTTCATTCGAATAAAATCAAATTAATTTGGGAAAGAATTTATGGGCAAACGAAATAAATTTAAGTTATGGAAGTTAAATAATTTGAAGTGGATTAACTTAAGTCTAAATTCAATGAAGTATGACTTAAATAAACTTGGGACATGATTGTTAAATTTTAAGCGTTGAAGTTGTCGAGCTTAATAAAAACGGTGTTAAATAAAATCAATGCAAAGATATGGTTTATAAATAAATTAGAAATGGAACGAAATTTCATATAACTAGAGTTGGAATTAATTTTTAAAACAGTTATAAAATTAAAGTAACTGTTTGTTTGTATGAATATTGTTGGAATTTGTATGAAATAATGTTGTTGTCGTAAACATGTTTGAATAAAGTTCTTTGGAATAATAGAAGTCAATAAACTTGATTTTTGAATAGAATTGCCATGAATACAAATTAGTTTACTTTAAGAATGAATTGAATAAAAAAATGATCTTGAAAATCATTCTGAATCGCATATGATGTTATTAATTGAGTAAAAGCAATTGGATTTAATTGGAAAACCTTATTACCTGCTTATAGAACTTGATTCGCATATAATTGCTTATAAAATATGGTTTTGAATTGATAAGAAGCAGGAATTGATTTTGGAAATCAATTAAATGGAGAATAGGTTTGTTTGGGCATAATTATGAATTGGAGTTAAATAAATGTGTCGTAACCCACTTAAAGTTGAATGCAAACGGTGTTTGTGTCAGTTATAAACAATTGGAATTAGTTTTGGAAACCATAAAAATTTGTTATGAAGTTATTTATATTGCATTGCTTATGTTTTTGATGTGTTGTAGTTGTTTAAATGAATGCAATGCTATAAATTTTCATAAATATATTACTAATGTTTATAAATCGAGTAAGTACAGGTACCAGAAGACTGTATAGCGAGATTTTGGACGCACATATGCTAAATTAAATAAGCCGCTTGCTTAAAATGCTAAATAAGGTACGCCTACGCAATACAAACTAGGAAATATGAACTGTTTTTGTTTTTCCGACCGTGTGGGTCGATGTATATATATTTATCTCTATTGTCAAATTGCAAAAGCTCCTCCGTACAAAGGGGACTCTGCCAAAAATTTTCAGAAATTTTGGGAGTTAGACAAATTTTGAGGTTCGTGAAAATTTTGTTAACGACAAATGTTTTCAAATTGGAAATTGAAATAAATTAGTAAATGAAATTAATTTGAAATAATGACATGAATTTGATATAAAAAGAAGAAGAAGAGAGAATTGTTAAAGATAAATTGAATTCATATGAAAATGGATAGAATTAATGGAATAAGAATAGATACAAACTAAGTGGTAGGATGAAAATAAATGTAAGGAACACATAAAATGCTTACACTAACTTAAGTATGGAATGATGCATTCTCTATCGGGAATTGATATTTTGAATATAGTTTAAGAATTTAATGAATAGATATGGACATTTGTAAGAATGTCGATAAAATGTATTGTATATTGTAATTGGATATATTGCTGTGTAAGGCTATGCAGGTAATATAAAGATTAAGAGAATTGAGATGGTTTCAAGATAAAATTGAAATGCTCGACAAAAAGGTTTGTGTTTGAATTTCTATATGGAAATTGATTGGGATTTTAATTGAGCCACTTGGCCTTCTATTTTCTTTTGAGTTTTTGGGAGGCCGTAGAGCCATTTTGTAGTTGTACCGAGCTAGTCGCGCAAAGGAAACGCTGGCAAAATTTTTCGGGAATTTAGGGTGTTAGAAAAATTTTGAGAAAATTTTGATAAGTCAAAATTTGAGTTTAAATTGAAACTTGAATAGTTAAGCAAATAGTATAGTTTGAAACTAGAGAAATTTTTTTAGAAAGTGAATAAGAAGGGTAATGCATCTTTTATTTAAGAGATAGTGGTAGGATGTTGAATTGTTGGTTGTAAAGTAATAGTATCGGGTATTGGACCATTTTTCCTAGCTAGTAATTTCGGGGACGAAATTCTTTTAAGGGGGGAGGAATGTAACGACCCGGCTTTTTCAACAGTTAATTGTGATATTTAAAATGAATTTAAATAATTAATTTGAAATATAAATTGTTTTCAGTATGAAAAGTTTGGTTATATTTAATAAAGGAGATTCAAAATTTAAATATAACGACTAATTGAATAAATTAAATAACAATTGACAATTGGGTAAATTATTTAAATTTGGAATTGTAAGCTTATTGGAAATATTTTAACGGCTTATAAATTTATATTGATAATACTGGAATTAAACTGTATTCTATATATTATATTTTATTCCGCTGCGATGTGAGATTCTGATGTTGTTTTTCTTCTTCTTCTTCTATCCCTTTCTTCTTTTTCATAACTATCTGGAGTTTTCGGGTTCGAAAATTCCGGGTTGTTACATTTCCTGTAACCACAGATGTTGTATGATATAAAATATCACCCTCGCTTCGAGGCGGGATATCGCGGTAATATAAGGTCTCCGCTATTATGCGGGACGCATAGTGTTTCATCCGCTTTTATCGACGGAAAATATATCCAACTACTAATATATATGCTAATGTGTATATAATAACATCCAAATAATAATAATAATTTATCAATTCATCCAATCAACCAATAAATAATTTTTAACTATTTTAAATTAAACCAGCAATCCAAATAAGTGAGACTTGATCACATTTATCCTTTGCTATCGCCGAAGCATTCTGGTTTGAGACTAAAACCAGACAACGTCCGATTTTAGCCCATATTTGGACAATCTCCAAATTTGTCCAAACAAGTTTCATTGCAAAGCCCTCATTATCGCGATCACAAAGCAAAAAGTTTCGTCTCGATCGGACCTCGCAAAAATAAGTTATAAATTTTATAAGTTTTCGACATTTAAATAAAATAATAACTAAACTAATTATAAGTTCAAACAAATTACGTTATTGCCATTTACTCTTCTTCCCTAATATTAATTTCCCTTATGCACGAAACACCCATACACCCTTAACCTCGTGCACACACACGACGGACATCGATTCTACAAGACGAAATCCCAAGTCGACTTCACCTTCGATTCCCACTCCGCGAGCTCTACCTTCTTATCACGCTCTCGCTCCACTCGGACAATGCTATCGAGAAATGACCTGAAGGTCGAACGTGGCGTGGCCAATGTCGCATTCGCCTATGATGAACCGCTTCCCTCAAATCGATGTACTTGATGCCACTCGACATGAGAGACACCCCTATGTCCTCCAATTCGCCTAACTCGACCTAAAATACCTACAAATCAAAACCCTAGGTATCATCTACCATCGACATCTACTGTCGATCATCGTTGCAAGCTCCAAATATTCCATCCACATATAGATCTCCGCCAAACATATAAAAGGATTTCAATTTGAATTATAAGAGATTTTCTTTTTCATTTTTTTTAATTTTGTTTTTACTTTTACTCTTTTTTTGAAATGATAAGAGAAGGGAACATGTGACAGTCTGATTTCTCGACGTCCGAAGTCGACATTTATACGTCCACTGTATCAACTGCCGAGCAATCGAAGGCCGGAAAACCGAATTGTTAGGGTTAAAGAAGAAGAGGTAGAAGAAGAAAGAAAGAAGAAGCAACATAAACAATATCAGAATCTCACAATTCACAGCGGAACAACATATAATAGATAAATGAATAATATTTAAATCAAAAGAACTGTATCAGTTATTACATTACATCACATTACATTATCAGAGTTTACAACAACAAACAGCGGAAAATAAATACTATATACTATTTGATACGCCATGCCATCCAGCTTGCCTCCAGATCTCTACAGCAACTCCTGAATTCCAGAATGATATGATAACCTGACTCTAGGCTGCCCGTGTGGAAAATGATGGGCACCCAGAGTTTAGGAAGGGAACAATAAACTCCAGGTCAGTCATGGGACTGGTGTGAGAACTTAAAACAGTTTATCTTTAAAAAACAAACAAAGAAATATTTTAAGATAGATCCGCAATGCTTTTGGAAAATGAAACTACCATAAGGCCTCCCACCACACACACAATGCAAACACAGAACTGGAGAAGATTTCTCCTTATGATAGTCAAACATGCTTGATACGCAGAAAAATTTCTTTGATATTATTACTATAAGTGCACAGTGGAAAACCTTTCGAAAGTATAATATAAATCTTAGCCAACATACGACCATTATCGTATGCCCACTATAACTACCATCTAAACAGTGGTGACCACCATAAGTAAATGGCAGGTTCTACAAGTAAAACCGTACAAGGTGCATATTGGAGTTTGGATTTCCAACAAATGGTCAGGCCAAGGAACTTCCCATTGCCACATGGGTACGCCTTTGGAAGGACGCCCCAAGAACCTAACCAGATCTCTGCCAACACAAGGCTGAGTTACCTCTGCAAAAATAGGTAACTACTAACACGAGTATGTCATCCCCCGATTGTAAACAACCTTTATCCGAGGATCCTCAATAGCAACAACCAAAAAGTAATAAATTTGCAGCAACAACATAGGTTAAGTATCTGGGCTCCATACCATGATACCACCTCTATCCAGAAGGAAATGAACATACCCTAAGGGGCGCTACCCCCTATAACCTTGCTGCATTCTTCCTGTTTTGACAATTCCGGGGTGTGAGGTCCAACGAAGTCTCGTCCACAAAAATACGCTTTTCACAAAAGCCACGCTTTGATCAACAAATGATCAGCAGCACTCAGCATTCCATGTTACCAAATTAGGAATATATCACTAGTAACCATCAACTACATAACCTCTGAGCTCGTACGTCTTAGAGAAGGGTGTTAAGCTAAGAGAATAAATTCTCCGCCACCAACAGAAATGTATTTGATAGAAACCGGCTTTACATCTCAAATTGTAACGTCAGACACACATCCATACAAGTCCATTCCGGGATCGACGGAACCGAAGGCACTTCCAAAGAAGCCATTGCAATCCGGATATTCACTAATCACGTTCGGACTTCCATCACAAAGGGTGATAAAATCTCTGTATCGAAGATCAGCCGATGCAGAGACATTCGATGGTAATCCTTCCGTTTTCGAAAATATCCGGTCTTTAACACCGGTCTTCAAATGCTATCCATTACAACGTATCACTATTCAGAATGAGATTTATGACCCAAAGGTCCTCTCCTAGCTAAACCGAATAACGAGCGCTTATTTTAAAATAAGCGCAGCATTCAAATTCAACCAAATCACAACAAATACCCATTTAATAGTAAATATTGGTAATCGGTTATTTAACTATCAATAGGTATGCACAACATCACCAGATTCCAAATAATTTCCCAAATTATTTATTTTCCAAAAATATCTTTACAAGATATACTTTTCCACACTTCAACCATTTGAAAACAAATTTCAAATCACTTTTCACCTTTATAACTTTTGAAAACAAATTTCAAATCATTTTCCTTACGCGGAAACACTTCCAAATATTTATTCATTTCACTGGAAATCTGCCGAGTTCAAATACTTTAAAATAATTTATAACACTTATCCAAAATATATCGGGAAAACACTTTGAAATAAAACTATTTTTCTTTAAACACTTTACTTAAAATATTAGTTATCAAAATATTATAACAATATTACATATGAATTAAGTCCAAACTAATTTCCTAAATAAAATTAGTAGATAGAGTATAACTATTTAAATAACTATTTTCTAAAACAATTATTGATTAAATCTTAGAAATAATCATTTCTATATCAACTTAATAAATCTTTACTTAAAGGATTTAAAATAATTTAAGAAGTAATTTCTCCAAAGTATTCTTTAAAACCCAACTTATGAGCTTCCAATTTATGCTTTAAAAGCTGCTTTGGAAATATACTTGGCTTTCCAGGGAAAATACACTTTCACTTCAAAATGGTTCATTTAAACCAATTAAATAAATCCTTACCGATTTACTTTAAGTTTACGTTCTAAATCCGTAAATTTATTTCCACGCTTCAAAAATAAATCAATGTTTATTTTTAAACAAATTTCCCTTTTCTTTATAAATTCCATGTGAATTCACATTTCCAAAATATCTATTGATATACGATTTTCAAATCAATTTCAAATATTCACTTTTAACAACAATTCAATTTTTCAATTGATTTCAAAAACAACCAAATCAAATTCCATATTGATTTTTCCAAGAATTAACACCAAGTGAATTTCATTCAAATCTCAAATTGAAATCAATTTCTACTAAACCCCAAATCAATTTTAAAATTGATTCCAAATTCTTTTCAAAACATCAAAAAATTTCCAAATGGATTTTCAAAAGATTTAAATTCAATCACCAAAAATCAATTCCCAAATGGGTTTCAAATTTTATTTCCTTTTAAAAATAAATTCCTTTTAAAGAAAACAAATTCTTTTATTTTTCAAACTCTTAAAAATCCGTATTTTGAATAAATTCTTCAACCTTTAAATTATATTACCCAAAATCCATTTATTAAAGCTTTTCCCATATTTTGAAATTTCATTCAATAAGATTAAAAATAAAACTTTATTGTTTTAGAATTACTTCTTTTAAATTTATCCAATTCTCAAAAATAAATTTTAATGTATACTTTCAACCTGAAATTTCAAAAATTAATTTTTTATTTATTTCCGGTATCCAGCGATACCAAAATTATATTCGGCTAAATTTTAGCCTTCAACGATTTCAATCACAAAGATAATCACACAGAGATTATAAGTAATCAACACACAACATCGAAACAAATTCAATTATTTGAGGAATCCAGTTGGATCACTCCAACCTGTTTCCCTGCATCCACAGATGTTAGCACAATACCAATCCCGTTTCAAGATGGGATATCGCGGTACATGGGTTTATAAAAAAATATTATCCGCTATTATGCAGCACAATAGGGTCTCATCCGCTATATAATGCGGGAAATCAACTCCAAATACATATATAATACCAATTCCACTTCAAGGTGGAATATCGCGGTATATGTGTTCAATAAAATAACCTCCGCTTAATATGCGACGTATAGGGTCTATTTCAACACAACAAATAGCAACCATCATTCAATCACACAATCAAGCAATTTTAAATTTAACTATTTAAAATTTAAATCGAAACAAATTCGATTGAGTGAGAAGTTCTCACCTTGCTTCCAATAGCGGTTTCAGCATTTTATTCCAAATAAAATTAAACGCGCGTTTAATTTTACCCAAAATTCCACTAGCTCAAATAAATCCCAATCCAGCTCCATCGCGTAGTATTCGTCCATACGAACCCAACACAATTCGTTTCGTGCGAAAGGGACGTCGTATCAAAAAGTTATAGTGTTTTAAAGTTTGTACAATTTATAATAAAATAAATAAAAAAATTTCTTTTTATTTTTTTAACCTAATATCAATCCGGGCCATTGATTTTCGCCCATCAGATCTTAGTCGCTTCTTCCATTTCTTCCCCAACGTGATTTTCACGTACGTGATAAACCAATGGCCGCTGCAACCATTTTATTTAACGCGACCTTCTCGTCGATCTAAACGTTGATCAAAAGCCATCGTTGCGTGCGCCTACCCACGACAAGCCTCCATCCCAATTCCATTCATGCTCGGCAGCCCCATCCCCTCGAAAAATGCGCACGAAGTTTGGCAGTTCAAACCCTTATTGTTGTTGATTTATTTGACTTTATTCGATCGTCTACGTATGGATTTATAGCTCTCGTGATCCTCTTCAAGTTTGTAGTTGAAAGTATTTGCCAGTTCTCCACGGATTGAAAGAGATTAAGAGGAGAAGAAGATGAAATTCTGGCCATAGAAAAGTAAATGGCGGCTGAAGCTTGAAACCCTAGGGATTGTGCAAAAAAAAGAATATGAGGTCCTTATATAGAAAATATTCGCGCACTATTCACCAGAAATTTTTTCGAACTCCAAACGAAGCGTGCCGCCTGGCGTTTATAATGTTTTACCCCTATTTCGAATGCAATGGAATATACATCGAGAGTCAGTTCGATCATATTTGGAAGATAGGTTTTCAAATTGACTATTTAAATTCAAAATTCATTTAAACCGATTTCTACGTGTTTTAGCTTGCCCCAGACAAACCGTAAATCCGATTGACACGAAATTTGAAATATTACAATAATTTAACATTACGGATCCAATGAAACTTGTTTCGTCGAAATCTGAGATTGTTTGAAAAATGATTATTTTTACTCGTCAATTAAATATTAAAATATTCAATTTCTGCAAATTAACTTTTAATTCAATTTTAAAAGTTCTATAACATCATTCTAACTCCAATATGATTTAATACAACTTTAGAAATCAAATTTAATCACATTAAACCTAATTTCCAATTATTTCTATAATTTCAAATATTAAATTATCAATTTAATTATCCAATTAAATATAGATATTCGAAATATAATGTATTCAACTTACAAATTTTACTTGTTAATATTTAAAATCAATTAAATACACGAATTTCAAATGACAGAAATTCTGGGTCGTTACAGAACACGTGTTCAAAGAAAAAAGGAGTAGGCACGATCATAGAGAGGCTGAAGGTAGGCCGACTTGAAATGAAAGAATATGGGCTAAGGGGTTAAATCGATATAAATATATATTATTAAATATCTAGATATTTATTATGAACCCTGATCGAGGCGTGCTACCTAGCGTTCCTGATGTTATACCCCTATTTCGAACGCAATGCAATAAGTTTCATGTAACATTCATGTCTTTAGAACAAATTTAAATTGGTAATTAAGTTAATATTTAGAATTAAATTGTGAATTAATTTGATATTTTCCAAACTAAATAGATATTTATTTGTTTATTAATATAAATGTATATAAGCATGATTTTAAATAGAATTTCTAATTGGAAATTCAGAAATAAATATTTTGAATAATATTTGAATTATAAATTTAATTGTGAAATAATTTGAAAATGTGGGAATATATATATATATATATTCAAGATTTTTAAATAAAGGACTTGATTTGGAAATCAAAATATTTCATAAATAGATTATAATTTGGAATTTGAATTTGAAATTTAAAAATAAAAGGTTTTGAATATATATTGGATTTGGAAAATCTATAATTTAATAATAGAAGAATTTATTTTGTATAATATGATGATTTCAAAGTTATATTTTGAAATTGATATAAATAAATTTACAAAATCTATTTAAAAAGTTAAAAATCAAATGTATACATATCTTTTGAAAAAATTTAATAAGGTTTGAGTAAAGTATTTAAAAAGGAGAAGTAATTACAAAAAAATTGAAATGCAAACATATAGAGTATATTGTATTATAATATGACAAGGGTTTAACATAAATTTTAAAATAAAATTTAACAAAGGGATTTAAACCCAAAATTTTCATAAATGACATTTATAAAATATTAGCATCATGCAAATAACAAGTGTTTGTTCAAAATTTACAAGTGTTAATATAATTTAATAAGTGTCATGTTGTTTTTATTTTTGAAGAAAATTTAATAAAATAAAAAACAAGATTTTTTAAAACATAACATCTCCATCTTTCTTATTTCTTTCTTCACCTTCAAAATTCAAAAACCTGGCCATTCTTTTCCAGTGCAAAAGCTTTCTTTCTCAAATTCTCTCTTTTTTCTAAACTAAAAAAACAAAACGTGGAAGATAAAATGAAAACCAGAAGAGAAATAAATCAAATAACAACACATTCAAAATTTTCAAAACCTAGAACAAATTAAAGTGCATGCAAAGAACAGTCAAGTTCAAAAGCAATTCAACCTTCACAAGATTCCAACCTAAAAACATGATAAAGTTCTCAGATTCAAAGTAGTAAAACCTGAAAATAAAATCCAGATCAAAGTCTGAAGCCTGGAATCTCAACAATAAGTAGCAAGCTCATATCAAAATGCAGATTTAAAACAAATGCAAAGATAAAGAATAAATCAAGCATTCAGATCAATAGAAACTACAACAAACAATCAAATCCAGATCAAATAGAAAGGAAGATAATTATGCTCCTCTCTGCTCTGTCAAAACACAGGTGAGCAAACTAACCTGTTTCAATGTTGAATCTATTTATATATGTGGTGCTGTGGTGGATACTTCCAGCTATTGTGAAAAATTCTTTGAACTATACCGTTTTGTGTGAATGCATGTTTGTGTGTATGTTTGTATATTCACAAATGTATACTCACTGTTAAGTTTACTAGCTTAAAGCCATTACAAAAAAATCAATTGCTACTTATATAATCAATTTTAGATTTTGATTTATAAATAGAAAATGATTATGAGACT
This sequence comes from Allium cepa, assembly GCA_030765085.1. Taxonomy (NCBI): domain Eukaryota; kingdom Viridiplantae; phylum Streptophyta; class Magnoliopsida; order Asparagales; family Amaryllidaceae; genus Allium; species Allium cepa. Next base: position 197,243,555 of record CM060938.1, read on the forward strand.
ATAATATTATTTTTAAAAATAATCTCAAATTTTTATACTCAGCAATTATGGAAAAAACAGTACAAATGTAGTGAAAAACTCAAACATCCCAAAATTCGATTATTAGATTTTTTCGATTTGATTATGTAATCTAGATCGTCTTTAAAAATGATGATTTTTAAAAACAAAATCCATATTTTTAGAGCTGTATCGAATGAAAATTTCGATGTTGAACGTAAAACATATTTTGGGGGAATTCTATTGATTGACGAAGTGTTGATCAACGTGGCCATTGCTGGAGGGAGAAGAAAGGATGGTGATTGTGGGAAAAATACTTGGAGTGTTTCCAGGTCACTGTGGTGGTTAGGGAATGTCGATCTAGGGTTCGACAATCAGTTGTGGCTTGATACGGTTCTAGGGAAAAGTTCGACGTCGACAAGTTGATCGGACCAGCGGGATTAAAGGCATGGTCGATGACGTTACTCTGGATGAAATGGCGATGCATCAGATGGGTTGGTTCGTCGGCATGTGGTAAATTTATTGACTGGAGTTTGGGTTCCAACTAAAATCAGGCATTTCAATTTCGATTTCGTGGATATTTCGGCGACCTGGGTGGTTGTACCAGGAGGTGGGGTCGAAGTCGACATGATGATGGTCGGAGCCATTATCGGGGAAGTCTTGGTTGATGTGCACGATACACATGTGAACGTCGTGTCAGAATGTGTTTTTGACGATTGAAGACGAAGATTGACTCGATGATGGTATCTAGTAATATTGATTTTGGCTCGAGTATTTTGTCAGGGCGTTCGTGTGGGTTATATAGTTTTTTTATAATTTTTAAAATTTAACAAAGTTAAAAAGGAAAAAAAAGGGAAAACTTGAAGAGGGTCACAGGAGATTAGGTATTTGACTCGGGTGAAGACACGAAGTGGTCTCGAGTTGATGATAAAACAGTTTTTGTTTTAAAAACAAGTTTTCTAAATTTAAATTTAAAATAAATTTAAATAATTTCTTGTTAATTCTTTTAAAAAATAATAATAAATGCTTTATTTTAAATTTTGGGATTAGTCCAGTTTTTAAAGAAATTAATTCAATTATTTAGTTTTAAAGTGTTTTTATATACACATATAACCTTTACTTTAAAAGTCCATTTTAAATAAATTTAATTTTAAATTATATGGTTAATTATGGAAATGTTTTCAGTTATGATTAACTTAAATATCTTTAGTTAATCCATGTATTAATGATAATTAATTAAAGGTTTATCAAATAAATTCGTGTATAATTAAGTAATAAATTGAGATAAATGGGTTATTTTAATTTGAAATTTAACGATATTACTTAATTAAAGATTATTACTGAATGCAATCAAGGTATAATTGCTTTGTGTGATTACATTAAAGGATAATTAATCAATTAAGATTAATAAATTAAAGGTAATTAATTACTTAAAAATAATTACTTAATTAAAAGTAATTAATTAATGATTAAACTTAATTAATCAAGTGATTATAGGATAATTACTCAAAATAACTAATTTGTGATTTATTAATATAAGTGATTAGGATAATCACTTATTGTAATTAATTAGGGATAATTAATCAAATGGTAATTAATTAAGGGATTATTTGATTATTTAATTAACTTAAAGGTTAATTTAATTAATGAGACTAATTGAGGAATAATTAATTAATTAAGGGCAATTAATTAATATGGGTAATCGAGGTTGATTAAGTTAATTTCATTAATTAATATCAAATGATTTGTAATTAGTTTATCAGGATTGGGTAATTAATTCATAAGTAATTAATTTAACTGGAAGTTAAATTGAATTAATTAGGATTTAAATAATTACCTGCTTATAAATGATTATTGAATAATTGAATTACTTATGAATGTTTGTATTGTATGAGATGCCTTGAATTGATTATCCCATCTGATCTATGATATTCTGCTTTATAAATTGAGCTATGTATAATTTATTTATCCGTATCTATGAATATGTGAATGGAGATATGTGTTATAGCTTATACCACTTATCAATATTTCTGTGCTTGAATTCTGTGACGAGTTTTGATATTGCACTATTATTGTGTAAAACCCCTGGACTACACTATACACATACAAATATGGATTGCACGAGGAAATCGGTTAAGTCACAGATTTTGAAATGGTTTTAAAAATGAATTTTGAATCCAAATGGTTTTGAAAACGAAATTGAGTTAAATATGATTTATTTTGAAAAAGGAACTTTTAAGATAAAAGATATTTTAATTAACTTGATAAAGTTTTTAATTTTAAATAAGTTTGATTTGAATTTAAATTCAAAATTTGAAATTTAATTCTATGTTTGGAAATTATGGTTTAAAAAGGTTAGACAAGTTATAAATGTGTTTATATGGATTTTAAACCATTTTAAAAAGTATTGTTTTGGGAATTTGAGATTTAACCTAAGTTTTATACTTGAGGGGATTTAACTCATGCAAATGTAATTGGATTTTTCCGAAACGAAAACTAATTGTTTTCAAATAATAATAGCTTTCATGTAAAGAAAGGATTTCCAATTTGTATTAAAAGATTTCAAATTTGGAATGGAATTGAAATAGTTTTGAAAGCTATGAATAAATCTTTGTGAAAGATTGTTGAACTTTGTTTTGAAAATTGAAGAGGATCATAAAGGTATATTTTTTGTATAAAAGATTTGGGAATTGAAATAGTTTTGAAAACTATGAATGAATCTTAGTGAAAGATTGGTGAACTTTGTGAAGTGAGTCTTTTTGTTTAAAAAGATTTAAAATGGTAATTTGTTTAAACCATTTGTTTGGGTAATAAGTTGTGACCTAATTGGGATCCCATTATCCATATGGTTTTTAAATGTAGCGCTCATTATTCGGTTTAGCCGGAAGAGGACCTTTATGTCATATAACCCATTTCGAATAATGATACGACATTATGGATTGCAATTGAAGACCGGTGGTGAAGACCAGATACTTTTGAAAGTGAAAGGAAAACCCGTCGAATGTCTTTGCACCGACCGGTCCCCGGTATAGAGATTTGATCACCCTTTGTGATGGGGAGTCCGTACGTGATTAGGGATTATCCGGATTTGCAAGGGCTTCTTTGAGAAGTACCTTCAATACTGTAACGACACAGAATTTTGAACCAATTAATTTGAAAATATTTAATTAATTTTAAATATTTGAATGATGGTTTGACTTGAATTTCAAATTATCAGAATGAATTTGGAGATTAAATTATAAAATTTAATCTATTGAAAGTTGAATAAAAATTTGAATCTTCAGTTTTAAGCTGATTAAAAATATTTCAAAGACTTGTAAAATCCTTATTGATAACGCTGAAGGTAATCGAAGCTTCAGAATTGAATTTGAAACTGTTTTGATCAGTTTTGAAAAATATATCTTTTGAACCAATATTTAAATATAGCCGTTCGAGGCACAGTCTCGGAATTCGAAGAAACCAGTTCCATTGGGTCCGTAATATCGAATTATTACCGGATTTCAAATTTCGTATTTTTCGGAGTTGATATGTGAGCACACGATATATAAACGCGTTAAAATTTTAAAACGAATTCAATTTAAATTTAAAAATATAATTGGTCAACATCAGCATCCTAAAATCATGCCTAAAATCACGCAGGGAATCATGGGAAGAAATCGTGCAACCCATGTTCTTCCAATTTTAAATAACCCCCTCCCTCACTTTCAAAATCAATGCACAGAGGGAATAAAAATGGCCGACACTCCTCTTCAACTCAGAAAAATTTCGAACGAGAGGAATTAGGCGCGTTCTACATGACTTCTTCCTCCCCCTTACTTCATATCGAACACATCCCCAAATCAATTTTTAAAGCTTAGAAGAAAGAAAAAAAAACCGCGAGCAGTAATTCGCGACCCAGATCGCGATCTCGATTCATCGGCGATTTGGATCTCAATTCCGTGAAGGTTGGGGCTCGCGAGCATGAAGCCGTAGTCCACTTCGACTTCGAATTTTTGAAGTGTGGGTTGTTGTTCTTCTCGAGAGCGCGCTCGAGGCCGTTGCGAGCGATGCCGTGTGGTAGCGACAACAGTGAGTTTTGCGAGGAGTGGGAAGTCACAGTTCGAAGGAAGAGCAGGAGGTCGGGCACGATGGGTGTTGGTGCTCGCGTGGTCTTGGGGTGCGTGCGAGTAGTGGAAGTTTGAGCTGGGACATGGCAGCGTGGTCGCGCAAGGGAAGGGGGTCACGGTAGCAAGCCTGGGTTCTTGTTAATACAGTAAGGTATTTTTAAATTTGTTTATTCAATTTAAAAAAAAAGAAAAAAGAATTTTTTTTTGAATACTTTTATATAGACAGAAAAGGCAAAGTAAATTTGTAGATTTTTAAATGAAAGTAGATTTTTCGATTGTTCGAATATTTATAAATTGTATGAATTGTTTATACAAGGTTAGAAAATAATTTTGTGAAGTTATAACTGGAATTAAATACTGTTTATCATGTTTAAAACTGGAAAGAATATTTAATAATTACATTAAGGTGATTAACTCGTCAATGAAATTTATTTGATTTGTTTAGTTACTCAAAAAAAATTATTAATGGAAATTTAGTTTAAATTAAATTTTTATTTAGACAAATTATTAAAGACAAAATTGGTTTAAAACCAATTATTAGTTAAAATTCAGAAAATAAAATTTAACTGTTCGATTTTATTTCGAATATTAATAAATTGCAAAAATGTTATACAAGGTCAAAATCGCGAAGAAAACAATTTGGATTGAAAATGGATTGCAAATAAAAGCAAGATGAGAACTTCTCACTCAAAAGGGTTATTTAAAATTTTAAATAGCTAGATTTAAAATTTGCTGTTTGATTGATTGCTATTTGATTGTGATAGTATATATAGTAGTATATATAGCAATATATATATATATATATATATATATATATATATATATATTGGCATATGCATATTTTGCAGTTGTTGATTTCCCGCAGTATATAGCGGATGAGACCCTATTGCGCCGTCTATTAAGCAGATAATATTTTATAAATCCCATATACCGCGATAATTCCGTACTGGAGCGGAATTGGTATTGTGCTAACATCTTTGGATGCAGGGAAACAGGTTGGAGGGATCCAACTGGATTCCTCAACTGTATTGACTTATTTACAGATATTTTGATATTTGTTGATTATCATATCGATATATGATATTTGGATGTCGTGATTGACTATTTGGTGCTGTTGCATCATCGGATCCATTTTTGAAGTTTTAAAATAATGATTTTGGTTTTAAAAGGAATTTTTAAAGTGATTTTTGAAAGTATATGTTTTATTAAAATTTTGAATTGATTTATTTTAAATAAATAAACGTTACAAAATTTAATATTATAAAAATTTCTATTTTTGTAAAATATAACCACATTAAGATTTTTGAAATAAATAGTGATTAATTTATAAAATGGTTTAATTGGGAATTTTGAATTATAATAAAAGAATGTATATAAAAGATTTATAAAATTGATATGTATAAATTAAAATATTGGAATTATAAAACGAGTTTATTAAGTGTTTAAATGAAGTATAAAATGGATTTCATTGGAAACTATAGATTTATAATTGTGAAATTATAAAGTTAATAGATTTTTGTAAAATAAAAGATTTATAAGTAATTAACTTATAAATTAGATTTGGTATATAACCGAGTTATATAAATTGAATTGGTTAATAAAGGAGATTTATAAATCGAAGTTTTATAAATAGAAATGGAATTTATAAAGATTGTTTATAAATTCAAAATCAATTGAATTTGATAAATTTGAAAATAGAAGTTATGAAAAGAGATATACTCACGATTTTGGACAATGAATATATTATTGAATAAACGGATATGTTTTCAGGAAGGTGATATTATGAAATGAAGTTAATGGTTTTAAAGATGTTTTAAAATGCATTAAGTATCGAATACATAGATTTCAACATTCATTGTTGAAATAGACGTTTTCGAGAAATAAGGAAATGGTGGACTATAACACTGTTGTTATAGTAAATGATTTCCAGAAGGAAATGTTTTGTATAGTATTGGGATTTATATATCTATTTTAATTTCGAATCCCTATACTAGTGATTTTGGATCGTCGTAACAATGTTTTACGTAACATTCGTTTTGACCCAAACAAATGTGTTTAAGAGAATGATTTCTTAAAGAATGAAATATATACTTAATTTTCGATTTAAGTATATTAAATATTTTCCAAGTGTTGAAAATGAATGGATTTGTAAATTACTTATTATTTAATAAGTATGGAAATGTTTTCCAATATGAACTGAATGTTTTGAGAATTTATTCTTTTAAAGGATAAATTGAAAATGAATATCAGAAATCGATTTGAAATCGTATATTCATAAATATTTTGGAATGTAAATTCACCATGGAATTTATATAAAAGGGAAATTTGTTTAAAAATAAACATTGATTTATTTTTGAAGTGTGGGAAATAAATTTACGGAATTGGAACGTAAATATAAAGTAAATCGTTAAGGATTTATTTAATTGATTTAAATTAACCATGTTGAAATGAAAGTAATCCCGTATAGGGGAATGATTTGAAATTTATTTTCAAAGGTGGTAAATGTGAAAAGTGATTTGAAAATTGTTTTCAAATGTTGAAGTGTGGAAAATATATATATCTTGTAAAGATATTTTGGAAAGTAAATAATTTGGGAAATTATTTGGAATTTGGTGATGTTGAACACGCCTATTGATAGTTAAAAAATCCGACTATCAATATTTACCTTTAAATAGGTATTTGTTGTGATTGCTTGAATTTGGATGCCACACTTATTTTTGAATAAGCGCTCACTATTCGGGTTATCCGGGAAAGGACCATGGGGTCGTATAACCCATTCCGAATATGTGATACGTCGTTATGGATTGCATTTGATGACCGGTGTTGAAGACCGGATATTTGTGAAAACGGAAGGGTTACCGTCGAGTTACTCTACATCGGCTGATCTCCGATATAGAGGTTTTATCACCCTTAGTCAAGGGAAGTCCGGTCGTGATTAGTGAATATCCGGATTGCAAGGACTTCTTTGTAAGTGCCTTCGGTTCTGTTCGAGCCTGGAACAGACTTGTATGGATTGTATGTCTGACATTACAAATTGAGATATAAAGCTGATTTCTTTCAAATATATTTCTGTTGGTGGCGGAGAATTTATTCTCTTAGCTTAACACCCTTCTCTGAGACGTACGAGCTTAGAAGTTATATAGTTGAAGGTTATTAGTGATATACTCCCAATTTGGTAGTGTGGCATGCTGAGTGTTGCTGCGAAATGATCATTGTTTGATCATTTGTGATAGGATCATTTATTTGATCATTTATCTTTGTGATCATTTCTATGATCATTTGTTGACCCAAAAGCACAGCTTTTGTATAAAGTGTGGCTTTGTGGACGAGACTTCGTCGGACCTCACACCCCGGAAATGGTCAAAACAGGAAGGATGCAGCAAGGTTATTAGGGGGTAGCACCCCTTTAGTGTATGTCATTCCTTCTGGATAGAGGTGGTATCATGGTATGGAGCCCAGATATTTAACCTATGTTGCTGCTGCATATTTTGTGCTTGTTGGAAATCGAGGATCCTCGGATAGATCAGTTACGATCGGGGGATGACATATTCGTGTCAGTAATTACCCAGTTAGGGGTAACCCGGCCTTGTGTTGGCAGAGATCCGGTTTGGTTCTCGGGACGTCATTCCAGAGGCGTTTCCATGTGGCAATGGGAAGTTCCTTGGCCTGACCATTTGTTGGAAATCCAATTCCCAATACGAAACCCTGTACGGTTTTAGTTGTAGAACCTGCCATTTACTTATGGTGGTCACCACTGTTTAGATGGTAGCTATAGTAGTCATAGTTCGAAATGTCTATGCTGGCTAAGATTAATACTCTACTTTTGAAATGTTTTCCTCACTATGCACTAGTAATAATATCAAATGTTTTTTTTAATGCGTATCAAGCATCTTTGACTATCATAAGGAAAAATCTCCTCCGATTCTGCGTTTGCATTGTGTGTGTGTGCGGGAGGCCTTATGGTAGTCTCATTTTTAAAAGCATTGCGAATTGATTTTAAAATATTCCTCTATTTTGATTTTAAAAGGTAAACTGTTTTGAGTTCTCACACCAGTCACATGACTGACTCGGAGTTTATTGTTTTCCTTCCTAAACTTTGGGTGCCCACCAATTTCCACACGGGCAGTCAAGAGTTAAGGTTTATCAGGATATTCTGGAATTCAGGAGTTGCTGGTGGCAAGATGGATGGCATGGCGTATTACTAGTATATTATATTTCTTTTCCGCTGCATGTTGTTGTTGTACACTCTGATGATGTAATGCAATGTAATATGATGTAATGTAATAACTGATATAGTTCTTTGTTTAAAGATTATTCATTTATTTATTATATGTTGTTCCGCTGCGAATTGTGAGATTCTGATGTTGTTCTGTTATTTCTTTCTGTTCTGTTCTATCTTTTTCTCTCTTCTTCTATCTTTTTCTTCTTCTTCAACCCTAACGGTACGGTTTTTCGGCTTTCGATTGCTCGGCAGTTGATACAGTGGACGTATTGATGTCGGTTTTCGTGGACGAAAAATCGCAAACGTTACAAATACCGTTCAAACGCGGAACAAACTTGTATGGATGTGTGTTTGACATTACACTTTGAGATATAAAGCTGGTTTCTATCAAATACATTTCTATTTGGTGGCGGAGAATTTATTCTCTTAGCTTAACACCCTTCTTTGAGACGTACAAGCTCAGAGGTTATGTGGTTAATGTTTACTAGTGATACATTCCCAATTTGGTAATGTGGCATGCTGAGTGCTGCTGAGTGTTGCTTATCATTTGTTGATCGAAGCATGGCTTTTGTGAAAAGCGTAGCTTTGTGGATGAGACTTCGTCGGACCTCACAACCTGGAATGGTCGAAACAGGAAAATGCAGCAAGGTTATTTGGGGGTAGCGCCCCCTGAGGGTATGTTCATTTCCTTCTGGATAGAGGTGGTATCATGGTATGGAGCCCAGATACATAACCTATGTGGATGCTGCAAATTTATTACTTTGTGGTTGTTGGTGAATCCCGGGATAAAGGCTGGTTACGACCAAGGAGTGGCATACTCGTGTAGTAGTTACCTAGTTACAGAGGTAAACCGGCATTGTGTTGGCAGAGATCCGGTTAGGTTCTCGGGGCGTCACTCCAGAGGTGTACCTTTGTGGCCCAGGAAGTTCCTGTGCCCGACCATTTGTTGAAAATCCAATCACCAATACGCGTCCAGTACGATTTTATTTGTAGAACCTGCCATCTAATATGGTAGCTATAGTAGGCATACTATAATTGTATGTATGCTGGCTAAGATTAATATTATATTTTTGAAAGGTTTTCTGCACTATGCACTAATAATAATATCAAAAGGATTTTGCGTATTAAGCATGTCTGACTATCATAAGGAGAAATCTTCCCCAAGTGTGCGATTGCATGGTGTGTGTGCCGGGAGGCATTATGGTAGTTTCATTTTCCAAAAAGCATTGAGGATTTCAATTTTCAAATTCTTTTTGTTGTTTGTTTTAAAGATAAATTGTTTTTATTTGCTCATACTAGTCTCATGACTGACCCGGAGTTTATTGTTCTCTTCCTAAACTCGTGGTGCCCACAATTTTCCACACTGGCAGTTTAGAGTTGGTTCCTTTTCCAGATAATCAAATAATAGGTGTTGATTCAATAGCATCCAGCCCTTGGATTTGGTAATAGCATTTGTTCAAGGTGACTGACCTTGCTTAAGTCATCGTGATGGTGGTTCAAGCTTATGGTTGGGATATAACTACTTTTGAATTAGAGTCTTCGAAGCTTATGGGTTAAGCTATTTGGTTTTGGAACTTTGGCATTGGAATGCAGTTTTGGATTCAATCTTCTTTCTATTGTTTGGAAGATCAAGTTGGTGTTTTATTTCTGCTGTTTTCTTGTGTCTTTGATAATATTGATATTCATATTGTATCCAATATTGTATCAACTATTGCGTATCAATGATATATTATTTCTCTTCCGCTGTGTTGTTGTACTTAATGTGTTATAAGCTCCGGGATGAGTCGGATTTCAACGGTTGAATCTGCGGCATTCGAGTACAAGTGAAGTACGGGTGCCGATTTTCAAACGCTGAAATTCAGATCGTGACAACTTGGTATCAGAGCTGAAGGTTGAAACTTTAGTTCAGGAGTATAACACATTAGATAGCTCATTAGAGATAGGGTGAAGTATACCCTAGAATGAGTATATCCCTAAGATATCCATCCGTGTGCCTCAGTAAATTCTCTTGCTGTCCACTGATAGTGAGTATGACTGCAAGAAGAGGACGAGATAGCGGACAGGGGAATACGACTCCAAATGGTCGATACCCTGCAACAACGAGAATAATTTTTTCTATCAATCTCCTCTGATCCAGTTTCAATTCTTTGATTGCTTCGTAGCAGCTTGAGGGAGAAGCTTTGGTATGGTGGTGGCCCTATGTATCGTTATAGATAAGTTTCTATTTCATATTCTCTTCATTGGTTTTCTATCAGCCTTTTGTTTAAACTTTAATAAATTTAAAATTTGAAATTGAAATAAATTGGTTAATAAAATATAAAAATCGTATTAATGAAACGATTTCGGTCAGAACCAAATTTGAGAATTCTATTGTAATTTCTTGTGAGAATTCAAGTCCGAGGAGGGACAAGATAGTGTATACCTTGGGATATTCCAACCTGGATTGAGTATCCATTGTCTATTCTTTGAGGTCCAGATATATTCTATGAATGGTTAGTTATCCTTTCGAACTAACCCATGCCCTTGCATATTTCGTAGACCGAATAGCCCAAGTATCTTATGAAGTATTGAATAAGATTGTACTTGTATCTATTGGTGATATTCTGATTTGGTAAGCCAAATGCACAATGAATATTCAGTTTGATCTGGAAGAACATTTATTATTTGTTCTATGTTGTCTTTCCGTCCAGCAAATTTCGAGGACGAAATTTTCTTAAGGGAGGAAATCTGTAACATTCCTGTCTTTAGAACAAATTTAAATTGGTAATTAATATAATTTTTGAAATTAAATTGTGAATTAATTTGACATTTTCCAAATTAAATAGATATTTATTTGTTTATTAATATAAATGTATATAAATATGATTTCAAATAGAATTTCTAATTCGAAATTCAGAAATAAATATTTTGAATAATATTTTAATTATAAATTTAATTGTGATTAATTTGAAAATGCGGGAATATGTATATATATATAAAAGATTTTTAAATAAAGGACTTGATTTGGATATCTAAATATTTTATAAATAGATTATAATTTGGAATTTGAAAATTTAAAAATAAAAAGTTTTGAATATATATTGGATTTGGAACATCTATAATTTAATAATAGAAGAATTTATTTTGTATTTGTAATATGATGATTTGAAAGTTATATTTTGAAATTGATATAATTAAATTTACAAAATCTATTTAAAAAGGTTAAAATCAAATGTATACATATCTTTTGAAAAAAATTAATAAGGTTTGAATAAAGTATTTAAAAAGGAGAAGTAATTATAAAAAAATTAAAAAGGTAAACATATGGAGATATAAAGCAATTTATAATATGACATGGGTCTAACATAAATTTTAAAATAAAATTTTACAGAAGGATTTGAACACAAAATTTTCATAAATGACATTTGTAAAATATTAGCATCATGCAAATAACAAGTGTTTATTCAAAATTTACAAGTGTTAGTATAATTTAACAAGTGTCATGTTGTTTTTATTTTTGAAGAAAATTTAATAAAATAAGAAACAAGATTTTTTAAAACATAACATCTCCATCTTTCTCATTTCTTTTTTCATCTTCAACATTCAAAAACCTGGCCATTCTTTTCCAGTGCAAAAGCTTTCTTTCTCAAATTCTCTCTTTTTACTAAACTAAAAAAACAAAACCTGGAAGATAAAATGAAAACCAGAAGAGAAATAAATTAAATAACAACACATTCAAAATTTTCAACTTGGAACAAATTAAAGTGCATGCAAAGAACATGCAAGTTCAAAAGCAATTCAACCTTCACAAGATTCCAACCTAAAAACAAGATAAAGTTCTCAAATTCAAAGTAGTGAAACCTGGATATAAAATCCAGATCAAAGTCTAAAGCCTGGAATTTCAAAAATAGGTAGCAAGCTCAGATCAAAATGCAGATTTAAAACAAATGCAAAGATAAGGAATAAATCAAGCATTCAGATCAATAAAAACTACAACAAACAATCAAATCCAGATCAAATAGAAGGGAAGATAATTCTGTTCCTCTTTGCTCTGTCAAAACACAGGTGAGAAAACTAACCTGTTTCAATGTTGAATCTGTTTATATATGTGGTGTTGTGGTGGATACTTCCAGCTATTGTGAAAAAATTCTTTGAACCATACCGTTCTGTGTGAATCCATGTCTGTGTGTATGTTTATATATTCACAAATGTATACTCTCTGTTAAATTTACAAGCTTAAAGCCATTACAAAAAAATCAATTGCTACTTATATAATCAATTTTAGATTTTGATTTATAAACAGAAAATGATTATGAGACTATAACATTATTTTTAAAATTAATCTCAGATTTTTGTACTCCGTAATTATGGCAAAAACAATACAAATGTAGTGAAAAACTCAAACATCCCAAAATTCGATTATTAAGTTTCTTCGATTTGATTATGTAATCTAGATCGTCTTTAAAAATGATGATTTTTAAAAACAAAATCCATATTTTTATCGAATGAAAATTTCGGGGTTGAACGTAAAACATATTTTGGGTGAATTCTGTTGATCGGCGAAGTGTTGATCAACATGGCCATTGATAGAGGGTGAAGGAAGGACAGTGATTGTGGGAAAAATACTTGGAGTGTTACCAAGTCACTGTGGTGGCCAGGGAATGTCGATCTTGGGTTCGACAATCAGTTGTGGGTTGATACGGTTACGGGGAAAAGCTTGACGTCGATAAGGGATCGTGATCGATTGGACCTGTGGGATTAGGGGCATAGGCCGATGACATAACTCTGTATGAAATGGCGATGCATCAAATGGGTTGGTTCGTCGGTGTGCGGTAAATTTATTAACTGGAGCTTGGGTTCCAGTTAAAATCAGGCTTCTCGATTTCGATTTCGTGGATATTTCGGTAACCTGGGTGGTTGTACAAGTAGGCGGGGTCGAAGTCGACATGATGATGGTCGGAGCCATTATTGGAGAATTCTTGATTGATGTGCACGATGCACACGATTGATGTGCGCGATGCACACGTGAACATCGTGTCAGAATGTTTTGTGATGATTGAAGACGAAGATTGACTCGGTGATGGTATCGAATAAAATCGATTTTGGCTCGAGTATTTTGTTAGGGCATTCGTGTGGGTTATACAGTTTATTTTATTTTTTAAAATTTAATAAAGTTAAAAAGGAAAAAAAGGGAGAAACTCGAAGGGGGTCACGGGGGATTAGGTATTTGACCTGGGTGAAGACCCGGAGTGGTCTCGAATGTTAGGAAATCAGTTCTATGGTTTCGATGATAACAACTATACAATGGAAATCGAATGTACGTATATATCTATATTTACAGGTAGATGATAGAGTAACATCACCAAAGAGACAAAAACAAGACTCAAGAGAAGTATCAAAAGACTTCAAATCCGTAGAAGTTGAAAAGGAGTGGCATTGACACAAATAAAGCAACATTCACAGTTTCAGACGTCTGAGTGCACTAGCCAGACGTCTGAATGTTTCCACTGGTTTGCAAATTAGACAAAATCAGACATCTGGTTAATATGCTCAGACGTCTGGTTAAAATCTCTGGTTCACAACTCAGAAGGAAACAGACGTCTGATAATAAACTCAGATGTCTGAATAGCAACCAGACGTCTGGTTAATATACACAGACGTCTGAAATGTTACCAGTCGCAAAAAAATATGAAGGCCAGATGTCTGAGGGTACTTTCCAGGCATCTGATTATAGACTCGGCTGTGTAATTTCAAAGACCAACTGTCACATCCAAAAAGACACGTTCGCTTCTCTTCACTGCAACTCTTCATCACCAACAGGAGCAACTATACAACGATTGTTAATGGATGCAACTACACAAAGAATCTTTCTACCACTATAAATAGCATGGGAATGCACGAGAAGACCTTACCTTACTTATGCTCTTAATTCCTATACTCTGACTTATACCTGTTCTCTAACAATCAACTACTTGTATTTAACAATACCATATATTCAGAACTCATTATTCAATATCCCCCCCCCTCTCTCTCTCTCTCTCTATATATATATATATATATATATATATATATATATATATATATATTGGAAGCACTTGTACTCAATAGTCAACATTCGTGTTATATAACACATTCTTGATAAAGAAACTCTGCTATTGTAAACCTATTTCTCCGGGTCAAGTGAGGGTTAGGTGAAAGGAAATTTCGAAGAGGAGCTTCGGGACTGGACGTAGGACGGGAGGTCCGAACCAGTATAAAATCCCGGTGTGATTATTTTAATTTACGTTGCTGTTATTATCTATCAAGTTATATTATATAGTTAGTTGTTCATTCTTTTATATATATCATATACTATCCACTCATATAGATTTTCAATTGGTATCAGAGCAAGGTTTTGATCAAATAACAGTAACACGTTTTTGAATTAATTTAATATGGAAAGTATTTTTCAAGAAGGACAATCCACTGCACGACCCCCACTTTTTAATGGATCTAACCATGCATATTGGTCGACACGTATGAGAATTTTTTTGGAAGCTAACGGTCTTGAAATTTGGTCAGCCACACAAGATAGATATGAAGCACCTACTACTGCTATGAACACTTGGACCGATGCACAAAAGACCTTAGCATCAAATAATGCTAAAGCTATGAACGTATTATTTTGTTCTTTAGACAAAAATGAATTTTCACGTGTCATGTTATGCACTACTGCATTTGATATTTGGCGTACCTTACAAATTACACATGAAGGTACAACAAAGGTCAAACAAACTAAGATTTCGATTTTGCAAAACCAATTTTCTTCATTTAAAATGAAGCAAAATGAAACTAGTTTTGACTTGTATTCTAGATTTCAAACTATCCAACATGATCTTATGGCATTAGGAGTTAAATTCACTGATTTTGATTTAATATCTCGAATACTCAACTCTTTGACATCAGATTGGGAAAGGAAGGTTTTAGCGATAGAAGAAGCTAATGATCTTTCCACTCTCAAAGTTGAAGAGTTGATAGGAAATTTAATGTCCTATGAAGCTAACTTACAGGCATAAAAAGAACTTGATTCGAAAAAAAAGAATATAGCATTTCCAACAACAAAAAATGATGACTCTGATCTAGATGAAGAAGAAATAGTTTTTATTGCCAAGAATTATAATAGATTCAAGAAATTTAGAAAGATGACCAAGTTTCAAAAAGAAGGGAAGTCCAACACAACAAACATATCTCAAATCAAGTGTTATGAATGCGATCAATACGGACATATGAAGAAGGATTGCCCTAAACTCAATAATGACAAAAAGAATAAAAAATTCAAAATTTCAAGAAGACGAAGGCTTTCAAAGTAACTTGGGATGATTTGGATTCTTCATCTTCTGAAAGTGATAGCGATAGTGACAGAGAACAAGCTAATGTATGTTTTATGGCACAAACTGAAGAGGTATCCAAAATAAAAAATAAGGAGAAATGGATATTAGATCGCGGTTGCTCCAAGCATATGACCGGAAATTCAAACATGTTATCAAATATACATACATCGATGGTGAAACGGTAACCTTTGGAGACAATTCAAAAGGATATGTCATAGGAATTGGAGAAGTCATCAACTCTGGTATATCTAACTCTCCTATTATTACAAATGTTTTATTAGTAGAAAATTTAAAACATAACTTACTAAGCATTAGTCAATTATGTGATAAAGGTTTTCAAATAAATTTTGAAAAAGAAAGATGTAATATTTTAGATAATAACAAACAACTCATTTTTGAAGGATTTAGAAAAAATATATATTTATATATTAAACATGAATATAAATAAAAATTCAAACTTATGTTTAACTGTAACAACCCGGTACCTCGCAACAATTAATAATCGACATTAAAAACGATTAATTGATTTTTAATTGCTGTTGAGTATTTTATTCAGCTGAAATTCACATTCGAAAATTGGTTAAGTATCGTTGAGCTTTACAAATTTAAAATTCGGCCCATCCATTTTGATGCCGTATGGTTTGAGTATAACCCGTTCTTTCTCCCCCCTTTTTTCATTTTTATTCGTAACCCTAAAACTAAACAAGCGAACGAGAGTAAAAAAATGGTGGCCGTTCCTTTTCTTCTTCTTCGTCCAAATTAGGGCTTCGATTTCGATTTTTGCTCGTCTCTGTGATGCTCGGCCGCTTCTATTAGGTCGAGTTCGTCGCCGCTTCGAAGCAAGGTGAGTACTTTTTGTAACTCACATCTAATTTGAATTTCAGAGATTTTGAATTGGGGTTTTAATTGAAAGTTCGAATCCCTTTGATGTTCGTTCGTATTTATGTATATGTTGAAATTGTCTTTGTATTTCTGATTATTCTACGAAAGTGAGTTATCTGACCCGTTTTGAATTTCTATACTTTCGTCACTTGATTCGCTCGGCCATTCAACTGTGGTTCATGTTGATGATTTTGGGTCTGTTCGACTTCCTTTAATTGCATTCGTGTATTTTTGTTTGAGTTCATTAGCCACCACGGTTTCGAAATGATTTCTTCCATTGTTGATTTTTTTTAA
The DNA here is from genome assembly GCA_030765085.1 of Allium cepa. Classification (NCBI taxonomy): domain Eukaryota; kingdom Viridiplantae; phylum Streptophyta; class Magnoliopsida; order Asparagales; family Amaryllidaceae; genus Allium; species Allium cepa. The sequence goes on from CM060938.1 coordinate 197,260,405, forward strand.
ACAGCTACATGATGCTTGTATTTATCTGGAAGCTTTGCATTTTCGGTCTTTGTCATTACCTGCCTATATGCATACACTTTGTAGATGAAGTTGCACGTGTGTTACTTCGAGTTGGATTCATGTAGTCTTGATAGTATTGAGCTCTGTAGCACTTATGGCGTCACAGTAACCTGCTGACCTTGTTCTTGACCCACAGCATGCTTTTCCATGTGACCTTTTATTAAAAGAATTTGACTTTGTTTTGAACTGCAACTTATTACTCTGCTTAGAGTTAAATTGGTGGATTCATGAGTATGTTTCATCCCTCAATGCTTGCATGATAACTTGTTTCTACTGTTAGGAAATGTGCACATACAAACATGTATATACATACATATGTATGTATATATGTGTATAATTTGTTATGCCCATCCACTTGGTCGAGACATGAACTCTGTTGTAGTTTTGAATTCTTGTTGTATTGTGTTATTTGTTGCTCTTGAGGCTGGTTCATGTTTTCGTGTTGGTTTTTTTACTGTGCTTGTGTGGGTCTGGTCACTTCAGTTTTCCATAGCATTCATTTTGGTCTCTCCACGTATATACATATATACATACATGTATGTATATATGTGAGTGATGGCTATGTTTTCTTTCCTTGCTGCGTGCATGTGAAGTATTTTACAATATTGCCTTTTTATGGTGAGGTTCACACTGCTACATTGATTTGGAATTGATGCATATTGAATCACTGTCGTATTGACATTGTTTTACTGTTTATATATACACACGTGATAGCCTCGGCCACTTTGATTCTAATTGGAAATTGCTTTTTTGAATTTTCTGTTGCATATAAGTTAGCTGTCTGGTCGTCATTGTACGAGGTCACTGCCCTTGTATTATGTTACATGCAGCAACACCATCTTTTTGTCGACAATATTTGAAACTGTCGCGTGTTTGGATCTTATGAATCTAGTATGACTTGAGTATTGTCCCTGTTTTCACTGCATATGGCTTTGCATCTTCTTTATGTTGCATAGCTTGTCCTTTGGGTTGAGCATTTATGTCTGCAGTCTTCACTGCAATCTTTGTCTACATATCAGGTTGTTTTCATGTTGCACATGAATATGATCATTCATATCTGCTGCATTGCTGTTTGAACATTCACTATTTGGTTCTTGTTATAGCTCGATAGTTTTGGGATAATGCACATTGTCACTGTTTGATATATTTGCGTTTCAGCTGTGCAGTTGCATTTGGGATATATTGGATTGAGCTCGAGTGCATGTAACATTAGCTTTACCTCTGTCTTTATTTATTGTTTGCATTCTTGTATATGCATTTGTTGAGTTGTTCACTGATGCAATACTTGTTGCCCTTCATTTAAAACCCTGTTGCATTTGGGTTAGTGGCTACATTAAGTTGTTTTCATGTGTGATACTTGTGGTGACTGCAGTATTTGTTGCAGTTTTCCTTTGTATTCAATAGTGACTGCAGTTTCATTTTATATGCAATTTCGCTTTGTGATTTGCGTCGCATTGATGCAATTGGATTTGTTTTTCCTAATTTCAGTTGAGTTCGGCACTTACGTTGTCGTTGCTCGATCGTTTAGTTTCGAGGCCATTTGTACTTGTGTTGAATCTGATTTTGATTTGACCTTGTGCTCGTTTGTGAATTTTCATTGGGTACATCATCACTGTAGTGGCAAGGCAGTGCACGCAAGCGTGAACTGCAGCCACACGGTATTGAGTTTTTGGGTACGACATCACTATAGTGGCAAGGCAGTGCACGCAAGCGTGAACTGCAGCCACACGGTATGGCGTGTATGACATTCTATTTGTTTTGACTTATGGATCTTTTTGCGTATTCCATATTCCGTAGTGGCGAGGCAGTGCACGCGTGCGTGTACTGCAGCCCTACTTGAATTAATATTTTAATTGGTATTTCAATGGTTTGAACTGTTTTGTTTATTTCAATTCAATATTCTGAATTGTATTCTGATTTGGTTTAATTACTGTCGTCTATTCATTATTTAATTATTATTGCTTCTGTGCACTAATAACTGAGTTTGAATTAGACTGACCCGAGTATTATTTTCTTTTGAATCTAATACTCGGGTCAGACCGAGTATTTCAGGTTGTAGATATTCTGCTTTGGGTTGCTGCTAGAGCTATGAAGTTCTTTCATATCTTTTGGAGTAGTCGTCTTCATTTGTAGTAGTCTGTATAATTGTATAGGAAGATATGTATTCATGTATATTATATACGTTAATGTACTTGTATATGTAACTTCCTGAGTCGACCGTGGTAGTTGTATCATATGTACCGTGTCATATGTATTGTATCAAATGTATTGTAACTGACATCAGTTATTGTATATATGAGACTTTCTGTTTGATTTGTGTTCCGCATTTTATTATCTGTGTGATATTTTATATTTACTGTTCTAAACTATTACGAACCATCGTAGTTCGTTTTATACTGGAATTGGGGTACGTCGATGGGAGAAAATAAATCAGAGATGAAAAATGAAAGAATATATATTTATATACCACTCCCATTGAGATAACCAATACTAGTATAAGGCCTAACTATTGATGGTCGCTCCTCAACAGCCTTATTCTCCGTGCGAGTTGACAGCACTACACCGTAGTGTTCTTGGCTAGCGTGGGTATAGAGGTGGGGCGTCACATTAACCGTCAAACACGATGATCCATGGTTATGGCATAAACGATTTTGTCATATCAATTTTAAAAGTATTAATAAATTGGAAAAATATGAGTTAGTAAAAGGATTACTTAAAATAAATTACAAAGTAGAAAATTTATGTGATGATTGTCAAATTTGAAAACTAAAGAAAAGCTTGTTTAGATATAAAAATAATATTTTTACAAAACAACCATTATAATTATTACATTTAGAATTATTCGGTCCAACACAAGTACGGTCTATAAACCACAACAAATATGTGTAACGACCCGTTAAATTTATGATATTTAATAAAATGAATTAATATAATTTCTAATTTGGTTAAGAATAAATGTAGAAATTTGGTAGTGGTTGCAATTTAGTGTAACTATAAAATTTTGTGATAATAGATGTGGATAATGTAAATTTTCACAACTTGATTTACAGTAATTTTGAAGAAACAAATAAATGTTGAATTTGTGAATGTTAGTATAAATATTAACTTAAATGGTGTTCATCAATACAAAGATGTAATTAGTGTAGATAGTAATAATTTATGCCTATAGTGAAAGGAAAAGAAAACTAATAGAAACATAAAATTTATTTTATGTAAACAAAAGTATAGTTTTGAACAAACTTATGAAAATTGATAGAAACAGTGTTTGTAATCAGTTTGGTTATTTTATATTTGAAAGATAGAGATGTGTAAATACGTTAATGAATTTAAAATGGGAAGGAATGGTAGAATGAAAAGAATATATATAATAATAAGCATTTGATTCAATTAAGGGAATTAAATTATAATAAATGGTCATTTAATAAATTCAACGTTTGTGAGAAATCATAATAGTTGTGTAAAATGTGTACAAACTTGGATTTGGAAGTTTATTGGATTTATAACGGTTTTGTTATTAAGTATATGAGTTAAAAAGTTATTCCCTTTTGTAAAGTAATAGAAGAATGCATAAAGATATAAACAGGGCTTAATAGAATTGACACTTAATGAATTGAATAAATTACCCATTTATGTAGATATGTATAGTGGACTATAAATGACCTAAGCAATATAAAATGGAATAATCATTGAGATTTGTACTATGAAAATAAATAGTAACATTTATTTGCAAGGAATAAAAGCCTATTTAGGTGACTAGAATTTGGAGTAATGACTATTGTATGTTACCTACCCTTGTTTCTTGTTAATTTAGATTTTGGGAATCAAATTCAATTTATCCGCCAATTTACCGCAGTTAAAGTGAAATGAATTGGTGATTGAGAAATGTTAAATACAAATAAGATGTAAACCAAAGAAAATCCCATTTGTAATAAATTATGTAGAATAAAGTAAAGAAACTAGGAAATGAAAATGTGAAAATGTGGATGCAGTGAGATCTTAAGTGATAATAACCTTGTTAGGCAAGTGATAACGGAATTTTGTGTATATGTAATATTTACTGGTGTGTCAAGTAATAAACACATAGATGCAAGAAAAGGAAAGTTGGTAGCAATCTATATATGTTATTTATCTTACTTAGTATATTAAATAAGGTTTGGAATTCAAATTTTAATTAAAGGAGTTGGTAGCACATTAGTAAGAAATAATTGTAAGGGTGGGATAACAACTACTATAAACTACCTAATTTAAATGAGTCAATGAACTTATTTGAAATAACGTTCATCTAAATATGAGTAATTAAAATGGCGGGGTCAACAATAAACGTTACTTTAGAATTAATTTATATTTTAACGGAAGTGTGAAAGTAAAGCAATAGAAGCGTAAACTTATCAAGGTAGAATTTAGTAGTGTAATGAAAAAATGTTAAGAATGTTATAGTATAATGATTGATTGGAAATCAAAATTTACTTGTTTGAATGTAACTTTAGGGAAATTGGATTTAATTAAAATAAAAAGGAAGAAAAAAAAATTGGATGAAATTTAATGTTGGAATATTATGTAAATATAAACTTAGATAAAATTTAAGGATATCTACGTAATAGAGTGTAAAACCAATGTTAATTTCATCTATTTAATACTAATAGGTTAATAATAGAATGAAGAGTAAATTTAATGTTAAGTTAATACGAATTAAGGTAATATTGGGGAATAATGTGAATTTTCTTCATAATATGATAAGTTGTAGAATACAACGTAAACTTAAGTATAACCTTTGGATTGAAAACATTGTTAAGGGTTACCTGTTAAATTTGGATGGAATTGGCAATAAATGTTACACTTATGGGTAAGGAAATAAAAATGTCAAGAATTTGAGCATATTAAGAAATGGGGATTGAAATTGAAATCTTGCAACGAATCTAATAATACGTTACATAAGTGTTAAATTAAGGTAACATTTGGAAAATATGATAATGATTTTCAAATTGAACAAGTTGTGGAATTAATAAGGATGGAAGAAAAAAAAAATCAAGATTTATTTTATTTATTGGAATGAAAAATTTATAATTTGATTTATTGCGAATAATTGAAATTTAATTTGGTAATTGGCGAAATGATTAATGATTGAATTAACATAGAACTTGTTGTTAGTTATTAAAATTGTTTAAGAAATCAAAGGAGAGAAATTTTATAAAATTTTAAATTTTGTAATTGGATTGGCTAAAGTGGGAAAGTGGAATTAATCAACGTTGTTACTTTTATCTCCTTCCCTATTAGATCCTTATGTGATTGCATCCACATTTATTGTTGATTATTCCTATATATTGTCACCAATTAATCGTACTTGATGTATGTTTAGCAATTTTGTCACACAGTTAAAGTATGAATATATATATATGATGTATTCAAATTTTTCTGTATCTAGCACTTAATTAATTTAGAATCAAACTAACGAAACGTGTCATTTATTTTTGTCCCTCCATATTCATTTTCTTTCTAATTAATAAATACCTCTTTTTAATACCTGCTACTTTAAAAAAAAAAGGGACTGTTCATATTTGCTATATTTCAATACCAAGTGTTCATATTCACTTTATTTCTAATTAATAGCAGCCTCTCCTTTCAAATCTATTTGTCCCTAAACCTAACTCTAACCTTATAAATAACCTACTTCTTATTCTTCTATTACATTTTGTTTCTCCTAACTCTAACCCTAGCCTCCATGCTATTCTTCTTCTTCTTCTTCTTCTTCTTCTTCTTTTTTCTTGTTTTTCTCAAAGCTCCTTATTATCTCTCATTTTAATTTTTTTTTCTTTCTCTTCAAATATTCTTCTTCTTCTTCTTCAAATTTACTTCTATTTCAAACTTTCTTCTTTTCAAATCTAGATCTTCTCTTCCGTTTTCAGTTCTTATTTTAATCATTTTTTTTCAATTCTTCTTTTTCAAATCTTCTTTTTCTTTCAAACCTTTTAAAATACATACATTCATATAATAAGGAGGAAAATTAAAGTAAATCGAAATAAAAGAAAAATTACGGAACAAAGTTAGCAATCAAGAAGAAGCATATGCGTTTTTCACGAGGGAAGGTGGATGCGGCACGGTACTTTATTTTTGTTTTGTTTATTTTTAATTTTTTTTAATTTCAATTGCAAATCGTTTAATTGTGATAACTTTCTCATACGACCTCGGATTCAAACGAAATTTCTTTTGTTAGGATCGTAATTTAATTCCGGACTTGATGACGCTGGTTTGGACGAATTCTGAGACGGGCGAATTTTTGGGTTTAAATCGAATTTAAATTCGATTTAAATTCAAAAGGTGAGTGTTTTAACCCACTCACAACTACTAGAAGCTTTTATGTTTGTTAAATAAATTTTAGAAACGAATAGAAATTTATTTATGAGCTTTTGGCATGTTATTTCATTCATATCTGTAGAATTGCATTTTATTGAATTTAACTGTTAATTTAATTGATTTATTGCGTGTTAATTGGCTGTTAGAAATTATTGTTTGCATATGAACTGCTAGTTAACAGTTATGTCAAATTATCACTGAATATAAATTGTTAGATTAATAGTTGATAAATATAATTTGAAATAAAACTGCCAATTATTACCTGTTGTATATTACCAAACATATATTGTTATTGATTGATATTGCTTGATGTTTGCGATTGGATGATGGATGTGTTATTGAATGGATGTTTTATTTGATATCATTAAACTGCAAGTTAGTATGCATTCTTCATTTCATTCGGGATTGCGGTTTGAAATGATATACAACCGCAGTTTTATTTTTTTAAATTGCGGATTGAAATGATAAATATCCGTATCACTTGACCATAGGATAGAAAACTATATACAGGCACCGCGGTCTATATATAACTATTTTTATGTGATTTCTAAGGTTTGGATGGAATACGGTTTATGATAATCTTAAATTTTATATGGTATAAATATTATTCTTCCATATATATGCATATGAAGTTGAAATTTTTGAAATTAAAAGGTGTATAAATCTCTTTATTAAAAATGGAAGAAAATTAAGAAAATGGAGTTTGATGATTTATATCTTATGTTTAAATATTAAGTTGGAAATTTTAAAGATATGATATTTATAATTGGATTTTTCCCAAAATATTTTGAAATGAATATTCTAGTAAAATTTGAATATGGAAATATATATATATTTTACTAGAAATTGAAGTCTTATTAATTATGGATTCTATGTGAATATTCAAGGCTAATTAATAGAACATTTGATTTGAAAGAATAAAATCCAACTTTAGTTGAAATATTTATACTCAAAATGGATATACGTATATATATGAATTTATTGAAATGGCTTTGGAACTTGAAGCGATATTAAATTTTGGTTTTAACTTTAAATAAAGAAATGTATTGTAAAGCCACGAGAAATATTTCTTTTCAAAGCAACATTTAAGTTAAACCACTTATTTTATATACGGTTGAATATCCAAACCATTTAGTTTTGAAAGTAATGGTTTTAAAAACTATGGATTTCGAAGTATTATGTTGAAAGTTAATATTCAAATATTGAGTTACAAGGGATTATAAATTTTAAAAGTGGCATAATTTTTGGAAAAGATTTATATTTGGGAAATGATATCATTGATTTGGGTTTTATAAAAATAATATCAAAATGAATCTTTTTGGGTTTTAAAGAAGAAATGATATCGTAATATTATGGTTTTGAAATGGATTATATTCTGGTTTTAAAGTATAAACTATTTTTAAATGACCGCGGTGTTATAATAACGATGGGTTGGCAAAGAGACCGGGATCGGATATGGACATACTCTCTGTCGATACCGAAAACCACTTTGACTAACCGTGTACGCGGTGGAGATTCCAGAATGAAGTAGGTGGTGGCGACGTTTCCTGTAAGGTAAATACGTGGACCCAACTCCCGTGAGTTGGCATAAGGTGGCTAAAACAGGAGCGATTCTCAGGCCAATGAGGTCATTCCTCTGATCGGACGCTCCTCTTCGATATTATACTTTGACTTGGATTGATTCAGTGGCCACTTCTATATTTTGATTTTGGGGAGTTAGTCCGAGGTGGGCGGTAACTGCGGCTACGCGTTTCCACCAGCCTGGATAGCAATTGGTATATCTACCCTGGCATTGCCTAGTTGTGCCGTGTCACCTACCATACCGAGCCTTTACTACGAGTTTCTATTTGTGTCGTACCTATGGAGTATCCTCTGGTAGCCTCCCGATCAGGAGGTATTACGGTACTGTATAGACTATTGGCATTATTTGTGTTAAGGGCTATATGGGTAACCCCTTAACGCTATTTAAAAGTAAGTTTATTTTATAAATAGACACTATTATAATAGCGCAATATACTACATAGTAAATAGTTTAACGGATCCTTAGGAGATGTAAATCCCGAACATCTCTTGAGTTACTGTACTCATATTTATTTCTGTTTATTTTACTCACATAAGATATTCTAGTCTGACTCGGGTGTTTTTGTCTTTTCAAATTCACTCGGGTCAGTCCGAGCGTTTCAGGATTTGAAGATTTAGCTTTGGAGGACGAAGACGAAGATTTGTATTATTATTATTTATAGTATTGCACCACACTCGTACTGTTCCGCTGCATTGATTGTATTGGTATGTGTAACTCTGATATTTATTGTGTAAAGAATAACAAGTGTTTGTAAACCATTTATGAACTGTATATTTATTATTATATTTTATCCTTCCGCTGTGAGATTCTGTTTTTTTTTTATTTCTTCTCTGTTTTTCTTATTTACCCCATAACAATCCGCCCTTGCGTATGCTTTGAATTGACACGTGTGTCGGTTTAAAGTGTGCGAAAAGGCGGGATGTTACAATATGTGTTCGTAATAGTCGATGATTTTTCAAGATATACATAGACTTTATTTTTAAAACATAAAAGCGATACTTTTGGTATGTTTAAAATATTTGCTAAAAGAATTTAAACTCAAACGAATTTAAAAATTAAAAATATTAGAAGTGATCATGGAGGAGAATTTAAAAATGATCTTTTTACAAACTTTTGCAATAAGAAAGGTATAACTCATAATTTTTCTCTTCCTCGTACACCTCAACAAAATGGTGTCGTAGAAAGAAAAAATCGTACATTACAAGAATGTGCATGTAAATTACTAAATAGTAGTGGATTACCAAAACACTTTTGGGCTGAAGCTATTGCAACATCTTGTTATGTACTAAATCAAGTAACTATTCGCCCCATGACTAAACAAACTTGTTTTGAAATGTTTTTTGGTAAAAAAATCTAAAGTATCATACTTTAAAACTTTTGGTTCAAAATGTTTTATATTAAATACAAAAGATAATTTATGAAAGTTTGATCCAAAAGCCGATGGAGGTGTTTTTGTTGGATATTCGGAACGTAGCAAAGCATATAAAATTTTTAATAAACGAAATAATACTATTGAAGAAAGCTTACATGTCTCATTCGACAAAAATCTTTTTAAACATCATACTAATGATGAAGAAGAAATTATTCCACTAACAAATTCAACAAACTCTATTACTAATGAAACAAATAGTCAAAATAACACTTTGATGTCATCTCCTAGAATTCTTAAGGATCATCCAATAGATAATATTATTGGAGATCTTAATTCAAGAGTAACTAGAAATCAACTCAATCATATAAGCCATATAGCATTTGTGTCAAACTTTGAACCAAAGAATTATAAAGAAGCATCAAATGATAATTTTTGGATAATAGCTATGCAAGAAGAATTAAATCAATTTGAACGTAATAACGTATGGGAATTAGTACAAAGACCTAAAGATCAATCGGTAATAGGAACAAAATGGATATTTAAAAAGAAAGCAGACGAGAATGGAAATATTGTTAGAAACAAAGCATGTTTGGTTGCTCAAGGCTACAATAAGAAGAAGGCATAGATTACGATGAATCGTTTTCTCCAGTAGCAAGATTAGAAGCCATTCGTACATTACTCGCCTTTGCAACTCATAACAATTTTAAACTATTTCAAATGGATGTCAAAAGTGCCTTTTTGAATGGTTTTATTAAAGAAAATGTATACGTCGAACAACCACCACTATTTGGTCACGAAAAATATCCCGATCATGTTTTTAAATTATATAAAGCACTATATGGATTAAAACAAGCACCTCGTGCATGGTACGAACGTCTTAAAAATCACTTAATAACATCTGGTTTTCATATAGGAAAAATAGATACAACTTTATTTATTAAAAGAGAAGGTAACGATATTTTTGTTGTACAAATCTATGTTGATGATATCATCTTTGGTTCAACCAACGAAAAACTATGTAATCAATTTTCTAATATTATGAAAAATGAATTTGAAATGTCACACATGGGAGAATTAAATTTCTTCTTAGGTTTACAAATAAAACAACTCGAAAATGGAATCTTCATTCATCAAGAAAAATATTGTAACGATTTATTACAACGATTTGAAATGGATAAAACATCAAGCAAACCAACACCAATGAGTACAACTATACACTTAGAAAAAGATGAAAACGGAAAAAAAATTTGATGAAAAATTATATCGTAGCATGATTGGTTCTCTACTTTATTTAACGGCTAGTCGACCGGATATTATGATGAGTGTATGTCTTTGTGCTCGATTTCAAGCAAAACCAAAAGAATCTCATCTAAGAGCGGTTAAGCGAATTTTACGTTATTTATCTAGCACTAAAGATTATGGTTTGTTCTACCCTAAAGGATCATCGTTTGAACTTGTTTCATATAACGATGCAGATTTCGATGGATGTAGAACAGATCGTAAGAGTACTAGTGGAACTTGTCATTTTATCGGACAATCTTTAGTTCCATGGTTTAGTAAAAAACAAAAATGTGTTTCTCTATCTGCTTGCGAAGCCGAATACATCTCCGCCGCTCTAGCATGTGCGCAAGTAATATACATGCAACAGTCATTAACGGATTTTGGTAAAATTATCACCAAATCTCCAATTTATTGTGATAACACAAGTGCAATTAATTTATCAAAAAACCTTCCAAACATATAGATATACAACATCATTTTCTACGAGACAATGCTGAAAAAGGAACCATTTCATTAGAATACGTGAATACTGAAAATCAAGTAGCCGATATCTTTACAAAACCATTAAATGAACAAACTTTCTCTAAACACCGACGAAGTTTAGGTATTTGCTCACTAAATGACCTTCTTCCTTAATAATATATATATATATATATATATATATGTATATATATATATAATAATAATTTTTTTAAGGCTAAAATTAGTCACCATAATAATCACCACAATTTATATCATTGATTTCTGCACCTTCAAACTTTTAGAAAATTAGTTTGCCTATATTTAATATTTTCAGCATATAAATATAGCCAAACACAAATGCTACATTCAAACAACTGAATTTTTTTAATAACAAAAAGGAAGAATCAAAATATAACAATGTCGTCAGAAGATTCATATATATATATATATATATATATATATATATATATATCTCCGTCTCGACACCAACAACGGACAACTCGGTTGACACCCCACAACGACTTCCGGCACCTACACCAAAACAAGAGCCAACATATAGGTGGTCTTCGTATCGTACGGGTTTTACTCCGGATAATAAGAAAACTAAAAGTTCTCTATTTATTTCCCCTAACACAAATGATAAAATTGATGAAATCCATCATTACCAAAAACAACAGATGGATCTTCAACGAGAGCTTTATTGCGAACAAAAAGTTACAGCATGAATGTTAAGCTTTCTCGAGCAAGTGGCGATGAAATTTTGTTCATCCCAAAAGAACGATGTTCATGAACCACTACCAAAACCTTGTAGTTCATTGGATCCATCTTCTTCATATCGTACATCTTTAGATCCCTCACCAAGACGATTTTATGGCTCTTCACGGACTCACAAACGTGGAAATATATGGTCCCCACTTAGACCATGGAAGGATAACAAGTCAGAAAATCCAAAAACTCCATCTCTATCTAAACAAATAAATTGTTTTAAGTATTGAATGTATCTAAACTTATTTGTTAATATATTTTTATAACAATAAAGTTATTTGTTATCTACATTCAATATGTAAGTGAAATCATCACAATTTAAGTAATTTTTAGCTCATCTGCAATTTTCAGACGTCTGTGTTTATTAACCAGACGTCTGGTTGCAATTTTCAGACGTCTATCAACAATTTCCAGACGTCTGAAGAATCTCTTTCGACCGTTTTATTTTCTAGACAAATTTGAAATTTCATTTGCTACACGACTAGCCATAGTTGAAGAATCTATTTTGACTGTTTTATCGGTTCTTAAAGAAGTTTTACAACAAGTTCATGGTCCAACACCACCCTTTAAGGATTGGGCAACCCCTGTACCTTCTCCTCCTGCAAAATATTCCAAATTATTTAAGGATGAACCTCTAAAGTAAGCTTTGACATCTCCTTCAAAATCTAGCACTTCTATGAAAGAAGAACCAAAGGAGGGTGATACAAATCAAGCTTCACCAAAGGAGGATGATCCAACTCAAGCTTCTCTAAAAGAACTCTAAGAATTTAGAATTGTAGTGTTTATATTTTGTACAAATCTATGTATGTAACTTCTTCATGTTATTAATGAAAATTTTCTTTTTGACGATTGGCTTAAATATTATAATTTCTTTTTGCTAATGTCAAAGGGGGAGAAATATAGATAGAATCATAAAACATTAAAAATAAGCACATATTCAGGGGGAGATTTCTAATATATATATATATACATACATATATATACACACACATATATATATACATATATATATATATACATATATATATATACATATATATATATACGTACATTGGATAGTTGTCATCATCAAAACGGGGGGAGATTGTTAGGAAATCAATTCTATGGTTTCGATGATAACAACTATACAATGGAAATCGAATGTACATATATATCTATATTTACAGGTAGATGATAGAGTAACATCACCAAAGAGACAAAAACAAGACTCAAGAGAAGTATCAAAAGACTTCAAATCGGTAGAAGTTGAAAAGGAGTGGCACAGACACAAATAAAACAACATGCATAGTTTTAGACGTCTGAGTGCACTAGCCAGACGTCTGAATGTTTCCTCTGGTTTGCAAATCAGACAGAATCAAACGTCTGGTTAATATGCTCAGACGTCTGGTTAAATTCTCTGGTTCACAACTCAGAAGGAAACATACGTCTGATAATAAACTCAGATGTCTGAATAGCAACCAGACGTCTGGTTAATAAACACAGACGTCTGAAATGTTACCGGACGCAAAAAATATATAAAGGCCAGACGTCTGAGGGTACTTTCCAGACATCTGATTATAGACTCGGCCGTGTAATTTCAAAGACCAACTATCACATCCGAAAAGACACGTTTACTTCTCTTCACTGCAACTCTTTATCACCAACAGGAGCAACTATACAATGATTGTTAATGGATGCAACTAGACAAAGAATCTTTCTACCACTATAAATAGCATCGGGGATTCAGGAAAAGACCTTATCTTACTTACTTATGCTCTTAATTCCTTTACTCTGACTTATACCTGTTCTCTAACAATCAACTACTTGTATTTAACACTTCCATATATTCAGAACTCATTATTCAATATCCTCTAGATATATATATATATATATATATATATATATATATATATTGGAAGCACTTTTACTCAATAGTGAACATTCGTGTTATAGAACACATTCTTGACAAAGAAACTCTGCTATTGTAAACCTATTCCTCCGGGTCAAGTGATGGTTAGTTGAAAGGAAATTCCGAAGAGGAGCTTCGGGACTGGACGTAGGACGGGAGGTTCGAACCAGTATGAAATCCTGGTGTGATTATTTTAATTTACGTTGCTATTATTATCTATCAAGTTATATTATATAGTTAGTTGTTCATTCTTGCATATATATCATATACGATCCACTCATATAGACTTTCATCGAATTGATGATAAAACAGTTCTTGTTTTAAAAACAAGTTTTCTAAATTCAAATTTAAAATAAATTTAAACAATTTCTTGTCAATTCTTTTAAAAGTAATAATAAATGCTTTATTTTAAATTTTGGGATTAGTCAATTTTTTAAAGAAATTATTTCAAATTAATTTAGTTTTAAAGTGCTTTTATATACACATATAACCGTTATTATAAAATCCATTTTAAATAAATTTAATTTTAAATTATGCGGTTAACGAAGGAAATGTTTTCAATTATGATTAACTTAAATATCTTTAGTTAATCCATGTATTAATGATAATTAATTAAAGGTTTATCAAATAAACTCGAGTATAATAAAGTAATTAATTGAGATAAATGGGTTATTTTAATTTGAAATTTAACGATAATTACTTTATTAAAGATTATTACTTAATGTAATCAAGGTATAATTGCTTTGTGTGATTACATTAAAGGATAGTTAATCAATTAAGATTAATAAATTAAAGGTAATTAATTACTTAAAAATAATTACTTCATTAAAAGTAATTAATTAACGATTAAAGTTAATTAATCAAGTGTTTATAGGATAATTAATCAAAATAATTAATTTGTGACTTATTAATATAAGTGATTAGGACAATCACTTATTGTAATTAATTAGGGATAATTAATTAAATGGTAATTAATTAAGGGATTATATGGTTATGTAATTAACTTAAAGGTTAATTTAATTAATGATATTAATTAAGGAATAATCAATTAATTAAGGGCAATTAATTAAGATGGGTAATCGAGGTTGATTAAGTTAATTACATTAATATCAAATGATTTGTAATTAGTTTATCGTGATTGGGTAATTAATTCATAAGTAATTAATTTAACTGGAAATTAAATTGAATTAATTAGGATTTAAATAACTAATTAATCCTGCTTATAAATGATTATCAAATGATTGGATTGTTTATGAATGTATGTATTGTATGAGATGCCTTGAATTGATTATCCTATCTGATCTATGAAATTCCGCTTTGTAAATTGAGCTGTGTATAATTAATTTATCTATATCTATGAATCTGTGAATGGAGATAAGCGTTATAGCTTATACCGCCTATCAATATTTCTATGCTTGAATTATGCGATGATTTTTGATATTGCACTATTATTGTGTATAACCCCTGGATTACACTATACATGCACAAATATGGATTACACGAGGAAACCGGTTAAGTCACAGATTTTGAAATGGTTTTAAAATTGAATTTTGAATCCAAATGGTTTTGGAAACGAAATTGAGTTAAGTATGAAAAGTTTTGAAAAAGGAACTTTTAAGATAAAAGTTATTTTGAATAACTTGATAAAGTTTTGAATTTTAAATAAGTTTGATTTGAATTTAAATTCAAAATTCAAAATTTAATTCTATGTTTGGAAATTATGGTTTAAAAATGTAACGACCCGATATTTTCAACCATTCGCATCCATTATAAGTGTATAGGTAGACACTCATGCCGGAATTGAATTGCTCAAAATACCACGTTGTAAATAAAATTTTGGCAAATCTTAGAATATGCAGTAAATAAAAATCACAGATCACAGACACAGAGTAATAATAATCCAGCGGAAGTAAAAGGGATAGTAGTTCATGAAGCAACTATATAAATATATCAGAGTTACATAAGATACAATAGAAGAAATAAAGTACAACAGAAGTTTAAATATAATAACCAAGTACAAGCTGAATAGAACAACCGAACTGAAAAGATGAAACTTGACAAGTTGATAATCTCCAGTGATTCCAATCTCCAGAAAGTGGAAATCCAAATCTATGAATAATTCAGGCTGACCGGAGCATAAATAAAAATACAAAAACTCGAGTCAGGACATACATACTTATACAATGTAAACCAACTCAAGTGAACTGTAGTAAAGGTACAAGTAACTTAGAAGATGCTTGAGACCGCCCATCCTCTAAGGATTCGTTAAACTATTTACTATGTAGTAATATACGCTATATACAGTAGTGTCTAATCAGTAAAGTATAATCATATAGAAAATAGCGTTAAGGGGATGGTGAACCTTAACGCGGTCGGATCTTTAAAACCAAAATCGTAGTGGGCTCGATATAAGGAGATGACACGACACGCGAGGTAATGCCAGGGTGGATACACCGTTTGCACTCCCGGACCGGTGGTGACGGCAAGCCAGCAGCTTCCGCCCACCTCGAACAGTACCCTCGAATCAAAGTGGCCCCACATATCGAATCACAAAAGTAATAGAATGGTTTCCGATGGAGCATGCTCGATGAAAGGGTGCGACCCTTTGTTTAGCCCGGTATAGCTCCTGTTTTAGTCATTATTGCCAACTCACGGGAGTTGGGTCCACGTAATATACCTAGAGAACGTCGCCACCATCCTACTTCATTCTGGAATCTCTACCGCGTACACAGTTGTTAAAGTGGTTTTCGGTATTGGCCGGCTATAAGACAATATCCAATCCCGGTCTCTTTAATAATCAATCGTTATTGTAACCCGTAGTTATAACTTTAAAAATATATATTTTATACTTCAAAATAAAATATCATTTCAACCCAAATCTTTATCAAAATAAAGATTAAATTATTTCCAAACCATTTCAATATATCATCATACCATATCTTTCGATTCAAATATTTATCAAAATAAATATCAAGTCATTTCTAACCATTTCAATATATTAAATTATCATATCCTTTCAAAACTTCCTTTCAAATCATTTTAATATATCAAAATATCATAACCTTTCAAAACTTCGTTCAAAATATCTTATCTTTCAGCACTTCCTTTCAAATTATTTTAATATCAAAATGTCATATCTTTCAAAACTCCATTTTCAAATCATTTTAATATATCAAAAGATTATATCTTTTCAAACCACATTTCAATCATTTAATATATCAAAATATCAAAATCACATTCATTTCAAATCATTATTCATTTTTATTCAATTTAAAATACCATTTCAATTCACATTTCAAAACAGTTTATATTCAAAAAAAATCATTTTTAATCATTAAAATGAAGTTATTATGCTAAATAATTAAATTATTAAATTTCCAAAATTTTCAACTTCCAAAGTTCATTTATTCACTTAAGTTTATCAAAACAGTGAAAATTCACTTTTCGTGGCATTTAGAAAACGCTACGAAAAGATATATTCAAAACAGTTCAATTTAACAAAAGACAACATTTTAAAATGTTGTAATAGGGCTTACTTAAATTTAAAATAAACTTAGTTAAATTCAAAAATTATAGCACTTACAAAAATTGCTATAATAGCTTTTAATTCAATTTAGCTTTTTAGTTCATTATCATCAACTACAGCATTTACAAATGCTGTAATATCATTTACATTGTAATTAATAGCATTTTAAAAATGCGGTCAATTAACTTCAAATATTCAATATAATTTCTCAACCAATTATATTTTTTTATTTAAAACATTTTTAACTCATAAAATCATACATTTTCACATTTATAAACATCATTTAATTTTCCTCAAGTTCATGATTTTATAAAGTTAAATTTCCATTCAAAAATCAAGATTTAATAATAATTCACTTATTAAATTGCAATGTTCAATTTTAAATTCATTACGTTAATTTCAACTTAACACTTAAGTTTAAAATTTCAAATATAACTTAATTCCATTTTATTTAACTTAACTTAAAATTTCACTTTTAAACCAAATTCATAAATTCCAATTTAAGTTATATTTCCAAATTCAACTCAATATTCACTCGTTAACATTTTAACTTTATTCACATTAATATGTTATAAAATCATTTTAAATTAATTTAAATTCAAAATATCATAAATTTACCATATTTTCAAAGTTAATTTAAATTCCATTAAAAATTAAATCAAAATTTCCAAAATAACTTGCATTTCAGATTTTCTAACTTTTCCATAATTTATTTAACTTATAGATTTCCAGAAAATCAATAATACTTTACAAAAATTATATTTTTATTTAATTTTAAATCAAAATATTATAATAATTAAATTTATAAAATATTTTAAATTTTTTAGAAAAACATATTTTAACTACGGGCCTGTATATAATTTTCTACGCTAGGTAAAGTGATACGGGTAATATATCATTTCAACCCGTAATTTACTAATAAAAATCCGGGTTTTATCATTTCAAACCCGCAGTCCCAAGTAAATAAAATAAGTTGAAAATCGTTCAGGCCTATCATTTCAGCCCATAACGATTTTCCCCTATTCTAAAGTTCGTTCGGGTATGTATCATTTCAACCCATAGTGATTTCTAATCTACAGGGAACTTGCAGTGTGATAAACATATATAAAAATGAACAGTAACAACATATATATAATAACAGATGATATGACATGAAATTTAACAGGTTTAACATCATATATAAATAATCACATGGTAGTTATAACATCATATTTAATTCTCCACATTCAGTTGCTGTTGTTTCACAACTGCATAAGTATAAATGTCGTGTGAGCTTTACTCACCTTTTTGTGCTGGAGATTGCAATACAAATGACACAACGGATTCCAGAAGGCACCATGACACAACAATAGGCTCAAATGGGAGGAAATCCAAGCTTAGAACTTGTGTTACAACCCAAAACAAAATAAAATTACAATTCAATACAACATTGAATAGGAATAACTTTGAAATAAAAAGAGATACGAATACACAGTCTTTTGTCTTGCCTTCTAAACTTGCTAGCACGGCTTAGGAAATGTTTTGGCTCAGGTTTGGACATACTTTGGTTCAGGTTTGGGTCCTATAAGGCATGGCTACAAGGTATTGAAGTGGTGGAGGAGTTACTATGCATGAATATGAAGAGACTTATGCAAATGGTGGGTTTTTGGTTCATTTTGGGCTAGGCTACATGGATCTATGGCTCGGATATGGCATGTTTCAGATCTGTAAAGAGGATGAAGGTGATGGTTAGGGGTGTGTCAAGGTGGTGGTGGAGCAATAGCGGGTGGCCAAGGTCATCTAAGGTGATGGTGATGAAGACTAGGTGGCTAGACATGCTTTTTAAGGAGTTTTAACATAGTTTTTGTGGATTTCGCATCATGGGATGGTCATGGCACTTGCTGGTCAGAGGAGGAAGGGTTTTGGCCATGTATGATGTGGGGAAGGAAGCGGTGGTGGTCGGTGGAGGAGATGGTGGAGGTGTTAGGCCAAACAAAGCAATGAGAGGTCATGGCAAAAATCAAGCAAAACAAAGAAGAAGAAGTAGAAAAATGAGAGGAGGAAGAGAGACCATTGCTTATTTTTCTTTGCCCAGATCTGAAATAGATGTGTATTATTGATGGAATGAGAAACTTTCACATGAATAAGCAAAAGAAAAGGAACGGATACAATAAATTGATGCATTGATTGGAAAAAGAAACGGTGAAACGACTTTACGTTTCTTAGCTTTTAAAACCTTCCATACTTCCTTTTCTTTTAAATCAAGTAAAATAAAATAAAATTCAGCAAGTACATCTAAAAACCGAAACAAAGTGAAAAGAAAATAAAAATATATAATTAAATTTAAAGAAAATATATAAAGAATTAAGGAAATTGCTTAAAAATTGAAAACAGGGTTCAAAAATTACAATTAAAACATCAATGGCTTTGGAAAAATATCTACTTCATTTTAAAAATATTCTAAAGCAAAATTTTGAAATAAAATAATTTATATATCATTTCTAAAATAAAATAAATAATTAAATTGGAGAAAAATAGAAAAGAACTAAAGAAAATGTTTAAAAATTGAAAACAGGGCATGGAAATTACAAGAAAAATACTACTAGCTCTAGAAAAATTCCTACCTCACTTCAAAAATATTAAAAGACAAAAACATACATAAAATAGCATATCAATACATATTAAAATAAAATATGACAAAGAAAAATAAAATTTATACTATTTAAGATAACAAAATTGAAGAATAAACAAATTGCACTCAATATTGAAATATACATAACTTTCACAATTTAAATCCGTTTCCAACGAAATAAAAAGCAATGTTCTTAAAATTTTATGTACTTTCATAATAAAAGATAAAATTTAAATTTTCAAACTTTTAAAAATTTAAATTAAAAGTCAAAGTTTGACTATTTTGACCAAATATTCACTTTTTGGAAAATATTCTTTTTAGTCATGCTTTGGAATGATAATTCATATCAAAACTAAAGTTTATCATTCAAAATAAATGAAATAATTTTTTAAATCAAAAATTCAATTAAAATAATTAAAATATACAAAAAAATAAATCATAAAATACTGGGTTGTTACACTCTCCCCCACTCAAAACTTTTCGTCCCCGAAAAGGAATGAGGTACGGGAAAGCACAGAAAAAGATAGAGTGAAACAAGATTAGGCCAAGATGATAAGGAGATTGAAATTATACATGACGGCTATTGTTATAGGTTAGCTTTACAAGGTGGAGATGATCTTTCCCATATTCTCCAAAATTAAGAATACAAGCACGAAAAGGTGGATTCAAAATGATTACCAAAGATCTATCAAAGATTATAGAAAGATTTCTAAACAGAAAGATTATAGAAAGATGCCTATACCAGTCTTTAGGAAGATAAGAATAATAAGGACGGCAAAAGATAGTTTGCAAAACAAAATAAGGAAATAAATTTGAAACCATGGAAATTTCAACTTAAATTTTTTTTTCTTATTTTTTCATAAGTTAAATAAATCGTTAACTATCTCAAATTTCATTATCTTATTATCTAATCATCTTAAATTAACAATTTTTAAAACCAAAGGGTTTGAAAAATAATCATTTATTATACTCATAATGTACTTAATACATTTAATTCTTCTTTATTCCTAATTAAAATTAAATTTATTCCTTTCAATATATTTATTACTTATGTTAAATATACTTACACTTATTATAACTGCTTTGATTTATTCTTAGTTATTTTAACATTATTTCATTGTAAGTTATTCAATTACCCTTTATTATATTACCTCTGTTAATCTTTTTATAATTAAAATTTAAGTATATAACATTTTTTATAACCACTCAAATTTTATTTATAAATCATTTTATATTGTATATTATCCAATTACATTTTTAACTTCTGAAATTAAGGTAAGTTATATTTGAATGCAATTGAGTATTATACAAATAAAACTTTCAATTCAATCATTTCAAGCTTAAATCATTTATTCAAAAATTTTGATTTTTTTTATAATTGAAATTATTCTTTAAAAATAAAATTTAAGAATTAAATTTTCAATTTCTTCAAACCATTTTGGAGATAACTAAATGTATGTACATAATTTATCAAATCAAATTTAAATCATATGTCTATATATATTATAGATCAAGTCATATTTTAGAAATTCAAATCAAATTGATTTCCAAAACAAAGCTGTAGCAAGACTACAGAGCGGTCTCTTCACTTCGAAACTCGAAAATGAATGTCGATGATGCTGCAGTCATCACCGAAGTTATTTCCCAGCGACAATGAGAAGAGCGCTAATTTTAAACTTAAAATTCTTTGGAAGCATATTCTTATTCGAAAGTACTTTAAATAATATACTTTAAAACTTAAACACAAGGTTTGAAACCATCGAAAATTAAATTCTCAAATTTCTTGTTTTAAATTCATTTCAGTTCCCAAATAAATTTATAAACAACTATCTATAAATTCATTTATAGAACAATAAATGATAAATTAAGTATTATCATTTCAAATAATCAATTTTAAATCAATTTATTAAGTTTCATAAATTTACTTATATATCAAAATTTTATTTCACTAACCAAATTTTAAAATAATATTGTGTCAGTTTGTTCTGTCAAAGTGTTTTAGAAATCCTATCGATAGCGTTGATCAGACGAATCGGTCGGAAACGCAAATCAACATCAACAACTCAAACAACATAATATATAAAACAAAACAAAAATATACAAGTACAATTCAAAATGTTTGGAAGAATAGATTGGAAACAAAAGACAAGATGATTAAATAACAGAGTAGGGAGGTGGATAAGTTTAAATAAATCGTGGGCAACCTTAACTGGGTCAACCGTGACTTAAATAATAAGATCGATGTGGATTTTTTTAGGGTAAATCTACATTCGATCTCAAGAGTTAAAGTTTGGAATAACAAAAGATATTAGCATCTAAACCAAGGATAGATATAAATCTCTGGTGAATCGATGCTAATTGTAAAGGAGTTTCCCCCCTTTTTCAATTCAATTTGAAAATGGCGTGACCGCCGACTCACTAAAAAGATCATTCGACGCAGAGTTATGGAATACTCCAGAGTCAAAAGAAGATGAATAGCAAGGGATACGAATGGATTTTGGAACCGTAGGGAACGTTCCAAAATTCAAAGGAATCGAGTCAAAAGGGAGAGATTCAAACTCGAATGAAAGTGATTCTGTAAATACATTCACTCCATATGCTGAGTTTTGCCAAGAGCTACCAAGGCTCTGATACCAACTGTAACGACCCGATATTTTCAACCATTCGCATCCATTATAAGTGTATAGGTAGACACTCATGCCGGAATTGAATTGCTCAAAATACCGCGTTGTAAATAAAAATTTGGCAAATCTCAGTATATGCAGTAAATAAAAATCACAGATCACAGACGCAGAGTAATAATAATGCAACGGAAGTAAAAGAGATAGTAGCTCATGAAGACACTATATAAATATATCAGAGTTACATAAGGTACAATAGAAGAAATAAAGTACAACAGAAGTTTAAATATGATAACCAAGCACAAGCTGAATAGAACAACCGAACTGAAAAGATGAAACTTGACAAGTAGATAATCTCCAGCGATTCCAATCTCCAGAAAGTGGAAATCCAAATCTATGAATAACTCAGGCTGACCCTAGCGTAAATAAAAATACAAACACTCGAGTCAGGACATACATACTTATACAATGTAAACCAACTCAAGTGAACTGTAGTGAAGTTACAAGTAACTTAGAAGATGCTTGGGACTGCCCATTCTCTAAGGATCCGTTAAACTATTTACTATGTAGTAATATACGCTATATACAGTAGTGTCTAATCAGTAAAGTATAATCATATAGAAAATAGCGTTAAGGGGATGGTGAACCTTAACGCGGTCGGATCTTTAAAACCAAAATCGTAGTGGGCTCGATATAAGGAGATGACACGGCACACGAGGCAATGCTAGGGTGGATACACCGTTTGCACTCTCGGACCGGTGGTGACGGCAAGCCAGCAGCTTCCGCCCACCTCGAACAATACCCCCGAATCAAAGTGGCGCCACATATCGAATCACAAAAGTAATAGAATGATTTCCGATGGAGCATGCTCGATGAAAGGGTGCGACCCTTTGTTTAGCCCGGTATTGCTCCTGTTTTAGCCATTATTGCCAACTCACGGGAGTTGGGTCCACGTAATATACCTCGAGAACGTCGCCACCATCCTACTTCATTCTGGAATCTCCACCGCGTACATAGTTGTTAATGTGGTTTTCGGTATTGGCCGGCTTTAAGACAATATCCGATCCTGGTCTCTTTAACAACCAATCGTTATTATAACCCGTAGTTATAACTTTAAAAATATATATTTTATACTTCAAAATAAAATATCATTTCAACCCAAATCTTTATCAAAATAAAGATTAAATTATTTCCAAACCTTTTCAATATATCATCATACCATATCTTTCGATTCAGATATTTATCAAAATAAATATCAAGTCATTTCTAACCATTTCAATATATTAAATTATCATATCCTTTCAAAACTTCCTTTAAAATCATTTTAGTATATCAAAATATCATAACCTTTCAAAACTTCGTTCAAAATATCTTATCTTTCAGCACTTCCTTTCAAATTATTTTAATATCAAAATGTCATATCTTTCAAAACTCCATTTTCAAATCATTTTAATATATCAAAAGATCATATCTTTTCAAACCACATTTCAATCATTTAATATATCAAAATATCAAAACCACATTCATTTCAAATCATTATTCATTTTATTCAATTTAAAATACCATTTCAATTCACATTTCAAAACAGTTTATATTCAAAATAAAATCATTTTTAATCATTAAAATGAAGTTATTACGTTCAATAATTAAATTATTAATTTTCCAAAATTTTCAACTTCCAAAGTTCATTTATTCACTTAAGTTTATCAAAACAGTGAAAATTCACTTTTCGTGGCATTTAGAAAACGCTACGGAAAGATATATTCAAAACAGTTCAATTTAACAAAAGACAACATTTTAAAATGTTGTAATAGGGTTTACTTAAATTTCAAATAAACTTAGTTAAATTCAAAAATTATAGCACTTACAAAAATTGCTATAATAGCTTTTAATTCAATTTAGCTTTTTAGTTCATCATCATCAACTACAGCATTTACAAATGCTGTAATATCATTTACATTGTAATTAATAGCATTTCAAAAATGCGGTCAATTACTTCAAATATTCAATATAATTCTCAACCAATTATATTTTTTTATTTAAAACATTTTTTATTCATAAAATCATACATTTTCACATTTATAAACATCATTTAATTTTCCTCAAGTTCATGATTTTATAAAGTTAAATTTCCATTCAAAAATCAAGATTTAATAATAATTCACTTATTAAATTGCAATGTTCAATTTTAAATTCATTACATTAATTTCAACTTAACGCTTAAGTTTAAAATTTCAAATATAACTTAATTCCATTTTATTTAACTTAACTTAAAATTTCACTTTTAAACCAAATTCATAAATTCCAATTTAAGTTATATTTCCAAATTCAACTCAATATTCACTCATTAACATTTTAACTTTATTCAAAAATCATTAATATGTTATAAAATCATTTTAAATTAATTTAAATTCAAAATATCATGAATTTACCATATTTTCAAAGTTAATTTAAATTCCATTAAAAATTAAATCAAAATTTCCAAAATAACTTGCATTTCAGATTTTCTAACTTTTCCATAATTTATTTAACTTATAGATTTCCAGAAAATCAATAATACTTTACAAAAATTATATTTTTATTTAATTTTAAATCAAAATATTATAATAATTAAATTTCTAAAATATTTTAAAATTTTTAGAAAAACATATTTTAACTACGGGCCTGTATATAATTTTCTACGCTAGGTAAAGTGATACGGGTAATATATCAGTTCAACCCGTAATTTACAAATAAAAATCCGGGTTTTATCATTTCGAACCCACAGTCCCAATTAAATAAAATAAGTTGAAAATCGTTCAGGCCTATTATTTCAGCCCATAACGATTTTCCCCTATTCTAAAGTTCGTTCGAGTATGTATCATTTCAACCCATAGTGATTTCTAATTTACAGGGAACTTGCAGTGTGATAAACATATATAAAAATGAACAGTGACAACATATATATAATAACAGATGATATGACATGAAATTTAACAGGTTTAACATCATATATAAATAATCACATGGTAGTTATAACATCATATTTAATTCTCCACATTCAGTTGTTGTTGTGTCACAACTACATAAGTATAAATGTCGTGTGAGCTTTACTCACCTTTTTGTGCTGGAGATTGCAATACAAATGACACAACGGATTCCAGAAGGCACCATGACACAACAATAGGCTCAAATGGGAATAGATCCAAGCTTAGAACTTGTGTTACAACCCAAAACAAAACAAAATAAAATTACAATTCAATACAACATTGAATAGGAATAACTTTGAAATAAAAAGAGATACGAATACACAGTCTTTTGTCTTGCCTTCTACACTTGCTAGCACGGCTTAGGGAATGTTTTGGCTCAGGTTTAGACATACTTTGGTTCACGTTTGGGTCCTATAAGGCATGGCTACAAGGTATTGAAGTGGTGGAGGAGTTACTATGCATGAATATGAAGAGGCTTATGCAAATGGTGGGTTTTTGGTTCATTTTGGGCTAGGCTACAAGGATCTATGGCTCGGCTATGGTGTGACATCCCGGAATTTTGTCCCTATTATTATAATAAGTTTTTGATCAAATTTAATTAAAATACAAGATTTTTAATTTATAAATAAATAAAATTTTGGATATTATTAGTTGTATATGTATTATAAAGGAATATAACTTCAAAATATAAAGTAGACTCTTTTAACAATATTCAAAAATTAAATCTGTTTTATTCAATTAAATTAAAAGTTATGTATGAGTGACATTTAATATCAAATGTATAAATGCAGTTAATAATAACAAGTGCAATAACACAATCATATTTATAAATATAAATACATTAATGCACATATAAGTTACAAATCAAATATTTGTAATATTTAACTTTAATGAAAAATAAGATTAAGTAGTGTTTTTAAACGACATTTTTATAATTAAAATAAACATAAGCTTATGTATATCAAACATAAGTACAAACTATAAGTTTAATAAGATAATAAAATAAAAAGCAAAACCATTGTACATTTATACACCAGACACTAAAACAAGACTTGCAAGTATCTTTGCAAAGTAAACAAATTTGTCAGCAAAACATTATAAGTGTAAAGTTATTTGAAAATATCTTAGTACAAACAAGCCTGTAAACATCTTTGTACAAATGTTTGTGTCAGCAAACATTAATTGTGTGTTAACTTAAATGAATACACAAACATTCAATTAGCACAACATATTGTCATTTCAAGCTATATGAAAATACCTTCCAGCCAAAATACTCAAAACATTTCAGGTTTCAGTACCTTATTACAAATAAAAAAATAAAGCAAATATAATATTATGTTAAAGCTTATTCAAGAAGACACCATTATTGAAAGTTATATATATGTATTCATCATTTCTTATTTCATTTAGTTCAGGCATTAAAACTTATAAAGTAAAGCCTGAGGAAAAAAAAAGCAAAGAAGTATAAACAAATTTCATATTATCAAGTTCAAACAGAATTCAGAAAGCAAAAGAAGAGTTTACTGGAACTCAAACTTCAACTGCAGGTTGCTTCGTCATCCAACTAGCCTCTATTTTCAACAATATTTTGGTGAGTAAACTATTTCTAATCTAACTCTTATTTTGTAGTTTATGAAGATTTTGTTATGTGTATGTTAAAAGTTCTGGATTGCTTGCTAAATACTGTATGTTCTTATAGTTGTTCTTTCTGGTTTCAAGATTTCTGTTGAGTCAAAGAAATTAAAGGATATTTCATACATTTATATGAAATCATCTCCTGTAATTAGTAATTTAACTAAATAAAATTTGTTAAAGCTTCAGATTAAGGTTTGAAGTTTTTTTTTTTAGATAACTGTAAATTTTAAACACTGAAAGTTCAACTTACAGTAAAAAAGTAAATAATAATCAAAATTCGAATAGCATAAATTTTAAATTTAAATTCATATCTTGAAACAACATTTTGTAATATGATTTTTAAGACTAGAATTATAATTTTTAGTTAACTGTGTTTAGAGCAGTTCATCAGTAAACCATATGTGCTATTTCATGAATTTCAGATAATTCATTCAATAATTTTTGATGAAATTTTACATGAAGCTAGGGTATTGATGTGAGATTAATAGAAAAATGCTAAATTTTTTTTCGAATGCATGGATTTGTGGAAATGATCAATAGTAGGGATTAAGGGGTCGATATTTTGAGTTCTGTTCATTGGAGGGTTGCGTCGTCGTGGCTTCACCGAGTGACGAGCGGTTTTGGGAGGAGTTAGGAGGTGATGTCGGTAAGTAATGGCCGAAGTCTTGACGTCTCAGGTGATCGCGATCGTGTAGACGAGGTGAATTTGTCTACTGTGTTTGAGTTCCTGTTCAACTTTTTAGTCGAATTTTGATTTCGTGAGTGTCGAGTTGAACTGGGCTGTGTTATCGAGTGAGGGGAAGCTTTGTGATGTGTCGGTGGCGTCGCGAGGCGTTGGCGCGGTGGTGGACCGCCGTGCACATGCACGGCGACGGGGAAGTCTCTACCAGTGTCAACTCGAGTGAAACTCGAGTTAGTTTGCGTGTTTCTTTGAGTTTTCTCTGGGTTGTTTATTTTTAGTGGGCGCTTGTGTTTATAAGTTTTAACAGTTTATAAAAACTTAAGCTCTTAAAAAAAAAGAAACAGGAGAGAACAGGGGAGAATAAAAGGGAAGCAGGAGGGATTGACGCGAGGAAAATCGAGTTCTACCCGAGTGGAGCACGTGTTATCTTCGGGTTTTAACAATCCTAATAATTTGCTAATTTTAATACTAGTTAAAGTTATATAAGCTAAGTATTAATGTTTACAAACTGTTTTAAGCCAAGTAGAACTTTAAAGTTTTACAGAAAACGAAGAAGAGTACTTAATGTAAAATCAAAGTTAGTTATGAATTGTAATAAATTTATAATTGTTATTTAATAAGTAGTTCCAAATGGAATCAAATTTGTAATTAAAGATTTTAATAATAATCTTGTATAAAAATCATTTGTAATTAAGAATTTGATTAATCATTTGAAGTTGATTAATTGACAAATCGTAGTTAACGAATTAATTAAATAATTAATGAGTGAACGATTAAGTTAATTAGTAAGTAATGATTAATTATGCAATTAATAATAATTAATTATGTAATTGAGATTTATAAATCTATAATTAAGATTATTGATTAATAATTAATTAATCAAGCGAATAATTAATAAGTAATTAATGAATTGAAATAAGTTAATTTATTAGTAATTGATTAAGAAAAAATAATATATAGTTTACTCTTAAGTATGTAATTAATTTTAAAAACAAATCTAACTTGTTGATATGAATCGATGATTCTATTTGATTGCATCTGATGTTTATTTCTATTCTGTGATATTCTGGATATATCTGTGATGATTGTGTATGATTTATCTGTGTTAAATTGTTAGATGATTTATCTGATGTTATTTATCTGTACTAAATTGTTATATGAATTCAATTGTAAAATTTAAACTGTTTAAGTTAATTAGACAATTTGACCTTTAAAATGGCGTTTGGATTTCGATGAGACCGGGATTGGGTATCAATTGATATTCCGAAAACCACATCGATCCAAATTAAACGTTAGGTCGTGTAATCTCAAGTGAAGATAGAGATGGTGTTTTCAGAATGCAAGGGTTATCGTCGTTAACTCTGAGGGTGATTTCAAAACGATTATAACGAGATAATGCCTTCGGTTTCGTTCGAACCCAGAACGAACTTGTACGGATTGAATGCTTTCAGCACTTCGTTAGGCGGATGATGAGCATTCTAAGAGATGTGTTCTCTAAAGGTAATCGCAGCCTCAAGCCTCATCAACCGCGAATGGCTAAAACAAGGGATGTGCAGCAAGCTTAGGTGGGTCATGCCCAAGCAGGACGAGATATACCCCTGTCTAGATGTCCCTTTTTATTCGGCTGTGTGGGCGGTTGGATGTACACCGACTGCGGTGTTACCTTATTCGGGACTGTTCAGTAAGGAATGGTTCCGGCCTTGTGTTGCAGGGGAGTTAGGGTGGCTCCTCGGTACGGTGATCTAGGCCACGTACTGTGACGGGCGGTACCCCAGTAGCCCTGCCATTGTATGGGATCCAATTTCCAATAAGCGCCGTACGTTTTGATTGTGCCCAACTATGTTGAAATGTGAGATGTAAGCATTTCAGCTATTTCTGTATTTTACTTGAAAACCCTAGACACTATTATAATATCACTGGATTTCCTATGAAATATTTTGGTTAGCGTAAGGTAAAACTTACCCGTATTTATGTGTGGGAAGTCTTACGTGATACCTTTGTTTTAAATGATTTTCAAAGTTAAACAACTTTAACCCGTTTACTCATACCAGACCCATGTCTGACCCGAAGTTTATATTTTTTTTTTTATAAACTCTTGGTTACTTAAATTTTTATGAGTAGCCAAGTGATAGGTATTCGGAGTATAGAGTTTTTTGGAGGAGTTGGAGCAGAAGACCAGACGTATGTAGCTGTCTATA
This sequence comes from Allium cepa, assembly GCA_030765085.1. Lineage (NCBI taxonomy): Eukaryota > Viridiplantae > Streptophyta > Magnoliopsida > Asparagales > Amaryllidaceae > Allium > Allium cepa. Next base: position 197,290,408 of record CM060938.1, read on the forward strand.
TAGTTCCGCTGTGTTAGTCAGTTTATGATATTTGAGATGTATGTTCTGACAGATATGTATATGATAGTCATGTTTGTATGATATTGTATAACTCTAATGTATATATAACTATGTGATATTTATGTCGATATATTATATTTTATTCCATTCCGCTGTGAGATTCTGATGTTGTTATTCTTTCTTTCTTTTCTTTTTCTATCCATTTCTTTCTTATTGATGACACGTCTTTCTGGGCGTAGAAAGCCGGGTCGTCACATATGGCATGTTTCAGATCTGGATAGAGAATGAAGGCGATGGTTAGGGGTGTGTCAAGGTGGTGGTGGAGCAATAGGAGGTGGCCAAGGTCATCTAAGGTGATGGTGATGAAGACTAGGTGGCTAGACATGCTTTTTAAGGAGTTTTAACATAGTTTTTGTGGATTTCGCATCATGGGATGGTCATGGCACTTGCTGGTCAGAGGAGGAAGGGTATTGGTCGTGTATGATGGGGGAAGGAAGTGGTGGTGGTCGGTGGAGGTGTTAGGCCAAACAAAGCAATGAGAGGTCATGGCAAAAATCAAGCAAAACAAAGAAGAAGAAGTAGAAAAATGAAAGGAGGAAGAGAGGCCATTGCTTATTTTTCTTTGCTCAGATCTGAAATGGATGTGTATTATTGATGGAATGAGAAACTTTCACGTGAATAAGCAAAAGAAAAGGAGCGGCTACAATAAATTGATGCATTGATTGGAAAAAGAAACGGTAAAAGAAACGGTGAAACGACTTTACGTTTCTTAGCTTTTAAAACCTTCCATGCTTCCTTTTATTTTAAATCAAGTAAAACAAAATAAACTTCAGCAAGTACATCTAAAAACCGAAACAAAGTGAAAAAAAATAAAAATATATAATTAAATTTAAAGAAAATATAAAAAGAATTAAGGAAATTGCTTAAAAATTGAAAACAGGGTTCAAAAATTACAATTAAAACATCAATGGCTTTGGAAAAATATCTACTTCATTTTAAAAATATTCTAAAGAATTTTTTTTAAATAAAATAATTTATTTATCATTTCTAAAATAAAATAAATAATTAAATTGGAGAAAAATAGAAAAGAACTAAAGAAAATGTTTAAAAATTGAAACAGGGCATGGAAATTACAAGAAAAATACTACTAGCTCTAGAAAAATTCCTACCTCACTTCAAAAATATTAAAAGACAAAAACATACATAAAATAGAATATCAATACATATTAAAATAAAATATGACAAAGAAAAATAAAATTTATACTATTTAAAATAACAAAATTGAAGAATAAACAAATTGCACTCAATATTGGAATATACATAACTTTCACAATTTAAATCCGTTTCCAACGAAACAAAAAGCAATGTTCTTAAAATTTTATATACTTTCATAATAAAAGATAAAATTTAAATTTTCAAACTTTTAAAAATTTAAATTAAAAGTCAAAGTTTGACTATTTTGACCAAAAATTCACTTTTTGGAAAATATTCTTTTTAGTCATGCTTTGGAATGATAATTCATATCAAAACTAAAGTTTATCATTCAAAATAAATAAAATAAGTTTTTAAATCAAAAATACAATTAAAATACTTAAAATATACAAAAAAATAAATCACAAAATACAGTGTTATTACAAAAAAGGTTAGACAAGTTATTAATATGTTTATATGGATTTTAAACCATTTTAAAAAGTCTTGTTTAGGGAATTTGAAATTTAACCCAAGTTTTATATTTGAAGGGCTTTAACTTGTGCAAATGTAATCGGATTTTTTTCCAAACGAAAACTAATTGTTTTCAAATAATAATAGCTTTCACATATAGAAAAGATTTCCAATTTGTATTAAAAGATTTCAAGTTTGAAATGGAGTTGAAATATTTTCGAAAGCTATGAATAAATCTTTGTGAAATATTGTTGAACTTTGTTTTGAAAATTAATGAGGGTCTTAAAGGTTATTTTTTGTATAAACGATTTGGGAATTGAAATAGTTTTGAAAACTATGAATGAATCTTTGTGAAAGATTAGTGAACTTTGTGAAGTGAGTCTTTTTGTTTAAAAAGATTTAAAATGGTAATTTATTTAAACCGTTTGTTTGGGTAATAAATTGTGACCTAATTGAGATCCCATTATCCATATGGTTTTTAAATTTAGCGCTCATTATTCGGTTTAGCCAGGAGAGGACCTTTGTGTCATATAACCCATTCCGAATAATGATACGACGTTATAAATTGCAATTGAATACCGATGGTGAAGACCGAATACTTTCGAAAGCGAAAGGATAACCCGTCGAATGTCTCTGCACCGACTGGTCTCCGGTATAGAGATTTGATCACCCTTTGTGATGGGGTGTCCGGATGTGATTAGGGATTATCCAGATTTGCAAGGGCTTCTTTATGAAGTGCCTTCAGTTCTGTTCGAACCCGGAAAAGACTTGTATGGATGTATGTCTGACATTACACTTTGAGATGTAAAGCTAGTTTCTATCAAATACATTTCTGTTTGGTGGCGGAGAATTTATTCTCTTAGCTTAACACCCTTCTTTGAGACGTACGAGCTCTGAGGTTATGTAGTTGATGGTTACTAGCGATACATTCCCAATTTGGTAATGTGGCTTGTTGAGTGCTGCTGAGTGTTGCTGATCATTTGTTGATCGAAGCATGGATTTTGTGAAAAGTGTAGCTTTGTGGACGAGACTTCGTTGGACCTCACAACTCGGAATGGTTGAAACAGGACGAATGCAGCAAGGTTATTTGGGGGTAGCGCCCCCTGAGGGTATGTTCATTTCCTTCTGGATAGAGGTGGTATCATGATATGGAGCCTAAATACTTAACCTATGCAGTTGCTGAAAATTTATTACTTTGAGATTGTTGGTGAATCCCAAGATAAAGGCTGGTTACTACCGAGGAGTGTCATACTCGTGTAGTAGTTACCTAGTTACAGAGGTAACCCGTCCTTGTGTTGGCAGAGATCCAGTTAGCTTCTCGGGGCGTCCCTCTAGAGGAGTACCCATGTGGCCCAGGAAGTTCCTTTGCCTGACCATTTGTTTGAAATCCAATCATCAATACACGCCCAGTACGATTTTAGTTGTAGAACCTGCCATCTAATATGGTAGCTATAGAAGGTATACTATAATGGTACGTATGTTGGCTAAGATTAATATTATACTTTCGAAAGGTTTTCTTCACTATGCACTAATAATAATGTCAAAAGGATTTTGCGTAGTAAGCATGTTTGACTATCATAGGGAGAAATCTCCCCTAAGTGTGCGATTGCATGGTGTGTGTGCCGGGAGGCCTTATGGTAGTTTCATTTTTCAAAAAGCATTGTGGATTTCAATTTTTAAATTATTTTTGTTGTTTGTTTTAAAGATGAACTGTTTTTGTTTGCTCATAGTAGTCCCATGACTGACCTGGAATTTATTGTTCCCTTCCTAAACTCTGGATTCCCATAATTTTCCACACGGGCAGTCTAGAGTTGGGTTTTCTTCTTCAGATAATCAAATAGTAGGTGTAGATTCGATAGCACCCATCCCTTGGATTTGGCAATAGCATTTGATTAAGGTGACTGACCTTGCTTAAGTCATCGTGATGGTAGTTCGAGCTTATGGTTGGGATATAACTGCATTTGGATTGGAGTCTTCGAAGCTTATGGGTTAAGCTATTTCGTTTTGGAACTTTGGCATTGGAATGCAGCTTTGGATTCAATCTTCTTTCTATTCTTTGGAAGATCAAGTTAGTGTTTTGTTTCCGCAGTTGTCTTGTATCTCTGATAATATTGATATTCATATTTTATCCAATATTGTATCAACTGTTGTGTATCAATGATATTATTGTTTCTCTTCCGCTATGTTGTTGTACTTAATGTGTTATAAGCTCCTGCATGAGTCGGATTTTAGCTGTTGAATCTGCGGCATTTGAGTACAAGTAAAGTATGGGTGTAGATTTTCAAACGTTGAAATTCGGATTGTGACATTTCGGAACCTAATTTGATTGCATCGAGAAGATAACTTTTTGAACCTAATTATAATATTAAATTTTCGATACTAATTTCAACTCGTTTCTATCCAGTACGACCAAAACGTAACTCTAAATGCTACAAAATTTGAAATTAGGTAATAATACATTATTAAGGATCCAACGGAACTGGTTTCATTGAAATCCAAGATTGAGCCTCAGAAGTCTATTTTTATACGTTAATTAAAATGAATTATTTTAAAAATTAGGTAAATCACTTTTAATTCAAATTTAAAAGTTTATTATCTTCATTCTTATTAATAGAAATTAGATAAGATTTGAAATCATTTTTATCCAAATAAAATCCAAGATTTAAATTATTTAAACGATTTTCAATTATTAAATTCAACAATTAAATTATCCAGTAGATCATTAAATTTGAAATTCAAATTATTAAATCTATAAAATTAACTTTTAATTATGTAAAATCAATTAAATATTCCAATTTCAAATCACTAAAATTTTGGATCGTTACACTCTTCCTCCTTTAAAATAATTTTGTCCCCGAAATTGCCAAGGTAAGAAAAATGCCCAAACCCATTTAAGCCTTAACTTTCCAAAACCAATTTGTTGAAGTCTTGTTATTACTTTTACCAAGTTTCTAAATCAATTCATAGATTCCAAATAATATTATCCATTCAATCATTTCAAGTTATAATCCAAAATCTAGTTTTAGTTAAAAATTTCTAACTTCTCAAATTTTCGAAAAATTTCATGGCTAGATCAGAACAACTGCAAATAGCCACTAAGGGCCAAGTTAGCAAAAGAAAACAAAGGCCAAGTGGCTCAACCATAAAACCATCAAATCAAACAACAATTTAAACATGTACCTTTTTGTCGGACAACCAATTTTTCTTATGAAATCAAAAACATCAAATGAGCTCTTGCTTTCGAATACCTGCATCTTATTTAACAATCATATCCAGTCATATAGTTCATCATCATATTATTCTGCATTTTAAATTTCCAACATTTGCTTTACTAAAACCGTACGATGTATGTATATCATCCATGCATAATATCAAATTTGATCATTCACCCGATCATACAATTTCACTTCCGAACTAGTATCGTTCATACGACTCTCTAGCGTGGACTCAGATTTGGTTTCTTGATAAGAAACCGTTATTCTCCTTGCATAGCCACATACTATGATAGAGAATCGTAGAATCAATCATAAATCCATATCTAGTGTTCACCATCGAGAATCGAGTGAAAAGTCCTAATTCAGATTGATGTAAATTATCTTGAACTTCTGTGCTTGAATCTGGATCAAATAGTTTTGTGAATAAAAACAACTTACATATTTATTTCTATTGATTCTTAGCTACACCAAATTCCTTTTATCCACCTTTATTTCATTTATATTCACTTATTTACAATCTCCATTCATATTGCTTTATTCACATTCATTATTTTCTTAGTATATTCCTTTCAATACTAATTAACTCTTAAGAATTATTCATTAAATTTTCATATTTAACACCTTTCACTTCATACTTACTTCATCTATGAATTTTCCCTTAAAATTTTCCTTAAATTTATAAACATTTTACACAACTTCTTATGGTTATTACCACTTTACAACCTAAGCCCTTTTCCATTTCCAATTAAATTCAATTTCATTCTCCAATTTCACATTTGATTTTACCAATCAACAATCCAAACCATATCCATTTAACTAGTTGATTTAATTAGTTAATTTTATTAATTTATTCCAAATCTCAATAAAGTCCATCTCCAATAATTACTTCATCCAGCCTAATCTACGCTAAATTTTTAGAATTCACTTTATTTAACTTAATTTAAGTTAAATTCCATTACATTGTTGAATTTCATTTTTTTTTTACTTTTCTTGCATTCATTTCAACACTTTAAAAAATTGCTTTAACTTGCAATTTAGAAATTGTAAAAGTTATCAACTTATTTTTTCATATTTCCAAATAAAACATTTTAAATGAAAATCCTAGGGTTTAAACACTTTGTTCTAAAGTATTTCAAATCATTTTTCAAATCACACACAAACACACAAAAAATCCCTTGGTATATCAAATCATTCTTTTACATTTCAAATCAACTAGTTTTCCAAAACAAAACTCCAATGGTAGCAATTCCTCACTTGGAAACTTGAAAATGAACGTCAATGATGCTGCAGTCATCACCGAAATCATTTTCCAACGACCGAAGTGATTTCAATGCTTTTATTCCCTTGAAAATCCTTTTACAAATATTTCCATTATTTCCATTCAAAAACATTTTCCAAATAATGCCATTATTATTTTCCAAAACTTTGAAAACATTTTCAAAACCAAAGAAATTTAAATTCTCGAATTTTTAGCTTTTAAATCCTTTAAAAAATCATTTTTATAAACCATATTTATATAATATACTTTAGGAATTTCATTTCACTCCAATTTATAAATCACATTTATAAACTATAACTCCATTTGGCTATATAAAATCAATTTTCTATTGTTAGTCTTGCTTATATTAAAGTATCAACCACTCTATTAAAACAAATAACAACATATGGTAGTCAAATATTATCATTCTCCTACATCCAAGCACACCATATAATGAAAATCTTTGAAAAATTATTCTTGTATATATAAAATATAATCCAGGAAAAATTATTTCATTTACCTAATTTTAAAACAATACTATGCGAATTGCTCTACCGAAGTGTTTAGAGATTCCTATCAATAACATTAATTACTCATGTTGACCAGAATCCATAAGCCTCTCAATCGATCAACCAATACAATATAAAACAATTTTTATATTAATAATAAATACGCGCTCATATATATACATTCAAGCTCATACTAGGGTGCTACTTACTCAACCTCATGCTGGCGTTGGCTCCTTTAAGCGAGCAAGCGTTGGATCTTATCAGTCGATTTGCAAGGAATTCTTAGGCTTGGTTCTGCCTCCATCTCTTTAGGTAATGCTGATTTGGTGGTAGATGTATGTCAAGCAATGGTTGGTGGAGTTTTGGTAGCTGGCTCAGAGTTCTCAAAGTTTCAAAGTATGCCTGAAGCGAACAACATCAGAAGCAAACATGGAAGGTGATGCCTCATATCAGTGGGCATTAGTTTGAGAAACAAGATGCTTTTCTGGGTGTGCGTCAGAGCATTAACTGAGCATGTGCACGTTTGGGTTGAAGTTCGGTGTGCATTTGGGAGGAAGAAGGAAGATTGGAAATGTGTTTATGAAGGGTAATTATCTGTTAGTGGATGGTAATTAGTGAATATAATATTGTTCAAATTATTGAATCTTATAAAATGTATATCATCTTTGTACGAGGTCCGAATTTAACGTGGCGAGTTGGGTTGGGATCGTACCAGCGAATTCTACATTATGGCATTAGATTGGAGCGGTTTGTTGCTTCCAGAATATTTAGCTAAATTCGAATGCGGATGCGACAAAAAATGTGAGTAAATCTCACTCATTTGGATAACCAGATTTAATTTATAATAATTAAAATTAATTATTGGGCGATTGATTGAATTGATATATTATCATCAGTTGAATGTTATATTATATATATATATATATATATATATATATATATATTAGTACATATATATTAGCAGTTGGATATATTCTCGTCGTTGGAGCGGATGAGACAATATGCGCCCTGCATAATAATTGATGACGTTATATTACCGCGAAATCCTGCCTCGAAGCTGGATTGGTATTTTGTGATTTTATAACATCTGCGGATGCAGGGAAATAAGATGGAGGGATCCAACTAGGTTCCTTAAAACTGTTGATTTTTATTTCATATATAATGATATATATTGTGTTTGAATAATCTGTGATAGATTATGATATGATTTGATTTATTGATGCTATAGTAGCACTGGCCTTGATTTTAATATTATAAATACCATAAATAATATTTTTGAATTTAAAAAGAAATTCTAGCGGCGATTTTGGAAATAATAATATTTATATTGAATTTGGATTATTTTAAAGGGATGAATTTGAATTAAATAAAAGATTGATTTTTGGAATACTATAAGTGAAATTTTGAGTTTTAAATAGAAATTTAAAATTATGTTTTTGAAATAATAAGTGTTTCAGTGAAATCTTGGATTATCTAAGAAAGAAACTGATTTTATAAAATCAATGACTTAATTTTGGATTTTTACTTAACTATTTCCTAAAAGATTTTAAGTAGAGATTTTAAAACGATGGATAAAGTATTTGTATAAGAAATTCTAAGTGATGTTTCTAAATATATGGAAAAGGAGTTGAAATCGAGATTTAAAATAGTTAGAAAATATAATGGATTTATAAAGGGATTGATTTCTAAAGGAAATTTTATAAATGTGAATATTTTATAAACAAGTGAAACTTGAATGAGTCTATAAACTTATAAACAATGTTTATAAATAAGGGAAATGATTATCATTTGACAAATTGGAATTATAAATTCACAGTGTGAATATAAAATGAGATACAGAGATCGGTTTAGGAAGAAATGGTGAATTCTATTCTGGAATTTGGGTATAGATATGAAATTGGAAATGTAAATCGATTCGTAATAAATCGAGAGAAATTTATAAATGTGAATGGGTATGTTGAATTTTAAAAATGTTTTCACAAGAAGATAAGGTTTGTTTTTAGAAAATATTTTTTTCCAAAAACTATCTAGTTTTTAAAAACGATTAATTGGGGTAAAATATTCTAGAAAGTTAATTAATTAAATTTTTAAATTTGTTGAAATGAAATTCTTAGTTTTATAAACAAGTTTTGAAAATCAATGTAATGACCTAGATTTTTAGTCGTTTGATTTTAAATATTTAAATGATTTTAAATGTTGAATTTGGAATATAAATTGATTATTAATATGGAGACTTTAGTTGAATTGGTGCATATGATTTAAATTTCAAATACAACAATTTATCGTAATACGAAAATGGTAAATAATAGAATTGAAGTTGAAAATGAATTGAAACGATTTCTAATGTTCATATAAATTCTATTTGAATTAGAACTGAGTTAATAAGTTTTAAAAACTGGAATTTCATGCGATTTCGGAAATTTTGGAAATCGTCGATTTAATCGACGCGTTAAAATATCGATCGGGAGCACAGTCTCGAAATTCGTCGAAACCCATTCCATTGGATCCATAATAGTGTAGTATTATCAGATTTCATATTTCATAGCGTTTGGATTAACCGTTTGATCGTGCGATCTGAAAGTGCCTAGAAATAATTTAATTGAATTTAATTTAAATAGTCAATTCAAAAAGCAATCTTCTCTATAAGATCAAATTAGGACTAGAGGCTTGTTCCATTGGGTTTCGGATAGCGTATAACAAGGAACGCCAGGCGGCACACCTCAATAGGAGTTCGGGTTTTTAAGTTAATGAAAACTAGGTATTTTAGAATTTAATAATATATTATTGCAAAGTCAAATCTTCTGGAACACACCACTCTTTCATCCTTAAAATGCGAGACATTTTCTTCTATTTTCTCCTGTATGCAAATGAAATCGAATTCGTTCGATTATATAATAAAAAAACAAAATCTCACGAATGAAATTAAACTGGAGGAGCACGCGTACGCGGTATGGCGACCACGATGGCGAGGGCTCGAACGATAGTCGACACTAGGGTTTTCAAAAGTGGAGGTCGTGAGTCTTGTGGTCGCGAGCTGGAGCAGGAAACGAATTCAAATGAGAGCTTGACGTGTGGTAGGCGAGAGGAAGGGTGCTGGGAAGCGTTATCATTCAAGAATGGGGGCCGCGACCAGTGCGTTCATGTATGCAGGCGGAGGGGTTTAGGCGATGTCGAATTCAGCAGCATGCGAGTGAACTCCGACTATGGTGAAACATGGATGTATGAAGGAGCTAGATTTTTTTTATTTGAGCAAGAAAGATTATGGTTAGGTTTAAATTAATTACGTAATTAAGTTATTTCAATTATATTTAAATTCGTTAATCTTATAAATGTAATATTTAATTCATGCGAGGTCGAAAATTTCGAACCAACAACACTAGAATCGTATCTAAGAATATCACGCTATAGAAATTGGTCTGGGATTTATCTGGAGTTGGTTTAATTTAAAGTGAGCACATGGCAAATTCGAAAATAAAGGTGAGTAAATCTCACTCAATTTAATTGACAGTTTAATTTATAGAAATTATAAATTAATTATTGGATGATTGGTTGAATTGATATGTTTTTATCAATGAGATGTTATATTTTATATATATGGTAGTATATAGATTAGTAGTTAGGTATATTCCCGCTATTGGAGCGAATGAGACCCATTGCGCCCCCGTATAATAGCGGATGACCCTATATACAGCGATATCTCTCTCGATGTGGGATTGGTATTTTATGCTGTATTAACATCTATAGGGATGCAGGGAAACAGGTTGGAGGGATCCACCTGGATTCCTCAAATTTATATTGATTGTTTTTCATATGTAGTATTATATAATGTGTTAGATTAATCTACTATAGATAGTTTTTGAGATGTGAATTATTGGATGCTTTAGCAGCACTGTTTTGGTATTATAATACCATAAATATTATTTGGAATTTGAAGGGATTTAAAAGGAGATTTTGAATATAAAATTATTTATATCAAAATTTGGATTATTTTAAGGAAAGTTGATTTGGATAAAATAAATGATTTGATATTGGGGTCGTGCTTATCTATTCATAAACAGTTAAAATAGAGACTTTAAAAATATTTATATAAATGATTTTTAAATGATGGATTTTTAAATGATATTTCTAAAAAAATGGAAAAGAAGTTAAACTCGATATTTTAAATAGATTTGTGAAGCAAAAGGAATCTATTAAGAAATAGATTTATAAAATGCGGTTTTATAAATGAGATTAGTTTTATAAATAAGTGAAAATACAAAGGAGTTTATAAATTTATAAACGATGTTTATGAATAAGGGAAAAGGATACCAATTGATAAATTGGAATAAAATTCGACATTGTGTAATTTATATCGAGATATAAAAATAGGATTTTGGGAAAAAGATAGTGGATTCCATTTTGAAAATGGGAATGGTTAGGGAATCAAAATGAAATCGATGTATTGAAATCGAGAGGGATTTGTAAATTGAAATTTGGTTACTATGATTTTAAAAATATATTTTTATTAAGAAGTTAAGTTTTTATTTTAAAAAATGAAATTTTTTATTATTAAACTATGTAATTTAAAGTTAGTATCATAATACTTTGGAAAGTGGATTTTTCAAATATTTAATATTAATTGAAATAAATTCTAATTTTTTACAATTAGCTATCGAAATCGGTTTGTTTTATTTAAAAACGAGTTGGAAATTGAATTATTGACGTTTTAATTAAAGAGTTTTGATATCTTAAATAGTTACTTAAAACTTGTTTTTAAAATAGATTATTATTCTTTTAAAATACTTGTCATATATATATATATATATATATATATATATATATATATATATATATATATATATATAGAGTTTTGAAGTGGTTGAAATTTGTTTATAAATTCTCTCACGGTTCGTAAACGGGATTTATAAAAATGGACATGATTTTGATAAAAGGAATTTTATAAAGGATTTGGAGAAAATGGAATTTCAAGAATGTTGAATATGGGAACTTCGAAAATGAAATCGAAATTCATAAAAGAAGTTATGAATTGTTGGTTGGATTCATAAAAGAATATAAATCAGTTTTGGAAATTGTAAGAAGGAATTTATTAATAATTCTAGAGATTATGAGATAAGTTATGAAATATTCTCCTAAGTATTTAAAATAGGGTTTTAGGAAATATTTTAAGTGTGAGATGATTTATATGGGAATAATTTTCTAAGTGTTGTAAATTGAATTAGGAAATATTTCTAGTGTTGAAATAGTTTAAAAATATCCTATTATAGATAAGTATTTGAAGTTGTTTTCAAATGTTAGAATACATGAAGAGATTTGAATATATATCGTTGTAAAAATATTTTGAAATGAATGTTTTGAAAGATTTATAAGACTAGGCTTATTGACTACTTATAGATGTTATATTGATAGTTAAATAATCGACTATCAAATATTTCCCAATTCCGTTGATCGTTTCAAAGAGACCAGGATCGGATTTAATTATTTGAAAACCACTTCGGTCCGATTTGAGCGCTACGAATGAATGTCGTGAAAATAGTGAAGACGGTGATTTGGTTTGTCCAGACCCAGGACTACTTGTATAGACGAGTGCTATCAGAACATCATCATTGGAGGACGACGAGCATTCAAAGTAGAATTGTTCTTGAGAGATAATCGTTAGCCTCAAGCCTCATCAACCGGGAATGACTAAAATAGGGAAGATGCAGCGAGGCTAAGTGGGTCGCACCCAATTTGGTATGTTTATCACCTTTCTAGATACCCTCGAATATATATAAATTATGGATATGGTTGTGTATGGAAATGTGAGCGCTCGATTTTAAGGGCGGGAACACCCGGGGTGATAATATATTCACTACTATCCGGGTTAAGGGTAGGCTAGGATTGCGTTGGCAGGAGATCCCGACGAGGTCCTCGTTACATTTTTCTAGAGGTGTACTGTGACGGGCGGTAGCCCAGTAGCCTAGCCATTGTATGGAATCTATTCTCTAATACGAGCCTTTGCGGTTTTGTTTGTAGAGCTTAGGATGCTGGAATTTAAAATGTAATAATTTCGTCTATTTGAATAAGTATTTGTACTTAGACACTATTATAATACCAGAGGATTTTCTATAAATTGTTTTGGTTATCGTAAGGGAAAACCCGTCATGTTTATGTGTGATTCGGTCTTACGAGATACCTTTATTTTTCAAATGATTTTGATAACTTTAATAATTCAAATCGAGTGTGTTTTCTCACATTGGTATTCCACACCGACTCGCGTGTTATTTTATCATAATGCTCGGGTCGGACCGAGTATTACAGATTTAGGATAAGATGTTATGGAGCTCAGGAGGTAAGCTGAAGGATTCTCAAACGTATTATACTTACTGGGTTGTTCCGCTGTGTGTGTTGGTATGTGAGGACAAGTTGTTTATAATTGTCCAGATTGATTTTCGATTGATGTACTCTGATGATTGTATGTATATTAACCGAAACAGATACAATTCTTATTTAAAAATCTATAATAATATAATATATTTTGTTCTGATGTGTTTGTGAGATTCTGTGTTGTTACTTGTGTTTTCTTATATCTCTTTTTCATGCTTACCTCTAGCAAATCTGTATTTCCTACACTTGAATATTCGGCATGTTATATAGAGAATGTATAGATGTCGATTTTTGAAAGTCGAAAATTTCGATTCGCTAATTTGGTAACAGAGCTGAAGGTTAAGCGAGAACCCCGGCTTTGGCGGGGATTGCTCATTAGAGATCGGGTCAGCAGTACCCTAGAATGAGTTTGAGTGTATTAATAGATATGAACGTGTATTTGTTAGTGAATAATTTTTTATATTGTGTTGGTTGTTTTATTTAGTGACTTATGAATTCTGGTCGGCACAGCCCGTACAACTGTATCGATATGGAGTTCTAAACATTTGAATAGAGCAATTCGACACAGTATTGTTTTAAAATGGGGTAAGTAAAATAATTTTACCTAAGGATATATTTTGATAGAAAATAAATAATTTTCCGAAATTATTATAGTATATTGGAGTGTTGGTTGATAATATTATAATCCAACAAGATTATAAAAATTAAAATGGTTTATGTATAACCAAATAAAAATTGTATAAATATGAATTATACGGATAAATTATAATTAAAGTGGATTCAAACTAGAATTCATAAATTTAAATCCTTGAAAGTTTGGAATATATTTTCAGAAGTGTTATGGAAATGAAATTGGTGTCATTTCAGAAATTATTTTACGGAGTGTTGTGAAAATAAAAATGGTATTATTTTGAAAATATTTTTGGAATAAAAAAATGGTTTTAAATGGATTTTGGAAGTGATATAGCACTAAGCTCACTTCAGTCACTAGAAAATAATTCCGATGATGATCGCGACATCATTGGTGTTCATTTTCGAGTTTCTAAGTGATGGATTGCTACCATAATTGATTTGTTTCAGATATGTTGGGCAAACAAGTTTGTTTTAAAATTCCGAAAGGATTTGTTTGTGTAAAACTAAGTCTATTTAAAAATTTCAAAAAAGTAAGATTTGATATACAAAGAGACTTTGGATTTCAAAGTGATTTGAAATAAAAGTAGTGTTTAAATTCTGGAATTTTAATATAAATGTTGGGAAAAACATCAAGAAATAAGTTATGAACTTATAAATTGAGAATGATTTTAATAAGAAAGAAAAATACAAAATTTAAGTTCTGGGAATAAAATTTAACTTGAGTAAGTTAAATAAAAATTGAATTGGAATTGGAATTATGTCGAATTGAATTATAATATAAAATTAAGTTGTGAAATAGTTATATAACTATATGTTATCATTATTGTAATGAAACTTGAATTAAATAGAGTTGGGTGTATAATTGAGATGATTAATTGAAAATCAGATAGACTTGAATTATGGAAATAAAAGGAATGGTGAATCAAACTGAGATTAAAAATAAGGTATAAACTCAAGTACAGAAATTATGGAAATGTGAAAAATAAGTTGTGTAACTTATAAAATTGAAAGGTGCAAAACCAAAAATAAAAATGGTTTGATATTTTGGTGAAAAATAAAAATCGAACTTGATTTTTAAGATGAGTTTGAGCTCAAGTAAATTAAATGAAGTGATTTTTGAAATAAAAATCAGATATTGAATTGTAAAATGGAAGTGAACTAATTAGATAATTAATTACTTAATTGAATATGAAAATGGATATTAACTTGGTTATGTAAAATGGATTGTGGATAGAAATTGAAATTAAATGCGGAACTTGTGTTATAAATAAAATTCTACTTAATTGTAAGTGAATTAAATATATTTGGAAATGTGGTCGAATAAAATAGAAATGGATTGAACTAGCAATGATTTAAGTTATAAATAAATTTATTTTGAGAGTCATGAATAAATTGAATATGGCCGTGGATGTTGTTTAAATAAATTCGAGCTTGAAGTTAAGTTTTGGAGTGGATTTAGTGAATGTACTAATTAAACCAATTAGTAAATGGAATTGAATAATCAAATTAAAATGAAACGAAGTTTCATTGCAATGAGAATAAATTTAAGTTATATAGTTGAAATGATTTGAAATAGACAACTTATCTTAAGAAATGGTATGGAATGTTATAATAAACCTTAGTAATACATTATGAAATGGTTTATTAAGTGAGTTGGTAGAAAAATGAAATGTCGTTTAATATAAAAATTTAGAAAACAAGATTTTATGAACAATTGAATGCGAATCAATAGAAATTGACTAATTGATTTAAAATCAGTTGTAAATGGTTTATAAGCTAAGGTAATTATCTTATTAAAAGGAATATCACCATATTGTATGGAAAAATTTGTCGATTGAAGAAAACGGAAGTAAATAAAGATTTAGGGAATCAATTTGGAATGAGTATAATTATGATGTGTGCAATTATGAAGTGAATGCAAGTAAATTGAGTTATAAATCATTCGAATTGAATATGAATCAATTAAAAGCAATTAAATTAAAATCGAAACCTTATAATTGCTTATAATACATGTTTAGCACGATTGGGTTATGAAGCTTATGTGTTTTAACCATTTAAATAAATGAAATGTTATTAAAATTCATGTTTTTAGTACTTATGTGTTTAAATTGAGTAAGTACAGGTATGTGGAGCTGTTTTTCTTGATTTTGGTCATGCAAACTACATATAAAATAAGCTCGCTTGCTTAAAAATGATAAATAAGGTACGTTTTCGGATTAAATACCGCAAAACTACACACACACACACACATATTGTTTTCCGACTGTGTTGGCCGATGTATATATTTTTATCTCTCTTGTCGTATTGCAAAAGGCTCTCCGTACAAAATAGACTCTGCAAAAAAAATTCGCAAATTAAAGGTGTTATAAAATTTTTGAAAAAATTTGTTAACTAAAAGGTTGATTTTTGAATTGTAATGAAAATAAAGGGGTTTGAATTAGAAATGGAAAATAAATGGTTTTGGTAGAAACTAAAGGATTTAGAAAAGGAAAGTATCAAGTTTTAACTAAGTGGGTTTTGATAAGTTGATGGGTTTGGGTCATTCGCCCTACTTTGGCAATTTCGAGGACGAAATTCTTCTAAGGGAAGAGGAATGCAACGACCCGGATATCTAGTCGTTTTGTTTTGAATATTTAAATGATTTTAAATGTTCAATTTGGAATACAAATTGATTTTGAATATGGAGATTTTCATTGAATTGGTGCATTTGATTTAAATTTCAAACATAGCGATTTATCGTAATACGAAAATAGTAAATAACCGAATTGGAGTTAAAAATGAATTGAAATGATTTTTAATGTTGATATAAATTCTATTTGAATTATAATTGAGTTAATAAGTTTTAAAAAACTGGAATTTCAAGTGATTTTGGAAATTTTGGAAATCTTCGATTTAATCGACGCATTAAAATAGCGATCAGGGACACAGTCTTGGAATTCAACGAAACCAGTTCCATTGGATTCGTAATAGTGTATTATTATTGAATTTTAAATTCCATAGCGTTGGGATTTACTGTTTGGTCGTGCGATCTGAAAACGTCTAGAAATAATATAATTGAATTAATTTAAATAGTCGATTGACTTCTCCGTTTCATAATTAAAATGGTAAAGCGTTCACTTTTTTAATTACAAAACGGTAAAGTCTCCGCCTTTTAATTTCCAATGTTAAAATTCCAACGGCTTGTTTACAATGGCTACTTTATACCCAAACCCTATATGTATCATAGCATCACTTCTTTCCTCTTCTACACCAATATTCTTCACTTCTTTTCGGTCTACTACGCGATGCCTTCTTCTGCTAAATGACCAAGAAAAATAATAATAAGCAAAGGATCTGTCTCTACTTCTCAAAATTGTCCATTCGATTTGTAACGATCCGTAATTTAATCACTTTATATATGTATATTTGGTATACTTTTAAATAATTAATTAATGGATTTTATAACTCAGATAAATGTCTTTTAAATAATAACTAATGATGGTGATATTTTTTAAAAATTTTGGTTTACACAAAAATTAGTTTGGAGAAAAATTGAAAATGTGACCGGAAATCGTATTTTGGATTTTTGACTTTTCATCTGCTAGAAGTTGCCGAAAATTATTGTGTACACTAGTGTATTTACGGATACACGCTTATAAAAATAACATATGTTATTATTAGAGTTAAATATGGTAAAATAATTTACTTAAATTAAAAAGTCCACTTCCCCTTCTTTAAAAAAATGAAGAATGTAACTTCACATCATGGTAAGAATTGAAGTGATGGAATGAAGGAGGGGGGGGGGGGGTTGATGGATTGCATGTGTAAGAGGGTAAGGGAGAGGTGAGGTGGCAACTTCATGTGGAGGGTATAGAGTTAAAGGCCAAAAAGTAATTTTCATATTCCATTTTATATATAAACAATTCTCTTTTTTCAATCCTTATTTTTACTTCATTCCCTTATTTTCAAAACTCTATTATCTTCCATTTCAAGTTCTTATTTCCATGGCTTGTTATTTCTTTTTGAGTAAAAATCCTCTCTTTTCCACTTTAAAACCTTAAAACAATATCCAAAGTACTTTCTTTCTACCCCACACCTCCTCTCTTCCCAAAATAAAACCAAAAAACACCCCTAAAGTCAAGGCCGAGCGCACTCCACTCAGGCCAAACGAAAAATTGACTTCCCAAGCACCTTAAGGTCAAGTTTTTGAAAAGGAAAGTAGATGGGGTATTGGTGCTAGGTTGTAGTAGCTTTGATTTATAGTCATTTGGATTTTGATGAGAAAATATCATCTTTGAAAACAAAGTTTTGTACTTTATTATTGTAGTAATAAAGTTAGTTAGTAGTTTACTTATTAGTACCTTAGGTTTTATTTTTGATAATAACAACTATAGACATTATATAAAATATAAACACAAATGTATTATCAAGTTATATATAATATATAATGCAGCATATTAGACAGGTGTTGATTAAGAAAACTGTACAGTATCAAGAGTAGATTCAAGATGCTAATATAAAATTTTAAGAGTTGGAGGATTCATGAGTATTGAAGAGTTTAAGATTTCAAGATACACCAGATAAATTATAGAGTCGTAGAATTTATGTTAAAACCTTGATAGTACTTTCCTGATCTCTCACTCCTTCTCTGATTTGTTTTAAATATCTTTTAGATATCACGTTTTCAAAATAATCTTTTCAAACATCTATTCAAAATGTTTCTCAAAATAATTTCTTAATATTTACAAAGATATTAAATTAAGTTTTTAAGTAGTTTTTAATCTATTATATTTTTTTCTATTTTAATTTATATGTTCCTTATGTTTATTTTTGATATTTATATTTTGATTTTAGATATTTATTTATAATTTATTACTTTATTGATTTTATACATATTATTTGCATTATATTGAATACCCTTATTAAATCTTTCAAAATTATTTTATAAAGTTTTATTAAGTTATATTTTGATTAAAATGTGAATAAACTACATTTAAATGATGCTACAAAGCATCAAAATATTTTACAAAGCAACGGATTTTGAAAATAATATTTTTAAAATGTTTGTCAATTTTTGTGAAGAGTACGTCAATATACTCTATCTATGTGTGTCGACATAGTGATGGTAATTTTCAAAATTCAAATTTGAATGTAAGTGCATTTTCGTCGTATCTCTTCACAAATGGACATGACTGTTGTTTCTCTATATATACCAAACTTCCAAACGAATTTTTATTCATCGTTTTTATTATTCATCTCTCCTCCTTCCACTCTCTCATTTTCTAAATCAAAATATACTTAAACTTTGCCGAAATTCAACCAGAATTGAATTCAATCATCATTAGTTTGATTCTCCTTCATCTACTCTCTGATTTCTTTCATCTCTCTCACTCAAACCAAGATCAAAGTGCTATTCAAGAGTTATATGATCAATTGTAATCAAAATTGAAGATCTGAGTCTATAAAGTCTATCAAATCATACTACTATACTTGTGGGTGTGTTTATGGCCTCTAAAATCAATTAAGTGTGCTGAGTAGCCTGTAAATCCAGTGGGTGTGCTTGTAGCTATAACGACCCGTAAATTTTAACGGATTTTATTAATGTAATTAACTAAATTTTTTTGGAAACTAAACAACAAAAATTTTTGAACTAAAAATTTAATATTTGGTATGCGTCTATTTAAACATAGCAAATGTCAAATTTTCATCAGAATATATGTAAGTTTATTCTGTTGTGAAATTTTCAATTTAAATTTAAATAAGTTAAATTTAATGAAAATAAAATATTTTCAAAATCTAAATATTTTCATATAATAAAATTGTAAAACATTTTCTAAGTGAGGCATCATATTTCGTTTCGCCAAATTGAAGGTTATACAAAAGAAAACCTAGTAATAAAAATGTTCAAACTAAATTTTTGCTTAATAAAAATGTTGTAAATAAAAGGTAAATCATATAGTGCTCAATTACACTCAGAAACATTAATAAAACTTACTCGGGAAAATTTTGAATGTAATGAGAACATGTAATTGAATAGTATACAATATAAAATGCAAGTATTAAGATGTCCAAAATGAAGTTTTGTTAAGGTGATTTGTAAATAAAAATTTAGAGATTATAATAAATGTTTATACACTTAATCTATATTGCAGGATATGTTAAGTGAAATAAATTGAATAAAAAGAGAATACTATTTAAATAAATAAACTGAATGTAAATTAATTGAAAGTGAGTTAATTAGAATAACGATAAATGGAATTTATATGGTTTTAAATTAATAGTTGTATCTGGTACTATATTTAGAATTTATCTTTCCTTTCTGTTGCTTCTATTCTCCTATCTCGTTCCTTTTCAGGGACGAAAAGTTTTGAGTAGGGGAGAGTGTAACGATCCATAAATTTTAACAATTTTTAATAACATAATTAACTAAAAATTTTTGGAAATTAAATAATACAATTTTTGAAATGAAAATTTGATATTTGATATGCGTCTATTTAAAAATAGAAAATTTCAGATTTTCATCAGAATATATGTAAGTTTATTTTATTATGAAATTTTCAATTTAAATTTATATCAGTTAAATTTGATGAAAATAAAATATTTTCAAAATTTAAATATTTTTATATAATAAAATTGTAAATCATTTTATGAGTAAGTCTTTATATTTCGTTTCCCTAAATTTGGACCGCTCTACCTTATTTTATCTTATTTTCGGTGTTTTAGTAGCATTTTTGGCAGCGAATATCAACTTTGATAGAATGATCGTATCTCTAACATCTGTATACCATTCTGTTTGTGTCGTTTTGCTAATCTCCGTAGTATATTGTTTTGTGCATTTCAGCGTCCGGTATGCGGCGAAATCCGTGAAACGGTTCGTCGTATCGGCACCCATTTTGAATCTCTAGGGTGTTTTGTGAATTTCCATTTGTCCACCGGTTGAAAAACAAATGGTCGCTACCTTTCAAATTCTCAAAATTTAATATTTCTGCCTTTCACTATTCCCCACATTTAACTTATATTTTCTGGTTCGTCCTTTTAGTTTGCATTCTTCCTCTCTCTTCTTTTGTTATGTTTTGTTCTAAAGGAAAGAAAAATTTAATAATATAATATTGTTTATATATAATTTTATCAACTATCTTCATTTTTGTCTCGAGCCACCACCTGGCCTTGCTTTCCACCAATATAAATCTGTCGTGCTTCTTTACCGTCCATCCATTCCCTGCTCTGATCCCCTGAACCATGCAACCCTTCACCTTGCTGCCTAGTTTTCCCATCGCCATGCCACGTCGGCCTATTGCCGATAACACCATGTAACCTGCCAGCCGATCTAACCCATCTAAGCCCCACTTCCCATACCCTATCCACTGCCTGAATCAAGCCCGGCCTTCCATGGCCCTTCGCCTCCATGCAACAGGACCAACCACCTTCCCACCGTGACAGCCTTCCATCACCATATGACTCAAACCATCCACAGCCTTCCACACATACGCAACTTCCCTCCATTTGCAAGTCCTACCGACCCAATCCACAACCTTCCCATCACCACAGTCTTCCTGAAGTAGCCATCTCTCCGCCTCCTCCTCACCAGATCCAAGCCCACCCACTTCACCGTTGCTTCTCACCTCACCAGATGGCCGACAGCCACATACGCCCATCTCAGCCTTTTCCTGTTGTGTTGGTGGAGGAGCAGATGTTCTGTTGACCTTGGTACATTCCTTTAGAGATGTACTATCAGAAGGTAGTCCCTTCACCTGGTTATTTATATGGGATCCATTCTCCAATAAGTGCCTACCATTTTGTTTGTAGAGCCTAATATGCTAGAATTAACTAATGGTAACAATTTCGGCTAAGATTAATAAGTTTACTTGCAAATGTTTTCAAAGATATGCCACTAAAAATAATATCAAGTATTTTGACTAGAATGTATTGGTTATCATAAGGTAAACACTCATTCTATGTTTATGTGTGGTGTGGTCTTATGAGATACCTTTTTATTTTGAAAATTCGTATTTTGAGTTCTAGCACTAGTCCTATGACTGACTCAGAGTTCATTTTCCCTTTTCCTTAAACTGTAGGTGCCCTAATTTTCCCTAGGCAGCTTAGTAGTCAGGTTTAGTTTCGAAGAAAGCTGGATGGAGATTGAAGCATGGAGTCTGAAGATTTTCTGAAGATTTTTGTCTATTTCCACCCCATTCTTGTACTATAGTATTTCGCAAAATTTGTGAGGACATAATTTTATAATTGTCCATGTTTAACTCCGATGAATGTATTTTAAATTTCTGCTATAAAGTTTATGTTGAAATAGCATATATGAGATTATATTCTGTCTTTATTTTTCTTTCTTACCCTTGAGAATCCGCTTCTCCGGCACTTGGATCGATGAGACATGAATACCGAGGATGTATTAGTGTCAATTTCCGAGAGTCAAAGAAACGAAATTTTGGAATTTAAAATGGATTAGTATAAAAACTAATTCATTCACTTTGAATTCAAATTTAAAAGTTTGCTAGCTTTATCTCTATCAGAATAGAATTTTAATCAACTCCCAAAATCATTTTCATTTATTTCAATTAAAACCAAATAGAATTTAAATATTTTCAATAAACCACTATATTTGAAATTCAAATTATTAACCTATAAAATTGACCTTTCAATATTTAAAATCAATTAAATATTCCAAATTCTAGATTATTGAAATTATGGGTCGTTAAGTTCTTCCCCTTAAAAGAATTTCGTCCTTGAAATTGCCAGGGTAAGAAAATGCCCAAACCCATTAAACTTTCAAAACCAATTAGCCAAAATAGATTACCAAATTCTTCTAAGTCGTTTAGCTTTTAAAAATCAAATAGTTGTAACTTCTTATAAAAACTTTTCTAAACCTTCCAATTCATTCATATTTATAAACTATTACTTTTCCAAAAGTCAACTAATATCATTCATTCATTTATTCCAAGTTATAACTCAAAAGTAAATTTTTATTTCGAAATTTTTTCCCAAAATCTTCAAAAAAATTCTAACTCTTAAATTTTCAAAAAATTTCGCTAGCGTCTCCTTTGTGAGGCTCAATCATATACAATATAAATATAATCACAAATATATATCTCATCTTCTAGGAAGAGGCATCCCATAGGAAAAAATATATATAAAAATACGATATGTAATCCGAGATGTGTACCTTTTATTATATTAGAAAGCATATACAATCAATATCATAGGAAAGCGAGCTCCAAATATGAAGCATTTGCCATTCTCACCTACTAAACACTCAACAACCAATGAGAACAAGTATAGGAAAAGTAATATCAATATATAAAATAGATATGCAATGACTATATGCAAATGTAAGAGAAAAATAAAACAAATAATCTCCATTCAACTAATCCATAACCATATCAATTTACATTTTCCAATGTTAATATTATATCTATTAAAACCCGTACGATGTACATATACCATCCGAATGCATAACCTACATGATCGCTCGCTCGATCACACAATTTCACTTCCAATATAGTATCGTTCACATGACCACTCTAGTACGGACTCATATCCGGCTTCTTGATTAGAAACGGCAATTCTCATCGCATAGCTATATATTATGATAGAGAATATCAGAACCGATCGAAAATCCATATCCATGGTTCGCCATTAAGAAATGGAGTGAAAAATCCTATATCGGATCGATGTAAATCACCTCGAAATCATATATTCGAATCTGTATCAAATAGTTATGCGAATAGTATAATATACGTATAACTTACATATTATTCCAATTAGTTTCTTATTATATCCCATTCTCCTTAATTACGTTCAATTCATTAACATTCACTTATTAATGTTCACGTTAAATTCAATTAATGTTTAACAACATTTCATTCCATATTCAATTTACCTAGTACATTTCCTTTAATACTAATAACACTTAGGAACCATTCCATAAAAGAATTATTTAAGTTAATTATAAACATTTTATACTACACCATTAATGTTTATTATTACTTCACAACTTAAGTTCGTATTCAATTCTATCAAACAACCTTCCATTATTTTCATTTTATAACTTAAAGTTGAATTCCATTCTATAACTCAAGTTCATATTTTTTTCTATTAATTCATTTTATTAATTCACTTTATCAATTCATCTAAACCATTTCAATTTTATTTAAACTTTCTTAAGTTATACTTCATTTTATTTAATTCATTTCATTAACTTAATTTATTTACTTTACTTAAGTTAAATTTTAATTTCGTATCTCAATTCCAAACATTCTTTCTAATCTAAACCATTTCCAAATTATTAGTTCAAATACTTATTATCCTATGTTTTCACACAACATCTAGATAAAAAATTTCGGTTTTATAAACACCTGATTTTTATTTTAAATCATTTTAAAATTATATATATATATATACACACACATATACACACACACATATATATATATATGATTCCTTTATATTTCAAATTACACTTCTGGAATCTAAAACAAATTTGTTTTACCAAAACAAAACTTCAATGGTGGAATTCATCAGTTGGAAACTTGAAAATGAACGCCGATGATGTTGCAGTCATCACCCAAATTATTTCCAGCAACTGAAGTAAGTTTTGTGCTTCCTTTCTCTTTTAAATCCTATTTTAAAATATTTATAACCAAAATATTTCCAAAATAACACTATTACTACCTTTCTAAATTTTCTGAAAATGGGATTAAATTTCTCAAATTCCTTATTTTAAATCCACTTCTGTTTACAAATCATATTTTTACATATACTTATACAATTTTCATTTCCCTTCCATTTATAAATCACATTTATAAATCATACTCATATAATCTCGTTCCTTATGTAATATCATTTCACAAATGTTGATTATTTCAATTATAATCAATATCTTATAAATTCTCCTTTTAATATAACTCCATTTATAATTGTTTACCTTTGTTCAAGTTACCAAAATAACAACTTTTATTAAAACAACAAACAACAAATGATAATAATCAAATATAATCATTCACTAACAACCAAACACACCATATATAACTATAATAATTTCTGAAAAATTATTCTTTTATATATAAAATATAATTTAGGTAAAGTTATTTCATTTACCAATTCTCCAAACAATACTGTCTCGGTTTGCCTTTTTAAGCTGTTAGAAATCCCTATCGATATCGTGACATCCCACGTATTGACAAGTATTTATAAACCACTTAACAGATAAATTAACACAATATAATTTTTTTATATCACTAATAATACACGGTCATATATATACACCCAAACTCATAATAAGGCATTCCATTACCTTATCACTTAACGAGTTACCCCACCAAAGCCAAGGTTCTCGCTTGTCCTTGCTCTCTGATACCAAGTGTAATGACATAGGCTTTTCAACCATCAACAGTGACACCTGTATGCTTTTCAACCATCCTAACACCATCGTGGCATACACTGGTACCTCGAATCTGCTTTTACGGCCGGCCTTATGACTGTAAGCACCTAGCAAACCAACCCATAAAGACCTTATACTACCTCTTTGGACGTTTAGGAGTAAGAGTGCCTTGCTCGCCACCAAACAGAAAGTGAGAACCCTCATCACGTTAATCAACCAATGGAAACTAATTTGATCTCGGTCTCTTAGAAATAACATTCGATAGTTTTTGGCAAACTTAATCCCAGTTCTACAGGAAATAAACAATCAAAGATAAAAGCGGAGATCACCTCCTAACAATTAGTGACCGAATTTCCTTATCATGGTCCTATGAGAACGAAATGAGATTTATATGCACAGTACAGCATCATCGGCGATGACCGTGCCATATAACTCACATGTTTCTCCTAGGTATTTCCAAAGTTACGTTTGGGTCCAAATTTGATATTTGACTATTTAACCATTGGATAAACAAACATTCAGATCATGATTCTAATTTCATAGGCAAAACAAACGTTGGCTAAGCACCAAGCAATGCTAAGCCTCTTAAAAAAAATCCTTCCATTAGCTCAAATTACTTTATAAATATTTGTACCAAAATACTTTTACAAAGATTCATTAACAAACACTTATATTTTCAATACTTAAAAAATATCCATATGCTTATCTTAACGCTATAAGATATTCACCAACACCGAGGAAGATTCTCTTTTTATAAAATTATTAGTCGTTTTATAAACCCCATTATAAATTTATAAAACTATTTCATAAATCTCTGAAAATCACTTATAATCTCTTTAATCAATTTCAATTACTTATAACTCTTTTTAACCTCTAAAATCATTTATTAACCCTTTATAAACCCCTTAAAATCATTTATAAAAATCCTTTTATAATCTATAACTCATTTCTAAATTTAATTTCAAACATCTAACCATTATAATACTCTTTTACCTTTTTTCAACCTTCCTTTAAGTCTTTCAAACCATGTTAAAGATTCCCCTTATAAAACTCAAACCTGTTTATAAAACCTTACTTACAAATCTCAAAAACATTTATGAACAAATTCTACCTTTTACATTAAAATACTATTATTATAATAATAAACATTAAAATAAATAAATGTTAATTTTTGAAAAATCTTAAAATAATAACTAATGTAAATAATCAACTTTTAAAATTTAATATAACAACTTATAAAAATATTAATATAAATAAACAACTTTTAAATTTTAATTATATTTTTTGAACTTTCCACATAATCGTTTTCCATATTTATAAAGCTATATTTATAAATCTCTTTTATTTTATGAAACTTCCTTTCGTAAAATCCTTTTATTTATGAACCCTATTTATAACTCCATTCCTTTATAAATTTCACTTATTCATAAATTCCATTAAATATCCATCACCATTCGTTTTTAACGTTGTCCCCTAATGGATAAATTCTTTTTATAAATTGCTTTGAATTTATAAAATATCGTTTAACAATCCCGATTTATCCTCACTTTCAATTTCCAAAATAGAGTCAACTATATTCTAAAACAAAATTCCATATCTTATAATAAATCCACCATTTTATTTATTTCACCCATTTGTTAAATAATAGTAATTTCCTTTGATTTATCACACCTTTTGTTTTTATGATTTATAATAAAATTATATATATATTTATATATATATATATATATATATGTATATAATTTCTCAAAATCATGCCTTTTGTTCTAGAAAAATTATTTAAACTTATAAAATTTTCAAAATCACTTTAAAATCCCTTTTTATATCAATTATTATTTTATGGTATTTAAAATACCAAAAATAAGGACAAATGTCCCTCAAGCACTAATTAAGTAAAATCGTGTCCATGTCATCAATTATAGCATCCAACATATCGTATATCAATTTATATGGAAATAAAATCAAAAGTGGGAGAAATCCCCTTGGATACCTCCAACCTATCCCCTTGCATAACATATAGTATATAATCATAAAAATATAAATCAATTGCTTCGAGGCGGGATTCGTATGAAAATGATCATCCGCTCTTACAGGAGAATGTAATATGGTCTCTTCCGCTCCTGGGGCAAGAATATATTTAATCCATCTAATTAAATAGTAAATCATCCAAAAGACAATAATAATCAAAAATAAATATCAATACATCCAACAAATAATTCTATTGTCAAAAATATATTTTTGGTTAACCAAAAAGGTGAGATTACTCACGTTGATTTTTGTTTCGACGAAACATCCCAGTTTGAATTAAAATTCAAGTTTCTATCAGCCTCGAATCCGTCAATTCCATAATGTGGCCTTCGTCGATACGACCGCAATGCGATTCGTTGCATTTAATTTGGACCTCGTATGAATTTGATATGGGTTAATGAACATTTTAAATAACTAAACTAAAATTAACTTAACTAAATAACCTTTTAAAATAAATTACCCTTCTTCCTTCATGTACCCTTCAGGCACGAACACAAGCGGAGAAGATTTGTTACTCATGCAAGCAAGAAACCCATGCCGCATCACCGCCAATGTTCACCGCCTTACCTCGCAAGCCATTATAACCGTCCACGCGCACGCATAAATTTTTGCCGGCAATGACCAATCAAACCCAAAGTCTGCTGCAAACACAGCCAAAAACCTATAACCTCGATGCGAAACTCGATGATCCCTCCGTTGATTGCATTCATCTCAACCTTCTCGATGTTTCTCTAGTTGATACCGAGCTCCGATATGGACTATAATGGCATTGTGAATTATTGGCCATTGGATTGAGCTTGTTTAAATTTAAAAAGAAAAAAGAAAATGGCAAACCTTTTTCTCTGATGAACATGACTATATAGTAGAAGGGAGGAGGTATGGTGCGAATGTGTTTAGGTATGGTGTGAGTTGATGGGGCATGACCTTAAGCATGGGCTAACACACACACACACAGAGATATATATAATTTTAAAATATTCAACTTTAAACGTCCTAAAATTTTTAACCCCAAACGAGACGTGCCACTGGGAGTTCTATATATTATTCCCCTATTTCAAACACAATGGAACTAGTCTCGAGACCCAATTCGATCATATGCAGAAGATAGCTTTTAAAGCCCAATTATATTATAAATTTTCGAAATTATTTCTATACACTTCGATCCTGCACGTCTAAACGATACGTCTAATCGCCACAAATTTCATCGGTATATAATAATTCATAATTAGAGATCCAATAAAATTGGTTTTTTTGAAATCCAAGATAGTACCCTGGAAGGCTATTTTTACATGCTAATTTAAAACGAATTATTATAAAAACTAGTTCATTCACTTTAATTTCAAATATAAAAGTTTTCTAGCTTTATCTCCATCAAAATAGAATTTAAATCAACTCTCAGAAATCATTTTCATTCATTTCAATTCAAAAGAAAATAGAATTTAATTATTTTCAATAAATTGCTATATTTGAAATTCAAGTTATTATCTTATAAAATTAACCTTTCAATATTTAAAATTAATTAGATATTCCAAATTTTAAATGACCGAAATTCTGGATTATTACAATCTTATAAGAAAGAGAGAAGAAACGGAAGCACAAGTAGAAGTGCCACTTATAGGGATGTATATTGGGTTATAGTTATTTAGTGTTTGTTTTATTAATTATGTATTTGTGTGGTTAATGCACTTAGACCGAGTCTACAATCTTACTTCATGATTTTATTTCTATTAAGGTATAATTGTTTGACAAAAATTTTTCCATTAGTAAGAAGTAAATATTGAACAAAGCTCTACTTGGTAAACAATTTCCATACAACAACTTAGGAAATAAGTTCACAAAGAAATTTATAAAAAACTTAGTACACATTCTACACAACTTAGTAAAAAATCAACTTAAGAACACTCAACAAAAAGTAATTGGTCACGTAATTCAAAACGTCCTATTTGATCTTCAGTATGCTATACTGTTGAAACATATTCCTCCATCGATTTAATGTTTCTCTAAGGTTTATTATTTGAACCACTAATCGTGTCTAGATAATTATTTAATGGCTCTTGTACCCACCTCTTATAGACTTCACAATCATGTTAAGAATTATGATACTTGTATACACAATCTTAGAAAGAATTCTTGCATCATGAAATCAAGCAAGGTTTCATAAAATCTAAAACCTTGCTTGCAAAACATTGAATGTACATTCACTGTCCATTTTGTAGCTTGTTAATTTATCCGCGAAATACTTCTCCTTATCATTCCTTACGATCTTATACCCTTGCATTAATGTTCTCCACTTCGAATATATGTCATCTACAAGGTAGTATCCCATTCGACGCATGATATTAGCAAGTTTATATTCAACATTCATTGAATGTCCATTTTTTCAATATAATGCGATTGACTTAGTGCATAATCTCTAGTAATTTTGTTAACTATTATCCCCAGTATTGTGCCGACTTCATTTAAGTCTTTCATTTTGAATATCATGGATAAATATAATTTGGTATGTTTTATGCCTTTGATATTTGTGCTAAATATCAATAGATCATCTACATACGGACAAATGACGACTCCATGTTCTTTAGTGAACTTAGAGTAAATACATTTGTCCGCACTATTATATTTGAAACTGCATTCTTATCGTTGAGTTGGATTTTTTATGCTACTATTTGGGTGCTTGGATCAGTCCGTACAATGATTTTGTTTAATTTGCAAACCTTTTTTTATTACCAGGAAGTATAAACCCTTAAAGTTGCTTCATGTAGACTTCTTCGTTAAGTTAACAATTTAAGAATGCCGTTTTCACATCCATTTGATGTATGCGCAACTAATACATTGACACTAAAGCTGTCAATACTCGAATGGATGTGATTCTTGTCTCAGGAGCATAAGTGTCGAAATAATCAATTCCTTCCTTTTATCTATATCTTTTGCCTACCAATCTAGCCTAAAAAGTTTGTACGCTGCCATCATTATTATGTTTTCTCCGAAACTCCCATTTGCAGATGATAGTCTTTGATCCTTGAGGTAAGTATGTTAATTCCCATGTATTGTTTGATAAAATTGAGTCCATTTCATCATTGATTGCTTCTTTACAAAAGGCAGAATCTCTAGATGCGAAAGCCTCTTTATACTCTTTTGGATCATCTTCTATATTTAGCACTATAAATACCTTATTAAGAACTTCGGTTTTTATTCCTTCCATAAGAAATGCTATAGCTTGAGAAGCTACGAAATCTGGACCAAAGTTTTTCCCTCTTCGAATTCACTGTGTCCTTATTTCTATTTGTTCTTCTATCACCTTTCTTGTATTGTTAGTACAATGCGTAGGAGCTTCTTTTGGTTTATGAATGATATTAGGGCTTGGTGACTGATCTGTAGTTGAATCGTCTTTGAGTTTAATTTCTATAAACTCACCATATCTTGATTCAATAATCATGTTAGATTATAAGTCTAACAATCTATATTCTTTGGAGTTTTCTGCCCTACGAATATACTTTTCAAGGTTCTTAGACCTAGTTTAGTCTATTTTGGATCGGTCACCTTATAGAAGGCAATACACCCCCACATCTTTAGATATCTTAGATTTAGATTTTGACCCTTCCATAACTCATATGGGGAGACTTTGGTTTTCCTCGAGGTGACTTTATTATGTAAATGACATGGAGACAGTAATTCTCCACCTCATAAGTCAAGTGGTAATTTAACATATAATGGCATAGAATTCACCACATCAGCTAAAGTTCTATTTTTCCTCTTAGCCAAGCCATTTTGTCATGGTTTAAAAGGAGCTATGTGTTGATGAATAATTCCATTTTCTTCACTAAAGTTAGAAAATTTGGTGGGGAAATATTCTCCTCCTCTATCACTTCGCAAGAACTTTATTTTCCTACATTTCTAATTTTCAACTTCTGTTTTACAGCGTTAAACATATCAAAGGCTTCATCCTTATTTCTAGGCAAATACACACATGTGTATTTAGTGAAATTGTCAATAAAGTTAATAAAGTACCTTTTTCCACCTCTGGTTAAAACTCCATTTAATTCACATATATTAGAGTGGACTAAATCCAAGAGTTCTGAATTTCTTTCAACACTTGGAAAAGGTTTCTTAGTCATCTTGGCTTGTATACATATTTCGCATTTATCATGCTCATTATTTGTAACATAAATAGGACTATGTTTAGACATATATTTCCGAGATTCATAGTCTAAATGTCCTAAATGTGCATGATAGAATAAAGAATCAACAGTGTAAGCAGAATATTCCTTTATTTCATTAATACTAAGTTTGAACATCCCATTACAAGCATAACCTTTACTCTCAAACATGCCATTTTTGGATAGAATTGAATTATCAGCCTCTAAGACCGATTTGACACTGCTTTTGCATAAGATTGATGCAGAGGCCTGATTCTTCTTGATATCAGGAACATATACCACATTAGTGAGGGTGATCATCTTTTTGGAAGTGAACCGAATCTCCACATTTCCTGTTCCCAGAACTTTTGCCTCATTGTTGTTTCTCATAAGCAGTTCTTGTGGATCAGCAACCTCCTTATAAGTTTTGAAAAGATCTCCATTGTTACAAACACGAACCGTTGCACTTGAATTAGACCACCAGTCTGAAGTTTTTGTTTCATCAATAGCCATGTGCAAGTTAGTTATCATACCAATCTGTAAATCCGAAATCATAGCAATGATTTTTTGCATTTCCTCAAAATCAACCATATTTTCACCTGTAGAGTTTCATTATGCTCATTTAGAGGAGCTCTGCACTATCTCTTGTAGTGCCCAAGTTTACCACAGTTAAAACACACATATTCTTTTTGTCTTTTAGATTAGAGTTGTTTCTTGCTTGCTCTTGTTGTTTGGCTTAAAGTTATGGTTTTGATAGCTCTTTCTCTTTATTACAGAATTCACATTATTCACGTTAGAGAATGGAAAAACACCATCACGTTCTATTTTCTTATACAACTCATGTGTGTTTTCCAATCTTTTCTAACAAGAGTTCCTGTGTCATGTGTAAGATATTTTTACGGTAGTTGTTCCAACTTGGTGGAAGTTTTGCAATTATAGCCCCACTTGAATAGGTTATGGAATCTGCACATTCAAATCTCTAAGTTTGCTAACTATGGCTTGTAACTCATGCATCTGATCCATTATAGAAACATCATATTTCATCTAAAATTCAGTGTATTGTAGGGTGAAAAACTTATCCATTCCAATCTTCTCTGTCTTTTACTTTGTTTCTAGTGCATCCCAGATCTCCTTAGGCGACTTCATTGTAGTGTAAAAGTCGTATATACGGTCATATAAAGTTTTAAGAATGTGGCCTTGGGATAGCAATTCATCTACTTCACGTTTCAATCACTACCGCTTTAATTCTTCAGTGTCCCATTCGATTAGAAGAGGAAGCGGTGGAAAGTTTTCATCCAGTACGTATGAGACCTTCATGGTGGTAAGAAGGAACTTCATTTTGCCTTGCAAGTGCGTGAAGTTGGTTCCATCCTGTCTGTCCAATCTAACAAAGTCTTGGTTCATCAGTATGAAATTGGATTTTGACCCTTTTTCCATGGCGAATATTGCTTTAAGAATGTAGGAGACAGAGAAGGATCAGAGTTGAGTCCGATTTTGAGGCGCGCAGATGATTTCCTTACAGCAATATTTTCCCCTACTCGCTCGAAGTTTTCTAACGGGGTTGATGGCAAACTGCTTCATGGGATATAACAAAACCCAAATCCAAAAGAGTAGCAACGTCTGTGGATTTATGGGAAATTTATTGTAACAACCCGCCAATCCACACTATTTAAGTTGACAATAAACCACACATGTCCAACCCTAATCAAATGGAAGGAAGAATAGTTATGAGCAAGAAAGATGGAAGAAGAAGAGAGGAGAAGAGGAAGAAATTAAAATAACACAGAATCGCACAGTCGCATTGAAACAATATATAATATAATATCAATGCTCTTTACAAAGAGAAACTGTTATATACATACATCCATCAGAGTTCAACAACAAATTACAATCAACAACTTGGATAGTTATAACAACATGTCCTCACAATTGATTATGATTTCAACAACAAAACAATTGAAATAAAACATATACGTAAATATGTCTTGAAGACCTCCAACTCATTCCTTGAGTTCCAATGCATCCAAAGCAATATGTAAATAAGCTCGGTCTGACCCAATTATTATAATAAAATAACATCCGAGTCAGTCTAAAAAACTAACGTGAGAAAACACATCCAACTGGATTTTTAAAATTATAGAAAACCTTTTGAAAATCAAAAGTATCTCGTAAGATCACGCTGCACATAAACACGGACAGATTTTTACGTTATGGTAACTAAAGAATTTCATTTGAAATTCTCAGATATTATGATTGTGTCTAGATACTACTTATTAATCTTAGCCAAAATTGTTACATTAATTAAATTTTGGCATAATAGGTACACAACTAAAACTGTAAAGGCTCGCACTGGAAAATGAATTCCATACAATGACTAGGTTACTGAGGTACCCCCGTCATGGTGCATATCCAGACAAAAAACACCGAGGACCTCGCCTAGATCCTCTTCCAACACAGGACCGACCTACCCCTTGCCGGATAGTACGAATATTATCACCCCTTCGTTAATGGTCCTTGAAGCATACAAATGAGATATAATAGCAACTCTATATAGGGATGATCATACTCTACTTAGGAGCGACCCACTTAGCACTGCTGCCTCTCCCCCATTTTAGTCACTCCCGGTTGATGAGGCTTGAGGCTACATCTAAGCTTTTATGTAGCACTTCCCACCTGGAATGTTAACACTGTCCTCCGGGCAACAATGCAACATCAGCATTCATCCACACAAGTCTGTTCTGGGATTGAACGAAACACTTGAGAGCTCCGTCCCTAATTCCATCATCTTCAAGATTTCTTTACTTCGAAACGTATTTGTTGAATCGAAGTGGCTTTCGAATAACATACCCGATCTCGGTCTCTTCGAAATAACTTTTTGTTAATTCCCAGTAAACTCAACCCTATTCTTTAGGAAATAAGCAGTCGAAGACAAGATCAGAGATCACTTCCTAACCATTAGTGTACGGATTTTCTTATCATTGTCCTAGAAGGAAAAAAGAGATCTATACGCATAGTACAACATCGTTGGAGATGACTGTGCCAGATAACTCACGTGTTTCTCTAGATATTTTCAAAGTTAAATTTGGGTCCAATTTTGATAGTCGGTTATTAGACTTATCGGATAATAATCATTCAATCGAGAATTTAATTCTATAGGGAAAACCAACATTGGTTAAGCACCAAGCAACATTTGGCCTTTATTAATTAAATTCACTTTTGTATATGTTTTGTCGCAAAATCTGTTTGCGCCAAAATTGGTCACAAACACCCATTACCGTGAAAGCGCCCGTTTATGAACACAAATCAGCAACAACCAATATAGAACTCAGATCTAAACAGTAACAATCACAATAATTCACAAATAACAATCATAGGATTTATAGTGGTTCGGCGATCTTGCCTACGTCCACTCTGAAGCTTATGTCTTTATTGATTCACTTGATGATTCCAATCGATTACAATGGATAACAATTGATGATAGCTTTCAAATCTGATTACAACAGCGATAATGAAGTATGGAATTGAATCCTGCAGAGTTTGGACGTTGAATCGCCAAAAAGATCCCCTTTTCTGAAGGCTTCAGGGTGCTATTTATAGGCGTAGGAGGCCCAGATCTCGCTCAAACTTCGGGAGACTTTTTCTGGTACGTGAGTGGGCCCACGCGACCGACCCCACCAAGTTTCGACTCGATCTGAGATCGATTCGAATTCCACTCGAATCGATCAAAAAAATGACTCAATCGAGCTGAAACTTGGCAGGAACAAACTTTACCTTGTATGGAAGCTTCTATGAAAATTTCATTGCATTTGGATCAGCGGTTTGGGAGATATGATCGATACGAGTTGATACATTTCGGTTGGCTGTCTACTTCGACTCGACCACTTCGAATCCATGCGTTCGAATCGATGGATGCACGTGGTTCTGTAGGGATGTGGCGCACACTCCTCGCATCGATCCTATTTTTTCTCCGAGTTGACCGCTTCGCATCAATGATCTTCGCCTCGTTTGTATCAAGAGATGTTGCATAGTTCGATTCGGTAACAACTGCACTGCACGCTTGTTCGTATCGATAGGGATAGATCGATACGAACAAGCGCATTCCACTAATGGGTACCTCTTGATCGATTCGAACTAATGCTCATCGATGGATACGAAGTTGAGCGAACTAGTGCCTGAGGATGGATGCGAGGATGATCGACACGAAGCGGTGCTTGGGCACGAGACCGATCGATTCGAAGTGGTGTATACTGATGGTGATGGATTTGAAGTGCTCTGGACTCGATGGATACGAAACAGTGCTCTAGCATGGATACGAACGTGCTGAGGGGATGCCCATCTGATGGATTCGAACTGATCGATTCGAAGTATATTGAACTGGATGGATTCGAATGGATACGGGTCCCATGGATTCGAAGTAGGCATCTCCTCGACAATTCGATGGATACGAACAACATTCTTTGGCTAACTTGCATCTATCATATCTCACTCATACGAACTCCGATTGACCTGAAATTTGAAACACTGGTTTTCATGGCCTTGCTTGTCATATCCTATCAATTGTAGCCTGATCCGGGCTCGGACAAAATTCATCGATATCCGTGGTGAAGCAAAAGTACGACCAATCTTTGAGACGAACTGTCTTTTGTCTTCGATCAATCTTTTGGTATTACGGCTTTGCCAAAATGCGGGATAACAAAATCCTTTTACAAATATATATATATATATATATATATATATATATATCCACAAATCCTTATTTCTCAATACTTAGAAAAATATTCATATACTTATCTCAACACTATAAGTATATTCAGAAAAACCGAGAAAGATTTCCTTCCTATACGATTCGAAAATGATTTACAAATCCCTTACCATTCCTAAATATTTATAAAACCATTTATAAACTTAAAAACCACTTTTAAATATCATTTCTCAAATCATTTATAAACTTTTTAATAAATCCGTGTAACTATTTATAAGGCTCTTTTTATAAACTTATAAAAACCATTTATAATTTTCTTTATAAATATTTAGAACCATTTATAAAACTATCTTACCTTTTTAACCCATCTTCCTTTACATTTTCCAAAACATGTTATAAGATTCCTCTTATAAAAACCCCATTTTTTTTATAAAACTTCATTTATAAATCTCGAAAGTAATTATAGGCTAATTCTAATTTTTTTACTTTAGAACACTATTTTATAATAATAACCTTTATAAATAAATAAATATTAATTCTTAAAACATCATAAAATAATAATTAAAAAAATCTAAAACATTCTTAAATAAACAATAATAATAATTTATCTTTTTTTTTGGCAAGGCCGGCCGGTTTTATAGTGGACCGTCCACTTTTTATTACGAACGTAATAAAAACATGAAATACAGGAGTAAGGTAGGGGCACCTTAGCTAATAAAAAAAGAGAAAATACAGCACAGGAGTGTGACAGACATATCACATCTACAAAATAACTAACTAGACTAGGACTCCTCAAAAGAGGGAGAAGCACCAATATCGTCATCCACAAGGGAAGAGGAGTCGTTCCCAAGAATACCAATAAAGGGCCGAAAAAGGAATGCAAGAGTAGGATCATAAATGTCAACATCAGAAGTGTAAATAAAAGATCGATCCCAGGAAGAATCAGCAAGCATGGCAGAATTTAGCTCAGCATACGAACCATCCAAATCAAGAATCAAGGAATCACCAGATGGTCGATAATAAAGGCAGCGATGGTCCGAAAGGTCATCAGACACAAACCGAAAATAGGAGTCATCCACAGGATTGTAACAAAAATCAGAACGACGATCAACCCAACAGCGCTCAGACTCAGCCCAAACAACAGGCAACTGAGGCGACAGTTGAACCGGAACAACAATGGAATCCAAGGAATTATCAGAGGGAACAATGGTGGCATAAGGGGATGCAGGCAGCTCAACAGAAGACAACGGACCCGGATCGGATAAAGGTGCTTCAGGAGAAGGAGAAACCAGAGAAACTTTGGGAACCCATTTCCTGAGCGGAGGCCGAGGCAGGGTGTAACGAACAGGATTTTTCGCGCTCGAAAATCGACATCCATACTTCAAATCGTATTCGAATGCCATAGATTCGATCGTTCAAATCCGATTCGCCGGAGCTTATAACAATCATTAAGTAATTAACACAGCGGAATAAAAGAATAATACATTGATATACAGCTTTGATACAATATCTGACACAACAGATGATCCAATAGATATCAATATACATCATATTTTATAATGATCTAGATGGGTAAATAAAAATTATTTTGAGAGATCACAAGCCTGTCAAACAGAGGTATGCAGATGCATACAGACCTGCATGCATACATTTAGTGTTTGAAAATTTGTATACCCAAACAAAACATAACTTTTCAAATCGTCATGTTCATCCATCAGCATAGACTTAAAGAAGATCAAGTTTCAAAAAGTTTAAAGTTTGCTCACCTGATTTCCAGGAAAGAACAGAGAGTTGTTGTTTGGAAGCTGCAATATTTATTTTTTCCTTTTAGCCCTGCTTTGCTTTGAACTTGAATGATTAGTTATGGAGTTTAGATGATGATGTTTATATTTTTTTTTTCTTTGTTGAATTGTTTGAACGAATGAACTAAAGTTTATGGCTGTGTAAGTATATATGAAGATTGTTTACAGAGGAAAGGAGGTAGGCAAGTACAGTTTTTATTCTATCTTACATACAAGTTGTTTTGTATAATAGGCATGGCTGAAGTATGTTGCATTAATTGTTGAGGTGTATGGCATTTATTGCCTTGTACATATATACTTTCCTCTCCATACTTGTTGTTATTATTTTTATTTATTTGTTTTCTACTTGCATGTATTTGCTCGGCTGCATTTGTATATGTATGTATATGCACATAGATCATTTTGTTTATTTTATTTACTTTGTATGCTAGCTTTGTTTATGTTTGCTCATATGTACTTGTATTGTATAAAAATAACTCATTTGATTTTTATATTCTGGTTTTGTTTATTTTTGTATTTAATGTTTTATGTTTTATTTGTTTTGTAAATATTACTTTGCATTCAAATTTAATATGTTGTTCACCGAGATGTCTTTTACATTGCTTGATTTAAATATGTTTTATAATATAAATGAATTCAATGTTGTTATTATTATTTATTCAAACTTTTAATTTAATTTTCCTTTTCAACATTAACTTTACAACGTATATTTTATTTTGTTTTATCTTAAACACTTTATTTCAATTCCAATTCAATTTTATTTAAAATAAGTTTCAAATCCCATTTATAAAATAAATAAATATACATATCTAATCAAAATTGAAAAATTCAAATAAATCTATAATTTAATCCAAGAATTCAATTAAATTATAAATTTAAATTCGTCTTAAAAATCAGGATCGTTACACAGGGGAATCTTAGGCGCCACAGCAGAATCAACAGAATGCGAGCAAGCAGTATCTAAGTGGCTAAAGGAGTGACAGGAGGAACAAATGTCCGGGACCCAACCGTAACGAACACGGACATCCACCACATGTCCGACAGCTAGCTGAACAGGAATAGAGGAAGGTAAAGGCTTAAAGGGGGAAATCTGAATCAGAGCCTTAGCGTATACAAGCTTTTCACGCGCAACAGTATTAGCAACAAAACATATTAATTTACCAACGTTGCAAGCAAGCCTATTCAAACCAAGAAGCAGCTGAAGAGCAGAGGGAATATGAGAGAAATAAACCCAAACAGGAAGAGAAAGAACTTGCTCACAAGCTCTAGCTACCGTAGGTGACCATGGTGTAATAATAAAAGGTTTCCCATCAAAAAAGGAAGGCTTAGCCTCAAGAACATGACTGCGATCCTCAGAGCAGGAGAACAATAGGAAATACATGGAGTCAACCAGCCTAACGCGAAGATCACCATGAAGCCTCCAAGCCCGACAACAAACAGAAGACGCATCATGAAGACGTTGTTTAGGGTCCAAAAAGAATCCAACCAGATATTCAGACCAATAGTCCAAACCAGCTTGCATAACATTTGCAGGAGGGATCATCACACCATTATCCTCAACAATTTCAAAATCTACTGGTTCATAAACTCCAGCGCTACAGGGCAGAGATTTAAAGAGCGAAGACCAAGATTTGGGACCAATAGGGGAAGGAGCAGAAGGTTGTAACTCCTCAACAATAGGAACACCAGATGAAGCCGCAAGAGAGGAATCAACGATGGAATAGGAAGTCGGCAAAATAACTCCAGAACTCACAACATTCTCAGTGGCATTAGGGAGAACACCTGAGGGGCAACCAGCTAAACTCAAGCCATCAGCTGCAACAGGAACAAACTCGGGACTAACAATACCAAATGCCACGCCTCTAGCACAGAAGGCAGCACCATCATTAGCAATTGAAGGCAGTGGGCCTCCAACATTTCGACATTCAACATGTAAACCAGCTGCCAACACCTCCGGTAGCGAGCAATTGCTCGTAACAGCAAGAGGACCATTTTTCTTTACAGAATGCAAAGGGGGAAATTACGATACAGAAAGCAAGGGAGCGTTCAAACTCGAGGCCACAGCACGAAGAGCTTTGAAAACCTTACCAGATCTAGTAGAAGACAGTGAAGACGATGGGACGGGAAGAGGGAGGAG
Organism: Allium cepa; assembly: GCA_030765085.1. NCBI lineage: Eukaryota > Viridiplantae > Streptophyta > Magnoliopsida > Asparagales > Amaryllidaceae > Allium > Allium cepa. Next base: position 197,330,224 of record CM060938.1, read on the forward strand.
AGGGGGAATGGAAGGCATGAGGATGAAAAACGCGAAACACTAAAGGGAGCGTTCGAACACGAGGCTACAGAGGGAAGGTCGGTCGAGAACAGAAAGATACCAGGTCGCCATTAAAGTGAACAATTAAAACTACTATACCATTAAAGTTTATTATATCAATTAAACTTTGGGGCCAAGGAAACTATGTTTGCCCTGGCCTTTGGTTAAGCCGGTTTTATAAGTGGTCGTGCACTATGTCTCATTATTGTGGCCGTTGGGATTCGAACCGGTGCCACTACAACCACATGTAGCAACTCCACTACGTCTTGACCACTGGACCACTAGAACTTTACTGATAACAATTTTATCTTCAACATTTTTATAAATACTAATAACAATTTCCAAACTTTACTGACAAATAATTAAATAATAATTTAAATAATTAACCGTTTAAAATATTTAGAATATCAATAAACAACTTTAAACAATATTAATATAAATAAACAACTTTTAAATCATAAGCATAATTCCTCAACAAAAATTCGTACTTAGCTTTCCATATAATCGTTTCATATTTATAAAGCTATATTTATAAATCTCTTTATTTATGAACTCCATTTATAACTCCATCCCTTTATAAATCTCACTTATTCATAAATTCCATTAAAAACATCAATCACCAATTTTTTTTAACGTTGTCTCTAGATGGATAAATTCCTTTTATAAATTCCTATCAATTTATAAAATATCATTTAACAATCCAAATTCACCATCACTTTCAATTTCCAAAATAGAGTTAACTATTTTCTGAAACAAACTTCCACATCTTATAATAAATCCATCATTTGATTTATTTCACCCATTCGTTAAATAATAATATTTTCCTTTGATTTATAGCATTATTTATTAACCTACTCATTTATTAACAAAACATGAATTTGGAATTATTTACTTCCAACATCACTTTATACAAAATGATTATAATATTTATATCAAATATTTTCTAATTATTTTCAGAACTATATTCGTTTGTTTTAAAAGATGGACTTAATTTAAGATTCAAAAATCTTTATTCATAATTCAAAATTTCTATTTAATTTTTTTTATAAAACTATAAATTTAAACAGCCTTACCTTTGATTGTAAAATAAATTACTTCTTCAAATAATTCAAGTTTAGTTATTTAAAACATATAAAATTTCCAAAATTGCCTAGAAATCCCCTTTTTAAATTAATCACTGTTTTATGGTGTCTTAAAATACCAAAATATAAGGCCTAATGCTAATAAGCACTAATAAGAAAAATCATGTCCATGTCATCCAATATAACATCCAACTTATCTTATATCACTATATATATGAAAAGTAAAATCAACAGTGTGAGGAATCCTATTGGATCCCTCCAACCCATCCCCGTTGCATCACATACAGTATATAATCATAAATAGAAAAATCAACCGCTTCGATGCGGGATTCATATACAAAAGGTCATCCGCTCTTACATGAGAATGTAATATAGTCTTATCCTCTTCAATAAGCGGGAATATATCCAAACCAACAATATAAACTAGTGAATAATCCAAATAGTCAATAATAATCAACAATAAATTATTCACACATCCAATCAAAAAATTTATTGACTAAAAATTTATGGTTAACTAAAAAGGTGAGATTAACTCATTTTGATTTTAATAATCTCCAAAACATTCTGTTTTTAATTAAAATTGAACGGATGTTCAATTTTAACCCAAAATTCCAACTACCTCTAAATCCATCCAATCCAACTCCAAGCGTAGTACTCGTCTATAGGAATGCAATGCAACTTGTCACATTCAATTTGGACCTCGTACGAGAAAATTATGTATTTGTTAACATATGATATAATTAAAATTTAATTAACTATTATTTGATAAGTTTCAAACTAAAACCTTTCTTATCTCTCATTTCTCTTCCAGAAAACACACGGGCGATCGAACCCAATGTCAACGACGTTTCCATGATAATCGCGCCTCCCATGCCTCACACGAGTTCGATCAAACATCACCGTTCGAACGCCGATGCTCTACCGCGCCTACCACCCAAACCTCGTTGCATGAGACCGAAGATATCATCGTTGAATCAACTACAAACATAGCACGAACGTGGGCCCCTCACACATCCATTCATCGATGATTAGATGATCTGACCATTGATCTTGTAGCGCTCGTCGAGCTCTCCATCCTCCTTGTTGAAGTTGAAGCTTGAAAACACGTGGATGTAGAGAAATCGAGGGAGGCAAACCTGCGATTTTCAGCCATTAAAAATTTATAATGGGAGCAGTTGATAAAACTAGGGTTTGGATTGCAAAAGTAAAGTTTTCAAGTCATTGTATAGAAAATATCGTGGCACTATTCATCCGTGAAAATTTTGAACGCCAAATGAAGCATGCCACTTGATGTTCTATATGTTATACCCATGTTCCAAACACAATTGAATATATATCGGGAGCCAATTCTATCATACTCAGAAGTTAGGTTTTCAAAATCAAATTATTTTAATCTAAACTCCTTAAATTAATTTCTACGCATTTCAAACTCGGACGACCAAACTACACGTATGATCACCATGAAATTCGACGGCATACAATAATTCACTATTACAGATTTGATGAAACTAGTTTCGACAAAATCCAAGAGTATGCCCCAAATAGTTATTTTTACATGTTAATTAAAACGAGTATTTCCCAAAATCAGTTTGATCATATTTAATTCAAATTTAAAATTTTACTATCTTCTTTCTTATTCAAATAGAATTTAAATCGACTTTAGAAATTGTTATATTTTAAATTCAAATTATTTAACTTATAAAAATAAATTTTCAATATTTGAAATTAATTAAATATTCCAAATTTTAAAGATTGAAATTTTGGGTCGTTACGCTCTTTGTAACAACCATGTTTTTTATTACTGTCGAAATAAAAATTTGAAATAGAAATTTTAAATTGAAATTTGAAAAAAAAGAAAGAAGAATTTGCAAATCTAGATGCAAAGTCAGTTGCATACCTCTAAGCGGTAGCATTTTGGAAATGAGTGGCAAATTGCCTTTCACGTGTTAGTAGTAAATGTGGGTCCAGTTTAAAAACAAAAATACGAACACTTTTGCTATCAAAAAGTGAACACATTTGCTGCCATCTCTCTTTAATGCAAGCCGTCCTTTTCTTTCAATATGCACGTTTCTCTTTAATGCATTTGTAGAAAATTGCCAGCACACTTCATTTTTGACTTGTACACAAAATTGGAAAGGAAAAGAAACACATTCTTTTGTTTCATATTTCTAGAAGCTCCGAGAAAACATTAATGGAAGTTCAATTCTTGCTCTCTTTTAGATCTTAGTTTCTTATTCGTTTTGAAACCAATCTAAGGTGAGTGCAAACTCACACTTCTAATTTAAATCTATGGTGGCAGCTTGTTAGTTAAGTTGTTTACATTTGTATGCAATATTTTTTTCTTACGCAATACATTTTGATTTCTGGAAATTTTCAAATGCGCAAGTCATCTTGAGACAACTAGATGTTATTCCATACAGTTTGTTTCTTGGAAGAAAATAAAGGTGCTAAACAGCCTACTGACTATGTGGGCATTTTGTAACCGGCATCTTTAAACAGATAAGACTATTTCTTTAGGACCGATCCATTTAATCTTACCCAGGATGTTTCATTTTTGTTATGTATGTATGGTATGTATGGGTTTGCATTTCAAAAGAAAAAAGAAATATGAGTCCAATTCACCGTATTTACTTCTTTTTTTGCGAGCAAATAATGTATATGCGTTTACGTCCAGGCATTGTGTTTTGATTTTGCATGTGCATGTAATACACGAGGCGAAGGGCTGGTTATATTTTTGTCTATTTCTTTTTTGGGGTGCAAGATGTGTTGCACAAATTATAAGACCAGATCACTTTATTTTACCTGCTTCATTCATGCGCGCAACCAAATAGTTATGCGCAAAAGAATTCAAGTTAGTTATGTGGGTAGGTTTGCATTTCATCCGTGGGTGCCAACGAAATTGCCCAGGTGCATATAGGTGTCCAGACCATTTATTTGACTTCATTAACGTGCATGCATATTGGTGTAAGTCCGGGTCTTTTTTTTATTTAATCATTTCGAATTGTGCATGAAAAGTTTGAATTACACGTTACAATATCCAAATCATTTTGGATGTGTGCACATGTATAGCTTGTTTTTGTTTCATATATGCATGCACCAGGTGAGTTAGCTGAATTGCAATTATTCTTTTACATTTTGGACGTGACTGCACGTAGCATAGTCCAGCCATCCCTTAGGTTCATTCTATGCGTGTAGCAATATTGCCCAGATACACGTGTGTGCAAAAAAAATGCTTGCACGTTAGCATTTCCAGGTCACTTCATAATTCTGTCCATTTTGATACGTGCATGCTTATATGTTGCCTAAGTTAGTTATAATTTGTGTACTCCAGCACATGTGTGCATATAGGTATGTCCATTACATTTCGTTTTGTACATGTCTGTAACATTGCTCAGGCATTTTTGTTTATTTCATTGTTACGTGCAAATATATGTAGCAAATAAAACTAAGTCCAGTTCAAGTTGTGTTTTGTTTCAGAATGTATTTAATTGTCATTATTTTTATAATGGGTTTTTACCGCGGTGTTTACAATTGAAGTATGTTGTTTTGATGAGATTTTTGACGAATAAAAATTACTGTTGTTTGACTTCAGTAACCGTCAATTTAAAGTGAATTTTCAAGCGGCTATCTTGTAATCAAGAAAACCCGCAACATTGATTTTTATATCCGTTTTTACGGTGTTCTATGAAGCGTAATTTCCTTGTCGAAATTGTTATAGAAGTTGCTGTTCTAGTCACGTGTTTTTAAATCGTTTTAAAATATAATTGTTTCCAAAAATTTCACAGTTTACGCTTTCAAAAGAATGATGAATCGATTCAAACGCTTCAGCAAAATTAAGGACAATGAACCCTTACTTTACTGATTAGATTAATCCTAGACTTGTCCATTTGAGAACGTAAAAACTATTTATACAAAATACATAATTTTGCACTTTCAAGGAAACGATGATGAGATGTAAACGATTTAGAAAAAGTGCGGAATATGGAACCACATTTTTACCGATTCGGTTAATTTCAGACTCGTTAATTGAAATATCTGCCGTGGAATTGCTGTTTGAAATTTTGATGATTTTGTTGGGCTTTCGAGCCACTATGTTGGACCTTCGGGTCATTTGTTGGACATTCGGGTCATTCGTTGGGCGCCAAATATTATGCTGACGGTACTTGGTAGGCTTCGGCCGTATGAGATGCACGTGCGGCGTAGCTTAGACTCGCTATATGCTGGGATCGATCCACTTTTATGCTAATTTTTTAGTTATCTTATTTTGATTTCTAGATTTTTGTGAATTGTTGTTTTGAATTCAATTATGAATTTGGGAGTTGATTTTGATGGAGTTTAATGAGATTTCTTCATTTAAACTATGCCGATTATTTATGCTGAATAGTCTCATTTGAGATTATGATTAATTTTTTTATTGTTGTTTATCATACACTTATTTCAGAGTTTAAATTAGACTGATCTGTTTATTATTATTTTTTAAATAATACTCGGGTCAGACCCAGTTATTTCAGGATAATCGCTATCTCTGATTCAGTTGCTGCTTCAGCTTTTGGGATTTCACCTCATCTTTTGTTTAGGCTTCAGGGTGTTACTTTTGGTGTATTGACTTTCATCTCATGTATGTTGATGACTATGTATTTGTACATTGGGTTCATGTGAACCATCGAGTGTTGTAGCATGTATCCAGACTTACCTTCTGCTATATATGATATTTCTGTTCTGATGTGGTTATACTTATCTGTGATGTTGCCATTATGAGTTGTTCTGAATTTTTCATAAGCCACCGTGGTTTCGTTTTAGATTTGGATTAAATATATATCGTTGGGACTAATTTACACAACTCATATCGATGTAATCAATGCTCCTCTAAGGCATAACTTTCGGATGGTCGCTTCTAACAAGCCTTATTCTTTGCAATAGCAGACGTTATTACCTTTTAATAACCATTGTTATTGTGAGCATAGAGGTGGGGTGTCACAGCTTGGTATCAGAGCTGAGATTCAGAACAAATTATAATAAACACGGAACAGAAGCAGAGTGGAACATGTGTTACAACTATTCGAGGGTTTTATTCGTGTCTTTCTAATCTATTCCTTCATTGTTCTTAAACTTTTATCCACCCTAAAATGTTGGAATATATCTAGGAATGAATCTCGTATTCCGTAGTATTCCATTTGTTAAATTCCTTTTCAATCTTGTGTTGTTTTAACTAATCCTTATCTTCTCTTATTCTCTCAGCCTATGGCTGGAAGAGGTAGAAGGAAGCATTCTACTGTAGGTCCGTCTAGGGGTTCTCATCCAGACGGTGTTTATATGTCAGCTGATCAGTTTATGGAGCTATTTCTGGGTACTCAGCCTTCTGTTGCTACTCCCACAGCTCTCACACACAAGTCTGCCTTCGCCCGCATGTGTAGTGACTATTCCCACGTTGGAGGCAAGCCTTTCAAGGGATCAGAAAGTGTATTGGAGGTTCAGACTTGGTTGCGCGCTTGTGAGCACATATTTTCTCGGATGGATCTTTCTGATCATCATTGCGTTCTCGTGGCATCTAGCATGTTGCAAGAACGTGCACTTGATTGGTATAAGCTTTTGATTGCGGAAGTTGATGAGTCCTCTCTCTCGTGGAATCAGTTTAAGGGACATTTCGAACTTAAGTTCGTTCCTGAATCAGAAAGGGCCAATCTTGCTCGTAGTTTCCTTGAGTTAAAATAAGAAAAGTCCTCTATTTCTAATTATGTTGCATCTTTCGAGGCCTTGTCCAAGTACGGAGTTGAGTTCATTAACACTCCACGTAAGAAGAATCTTAGATTTGTTGAAGGTTTGAAGAAGTATTTGAAGAAAGTCCTTTTGCTTCATCTTAAGCTTCTTGAGGAACTTGTTGATTCGGCACTTTGCCTTGAAGCTGTCGAAAAGGAACGTGATAGTGGTGATGAGGTTGAGGTTCTAAGAACCCTAACAAGAAGAGGTTTCCATTTCATAAACCTAATCCTTCTTCCAAGAAGAAGAAGAAGCAAGCTACCTCTAGTTCTCAGCCTAGTAATGCACCTTCTAATCAGAGGGCGTGCTATAACTGTGGTTCTCTGGATCATCTTCTCCGTAGTTGTCCTAAGCCTCGCATTTGCCACTATTGCAAGAAAGAGGGTCATTGGGTTTTTGATTGTCCTACTGCTCATAAGGGTTTCAAATCTGGGAAGCTTAATGTTGCTAAAGCTTCTGGTGATTCATCTCAGCCCAAAGGTATTCCTCTTTCTGTTTTGGGAGATTTTATTTTATTTCATGGCCGTTCTATTAGAGTTCCTTTCGATACGGGCGTATCTCATTCATTCATGTCAAAGGAGCTTGATGATGTTATTTCTTTGGATGTTGTTAGTCTTTGCGACCCTTGGAGGATTGTGAATCCTATCGGTGGATCTGCTACTCTTGGTTTGTTATGTGTTGATGCTGAGATTATTCTATGTGGTTTTTCCTTTCATGCGAATCTGCATGTTTTGGATCATCTTGGTTTTGATATGATTTTGGGAATGGATTGGCTCATCCATTATGAAGTTCAAATCCTATGTCCTGAAAGAACTTTATTTCTCAAGCGTCCCAATGTTATCGAGCAGTTATCTATTATATTTCGAGACATGGATCATGCGTCGAATGCTCTCATTTCTTTCATCGAATCGGAGCATGTCATAGCTAATATTCCAGTTGTTTGTGATTTTTATGATGTCTTCGAGCCTATTTCATGTTTGCCGTTGAAGAGGGCAATTAAGTTCGATATTGATCTTATCTCTGGTGCTCATCCTATCAGTCGTCCTCCCATGAGGATGTCTGCTAAGGAAAATAAGGAACTCAAGCAACAATAATCTGAATTGGAAGCCAAGCAATTTATTCGTTCTAGCTCATCTCCTTGGGGCGCCGCCATTGTCTTCGTTAGGAATCCAGATAGTACTCTTAGGATTTGCATTGATTATCGCAAGCTTAACGAGCTCACTATCAAAAATAGGTATCCATTACCTAGGATCAATGACATGTTCGATCAATTAAGTGGTGCTAAGCTTTTCTCCCAACTCGATCTTGCTACCGGTTTTCATCAGTTACGAGTTGCGGAAGATGGCATCCCTCTTACCGCATTCTGTACTCGCTTTGGTTCTTACGAATGGCTTGTTATGCCGTTTGGTTTGACGAATGCTCCAGCGTATTTTGTTGATCTTATGAATCTGATATTCCGAGAATATCGCGATAAGTTCATCTTAGTTTTCATAGATGATATTCTTATTTATTCAAAATATAAAGCCGATCATATTCAACATTTGGAGATTGTTTTGAGCACTCTTCGTCCGCATCAGCTTTATGCCAAATTCTCCAAGTATCACTTCTGGGAGAATAAGATGAAGTTTCTCGGTTATATTGTTTCTTCCGATGGTATCTCTGTCGATCCTTCCAAGATCGAATCTATTCAGAATTGGAAGAGGCCCGAGACCGTTTCTAAGATTCGTAGTTTCCTTGGATTGGCGGGATATTATCGCCGGTTCATTAAGAACTTTTCTCGTATTGCTTTACCGCTTACCACTCTTACGAGAAAAGCTGTTCCTTTTATTTGGTCTGATAAGTGTGAGGTTTCTTTCATGAAGTTAAAAGATCTCCTTACTCATGCTCCTATCTTAGTGGTTCCCGAAGGGAATCATGATCTTGTTGTTTATACCGATGCCAGTGGTTATGGACTCGGTGATGTTCTCATGCAAAAGGATAGAGTAGTTGCCTATGCTTCTAGACAACTAAAGCCTAATGATATTCGTTATGCTACCCATGATTTGGAGTTGGTCGCTATAGTCTTTGCTCTAAAGATTTGGCGACATTATATTGGGCGAGCGTTTTGTTCTCTTCACTGACCCCAAATCTCTGAAATATCTCTCCACTCAGAAGGAACTTAATATGAGGCAACAACATTGGCTCGAATTTCTGGCTTCATATGATTTCAATATTTAGTATACCCCTGGTAGGGGTAATCGAGTGGTTGATGCGCTTAGTCGCAAGCAGCAAGTTGTTGTTTCCATGATGCTAGCTGAGTGGAATATATTGGAAGCTTTATCTCATTGTGATATTAGAGACCGTCCTTTAGTTTCTGATTCTTCCATACTTTTATTTAGCATGGGAGCTCCTCCTAATTTGTTGTGTTGTATTGCCGATGCCCAAAAACAAGATCCAGATCTCTCTTATCTTATTCAGAGTTGTAAATCGGATCCCAAAGTGATAATCTAAAGGATTTCGATATTGATATTCATGGTTGCATTCAGAAGAAGGGAAGGTTGATCGTGCATAATGTTTCTAATCTTAGAAATGAAATTCTTGAGGATTTTCATCGTTCTAAGTATACTATTCATCTAGGCGGTAGTAAGATGTATGCTGACATGAAATGCTTATAATATTGGGAAGGTATGAAGCATGATGTTGCAAGTTACGTGAGTCGTTGCATTACTTGTCAACTTATTAAAGTGGAATACCAGCGTCCTAGTGGTCTTTTGCAGCCTCTTGAGATTTTATTACGAAAATGGGATCAAATTTCCATGGACTTCATTGATGGTCTACCTCGTTCGAGGTCGGGTCATACCAGTGTTTGGGTGATTGTTGATAGATTGACCAAATCAGCCCATTTTATTCCTATCAAGTCCAATTGGACTGCTCCTTTGTTGGATTTTTATTAAAGAAGTCATTTGACTTCACGGAGTTCCTAGTTCCATTGTTAGCGACAGAGATCTGCTTTTGCTAGTGGTTTCTGGCAGAGTCTTCAGAAAGCTTTGGGTACTAAGCTCAATCTCAGTATAGCTTATCATCCACAGTCTGATGGTCAGACTGAAAGGGTGAATCAAGTCTTAGAAGATCTCCTTTGTGCTTGTATTCTTGATTTTGGTAGTAGTTGGGAAGACCACTTATCTCTTGTTGAGTTCTCTTATAACAACAGTTTCCAATCCAGTATCCGTATGGCTCCTTTCGAAGTACTATACGGAAGGCTGTGTCGATCACCATCTTGTTGGTTGGAATCCGGGGAAAAGTTAGTTCTCGACCCCGATTATATTCGTGAATCTTATGAGAAGATTGATATTATTAGATAGAGAATGAAAGAGGCTCAAAATAGGCAGAAATCTTATGCCGATCATCGTAGGAAGCCTTTGGAATTTTCTGTTGGAGATCGCGTGTTCATTCGTGTTTCTCCGATGAAGGGGGTGGTGCGTTTTAGTAGCTCCGGGAAATTGGCTCCTCGATATGTTGGACCATTTCCTATTACAGAACGCATTGGCCTTGTTGCTTATTGTGTATCGCTACCTATTTAGTTTTCGGGAATTCATGACGTATTTCATGTATCCCAGCTTCGTCGAAGCCTTCGAGATTTGGATTCTATCATTTATCCTCATGTGTTGCAAGATCTTGAGATCTCACCCGACTTGTCTATGGTGCAAAATCATATTCGTGTGCTAGCATCGGAGGTTAAACGCCTTCGGAATAAAGAAGTCCCGCTTATGAAAATTCAATGGTCCGCAAACCCCAAAGATTGCACTTGGGAAACCAAAGAATTCATCGAGCGTTCTTATCCTGATTTTCTCTCCTTTTCGGGTGGAGGTGAGCATTTTAAGTTCATCTTTTCTATTTTAAATCTTTGATGTGATGAATTATTTGTGTTATAAACAACTTCTAGTATGAAAATCACGGGGACGCAATTTTTATAAGGGGGAATTTGTAACAACCCTGTTTTTGATTACTTGTCGAAATAAAAATTTAAAATAGAAATTTAAAATAGAAATTTGAAAAAAAAGAAAGAAAGAAATTTTTTCCAATTTGGATGCAAAGTCAGAAACATACCTCTAAGCGGTAACATGTTGGAAATGAGTGGCAAATTGCCTTTCATGTGTTAGTAGTAAATATGGGTCCAATTTAAAAACAAAAATATGAACACTTTTGCTATCAAAAAGTGAACACATTTAATGCCATCTCTATCTTTGATGCAAGCCGTCCTTTTCTTTCAATATGCACATTTCTCTTTAATGCATTTGTACAAAATTGCCAGCACACTTCTTTTTTGACTTGTACACAAAATTGGAAAGGAAAAGAAAACACATTCTTTTGTTTCATATTTCCAAAAGCTCTAAGAAAATATCAATGGTAATTCAATTCTTGCTCTCTTTTGGATCTTAGTTGCTTATTGGCTTTGAAACAAATCTAAGGTGAGTGCAAACTCACACTTCTAATTTAAATCTATGGTTGTAGCTTGTTAGTTAAGTTGTTTACATTTGTATGCAATATTATTTTCGTATGCAATATCTTTTGATTTCTGAAAATTTTCAAATGCACAAGTCATCTTGAGACAACTAGATTTTATTCCATACAGTTTGTTTCTTGGAAGAAAATAAAGGTGCTAAACAACCTACTGACTATGTGGGCATTTTGTAACCTGCGTCTTTAAACCGTTAGGAATATTTCTTTAGCACCGATCCTTTTAATATTACCCAGGCTGTTTCATATTTGTTACGTATGTACGGGTTTGCATTTAAAAAGAAAAAAGAAATATGAGTCCAAGTCACCGTATTTACTTCTTTTTTTGCGGGCAAATAATGTATACGCGTTTAAGTCCAGGCATTGTGTTTTGATTTCGCGTGTGCATGTAATACAGGAGGCGAAGGGAAAGTTATATTTTTGTCTATTTCTTTTTTGGTGTGCAAGATGTGTTGCACAAATTATAAGTCCAGATCACTTTATTTTACCTGCTTCACTCATGCATGCAAACAAATGGTATATGTGCAAAAGAATTCAAGTTAGGTATGTGGGTAAGTTTGCATTTCATTCGTGGGTGGCAACGATATTGCCCAGGTGCCTATATTTAATTCATTCCATGCGTGCATATAGGTGTCAAGACCATTTATTTGACTTCATTAGCGTGCATGCATATTGGTGTAAGTCCAGGTCTTTTTTATTTATTTAATCATTTCGAATTGTGCATGAAAAGTTTGAGTTACACGTTACAATATCCAAATCATTTTGGACGTGTGTACATGTATAGCTTGTTTTTGTTTCATATATGCGTGCGCCAGGTGAGTTAACTGAATTGTAATTATTCTTTTACATTTTGGATGTGACTGAACGTAGCATAGTCCAGCCATCCCTTGGGTCATTCTATGCGTGTAGCAATATTGCCCAGATACACATGTGTGAAAAAAATGCTTGCACATTAGCATTTCCAGGCTACTTCATAATTTTGTCCATTTTGTTACGTGCGTGCTTATATGTTGCCTAAGTTAGTTATAATTTGTGTACTCCAGCACATGTGTGCATATAGGTATGTCCATTACATTTCGTTTTGTACATGTCTGTAGCATTGCTCAGGCGTTTTTGTTTATTTCATTGTTACGTGCAAATATATGTAGCAAATAAAACTAAGTCCAGTTCAAGTTGTGTTTTGTTTTGGAACGTATTTAATTGTCGTTATTTTTATAACAGGTTTTTACCCCGGTGTTTACAATTGAAGTATGTTGTTTTGATGTGATTTTTGACGAATAAAAATTACTATTATTTTGACTTCTGTAACCGTCAATTTAAAGTGAATTTTCAAGTGGTTATCTTGCAATCAAGAAAACCCGCAACGCTGATTTTTATATCCATTTTTCGATGTTTTATGAAGCGCAATTTCCTTGTCGAAATTGGTATAGAAGTTGCTGTTTTAATCATGTGTTTTTAAATCGTTTTAAAATATAATTGTTTCCAAAAATTTCACAGTTTATGCTTTCAAAAGAATGCGGAATCGATTTAAACGCTTCAGCAAAATTAAGGACAATGAACCCTTACTTTTACTGATTCGATTAATTCCGAACTTGTCCATTTGAGAATGTAAAAACTATTTATACAAAATACACAATTTTGCACTTTCAAGGAAACGATGATGAGATTTAAATGATTTAGCAAAAGCGTGGAATATGGAACCACTCTTTTACTGATTCGGTTAATTCCGGACTCGTTAATTGAAATATTTGCCGTGGAATCGCTGTTTGAAAATTTTGATTATTTTATTGGGTTTTCGAGCCACTATGATGGACCTTCGGGTCAATTACCAGTACTAGGCCTTTGGGTCATTTGTTGGACCTTCGGTTCATTCGTTGGGCGCCAAATATTATGCTGACAGTACTTGGTAGGCTTCGGCCATATGAGATGCACGTGCGGCGTAGCTTAGACTCACCATATGCTGGCATCGATCCACTTTTATGCTGATTTTCTAGTTATCTTATTTTGATTTCTAGATTTTTGTGAATTGCTGTTTTGAATTCTATTATGAATTTGGGAGTTGATTTTGATGGAGTTTAATGAGATTTCCTCATTTAAACTATGCTTATTATTTATGCTGAATAGTCTCATTCGAGATTATGATTAATTTGTTTTCGTGTTGTTTATCATACACTTATTTCTGAGTTTAAATTAGACTGATTCGTTTATTATTTTCTTTTAAATAATACTCAGGTCAGACCGATTTTTTTAGGATAATCGCTATCTCTGATTCAGTTGCTGCTCCAGCTTTTGGGATTTCACCTCATCTTTTGTTTAGGCTTCAGGGTGTTACTTTTGGTGTATTGACTCTCATCTCATGTATGTTGATGACTATGTATTTGTACATTGGGTTCATGTGAACCATCGAGTGTTGTAGCATGTATCCAGACTTACCTTTCGCTATATATGATATTTCTGTTCTGATGTGGTTATATTTATCTGTGTTGTTGCTATTATGAGTTGTTCTGAATTTTTCATAAGCCACCGTGGTTTCGTTTTAGATTTGGATTGAATATATATCGTTGGGAGTAATTTACACAACTCCTATCGATGTAATCAATACTCGTCTAAGGCATAACTTACGGATGGTCGCTTCTAACAAGCCTTATTCTTCGCAATAGCAGACGTTATTACCTTTTAATAACCTTTGTTATTGTGAGCATAGAGGTGGGGCGTCACACTCTTCCCCACGTAAAAAGAATTTTGTCCACAAAATTACCAAGCAAGAAAAATGTCTCAAACCCATTAACTTTTCGAAAACAATTAGTTGAAATAAATTACCAAATTCATTTAAACCTTTTAATTTTTGAAATCAATTCGTTAAAACTTCTTACACAAACTTTTCTAAGTCTTCCAATTCATTAACTAATATCATTCAAAGTTACAAAACCAAAAACCCAATTTTAGTTATCAAAATTTTTCCAAATTCTCAAAAAAAAGATTAACGCCTTTTGTAACAATTTCGCTACCATCTCCTTTGTGCAGCTTGATCGTCATGATTTTACAATGTATATGTAATCACAAATATACATCATCTTCGAGGATGAGGCATCCCGCAGGGAAAACTATAAAAATACAGTACGTAATTTGAGATGTGTACCTTATTTTAGTATTAGCAAGCATATACAATCAATATAGCATGAAAGCGTACTCCAAGTGCGAAGCATACACCATCCCACCTATTAATCACTCAACAAACAATGAGAACAAATTATGGAAGGTGATATCGATGTACAACATATACTAATACAATAACTATATGCAAATGTAGCAAATGCAACAAGAGAAACCATCAAACAATTAATATTCATCCAACTAATTCATTATCATATCAGCATGCATTTTCAATGTTGACTTTTAATTTATAAAAGCCCGTATGATGTACATATATCATCCGTATGCAAAACCATACCCGATCGCTCGCTCAATAACACAATTTTACTTTCGAACTAGTATCGTTCACATGATCACTCTAGTGCAGACTCGGATTTGGTTCCTTGATTGGAAAATGTCATTCTTCATGCATAGCCATATACTATGAAGGGAATATCCAGATCATCAAAAATCCATGCCCAGGTTCGCCATTAAGAAACCGAGTGAAAAGTCCTAACTTGGATCGATATAGATCACCTCGAAATTTTATATTCGAATCTGGATCAAACAGTTATCCAAATAAAATAATATATGTACAACTTACGTATTTATTTCAATTTATTTCCATTGAATTGATTTACATTCAATCATTTACATTCATTTATTTACCCTCGATCCATTTACATTCATTTGTTTACATCCAGTTATTCACATTATGTTTAACAACAGTTCATTCCATATTTAATTCATTTACGGATCAATTCATAAAATTATTTCATTTTAGAATTTCCTAAATTAAATTTTATTTTATTTTCGCTTAGTTAATTTCTTCAATACTATTAGCACTTAACAACCATTCCATAATTATTTACTTAAGTTTATTATAAATATTATTATATAACATTTCCATTGTTTATTTTCAGTCATAACTTAAGTCCATATTTAATTCTATTAAGCAACATTCCAACCATATTCAATTCATTTTGCAACTCAAATTCATATCCATTCCACAACCGAAGTTGTATTTTATTCTACAACTCAAGTTCATCTTTCATTAATTCATTGCAAATCAAATTCAATTTCATTTAATTCATTCTGTTTCCCCACTTGAGTTCAATTTCATTTCAAAAATCGTCTCATTTAACTTAACTTATGTTAAATTTAATTACCTATCTCAATTTATGATTTTCATTCCTTAGCATTCACATTTAACAAATTTAAATTTTGTTTTTAGATCAGTATTCCTCAAATCTATAAGTTATACAAACTTATTCACTTTTTTCATGAAATTTATTTGACTCAAGTTTATTCGCGTACTATATCTGCAGTTCAGGGTTATATAACCACTTTATGAATTAAGTGTATATTCATTTCGTTATTTTATCCAATTCATTTCAAATCACATTTCAATTTCATTTAACCCTTTATTCAATTTATTTGACTTAACCAAAGTTAAATTTTAGTCTAATATCTCAATTCCAAATTTCTTTTCTTATCTATAATATTTTCAAATTAAAAGTTAAAAACTTATTATCCTAGGTTTTCTCAAAACATTTAGATAAAATTTCAGGTTTTTAACACTCGGTTTTATTTTCAAATCATTTTGAATCTATATATATATATATATATATAACTATATATATATATAACTCCTTTATGTATCAAATTACTTTTGAATTTTTAAAAGTAGAACTTTTTTATCACAACAAACCCCATGTTAAATTTCTCAGGTAGCAATCTCTCACTTAGAAACTCGAAAATGAATACCGATGATGCTATAGTCATCACCAGACCAATTCCAGTGACTGAACCGAGTGCTTTCTATTTCTTTTAAATTTCATTTAAAATATTTCTAACCCAAAATATTTTAAAAATAATACTAATATTTTTTTCTAAAACCTTGCGAAAAAACATTTCTAAAATCAATGAGATTTAAATTATCAAACTTCTTATTATAAATCCAATTTTATTGACAAATCATATTTATAAATATACTTAGGCAATTCCATTTCCTTTCCATTTATAAATCACGTTTTTAAATCTTATTTATAAAATATCACTTCTTATGTAATATTATTTTACCAATGTTGATTATTTCATTCATAATCAATTCTCTATAATTCATATTTACACATGTTTATCTTTGTTTAAATTATAATAATAACAACTTTTGTTAAAACAACAAACAACAAACAACAAACAACAAATGATAATAATCAAAATATTATCATTCTCTAACAACCAAAACACTCCATATATATATATGATTATAATAATTTCTAAAAAATTATTCTTTTGTATATATATAAAATATAATTTAGGTAAAATTATTTCATTTACCCACTTTAAACAACACAGTGTCGGTTTGCCTTGTTTATGCGTTTAGAAACCCATATCGATATCATGGCGTCCCACTATCGACCAGAATTAATAAGCCACACAACATAATAATTTATAAAACATTGTTATAATCACTAACAAATACGCGCTATATACACACACTAAAACACATCCTTGGGTCCCGCTTACCCAATCTCAAATGAGTAAATTCTCATCAAAGCCTATGTGTTCGCTCAACCTAAGCTCTGATACCACGTGTAATGACCCGCAAATTCACACTATTCAAGTTGACAATAAACCATACATGTCCAACCCAAATCGAATGGAAAAACGAATAGTTATGGGCAAGAAAAAAGGATGAAGAAGATAAGAGAAGAGGAAGAAATTAAAAACAACACAGAATCTCACACAACGGAACAATATATAATATATTATCAATGGTCTTTACATTGAGAAACTGTTATATACATACATCCATCAAAGTATAGCAACGAATTACGATCAACAGCCTGGACAGTAATAACAACCTGCTCTCACAATTGCTGATGATTTCAACAACAAAATAGCGGAATTAAAACATATACGTAAAAACATCTTGAAGACTTTCAACTCGTCTCTTGAGCTCCAATGCATTCAAAAAAATCTGTAAATAAGCTCAGTCTGACCCGTGCATTATAATAAAACAACACCCGAATCAGACTGGAAAACCACAGTGAGAAAACACACCCAACTAGATTTTTAAAATTATAGAAAACCTTTCAAGAATCAAAAGTATCTCATAAGATCATGCCGCACATAAACATGGACAGATTTTTATCTAACGATAAACAAAACATATCACATGAAATTCTTTGATATTATAACAATTTCTAGATATAAATATTTAATAATCTTAGCTGAATTGTTACGTTAATTACATTCCAGCACAATAGGTATACAACTAAGCCCGTAAAGGCTCGTAATGGAAAATGGATTCCATACAATGACTGTGCTACTTAGGTATTTCCCGTCACGGTCCATCTCTAGACAAATAACACCAAGGACCTCGCTTGGATCCTCTGCCAACACAGAACCAGCCTACCCCTTACTGGATAATATCGAATATGACCACCCCTCTGTTAGTGGTCCCTGAAGCGTACTAATGAGGTATAATAGCGACTCTAGATAGGGATGATCATACCCAACTTTAGAGCGACCCACTTAGCACTGCTGCATCTTCGATGTTTTAGTCATTCTCGGCTGATAAGGTTTGAGGCTATGTTTTAACTTTTATATAGCACTTATCACTTGGAATGCTAACACTGCCCTCCAACCAACAATGCAAATCCAGCATTCAACCATGCATGTTTGTTCTGGGACTGAATGAAACACTTGAGAGCTTCATCTCCAATTCCATCATCTTCAAGATGTCTTCACTTTGAAACGCATTCGTTAGATCGAAGTGGTTTTTGGATAACCTACCCAATCCAGCCTCTTCGAAACAACTTTTTGATAATTCTCGGTAAACTCAACCCCAATTATTTAGGAAATAAATAGTCAGAGATAAGGTCGAAGTTCACCTCTTAATCGTTAGTGGATGGATTTCCTTATAATCGTCCTAAAAGAACAAAAAGAGATTTATATACATAGTACAGCATCATCGGAGATGATTATGCCATATAACACATGTATTTCTCCTAGATATTTACAAAGCTACGTTTGGGTCTAATTTCGATAGTCGATTATTTAACTTATCAGATAACAATCATTCAATTTGGAATTTAACTCCGTAGGGAAAACCAACATTGGTTAAGCACCAAGCAATACTAGGCCTTTATTAATTAACCTTTATTAAAAAAATTCACTTTGTAAATATTCGTCGCAAATCGTTTTACAAAGATACACACACACACACACACATATCCACAAATCCTTATTTCTAAATACTTAGAAAAATATTCATATATTTATCTTAAAACTATAAGTATATTGAAAAAACCAAGAAAGATTTCCATCTTATACAATTCAAAAATCATTTATAGATCCCTTACCAATCCAAAACATTTATAAACTTAAAAACTATTTATGAATATCATTTCTCAAATCATTTATAAACTTTTAAATCCATGCAACTATTTATAAGGCTCTTCTTATAAACCTATAAAAACCCATTTATAATTTTCCTTTAAAAATATTTAAAACCATTGGTAAAACTATCTTACTATTTTAACCAATATTCCTTTACATTTTTTCAAAACATGTTATAAGATTCCTCTAATAAAAAGCCCATACGTTTATAAAACTCCATTTACAAATCTTGGGAATAAATATAAACAAATTCTAATCTTTGACTTTAAGACACTATTTTATAATAATAAACATTATAAATAAATAAAAATTAATTCTTAAAACATCTTAAAATAATAATTAATAAATTTCAAAACATTTTTAAGTAAATAATAACAATAATTTATCTTCAACATTTTTATGAATACTAATAATTAATTTCCAAACTTTACTGACAAATAATTAAATTTAATTTCATACCATATTAATAATTTAAATAACTAACCCTTCAAAATATTTATAATATTGATAAATAACTTTTAAAAGATATTAATATAAATAAATAACTTTTAAATCATAAGTATATTTCTTTGGTAAAAATCCATACTTAACTTTCCACATAATTGTTCCCATAAAGCTATATTTATAAATCTCTTTATTTATGAACTTCATTTATAACACCATCCCTTTATAAATCTCACTTATTCATAAATTCCATTAAAAACATCAATCACCATTCGATTTTAACATTATCCCCGGATGGAAAATGTTCTTTTATAAATTTCTTTCAATTTATAAAATATCATTTAACCATCCAATTCACCCTCAATTTCAATTTTCATAATAGAGTCAACTATTTTCTAAAACAAACTTCCATATCGTTTAACAAATCCATCATTTGATTTATTTCGCCCATTGGTTAAATAATAATAATTTCCTTTGATTTATAATACCATTCACAAATCCACTCTTTTATTAACAAAATATGACTTTGCAATTCTTGACTTCATTTGTAAAACATTACCTTATACAAAATGTTAATAATATTTATATCAAATATTTTATAATTTCTTTTAAAACCATATTCTTTAATTTTAAAAATGGACTTAATTTTCTAATTAGTGCTTCATTCTATAAAATATTTTTAACACTTTTTATTTTATCTTGGGTTAAAATTATTTGATATTTATTTAAAGCATCCGGGCTTTCCCTTCGACAAGTTCCATCCCTCGTCCAAGTCTCCTTGGATATCACAAATGAAACACATGTACTAGACGTTTCCATATACCCCATTAAGTATTTAACTTCTAAATTTTAAAATACTTAATTAACTATCCAAATATAATATCAAGCAACACAACAAGTACAAAAGCATGTCATAGAAACATAGAAAATAAGAGTAGAGAAGAGGTAGAGTTTTCTTACAAAAATTTGCTTTTCGATCTAACTCTGTCACAGTGGATTTGACTATAGCTTTGCTACTACCACATCAAACTTCTTGAAATCCGCTATTGCTCCACTATCTTGATTTTGAACTTAAGTGGACTATTAACTTCTGATTTTCCGACAGAACTTCGTTATTGCTTTAAATTATTTTAAGCTAGCATGGAAGTCATTGAAGCTCTTAGGAAGAAGGAGAAAGCTTAAAAAAGGAAGAAGAAGAATGGCAAGTGTGTGTAAAAAAGTGATAAAGTGTGTTAGTATTTATAGGAAAAAATTTGGATTAAAATAATATTTTGTAAAAAGACCAAAATACCCTTCACTTATACTTTAAGCAAACTAATTTTTTTCAACACGTAAGATCACATTTCAAATCAATATTTTATGTCAATTTCACTTAAGTATTAAATAAAGAATACAATAATTATGTTTGTTTGATTTGATGTTTAATTTTGACTTTATAACACTTTTTGTCTTTTTATGCTTGTTTTTGTTAATAACATTCTAGAATTTTCTAAGTATGTTTAGTAAAAGTAAATTTCGTTAGTGAATTAATTAATACTTATATACTATTTGAATATATGTTCATATATTAGAAATTAAAGGTGCAACGATGTTGCGACAATTTTAAATTGACAAAATGTTGATTTTCGACAAAATGTTTTACTGTCACATTTTGACGTTTTTGTTAAATTATTTATTAATGTAAACCCAACCTGAAAATAATTTTCTTATCATTTTTAAATAATTAAAAATGTATATTTAGCTTATAAAATAATATAAAACAATATCAAAACTCATTTGCAAAATATGACATTGATATTGTTAATGTGAGCGAATTTTGTCAGTCATTATAACATAAGTACATATATAACCATAAAATTTTCATCAACCTATTATTATCTTTATATAATTATTTTAAAAGAAGTTATTCATATTTTAAAACAATTATTCGATCTTATATCTAATTTCATCTAAAACCGGCTTTTGTCAATTTTGTCAATGTTACGATAGAAGTCCAAAATCTTTATTCAATTCTAAAAATAAGTTTATAATTCTTATTTATTATATAAAACATGTTTATTTAAGTTTTAAAATTATATATATGAATATTTAAATACATTAAATGTTTCATTTTCAAAGTGGTAAATTACGGGTCGTTACAGACTTCCCTCCTTAAAAGAATTGCGTCCTCGAAATTAACCAATACAAAAACCCAAAGGTTTTGCCCAAATATTTATTTTTATACTTTTGACTGTACGATGTACATAGATCACCCATACACAATATCTGATTCGATCTTCTATTCAAATTCACAACTTTACTTCTGAACTAGTATTGATCCCCCGATTCTTTAGTGTAGACTCTGACCATGTTTTCTGATCAGAACTTTAGTTCTTTTTGCATAGCTCTCATCAATATATCCAACCCTAAATCCTCATCAATGTTCGTCGTCAAGAATCGAGTGATAAATCGTCTTTCGGATAAGTGTCAAATACATCAAAGTTTTGCACTCGAATCTTAGATTAAATCGTGCGACGAAACAATCCATATACTTCATATGTATTTATTAACCTTCCTAAAATTCTTATAAATATATTTCATGGAACTTTTATCTTTTATTCAAACTTTATTAAAGATACTCCTTTATAAATAAGCATTTTATCTTTTTATTATAATACATCTCTAAACATATCTTAGTGGTTTCTAAAAAACTCATTTTCAAAATAATTCATTAAATTGATAAACTACCATAAACTTCCTTTAACTAATATCAAATGTGAAACATTTTTATTTAGTTAAAACTTAATCAATTTAACACTCCTTTATTAATTAAAACTTCCTTTATATATATATATTCCCTTTACCTTTACAGTTTCAATATATAATAGTTTTCATATACTTATTTAATTGCTTTAAGTATAATTTACTTAACAAGTTTTACTTACTTTAAAAATATACTCGAAGAGATTAAAACAATTACCACCAAAACATTGTTAAAATGAACTTCTCTTTTCATAACAAGTTAATTATGACTTTTCCATCTTTTTATAAAAGACTCTAATACTTGTTATTATCATTAAAAGCCCATTATTAAAGATCCAAATATACCCATAAGATTTCTTCCAAAGTGTCGTTTAAGGGTTTAAACTTAAATGTTGCTAAAACAACATTTACTACAAACCTAAAATATTCATTATTAACTTTAAATATTTACTTTAAAGATCAAAGCATACCCATGCTTATTAATTAAGATAATACACTTTGATAAGAACTGACAACCATTAATTTGTAAATTACTGATTTACATCATCCTTTTTAACTTTAGAAAATTATATTGATCGAGTAATTCAAAAATGATACCAAGGTACTGGGTACTACCAATAGTATCACATATTTCCTCAACAAGAAGGAGAATGCTAAAGAGAAGCGTTTACCATCTGGACACATCTCTTACCCATTTTTAGTTACTTTCGAGCCACTTGAATTAATTAATCATAAGATCTTTTTTCGTTTTCGAAAGCTTTTATTTATATAAATAACACTATTATTATTCCTTTTCCAAAAATCATTTGAAAATCCTTACGAAATTATTGAATTTTAAATTCTCATAAGTTCCTTTATAAAGCACGTTTTATATGTCCAGTTTATAAAATTACGTATTTAAATTGTATTCACAAGATTTATTTATCTTAAATACATTCCTTTAATCTTAAACCAAGATTATCGAATCCCCATAGTCAAATTGTGAAACTATGCGGTGTTTGTGCTTAAACTTTTAAATTAAACAACTGATCAATTTATGATAGTATCTGAGTATTACCCTTTCCTTAATACTATATTACTTGAAATATATTCTTTATATTCAAAATATAATCATTGGTAAAATTATTTCATTGACAAATTTTCAAAACCAATCATTTGGATCTTATGGGGATAATTTTGCTCGATCGAAACCCACCATTTCTAGACGGATATTCTGGTTGTTCCTCTTCGTCGCCAGAGGGAGCTATAAGGTCATCCTTCTCGCCCCAACTCGCTCTAGAGAACTCCCGTTCGCGTAAATTTCCCCATATGGTTTATACAAGACAAACAATCATTCTTTTAGGCACGATTAGTAAGTAATCACTAGCGTACAGATGTCTGGTCAATACTCGAAAAATGTATCGAGATTTATTTCAAAAGATGGCCTTTTAAAATTCTTTGTATAAAAGGTTTTATTATTTCGAAAATTCTTTCAAAATTTAACTAAAATATTCTTTTCTTTTCAAATACATATGTATCTTTTCAGGTAAAATTGATTTCATATAAAACCAAATTCTTTTGTGTAGTTTATTAGCAAATCCACGCTCATATATAATACTCTCAAACTCATTCTGGGGTGTTGCTAACCCCATCTCTAATGAGTTACTCATCATAGGGCATTACTATATTTATCTCTAATGAGTCTTTTACCCTATTAGGCTCAGGTGTTCGCTCAACCTAAGCTCTGATACCAGATGTGACGACCCAGATTTTTGGACTAGTCAAAATCGCCGAAACCCGTCTGTTCTAAAACTTCGAATGAAAACTACCAACTTTATACACAATATTTGATAAATATTCAACGCTATTAAATGTATAGGAAACAATTTCAATTGTACAAGTCATCAGAGTAATCAATTAAATCTTTTATGTGTGCTTTATTACATACCAAATACAAATACAAATAAATTTATCGCCGCATAACTCTAATGAGAGAGACATCAATAGTAATTCTTGCAAACACAATAAACAGAAAAATGTTATGTTATTGTTGGGGCTTCATCACTACCATTTGTGACTGCCTACGTATCCCTGTCTAATTGGATACCTAATTAGATACAGAATCAAGCCAACGTAGTTCTCCTACCGCAAATAGGACTCATGGAGCCTATGATGCAACAAACGATATGCAATTCCCAAAACTACCCACTTAGGCTTAATCTTCAATTTTAGATTTTCAAAATCTAATTAACTTTATAGAAATTATCTTTTTGGACTTTATTCTTGAATTCTTATTTTAAAACTTTTAATATATATATATATACCTTTAAATTAAACTAGTCCTTTACTTCGGGATACGAAAACAAATCACCTTTTTGAAACGATATCGATATAAAACATACACAACCATATGCTACCCAACCTCGAGAGGTTACTAGCCATAACCAGGCCCTTGTGTCTAGCCTTTCGAATAAATAATAGATTAGTGTATCCCTTTATGCAAAGAGCGGACTACACCGAGGCTACAGAACATCTGCACCTCCTTTGCCAATGTGTTTCGTAGATTATGGGTTACCTAAATCTTTGTTAACATAATAAATCACTTTATATGCCGAAGTGGCAAAATCATTTACACTAATAATTACAAATACTTCTATTCTATAATAATTTCTATTTCCAAATCCTTTCAAAAAGCATTTTAAATCTATCGGGTTTAGTCATCGAAAATCTTACCGTTTTATAAAACATTGTTATAAAACCATTCTTTATATAAATCACTTTTATTATATAATCACTTCAAAATATTTTATTCTCCATTATTTCTATTTTTTTCAAAAGAAACCATTTCATTTAAAAGATGAAATATCTTTTATTTCCAAAATTGTAATAAATATCTTTTATTATAATTCTTGCTTAACCAATATTTTTATCGAACACCTTATAGTCAAACTGTGAAATTCTAATCACAAGGTGTTCATATTTAATCATTCCCAATTTATTGTCTTCCTAGCCTATGCATATAAAAAGGTAAACTGCTCATATACTGGTCGAGCCTAATTCAAACAATCAATCAATGAAATATACACAATAGTAAATGATAATCAATGCTTCATTCTATAAAATATTTATAACACTTTTTATTTTATATTGGGTTAAAATGGTTTGATATTTATTTTGAAGCATCCGGGCTTTTCCTTCGACATGTTCCATCCCTTGCCCAAGTCTCCTTGGATCTCACATAACATATCATCTTTCCTATTTGAATGCCACATTGTCATTCCATAGCAACATTAATGATTTCTACAAACGTATAACTTTCTGAGTTCGAATGTCTCGGGAAGGGTGTTAAGCTAAGAGAAGGTGTCTTCTCCACCACCGGTTGATATACATTATATAGAGACCACTCATTGTGATTTAGAATGCAAGTAGTTTAGACACTCGTCCATGCAAGTTGTCCAGGAAAAGGGCAAACCGGAGGCACTCTCCTACCATATCATAAGATTAGTAGGAATAATCCTTGTGTTTTTGAGATTATTTGTAACAAATAATCCAACCTACTATAACTATTTTGGGAGTTATCCTTAATCAAATCAACATGCAGTCCTATGTTACTATTCATCGCAGTATCTTCAACTTCTAATCTTTTACTTCGAATACATAGATTGGTTCGAAGTGGTCTTTGGATAGGAATCACCTAAATTCGACCCCAGTTCCTTCGAAACCAATCATCAATAAAAAGAAGTTTTATGAATAGGAAACCATTCTTTAATTAATTAAGTTCTTTTTATCAAAATCTCTTTCGAAGATATATATCTAAAATGTTCTTTCCAGTATATACGAAATCATTAAACCTCTCTTACTAAATCCTTCGATTACATAAAACCCATTGTATATTCCAAATCATTTCATCTTTTCTTGGAAAAATATTCTAAATCCTTTATTTAAATCTTAACAAAGATTTCCAAATCACAAATTTTAACATGGATCAAAACAATGTTATTCAAGACATTGTTAACTATAAATCCAAACCAATAAATTTTAATTATAGGAATTTAAATTAATTCCAAATCATTTTACTTATATCTTAACAAAGATTTCTTAATTCAAAACTTCTCAATTTTGATTGAGCTAAAAACATGTTATCTAGGAAATTAGTCCAAAACCAGTAAATATTAAGTGAGTAGAATTTAAAGAAATCATTTAATTCTATGAAATATTAATGCCCCTATTCAATAAATACTATGGGCAGGATAACGGGGAAATCACCTTTTAATTTCACGAATAGTATGAGTTCCCTCTTCGGGCTTTAACACCGAGTATAAGAAGATCATCTCCATAAAATCTAAGTTGTCTAAATCTTGAAAAACCTTATTCTTTATTCTTTAGAAAATTTCAATCCAAGTAAACCAAATTCACTATCTCATCTGTCGGGCTAGTCCAGATTGCCAGGAAGAGCAGGAAACTGGTTTTCCAAACCCAAGCCTAAACACTATCTCTCTAACACCCTTAAGACGGTCAAGTTATTTGATCGGCTCTAAATCATTAAAACATTTTAACCATTTAATAAATACCTAAAATTACCTTAAACACTTTATTAATCATTCAAAAATATTTATAAAAGATTGGGATAAAAATTGATAAGTGTAAAACTGTATTTCAAAAGTTATAGAAAAGTGCTACGAAAAATTGCTGCGAAAAGCGAATTTTAAGCTATATTGATCAAAACGACTTTTTAGTACTTGAAAACCCATTTCTATCACTCAAATCACTTTTAAAACTTTTTAAAGGATTCATAACGTTTATTTCATATTTTTAAACAATTTGAAACATCATTTTCAAAGAAATTCAATTTTGGATTCCGAACTGCAAAATTAGGATTTTTTCCAAAACTTGTTTTACTCATTTTTCAAAATCTACTTATTGAAATCTCGATTTTCTTTCTTCATCGGAAAACTATGGATATAATAGTTTGGAAAATTCTTATCTTGGAAAATTCTGAGCTATTTTCCAACTTTTACACTTGTTTGACTTTATAACGCGAAATCGCGAACTACCGTTATGCGACGCGCTTATTTTTAACCAAATTTTCTATTGCTTTTCAAACATCATTAAAACACTTTTAAATATTTACAAAACATTTAAAAATACATTTTAAACCATTTTTAAGAGGTTTAATACTTCCATATACATCATTTCATTAATTCAAGGAAGTGATTTCCTTTTGTGTTTATCGATGTGTATATTCGTGACTTGCATATATTTTCAACATTCATATGAAAACAACCAAAATAGATGATGAAAGCATATTAAACATCCATTTGCAACATCATATCATCATTCAAAATAAAATATAGTAATTTAGGAGTTCTCGCCAAAATCAAACCAAACTTCTACCGACATGTTAATTGATGTGATGTTTACTTTTGACTTTTCTTTTTTACTTACTTTTGTTAATTGTTTTTTATAAGTTCTAAGCATGCTTTAACAAAGTAAACCTAATTAGTTAATTGTTAATTACTTCCTATACGTTACAATGTATATAAAAATGTTTACATAAAGGTACAACAATGTTGCGACAACTTTAAATCGATAAAAAGTTGATTTTCGACAAATTTTTTATGATCACATTTTGACGTTTTGGTTAAATTATTTATTCATGTAAATCCAAATTGAAAATAAATTTATTACCAATTTTAAATAATTAAAAAAAGTATATTTGGCTTATAAAATAATATAAAACAATATCGTAATTCATTTGCAAAATATGACACTGATTTTGTTAATGCGCGACGAAATTTGTCAATCACTATAACATAAGTATATATATAACAATAAAACTTTTATCAACTTATTATTATCTTTATATAATGATTTTAAAAGGATTTATTAATCTTTTAAAACAATTATTCAACCGTATATCCAATTTCATGCAGAACCGTCAATTTTGTCAATGTTACGGCAAAAGTCCAAAATCTTTATTCAATTCTAAAAATAGGTTTCTCATTCTTATTTATTATATAAAACATGATTATGTAAGTTTGAAAATTCTATATTGGAATATTTAAATAAATTAAATATTTCATTTTCAAAGTGGTAAAATTACGGGTCATTAAAACTTACCCCTTCAAATAATTCAAGTTTAATTATTTAAACATATAACATTTCCAAAATCGCTTGGAAACAACCTTTTCAATTGATCACTATTTTATGGTATCTTAAATTGCCAAAATATAAGGCCAAATGCTACTAAAGCACTTGTGACGCCCCACCTCTATACTTATAATAACAAAGGTTATTATAAGGAATAACGTCTGCTATTGCGAAGAATAAGGCGTGTTGGAAGCGACCATCCGTAAGTTATGCCTTAGACGAGAATTGATTACATCGATAGGAGTTGTGTAAATTACTCCCTACGATATATATTCAATCCAAATCTAAAACGAAACCCCAGTGGCTTAAGAAAAATTCAGAACAACTCATAATAACGACACCACTGATAAGTATAATCACATCAGAATAGAAATATCAGATATATAGCGGAAGATAAGTCTGGATACATGCTACAACAATTGATGGTTCACATGAACCAAATGTACATATATATGTCATCAACATACATGAGATGAGAGTCAATACACCAAAAGTAACATCTCGAAGTCTAGACAAAAGATGATGTGAAATCACAAAAGCTAAAGCAGCAACTGAATCAGAGATAGCGATTATCCTGAAATAACTCGGTCTGACCCGAGTATTATTTAAAAGAAAATAATAAACGAATCAGTCTAATTTAAACTTAGAAGTGAATGCGTCATAAAAAACATCAAAGCAAATCAATCATAGTCTCGAATGAGACTATTCAGCGTAAGTAATCAACATAGTTTAAATGAAGAAATCTCATTAAACTCCATTAAAATCAACTTTCAAATCCAAAATTGAATTCAAAACAACAATACACAAAAGTCTAGAAATCAAAAATAGATAACTAGAAAAATCAGCATAAAAGTGGATTGATCCCAGCATATGACAAGTCTAAGGTACGCCGCACGTGCATCTCATATGGTCTAAGCCTACTAAGTACTGTCATCATAATATTTGGCGTCCAACAAATGACCCGAAGGTCGAACATATGACCCGAAGGTCTAGTACTGGTAATTGACCTGAAGGTCCAGCATAGTGGCTCGAAAGTCCAACAAAATCATCAAAAATCTCAAACAGCAACAAATATTTCAATTAACGAGTCCGGAATTAACCGAATTAGTATAAGCGTGGTTCCATACTCCACACTTTTTCTAAATCGTTCAAATCTCTTCATATTTTCCTTGAAAGTGCAAAATTGTGTACTTTATATAAATAAAATTTACGTTCTCAAATGGACAAGTCCGGAATTAATCGGATCAGTAAAAGTAAGGGTTCATAGTCCTTAATTTTGCTGAAGCGTTTAAATCGATTCCTCATTCTTTTGAAAGCGTAAACCAAGAATTTTTTGGAAATAATTGTATTTTAAAACGATTTAAAAATACGTGATAAAAAAAGCAACATCTATAGCAATTTCGACAAAAAAATTGCGCTTCACAAAACATCGTAAAAACGGATATCAAATCAGCGTTGCGGGATAGGCGCTTGAAAATTCACTTTAAATTGACGGTTGCTGAAGTCAAAACAACAGTAATTTTTATTCGTCAAAAATCTCATCAAAACAACACGCTTCAAAAATATAACATCGGAGTAAAATCCGTTATACAAAAAAAAGACAACAAACTACGTTTCAAAACCAAAAACCAGTTCAAATATAAATTAATAACCAGTGGTCTACACCATTTATATATTCATCAAAATATTGCACTGCCCACTTGCACAAAATAAAATAAGAAAATAATTTGAGTAACTTAGACATACTATAATATACATGCATGTAATGATGTGTACAAGCAAAATATAAAATGGACCAAATATAAAATGACCAATACACACTTTTGCATGAAAGGAAAGGCATGCATTTATCACGCACGCACTTAATTGAAACGAAAATATAAGTAGCATGCCTGGTAATATAAACTTGCACGCATATATTACTTTACTAAGAATGGAATTGATAAAAAGAAAAAGAAAAGAATGACCTGGGCTATAAAAATTTTTACGTATGCATGTAGTAAATTTGATGGTTTAGGCACATTTACATGCACACAAAAATTGACGTAAACAAAAATAACGCATGCAAGCAAAAACAAACAAACAAAAGATGGCCTGGAATCTAGTTTTCGTTCTATACTTGTATACACGTTCAAATCAATAATAATGTAAAACACCTGTGCAATACTATATATGTGCACACAAATATGGAGTAACCAAATATAGATGATCTGGCCTTTAATTTTTCGCGCACGCATTCAGTATACACGCATGCTACAAATGGATAAAAATGAAATTAATAAAACAAAATGATGGTCTGGCAAACATTTTTGCATTCTGCACGCAAGAAAATGTAAAATCAAATGACCTGGAGCTATAACAATATGCCTACACGAAATGTAAAAGAATAATTGCAATTTAGTTAACTCACCTGGTGCACGCATATAAGAAACAAAAACAAGCTATACACGTATACAGTCCAAAATGATTTGGATATTGCAACGTGTAACTCAACTTTTCACCAACAATTCGAAATGATAAAGGAAAAAGGCCTGGACTTACACCAATATGCATGCACGCTACTAATGCAGGCATGACATATTTATGTGTACACATAGTTAACTTGAAACTCATTTTTGTGAAGTGCGGCTACAACCTGGACTTCGTTTGTGTGCAATACATCATGGGCGCAAATAATATAGTGAAGAATAAATTAGAAATGTGAGTTTTATACTCACTTTTAATTTTGCCTCCGAACCAGTTAGCATTAATAACCCAAAAGAAGCAATAATATTTGAGCTGCCATTAATACTCCTCCTACCGAGCTACTGAAATTTTAAAACAAATGAAAGATGCAACTTTACTTTTCTCTTCTCAAAAATTTGTATAAGCCAAAATGCATTTAAGAGAAAAACGTGCTTCAGTGGAGGAAAGTACAAGCTATATATAAAATAATGATGCCCAAAAAGTGTTCAACATTGCCTTTAAAACTTTGTTGCACCCAAGAAAATGTGCCAACTTTTGTTTATAAATGGACCCATTCGCACATGAAGGCGAATGAAAATATAACACAACTTTGATGACAGCAAGGTTCCAATATTTTTGCTTTTGAATTGTCTAATTCATTTACACACGTGAATGCATATTTGCCATTCATTTCAAATGTGCTACCATTTGAAGTGTTCAACTGATTTTTCAAATGAATTTCACTATATTTTTTTTTCAAATCTTAAGTTAAAATTTCTATTTAAAATTTTTATTTCGACGGAGTCAAAAATCACGGTTGTTACAGCACTAATAAGCAAAATCATGTCCATGTCATCTAATATAACATTCAACATATCATATATCATTATATATATGAAAAATAAAATCAAAGATGTGAGGAATCATGTTGGATCTTTCCAATCTGTCCCCTTACGCCACATACAATATATAATCATAAAAATATAAATCAACCACTTCGAGCCGGGACTGGTATACAAAGGTCATCCGCACTTACAAGAAAATGTAACATGGCCCCATTCGCTTTAATAGGCGAGAATATATCCAAACCAATAATATAAACTAGTAAATTATCCAAACAGTCATTACAGTCAACAATAAGTTATTCACACATCCAATCAATAATTTATTGAATAAAAATATTTATGGTTAACCAAGAAGGTGAGACTACCTCATTTTGATTTTAATAGTCGCCAAAATGTTTCATTTTGAATTAAAATTGAATGAACATTCAATTAAACCCAAAATTTCAACTATATCCGAATCCATCCAATCCAACTCCATAGCATAGTACTCGCTGATACGGGCGCAACACAATTTTTCGCGTTCAATTTGGACCTCATACAAAGTTATGGATTTATTATCATACGATATAATTAAAATTTAATTAACTAAAATTAAATAAGTTTTAAACTAAAACCTTTCTCCCCTCTCATTTCACTTCTAAGAAAACACATGGGCACTCGAACCCAACATCAATGGCGTTTCCATGATGGTAGCGCCTTCAAAGCTTCACCGAAGTTGGATCGAACATCACCATTCGAACGCGGATGCTCCGCCGTGCCAACCACCCAAACGTCATCGCACGCGGTCAAAGAAATCGCTGTCGAATCAACTCCAAACACAACATGAACGTGGCCCCCTCACGCATCCATTCGTCGATGATTTTACAATCTGACTATAGATCTTGTAGAGCTTGTCGAGCTCTCCATTTTCCTACTTGAAGTCAAAGCCTAAAAGCGCATGGATGGAGAGTAATCAAGGGAGGAAGGCTAGCAATTTTCAGCCATTAAAATTCAAAAGGGGGCGGCTGATAGAACTAGGGTTTGGATTGGAAATGTAAAGTTTTCAAGTTCTTATATAGAAAATTTTACGACACTATTCATTAAAAAAATTCGAACTCCAAACGAAGTGTGCCGCATGGCGTTCCATATGTTATATCCTTATTCCAAACACAATGGAATATATATCGGGAGCAAATTCCATCATATCCAGGAAACTGTTTTTCAAAATCAAATTATTTCAATTTAAATTCCTTAAATTAATTTCTACATGTTTCGAACTCGCACGATCAAACGATATGTTCCATCGGCATAAAATTCGACGGCATAAATTAATTCATTATTATGGATCCGATGAAACTAGTTTCGTTAAAATCCAAAACAGTGCTCCAAAAAGCTATTTTTACAGGTCAATTAAAATGAGTAATTCTCAAAATCAATTTAATTACTTTTAATCAAATTTAAAAGTAACCATCTTCCTTCTTTTTTGAATAGAATTTAAATCGACTTTAGAAATCATTTTCATTTATATTAAATCTAAGATAAAATTATTTAAACAATTTCAACCATAAAATTTAATAATTTAATTATCAAATAAATCGCTATATTTGAAATTCAAATTATTTAACTTATGAAAATAACTTTTCAATATTTAAAATCAATTAAATATTTCAAATTTGAATGATTGAAATTCTGTATCATTACATTTATTGTTTATGAATTGAGAAGAGGAGAAGTTAAAAAATAAAACTGATGTTGGAGGCGTATATATATAGTGCACGGACGAGTGCTAGGCGAAGAGGTGCGACCATTAGAAAACAGTAGTAACTGTTTGTAATTGACAGTTCAATTTTGAAGAAGAAAAAATATGTTCAAAAATTATGGTAGTTGGTACCCAATAGTCATACCATTTCCGGTCCCCTTCTTGCACATGCGCAAGTGCCAAGTGCTAAGTGCTTTTCGTGCATGCGTGTTATTGCAGTGTCCCCTTCCCTTCTCATTTAGTTTTTCTAACTGATAGAGCATGCGCGGATTCATATATATACACAAATATTAAAAGAATTTTTCCAATGTAGGACTAATATTTTTATTCCCATTTTTAATAACAATCCACCTCAATAATCCCTCACTAAATTGTTTTATTAACGATAATCAGTTTTATCTTAGCTTAAGATTACGCATCATATATGGTATCCATTCAATTAAATATATCAGTGTAAATATCTCAAGACCATAAAGAAGAGCTGGGCGGTCTTAACTCATCAAAATAGGCTCCACAACAAGGAAGTGATCGACCCCTATTGCTCTAAGATGTCGAACCCTATGGTTGGCCCCTTAAGGTGCTGGGTCTATTCTTCCCTTATTTTTTACTTTACCGTTGCTTGATTATTTATCAATTTCATACCCTAATTAATTTTTAACATTAACTGCTAATTTTTACTGTTACTTAACCCTTAAGTCTAATCACAATTAATTTCAAACTTCAAATTAGGGAATTAATTATAAACCTATCTAAATTATTTTTAATTTAAAGACTTCAAACGCTCATAACTTCTTTGTTCGAGCTTCATTTTCAACATATTATATATGAGAATTAATTAGAATTTCACCACGTATAACTTTCATGGTCAAATTCCAACTTTTATAAAATTTCCACTTTCTATCTTATCACATTTAATTTAATTTACTCTATTTATTTATGATTCATTTTACAGGGTGTTCCACTTTACTTATTGAATCAAAATCATTTCCAAATAAACTAGCAAGCTTCTAAAGATGTAAAATTCTCTATTAATTTTAACAAGCGTTTCCTTTCAACAAAAATCATGACATTTTTCTTCAATTTAAATTATCCAAAATTGTTCGTGGACATGTAAATGTACACATTCCTTTACAAATAAGAATTTTTCACAAAGGTATACTTTAAAAGACTGTGATATTTTAACCTACTTTGTATACATATATGTATGTATATATGTATTCAAAGTGTGATAAACATTTATAAAAGACATTTCCAAGTACCAATCATTTCTTATTTATATTTAAAATTTGGGTTTTATATACTCCTTAATTTTCTTTCAAAAGTTTCGTTGTCAAAAATAAAGTACACATCAAATGGTAAGTGCAATAATATGTCTTACTCTAAACTTCTTACAAAAACAAAAGCTTTAAAGTAGTTATTGAAAATTACTTTTTATTAAATGTTTCTATGTTGAAGTTTAAAATAAAGGGTTACTAGTTTAAACTTCAACTTCTATACTTTTCAAAAAATCTCAAACACCGATATTTCTAAATCTTTTCTTTTCAAATTCTTTTAATTAAATTTTAATAAAGTTCGTTTGGTTATTTCATATAAAATTCACAAAGAATTTCATTTTTCTTTCAAAAAAATCAAACATCTAATGTTTCTAATTTTTAAAAAAATATTTCTAGTGGTTTATCATATAAATTGGAATAGATGAAAACAATCTAATTCACACAATCTCAACTATATCTATCAATGCTTTAATAGCATATGGTTTTAATTCCTCTACTTTTAAAACGGTTAACTCAAGTATATCCACAAATAAAGTGTCCAACTCTAATGTAGGAACACTAGCAATTCAATGGGACTTCTGTTAGCACCAAAATTGGTCACTGACACCCTTGAGTAGAGTTATGTAGAGAGATTAATGAAGAGAGTAAATTAGGACTGAAAAATAGTGTAATTCAATGAAAAAGAATAACAAAAACGAGAACACCAGATTTATAGTGGTTCGGCGTAACTGCCTACATCCACTTTGAGTTTAATCTTTATTTCTTTCTCCATTACTTGGATACAGATACAATCCGTAAATCAATCACTTGGATATAAGTTTGAATTAAAAAGAGGAGAGTATAAGAAATGGCAGAGTCTCCCCAGTATTCCTGGAAAAAGGTCCCTTTTCAGTGTGCCCCTGCCCTTCTATTTATAGACGAAGATGGGTTGGACTTCCTTGGTGGGCCTGGTGGCTGAATATCTCGGTCCAAATGGAATATGTCCTGTGTGCTGACCCAAACATGTCGAACAGCCAAATGCTGAACCTCCATCTTTATGCCGAATGAAGTGAGGTCGGATGCTCTGCATGCAGCACGAGATTTGTGCCGAACGGTGCAAGGTGTTGAGTGAGGGGTGTAGGCCGAACGAGGCTGGTAATGCCGAACAGTCCAGGAATGCCGAGTGAAGCATGAATGCCGAGCGCTCTAGAAGTCAAACGCTCTTAAATACCATTTGACCCATACGTGCCGAACGTATCTTGTATGCCGAACGTTCATGGATGCCGAACGTTTCTTGTATGCCGAACATTCATGGATGCCGAACATTCTTTAGGTGCCGTTCGATATTCAATACCGAACGTCCCTTTATGCCGAACGTCCTTCTAATGGGCCTGACAACTTGCTAACACCTCCAGGCTCTTCGAGGTCAGAATCTTGTCTAGCGCTAATAATAATGTCTTCGACTATCATCTTGTAGCTGGGCCAAAATGCCAGTTAATATGTGCCCCCCAAAGTGTGTCGTGTGAAGCAACACAACACGCTTTGAATCAGTGAGTATTCCTCGTCTTCAGAAAGAAATCCATCATGTTTCTTGAATAGTCATTATCCTCCAATTTATCCTCCGAAGGTGTTGTATTCTTCTTTGGTCATCATGATGTTTGGTCGATTCCCAATATTATGAATCCAAGGTTGTAGTTCATCAGTGGCCATCCGTGTCTGATTCTACAGAACTAGTAAGCTTCGGCTATCTGATCCAGTCTTTTCTTAATAACCCTTAGTGATAATTCAATTTCTGTTGATTTTAAGAAGTCGAACTTTTTCGGATGTACACATGCACGTTCGGGTACGTGTTCTTTCCATTGGCTCTCAAATGCGTTTTATATGCTCATAAGTCGTCGCCAACTCCGTAAAGTTCAATTGCAATTCAATCGCGATTCCTTGTTTGTATTTTCTGTGAAATAAGGGTTGCAATCAGCCACTTGAGGAGTTTTCCAAACCCCTCTTCAGTACAGACTCTATGATTTTGCTCACAGCTTCATCCTGTCCATTTGCAGGTATAATGGATCATGGAAGGTCATAAGGACAGATGACGTTACGGATAAAGAAGTAATACGTGAAGTCGGTTAGTGGCTCTTGGACTTGGCCGAGATAAGGAGCAAGACAATGCCCTCCAGCAAGATCAACTTCCTTAAATTTGTGTACTACCAATCAAGAATCACAAAAGATATGTAAAGTTTTCACTTCAAATCCTCTAGCAAGTTTGAGGCTAGCGGTCAAGGCTTCATACTAAGCATCGTTGTTTGTTATAGGTAAATCGAGTTTCAGGACGTAGCAGATTGATCGTTCCTCAGGAGTCATTATCATGACTCCTATGCCATAACACTGATCATTGGATGCTCCATCCGCGTACATTTTCCATCTTATGGTTTGTTCTCTGCTACTCTTCGAGTAGTCTTCTGAGGTAGTGAATTTGGGTTGGAGGTCTGCTGATTTCCGTCCTTAGATAGCCCTTCGAGGGAAATAAGTGATATCGAATTAGCTTAGTTTGATATTTTATTTAAGTAGTCTTTCAGACGTCTCAGGTCATTGTATGCCCTGTCGCAACCGCTGGTAGGCATAGACTTTGATGGATTGAGCCTAAAAGTAAGAGTGGAGCTTTTATGGTGAAGTCAATAGATATTATGCTAGCTTTTGTAGCTTCGGGTTGATATCCAATGCATGGCTCGTGATAGTTAATGAAATCACATATGCATGTCAGAATGGGTCCAAGGGAACATATCATCATTTATTCAGAAAAATCCAACTAATTCATTTATGATCACTACACCGAGCTGTGATCCGATATTTAGCACCCGGGAAGGGGTCGCCATGGCTGGCTGTAATGTCGACCGTCAGCTTAGCCGGTGCCATCCCAGATTCTTTGAGTACAGATGTAACTATTTTGCATAACATTCAATGTGAAATATGGTTGGGACGACCAATGTTGACGGTTACTCTAGTCGAATCCTAGAGTCTTGTCATGAGTTATTAAGTCTAATAGTGAAGGACTCTGAATGCTCTAATAGATTATCAGCGAATGGCCAAAGATCAGGCTTGAAAGCACATTGAAGGAAATGTCGAGTGGGGGTCAGCCTCGAGTGGCGTGCAACTGTATTGCTGGATCTTGCTATGAGTTTGAATTTGCTTGTATATTCGAGTAACGCACTTTCTATTCAATGCATTCGCAATCCTTTACCCGTCCTTCGGGTTGGAGTGAAAGTCAATTGCCCATGAGCTTAGGTATCGATTTAATGATTCTATCTCTAGGCATCTTTTCGGTCGTTGCCTTGAGTAGCTGTAAGCACTATATATAAGTTTTAATACTGAGCTATCGTAGCCAGTCTTTGGATGGCCATGCGCCTTCTCCCAGTCTCGGGTTGATAAATGTACTGCATGGAGAATTTTTGACCAGGTATTCGCGGTTTACCCTCCTTTCCACACTCTGGAGGTCATAGTTTTTCAAGAATCATCCGAGTCACATTCGTATGTGCTTAGTACGGATCGGTATTGGCCCTCGATCTGAGGTATGATATAGTCGGTTGCTCGTAGCTTCGGATGCCATCTCGATTGGTTCTGTATTGAGTCCTCCCTGTAGTCGTTACCTTAAGTTGTAAAGGGCGCTAAGCTAGCGATGTAGCGAGTCTCATTTCTCTTCTTTCAATGACTTGTTCTTTTGGCCCCGGTCTTGGGTTAGCAGAGTTAGTTTGTGGACGGTCTAATTGCATCTGTAGCGAGTTTATACTCCTCCCGTCGACTTTAGGTCGTAGTTGGTGAATGAATGGTCGAATCGCATTCTTCATTTGTCTATGGTCGCAGTCGCATTCTGGGGACTAGAGGCAGTTGAAGATCCATTAGTCACACCTATTTGATGTTTATACCCCAGTCCACACTCTGGGGATTGAATTTTAGCAGAAAATGGTAGAACCGCATTTTCTTCGATTAATTCCTCTGGCACTAGTCAACGGCGAAAGTCGAAGTGTAGTCGGTCACATTGCGACAACTTTAATTTGATGTTTCTCCTACTGAATTGCAGGAAGGAGTTGATTGGCGGATGGTTGTGTCACATCCATCTATGTTGCATGCACAACCCGCCAGATCATTGGCTAGAGTTAGCGGATGTACGGTTGTGTCATGTTCATTTGCGGTAGGATGGGTAATCACATCCATTTAGAATAAGACGTTCAGCTGGGTTCGCTTTGCGAATCTACATCTCATTGTCGAATCAAGGAAGAAATTTTGGCTTGTTGGGTTGGAGTGCATCCCTATAAGGTTATGCTATAGGTCCCGTGCTGGGAATAAGAGTTGATGCATGAATGGTCATGTCGTGCCCGCTTAGTGCTAGATGGTCGGACCGCATCCGATTTTTTATGATAAGTGCGCCTCCAGGTCCGGGAAAGAGTTGGAAAGCAGATAGTCAAACCACATCCCCTTTTTGTACTACAGAACTTGCTGAGGAACCAGAGTTGATAGAAGGGGATTCGAATTGCATCCCTCCTGGTATTTACATTCCAGGCCATGCTTTAAGGACTGGAGTTGGTTGATGTGTGATCTGTCACACCCACTTGGCATTCGCGCTCCAGTCCACGCTCTCAGAACTACAGTGAGTTGGTGTTTTACATTCCAATTCGTGCTCTGGGAGTCTAGAGTTTGTTGATGGGTGGTCGGTCACACCCATTTGGTATTTTAGGATTATATCTGCCCTCTGGGGACTTAAATTGTTTTACGGGTGGTCAGTCACGCCCATTCTGGTGTTTATACTCCAGTTCGCGCTTTGGAGACTTAGAGTTATTTAATGTTTATACTCCAGTTCGCAATTTGGGAATTTGGAGTTAGCTGACAGATGGTCAGTCACATCTATTTAGGCTTTTTAGGAGTTCATTCGCATTCTGGGAATGATGGATCTATCGGGATTGTGGATGGTCGGATCACATCCACCTCTAGTCAACAAGTGAGGTTGTTAGATGGACGGATCCATCCTCTTCGAAACTACATTTATAAGTTTGTACTCCAGCTCGCACTCTGGGAGACCAGAGTCAGTTAAAGGATTGTCGTATATCAATCCTTTTTTGGCTTCAGTGTGGTGACTTGTCCTCATGCTCAGGATTTAATTTGGCGAGTGACTGCTGGGATCTCGATTATTTTCCACTTATCTACGATCAATGAAGGACGAACGGTTGAATCGCATCAGTGTTCATTTGGATCCCACTTCTGCCAAGCCTAAGGAGTAAGATTAGTGTTCTGGCAAGCTTTGAGCTCGAGAAGAGGATGGGATGGTCGAACTCCATTGTTAGCAGGTTAATAATCCTTCGGTCGATTCCATGCCGAAGTTTGCGGAATAGAGAATGGTCGGAATCCACTCGTCTATTTATCGATATTTATACACCACTCTGCATTCTGGTGACCTAGTGTTATTCTCCCCCCGATTGACTCATGCTCAATTTGTGTTCATGCTTTGGTCCACGCTCCGGGGACTTAGAGATTTTTCGAACGGTTTATGCTTTAGTTCATAGTTCGAGACGCAGAGATTTTCGTCAACTTGTTTATACTCCAGTCCGCATTATGGGAACTTAGAGTAATCTAGTAAGCTTCTGGGACTTAGAGATTTTTCTCAAGTCTTCTATAACATAGTCTGTGCTCTAGGGACTGAGAAAACCGTAGTCCGCAGTCTGGGGATGTAGAGGTTTTTTAAGCCGTTTATACTCTAGTCCGCGCTCAGGGGACTTAGAGCACTCTAGTCCGCACTCTAGGGACGTAGAGGTTCTTAGGTCGTTTATACTCGAGTCCGCACTCTGGGGACTTAGAGCACTCCAGTCCCAACTTTGGGGACTTGGAGTTTTAAGTCGTTCATATTCTAGTCCGTACTCTGGGGACTTGGAGGTTTAAGTCGTTTATACTCTAGTCCGCACTCTGGGGACTTAGAGTACTCTCGTCCGCGCTCAGGTGATTGGAGCGCTTGATGAAGACAAGTCCGGAACCTCCTTCCATGCCGACGGGGGTTATGAAGTAGAAATTACAGGCGCCTCTGATCACACATCCGAATTGAGCATGAAAGAGCGGCTTGAGAAAGAGAAGGTCAAGGTCGATCCCCGAGTTGTGGACTTGGACGATCCTTTGAACAAGCCGTTGATGGTCATCCTTCCTGGCGGGTCCAAGCCCTTAGAAGTTCCTCGTGCTTCTTTAGTTTCTACCCCTCTATCAAAGAGGAGTACCAAGGGTGAATACTCTGGAGAGGAGCCGTTTGGAAAGGAGTTGAAGAAGCACAAGAAATGATTACTATCCTCGTTCAACGAGAGTTAGTTTAAGTGATGTAATTATTTTCATCTATTTCCCTAGTCCTCGTAAATAGAATGTCGACTCCGAACTTTGGAGGGGTTGTAATAGGAACTTATTTCTGAATAAAGTTTAGTTCCTTTTCCGTCTTGCAAAAGACTCTTATTGTTCAGTTTTCTTTGTGATTGTGATTGTGATTTTAATCCAAGCAGTTGTGAGTAACATGTACTTCTCGGTCCATCTTCTTATAACTCGGAAACTCTTCGGGAGTTGTTGAACTTCCATTCTATGCTTCGAGCACTTAGAATACTTTCTATCCCGTATGTCAGGGATTTGACAAATTCAAGTTATATGTGTCATAGTTCATATTCAGGGAACATGGAGATCCGAATCGCTTATACTCGAGTCCGCACTCCGGGGACTTAGAGTACTCCAGTCCGCGCTCTGGGGACTTGGAGGTTTAAGTCGTTTAAACTCCAGTCCGCACTCTGGGGACTTAGAGTACTCCAGTCCGCGCTCTGGGGACTTGGAGGTTTAAGTCGTTTAAACTCCAGTCCGCACTCTGGGGACTTAGAGTACTCCATTCCGCACTCTGGGGACTTGGAGGTTTAAGTCGTTTATACTCGAGTCCGCACTCCGGGGACTTAGAGTACTCCAGTCCGCGCTCTGGGGACTTGGAGGTTTAAGTCGTTTATACTCGAGTCCGCACTCCGAGGACTTAGAGTACTCCAGTCCGTGCTCTGGGGACTTGGAGGTTTAAGTCGTTTAAACTCTAGTACGCGCTCTGGGTACTTAGAGTACTCCAGTCCGCACTCTGGGGACTCGGAGGTTTGAGTCGTTTATACTCTAGTCCGCGCTCTGGGGACTTAGAGTACTCCAGTCCGCACTCTGGGGACTTGGAGGTTTAAGTCATTTAAACTCTAGTCCATGCTCTGGGGACTTAGAGTACTCCAGTCCGCACTCTGGGGACTTAGAGTTTTAAGTCGTTTATACTCGAGTCCGCGTTCCGGGGACTTAGAGTACTCCAGTCCGCGCTCTGGGGACTTGGAGGTTTAAGTCGTTTAAACTCCAGTCCGCACTCTGGGGACTTGGAGGTTTCAGTCGTTTATACTCTAGTCCGCGCTCTGGGGACTTAGAGTACTCCAGTCCGCACTCTGGGGACTTGGAGGTTTAAGTCATTTAAACTCTAATCCACGCTCTGGGGACTTAGAGTACTCCAGTCCGCACTCTGGGTACTTGGAGGTTTAAGTCGAGAGCAGTCGTATTTCCACTCTTTAATTTGTATTCATCTACCATTTGTCGAACGAACAATCGAACCACGTTTGCTCATGGGATGGGATTCTGCCCCAAGCATGAGGGATGAAATTCGAAAAATGGACGATCAATTCTCATCCGCTTGGTGATTATAGCTCTTCCAATCAAGTCAAGGAAGGATGAATATGACAGACGGTTGGATCACATCCATGTTGGGTTAGATAGCCAAATCTCTTACAATTTGCTCCGTATCCCCTTCTAGAAAACAAGGATAATAGATTGTTGAGTAGACAAAGTAAGTTGCATATGTTCTAAGGTGCAATCGTGCCTATGCATTGAGAGCGATGGTTAATGAGTAGGCAGTCCATCACAACTATTTCAAGTCGGGCCTTCGAACAACCTTTTGTGTTGAAGGTAGGATTTGATGTGTAGATGATTAAATCACGTCAACTCTAGACAGATCCCGGCGTCACTGAGCTTAGGAGGGGCGTCTGTATTTTATCGAACTTCGTTCCGTGACTCGATTTGAGTGATGATCGAGGCATACTCATTCCAAACCTTGCTTGGTCCCCCAATCAAATGTGGAGGTCGATGAATGTGAGGTCAGACCTGCTTACTTTGTATTGGTCTCTGATCGTGATGAGCTTTTCAATATCTAGTCCATAGCCCCAAATCAAAGGCACATGATTGATGATAAGCGATTGAATTATGCTCGTCTAGATATAACTCCACACGTCCGATCATGGTCTGCATGGATTGATTGGCGACCAAACCCGAGTACCTGGTCACCTCGGAGGTGTTTGTAATCGCTGGTGTTAGGATCAGTGAGCATCTTGGAATATACAACATTCCCCTTATTTTCTTTAGACTTTTGGTGTACTCTCTCGAGGTTGGTTTCTAGTACCACTCCGAGTCGTGAGTCTTCAAGTAGAGGTTGTCAATTGAATCTTTCAAAGAGCATATGATCCGAACTTTGAGGTCTTGTTTCGGCTACTTGGATCTACATCCTTAGTCAATGGGCCTTCATTGTTATTTTCCTTAGTCTGTTCCGCTCCTCCACACTTTGATTTAGATTCATTATTGTCATAGAGACGATCCATGATCGTAGGAGGCTCTCCAGCTAACTGGCTTCTAAAATATATATGGAGGTCGATTAGGGGATGTAAGGGAAGTAGATAGAATTTTCCTTTATTAAGTTGAGTTTTGAATTCACTATAGGGGTCGTATGAGAGACCGGTGTAACTTAAATTTGGAACGGTCTGGATGGCGCTCGGCATATACAATACCGTTCGGCATTATAGAGGCGGTCGGCATAGAGGTATGTTCGGCCTGGAAGAGCTTTCGGCCTAGAGGTGCGGATCGGCCTGGAGGAGCGTTCGGCCTAGAGGTATGGTCGGCCTGGAAGAGCGTTCGGCCTAGAGGTATGCTAGGCCTGGACGAGCGTTCGGCCTAGAAGTACGGTCGGCCTGGACGAGCGTTCGGCCTAGATGGATCGGCCAGGAGTGTTTGGCC
Source organism: Allium cepa (assembly GCA_030765085.1). Classification (NCBI taxonomy): domain Eukaryota; kingdom Viridiplantae; phylum Streptophyta; class Magnoliopsida; order Asparagales; family Amaryllidaceae; genus Allium; species Allium cepa. Next base: position 197,373,809 of record CM060938.1, read on the forward strand.
AGGAGTAACTCGGCATACACCTTTTCTACAACGATCGGCATAGACTTTTTCTGGGGCGATCGGTTGAATTTCCTTTAGAGGAGGGTTAGCCTTCATTCAACTTGAGTGCAAACTTCAACATCCAATCGCCAAATCTTGCGTACATCAGTGAATCCAATCTACGGCTATCAGCTTCCTTTAGATTTCTTTCAAATCTGAGTAGAATAGGAAGTTTTCTATTAGACAACTGGATCTATCTCGCGAATATGGAAATCCAATAGTAGATGATGAGATCCAATCAAGCTGAGAATTCAATTCCCAGTGAAAGCACCAAAATGTTAGCACCAAAATTGGTCACTAACACCCTTGAGTAGAGTTATGTAGAGAGATTAATGAAGAGAGTAAATTAGGACTGAAAAATAGTGTAATTCAATGAAAAAGAATAACAAAAACGAGAACACCAGATTTATAGTGGTTCGGCGTAACTGCCTACATCCACTTTGAGTTTAATCTTTATTGCTTTCTCCATTACTTGGATACAGATACAATCCGTAAATCAATCACTTGGATACAAGTTTGAATTAAAAAGAGGAGAGTATAAGAAATGGCAGAGTCCCCAGTATTCCTGGAAAAAGGTCCCTTTTCAGTGTGCCCCTGCCCTTCTATTTATAGACGAAGATGGGTTGGACTTCCTTGGTGGGCCTGGTGGCTGAATATCTCGCTCCAAATGGAATAAGCCCTGTGTGCTGACCCAAACATGTCGAACAGCCAAATGCCGAACCTCCATCTTTATGCCGAATGAAGTGAGGCCAGATGCTCTGCATGCAGCACGAGATTTGTGCCGAACGGTGCAAGGTGTTGAGTGAGGGGTGTAGGCCGAACGAGGCTGGTAATGCCGAACAGTCCAGGAATGCCGAGTGAAGCATGAATGCCGAGCGCTCTAGAAGTCAAACGCTCTTAAATACCATTTGACCCATACGTGCCGAACGTATCTTGTATGCCGAACGTTCATGGATGCCGAACGTTCCTTGTATGCCGAACGTTCATGGATGCCGAACATTCTTTAGGTGCCGTTCAATATTCAATACCGAACGTCCCTTTATGTCGAACATCCTTCTAATGGGCCTGACAACTTGCTAACACCTCCAAGCTCTTCGAGGTCAGAATCTTGTCTAGCGCTAATAATAATGTCTTCGACTGTCGTCTTGTAGCTGGGCCAAAATGCCAGTTAACAACTTCTACAACCATTCTATTATAAAACAAGACTTCCACTTTATTAAGGATTAGTATTCTAACCTTGACGAGTCATTCTTTTATTATTCCTTTATGCCTTATCAACGTCATGGTTGTCTTCTATAATTCAAAGGGTTCTACTCATCTTTTACTTCATCCTTAGATCTAAAATTTAATCACCATCATCAGCTGGTATTAGTAACATCTATTAGCTTTTCTTTGTGAGTAAATTGTAATACGTATGATGGACTTATTTTTAACTCCAAACTATTATAATCTTTAACATTTACTTTGACTCATAGTTGTACACTTATGTAAAGACAAGCCTACAACTATCTTATAAGTCAGAATATATAGAGCGTGACGTATAAATAAATAAACAAACACAATACACACATAATAGAGATTACAAATACGTTTTCGCATATGCGTCTAATCTTTAAGGAATTCTGAACCTAAGTTTCGATGCCAAATGTAACAACTCGCACCTCCATATACACTAATTCAAGGCCCTAAATGGCGCTTGAACTCACGTCATGCTAAGAAATACGAGTCATTGATTGTTAAAGGACATATAGACAATAATAAAATTTAAAGCATTCTATACTATCAAATCTACAATAGCCTGCTTTTTAATTCGTATATATAAATAATTTTATTAAAATAAAAGTGATTGAGTTTGATTTATAATAATAAATGTTTTAAAAATAAATTTTTAATTAATTAAAATATATTTAATAAATGATTTCATTAACAAATTAAATTAATTTAATAAATTCTTTTCAAATAATTACTGAAATCAAATAAGATGCTTTAGTCAGTACATAATATTTTGAAGTGTAAATGAGTTTAAATGTTTTGGAATGTGTAACGACCCAGAATTTTTAGTAATTAAAATTTGAATATTTAATTAATTTTAAATATTTATAAGTGAAATTTTTAAGTCGAATAAATTTTTATTTGAATTATTGGATTTAATTGGATAATTAAATCGATAATTTAATACGTTAAATTATGGAAATAATTGAAAATTGAGTTAAATATGATTGAAAATGATTTGTAAAATTCTATTTTATCATATTGAAGTTAGAATGATATTTTAGAACTTTTAAAATCGAATTAGAAGTTAATTTGTGAAAATTGAATATTTTAATATTTAAATCGACTAGTGAAAATAGTCAATTTTTGAACAGTCTCAGAATTGGACGAAACCAGTTCCATTGGATCCGTAATAGTTAGTTATTACTGGATTTCAATTTTCGTGTCAATCGGAGCTATCGTTTGAGCGTGGCAGCTCGAAACGCATCGAATTATTTTTAATTTTAATTTGGCGAGTTAAAATAACCATTTTTCAAAAAGTCTCGGATTTCGACGAAACCAGTTTCATCGGATCCGTAATGTGAAATTATTGTAAGGTTTCAAATTTCGTGTCAATTGGATTTACCGTTTGTCCGGTACGAATTAAAACGCCTAGAAATCAATTTAAATCGATTTAATTTAAATTGAGCGTTTGTAGCCATAACTCGCACAGATGTCCAAATTAGCTTTCGAAACCTGTTCCATTGTGTCCGGAACGCCGGGTAAACCCTAAAAACGCTGGTTACGGCGCGTAAATCAGAGTTCGGAATTTCCGGGATGAATAGTGTTCGATTTTTCTTTATAAATAGCCCCAACACCTTCATAAATAAAAAAGAAAAAAGAAAATAAAACCCTAGCCGCCACCCACATCTATGCACGGCCAGAAAACTTCCACATTCTTCCCCTCCGATCTCTCAATCCATCAGCTTTTAGACGAAACCCTCAAATACAATATTGTAGAGCATGGCAAGATCCTTATATTCAACGGTGGAGATCGAGATTGGAGCTACGGATCAACGGCAAATCGTTCGAGAAGGCGCTGCATTTGGGCACGAATTCCCAGGCCATGATGAGGCCGAGCTTCATGAGGTTGGGGCCGAGTATAGAGGGGGTGAAGGGCTTCGAGATGGCGGTGGTTTGATGAAGTGTCGTTGAGCGAGGAGATGGTGATATCAAAACCTAATATTGGAGAGGTGGGTTCTAGGTTGCGTGCTCCTTCCTGTAGACGTGAACGTGAAGGAGAGGGAAGAAAAGGAGGGACGGTCCAGATGCAAGGATGGGAAGATGAACGGCTGATGTAGGTTTAGGTTTAAAATTAATTAGAATTTAGTTGTAATTATATAAATTAAATCGTGTAAACTTCAAATATTCATAACTTTTTCATACGAGGTCGAAAACGCGCGAAACCAGTCGCATTGGAATCGTATCGTCGAGCACTACGCGATGGAATTGGATTGGAGTCATTTGGAGTTAGTGAGAATTTTGGGTAAAATTAAACGCGCGTTTAATTTTATTCGAAATAAATCGCTAAAACGAAATTGAAATCAAGGTGAGAACTTCTCACTCAATCGAATCAGTTTCGATTTTATTTTAAATAGTTAGATTTGAAATATTTGAATACATGTATGAATGATGATTGATATCTATTGATTGTTAAAATAGACATTATACGCCGTTAGTAAGCGGATGTTATTTATTAAAAACATATACCGCGAATATTTCATGAACAGTGAAATTGGTATTATATATAGTAGCAATATATATATATATATTGGCATATGTATATATTGGAATTATTGATTTCCCGCATTTTTTGTTTAGCGGATGAGACCCTATTACGCCGTCTATTAAGCGGATAATATTTAAATCCCATATACCGCGATAATTTCGTACTGGAGCGAAATTGGTATTGTGCTAATGTTTGTGGATGCAGGAAAACAGGTTGGAGGGATCCAACTGGATTCCTCAACAGTATTTATTTGATTTCAGATATTTTGATATTTGATGGATTTTCATATCGATATATGATATCGTTGTTGTCGTGATTGACTATTTGGTGTGTAGCATTATTGGACCAAATTTGGAATTTTAAAATGATTTCAAAGTGATTTTTGAAAGTATACGTTTATAAAATATTTTTGGAATTGATTCATTTTAAAATAAATAAACGTATAATTTTTAATGTTATAAAAATTATGATTTTTGAGAAATATAGTTAAAAACTGATTTTTGAGAATACGATGCTAATGATTTTATAAAATAGTTTAATTTGGGAAATTTGAATTTATTGTGAAAAGTTTAAATATAGGATTTATAAAATTTAATTATTTTATAAATCAAGAGAACGGTGAAATAATAAAGGAGATTAAAGACGTTTTAAAGAATAATATAAATTTATTTATATTAAGAGATTTATAAATGGATATGTATAAATTGAAATATTGACATTATAAAACGAGTTTTTATAAGTGTTTGAATGAAGTGAAAATGAATTTTGTAAATGAATGGAATTCATAAAATTATAAATGGTGAAGTTATAAATGAAATTTATAAATAGTAAGATTTATAAATTTTGTGAAATTATTAAAGAATATATTTGGATGAATAATTGAATCTTATAAGTTATAAGATTTATAATTATGAAGTTCAAAGGAACGATTCTGCAAACGAATAAATTATAAGTATTTCACTTATGATATGAACTTTTGTTTTATAATTGAGTTATAAATTGAATAGGTTAATAAAAGAATTTATAAAAGGAAGTTGTTATAAAATAAATAGAAATGGAATTTATAAACGTTGTTTTATAAATTCGCAAACGACTTATTTTGATAAGTTAATTGTTGAAACCTATTAATGGAGTTATATTCACGTTTTTGAACTGTGAATAATCCTTTGAAATAAAATGAATAAAAGGATGAAATTTGTTAACAAAGAATATTCACGTTTTTGAATAGTGAATAATATGTTAAAGAAAATGTTTAGAATGTGATATTTTAAATTGAATTAAAACGATCTAACGATGTTTTAAAATGTGTTGAGATTCGAAACCATAGATTTCAACATTTATTGTTGAAATAGATGTTTTCGAGAAATGAAAAGGAAATGGTGGACTATAACACTGTTGTTATAGTAAATGATTTCCGAAAGGAAATGTTTTGCATAGTATTGGGATTTATATATCTATTTTAATTTCGAATCCCTATACTAGTGACTTTGGGTTGTCGTAACGATGTTTTACGTAACATTCGTTTTGGCCCAAATAAATATGTTTATGAGAATGATTTCCTTAAAGAATGAAATATATACTAAATTTCGATTGAAGTATATTGAATATTTTCCAAGTGTTGAAAATAAAAGATTCGTGAATTACTTATTTAATAAGTATGGAAATGTTTTCCAATATAAAGTGAATATTTTGAGAATTTATCTTTTTGAAGATAAATTGGAAAGGAATATTGAAATGAATAATTGCAATCGAATATTCATAGATATTTTGGAATATAAATTCATTATGGAATTTATAAATGAAAAGAAGAATTTGTTTAAAAATAAATATTGATTTATTTTTGAAGTATTGAAAATAATATATCTTGTATAGATATTTTGGAAAATAAATAATTTGGAAAATTATTTGGAATCTGGTGATGTTGTGCATATCCATTGATAGTTCAATAGCCGACTATCAATATTTCCCTTTGAATGGGTATTTGATGCGATTTGTTTGAATTTGAATGCCACACTATTTTTTTAATAAGCGCTCACTATTCGGGTTAACCGGGAAAGGACCATGGGGTCGTATAACCCATTCCGAATATGTGATACGTCGTTATGAATTGCATTTGAAGATCGGTGTTGAAGACCGAGTATTTGCGAAAGCGATAGGATGACCTATCGATTGTCTCTGCACTGGGTAGCTCCTGGTATAGAGATTCCTTAAGTGATGGGAAATTCGATCGGGATTGTGAATACCCGGATTGCAAGGGCTTCGTAAGAAGTGCCTTCGGTTTTGTTCGAGCCCGGAACAGACTTGTATGGATTGTATGCCTGACATTACAAGTTGAGATATAAAGCCGATTTCTTTCAAATATATTTCTGTTGGTGGCGGAGAATTTATTCTTTTACCTTAACACCCTTCTCTGAGACGTACGAGCTCAGAGGTTATGTAGTTGAAGGTTATCAGCGATATATTCCCAATTTGGTAATGTGACATGCTGAGTGTTGCTGTAAATGATCATTGTGTTGATTATTTGTGATAGGATCGTTTATTTGATCGTCTATCCTGGTGATCATTTCTATGATCATTTGTTGACCCAAAGCATGGCTTTTGTATAAAGTATGTTTTTGTGGACGTGACTTCGTCGAGCCTCACACCCCGTGAATGGTCAAAACAGGAAAGAAGCAGCAAGGTTATGAGGGGTAGCGCCCTTTAGGATGTGTGCATTTCCTTCTGGAAAAGGGTGTTATCATGGTATGGAGCCCAGATGCTTACTCATGTTGAAAACACTTTGTTATGATTGTGTGAATTGATTACGAGCGCTCGGTTGAAAAGGTCCCAAAGGACCGGGGGATGGCATATTCGGTCAGTTGTTACTCAGTTAGGGGTAACCCGGCCTTGTGTTGGTAGAGATCCGGTTTGGTTCTCGGGGATGTCCATCCAGAGGCATTCTCATGTGGCAATGGGAAGTTCCTTGGCCTGATCATTCGTTGGAAATCCAATTCCCAATACGAAACTTGTACGGTTTTAGTTGTAGAACCTGCCATCTAATATGGTAGCTATTAGTAGGCCTAATATAATGGTACCTATGCTGGCTAAGATTTTATTCTACTTTCGAAATGAATTTTCTACACTATGCACTAGTAATAATATCAAATGTTCTTTTTAAATGCGTATCAAGCATGTTTGACTATCATAAGGAGAAATCTTCTCCAAGTCTGCGTTTGCATTTTGTGTGTGGCAGGAGGTCTTATGGTAGTCTCATTTTTAAAAGCATTGCGAATTGACTTTAAAAATATTCTTCTATTTTGATTTTAAAGATAAATAAACTGTTTTGAGTTCTCACACCAGTCACATGACTGACTCGGAGTTTATTGTTTTCCTTCCTAAACTCTGGGTGCCCACCAATTTCCACACGGGCAGTCAAGAGTAAGGTTTATCAGGATATTCTGGATATTCTGGAGTTGCTGGAGGCAAGCTGGATGGCATGGCATATTACTACTACATAGTATTTCTTTTTCCGCTGCACTGTTGTTGTTGTATGATGTTGTACACTCTGATGATATGATGTAATGAAATGAAATGTATGAAATGTAATAATTGATATAGTTCTTTGTTTAAAGATTATTCATTTATTATTATATGTTGTTCCGCTGCGAATTGTGAGATTCTGATGTGATTCTGTTGTTTTCTATTCCGTTCTATTCTCTTTTCTTTCTATTTTAAAATGATCTATTTTCTTTCTGTTCTATTTTCTACTCCATTCTCCTATTTTCTTTCCTCTCCATCTTCTATCTTTTTCTCTTCTCTTTTCTTAAATACTTTTTCTTTTTCTTAAAACCCTCAGTGTTCGGTTTTCCGTCGTTCGATTTCTCGACAGTCGATAAAGTGAGTATCGATGTTGAATTTTCGGAAGACGAAGAATCGGGTCCTGACAATGTGGTATCAGAGCTTATGGTTAAGCGACAACCATGGTTCTGTTGGGTATTACTCATTAGAGATAAAGTCAGTAGTACTCTAGATTGAGTTTGAGTGTAATAATAGATATGAGAGCGTATTTGTTAGTGAATATAAAATTTGTTTTGTATTGTGTTGACTTATCGGTTGATTGTTTATAGATTTCGGTCGATGTAGTCTAGCTAACTATCGTAGAAAGGGGTTTCTAAACTCTTAAACAAGATAAACCGACATAATATTGTTTTAAAATTGGGTAAATGAAATAATTTTACCTTGATTTTATTTTATATATAAAGGAATAATTTTTCAGAATTATTAATGTGTATATAAGTAGATTGTTAGTTGTTTGAATAATCTAAATTGAAGAATAATTGTATAAGTAAAGAATTATAAAAAAATTGAATTATAATTAAAGTGATTTACAATTGTGAAATAAACTTATATATATAAGAAGTGAAACTATATGAATATATTTATGAATATGAGTTGTAAGTAAAAATGAATTTAAAGTTAAATGGAATATAACTTAAGAGATCAAAGTAAAATAATAAAGTGAAGTGATAAATATGAACTTAAGTTATGTAAATGAAATTCAACTGTTGTAAATGAATTGGAAATTGAATTGGATTAAAGGATTGAATAGTAATCAATTAAAATAATTGATATGAAAAAATGGATATAAGTGTTAATTCATTAAAATCTAATGTTATTGGAAGTTGAATAGTTAAATAAAAATCAATTTAATTAAACCAATTGATAGGCAAAGGAATTTGGTTGTAATTAATATACATTGGTTGTTACTTGATTGTTGATTGATTGTATATAATTCATTAAGTGTTAATGAAAGTAAATTAGCGAAATTGAAAGCTATATAATTGAATTCAAATTAAAGGTAAATAAACTTGAATGGAATTGAATTTGATGTGGAAATGGACCAACTTGAATATGAATTAGTTAATATAAACTAATTGAAAATAAATGTTAGTAAAAACATCCACTATTAATGAATCAAATGTGATTAAATTGAAAACCCAATTCATTGAATATTAATGAGAATATGAATGAATAATTATTGGTTATGAATGATAGTTGGTTGATGGTTGCATTTGTTGCTTTTGTTTCAATTGCTATGTTAACATATATAGTTATTATGTTGATATATGTTGTGTATCGATACTATTATCTATATACATGTTTCTCATGTTGTTTGTTGAGTGATTAGTAGGTGCGGATCGCGTTTGCTTCGCATTTGGAGCTCGCTTTCGCGCTATATTAGCCGTATATGCTTGCTAATAAAATATAAGGTACATATCTCGGATTAAATATCGCACTTTTACACTTTTTCCCTTCGGGATGCCTCATTACTTGATGAGATGTATATTTGTGATATATATACTATCATTTTTTTTTCGGATCGAGCCGCGCAAAGGAGACCATGGCGAATTTTTCCGAAAATTTAAGGCGTTAGAAAAATTTGAGAAAATTGGAAAATTCTGAAAACTTTAACTTTGATTTGGAATTGAAAATTAAACAATAGTAATTGTTTTTGAAAAGATAACTAAGTATGATTTGGAAACTTAGTAAAGATTTGTAAGGAATTTAATTATGAATTTTTGGAAAGTTAATAAATTCTGTAATTTTTCTTACTTAATAATTTCGAGGACGAAATTCTTTTAAGGGGGGAAGATTGTAACGACCCAGAATTTTTAGTAATTAAAATTTGAATATTTAATTAATTTTAAATGTTTATAAGTGAAATTTTTAAGTCGAATAAATTTTTATTTGAATTATTGGATTTAATTGGATAATTAAATCGATAATTTAATACGTTAAATTATGGAAATAATTGAAAATTGAGTTAAATATGATTGAAAATGATTTTTAAAATTCTATTTTATCATATTGAAGTTAGAATGATATTTTAGAACTTTTAAAATCGAATTAAAAGTTAATTTGTGAAAATTGAATATTTTAATATTTAAATCGACTAGTGAAAATAGTCAATTTTTGAACAGTCTCAGAATTGGACGAAACCAGTTCCATTGGATCCGTAATAGTTAGTTATTACCGGATTTCAATTTTCGTGTCAATCGGAGCTATCGTTTGAGCGTGGCAGCTCGAAACGCATCGAATTATTTTTAATTTTAATTTGGCGAGTTAAAATAACCATTTTTCAAAAAGCCTCGGATTTCGACGAAACCAGTTTCATCGGATCCGTAATGTGATATTATTGTAAGGTTTCCCGTTTGTCCGGTATGAATTAAAACGCCTAGAAATCAATTTAAATCGGTTTAATTTAAATTGAGCGTTTGTAGCCATAACTCGCACAGATGTCCGAATTAGCTTTCGAAACCTGTTCCATTGTGTCCGGAACGCGGGGTAAACCCTAGAAACGCTGGTTACGGCGCGTAAATCGGAGTTCGAAATTTCCGGGATGAATAGTGTTCGATTTTTCTTTATAAATAGCCCCAACACCTTCATAAATAAAAAAAGAAAATAAAGAAAATAAAACCCTAGCCGCCACCCACATCTATGCACGGCCAGAAAACTCCCACATTCTTCCCCTTCGATCTCTCAATCCATCAGCTTTTAGACGAAACCCTCAACTACAATATTGTAGAGCATGGCAAGATCCTTATATTCAACGGTGGAGATCAAGATTGGAGCTACGGATCAACGGCAAATCATTCGAGAAGGCGCTGCATTTGGGCACGAATTCCCAGGCCATGATGAGGCCGAGCTTCATGAGGTTGGGGCCGAGTATAGAGGGGGTGAAGGGCTTCGAGATGGCGGTGGTTTGATGAAGTTTCGTTGAGCGAGGAGATGGTGATATCAAAACCTAATATT